>CM017196.1:9165499-9782999 GCA_004837865.1 Musa balbisiana | reverse complement strand
GTATATAATGAAGGAAGAATATGTTTTCTGGTGACAATCTTAAACAGAAAAGGGTTATAATATCACCAAGAAACGTATCACCCATGATAATCTTAGAGTAAAAGAAACCCTAAAGCAAATCTTACATGACATCATGTGGATTGAAATCCAGAGAAGCATATAACCAGCTTCCTGAAATTTCAAACTAAACCTATCTATCCACTATCCAACAATATGCACATACAAGTCATTTTAATGATTATAATTTATGTACATTCTCAAATTATACAGCTTTATTATATCAGACTAGATCTGCTGTTGTTATAGAGTGTCAATAATGTTTTGTTTGAAATGCAATAGAGTCCTTCTGCTTGGTTGGAGGTCTTTTTCCTGAGCTCATGAAATCATCTATATTTTCACTTTTCAGATGGCTAATTGAAGATATTCCATATTGGAAACAGATGAGGACTTTGCTGAATCTAGGATACAACTAATTAGAATTCATACTGAACTTTTGGTGTCAATTTAAGAAATCACTGGGGATCTGCTACATTAAAATTTACCAATCTCGTCAATGATTAACTGATTGAGTTGTTTGGCTTGTACAATTGGTACTACTTTATAAATTTTTTCTTTTCATTTGGAAATATCAAGTGTCTGTTACTTATTGTGCTTTTCATAATATCTTTGTTTTCTGTAGAAATTAGCAAGGCGAGTTATACAACAAAACTCGATCGAAAAGCTCAAGGTTGAAGTAGACAACAGGAGAAAAAAGATTAATAAGTTTAAAGAGTCAGCTTGGAAGTTTGTTTATTTTCTTTCAGGTGAGCTGCTAGCTCTATCAGTTACATATAATGAGCCTTGGTTCACCAACACAAGATACTTTTGGATGGGGCCAGGAGATCAGGTCTGGCCAGATCAGAAGACAAAGTAAGATATGTGTAAATCAGTTGCTTGTTAGCAATTAATATTCATTTATGGATGGTGTCATGGTTTTAACTTATTTATTTCCTGATTCCCAGATTAAAACTTAAGGCTGTCTATATGTATGTTGCTGGCTTTTATACATATTCAATTTTTGCACTTGCATTCTGGGAAACAAGGCGATCAGATTTTGGGGTGTCAATGGCTCATCACGTGGCAACTGTTGTTCTCATTGTGCTATCTTACATATTCAGGTTAGTCTTAAAAATGTTGTTCTGATTGTGTTATCTTACATATTCATGTTAGGCTAAATAATGGATTAGGCAGGGTTATCCTCCGCCATGGTCTACTTTGATCCCTCCTATTAAACCATCAACTACATACACATTCTTTGGGGTCATGCTGAATTGCTTGTATCTTTGAAGGACTTGGCTACCCTAATGGGAACAAATATGAAATCCTTACCACTAACTATTTAAGGTGTTTTGGCATTGCAAATTTCTTTCACTTCAAACAGGTTTGCTCGTGTTGGTTCAGTCGTTCTAGCCATTCATGATGCTAGTGATGTGTTCATGGAAACAGCAAAGATGTCCAAGTATGGCGGTTATGAGATGCTTGCTAATGTAGCATTTCTCCTCTATGTTATTTCATGGATAATACTTCGTCTTACATATTTTCCTTTCTGGATCCTTCGAAGTACAAGGTGAGTATAACTCTCTTGATGCAAGTTCTATTTATTGTAAAATGTATATGGAAATACTAATCTGCTAAGTGCACTAAGTGAAAAATTGATAAAACTTCTGATTTGGGATAAACATCAATCCTCTAACCTGTTGTTTTGTTCATTTGGAGCCACATATGTGTGTTAAATCTTCAGATTTTGCTTCACAATGAACCAAGACAATGATGACAGTTGATTGAAATCTAATATCATCTCATGAATTTTTTATCCTCCAGTCCAAAGAGGAATAGTTTTACAAGATTGGAATTTTTAGCTATTGTGAAATAAGTGTTGCTTACTTTATTAAAAGATGTGTGATGCATTGGGAAGTTTTCTCGAATAAAAAGGTGAGATCCAGGAGGACTATTTATGTTAGTGAACTCTACATATCTTATTCTTAATTGCCTTCAATAAATGTGAAGGGCAATGGAGAGAGAGTTTCATATTCATGGTTAGGATCACATTGAGAGCAAGCCTAGAAAGTGTGTGGGGCTTATTTGAGATTCTGGATCACTTAATCTCTAGACCTTTATGCTGAAACAAATTTAGGAGAATATTTTCTTGTTTTCTGTTGTTTGTCAAATTGTTTATAAGATAATTTGATTTATTTTTTGTACAGATACTGTATGCTTCCATGTAGAAAGGTTTGCACTAACTGAAGAGTTTTCAGTCAAAACATAGTTTCATCATTTAAGTAATTAATTTGAGCAATATTTACTCTGTTGTACACCAATGGGCCAGGTAAAAAACCACCAAATCCTGTTTAGCTTTTGAACTCTTATTAGCATGATGCGCTGCAGCTTGTGAACTTTCTGTAATTATATAGTATAAACAACTATTCAAGGATTATTCTCTATTGTTAAATGTTGAGCCAGTTTAGCTGCTGGAAACGTTCATATGGAAGATGACCTTGAAGTAATTAGTCTGAAATCTTAATTTCCCGTTACATGGCAGCTATGAAGTTCTCTTGAATTTGGACAAAGAAAAACACAAGTTTGAAGGACCAATATATTATTATGTCTTCAACACTCTCCTATTCTCACTGCTTGTTTTACATATCTATTGGTGGATATTAATGTTCCGAATGCTTGTGAAACAAATCCAATCAGGGCAACTCGGCGAAGATATTAGATCAGGTATGTGTTGTTTCTTTATAAGTTTCATTTGAAGCTTCCCCAACTAGATGCTGATCCACATCCAATTTCTTAATGATGGAACAAAGAGTGTATATTCTAGGCAATTAGCCAAATGTTCTTAAAAAGTTATGCTGGTCTAGCAGCATTATAATGTTATACGGCACGACATTTTCTATTACTGCTATCTAATTTTAGAATGCACATCCTCTAATTTAGTGTTTTTGGAAATTCTTCCATTGTGTAGATTCTGAAGGCGAAGACGAACATGAAGATTGATCTACCTGGGAGATGCAATGCATAACCCAAGAAATCACCAAAAGAGAGTTTGGTGCTCAGTATGTCTTTGACTTCAGAACTAAACTTCATTATTGGGAACCAAACAGTCTACTGATCTTGTAGACATTTGATTCCCCCAAAGGGGCTGTGTTGTTGTAATATGAATTTATCATAGAAAAACCAGGCTAAACATAGTAAACATGTAGTTTGCAGATTAGTATATGTTTTCTTCTCTTGTTTTAGAAGTGATTGTTGAGTGAATTGTCTTCAGGTCATGTAATTGGGTTAAATCATATCATTTATCGGTTGACATTGTTTTTAAGTGTTGACTACAGTTGTATAAGTAGGTCAAATATATGTCAATCAAGTCCTCTGATGGTTTGGTTACATCAAACATGCATTTGTATCAGTATATCCAATTCATAGTGTGATCAGATTCGGAGTACGATCCAATTTGGTGTCATTGTGACGGTTTGCATAACCCAAGAAATCACCAAAAGAGAGTTTGGTGCTCAGTATGTCTTTGACTTCAGAACTAAACTTCATTATTGGGAACCAAACAGTCTACTGATCTTGTAGACATTTGATTCCCCCAAAGGGGCTGTGTTGTTGTAATATGAATTTATCATAGAAAAACCAGGCTAAACATAGTAAACATGTAGTTTGCAGATTAGTATATGTTTTCTTCTCTTGTTTTAGAAGTGATTGTTGAGTGAATTGTCTTCAGGTCATGTAATTGGGTTAAATCATATCATTTATCGGTTGACATTGTTTTTAAGTGTTGACTACAGTTGTATAAGTAGGTCAAATATATGTCAATCAAGTCCTCTGATGGTTTGGTTACATCAAACATGCATTTGTATCAGTATATCCCAATTCATAGTGTGATCAGATTCGGAGTACGATCCAATTTGGGTTGTCTCATTGAGGTTTTTCTTGTGGAACAAGAACAATTGTCTCATGTTTTCAATCCAAGACTAAATTTTTTGGCTGCCTTATTCTTTGCTGAGCAAATTGTCTTTATCTGGTTGTGTTTGACTGCCAGAGCTGGTCAACCCAAGCCACCAAACTCAATCAAGTTTTAGCTTGCTGGTTCCACCAAACTCACTCATGTTAGTTGATCCCCCTGTTGACTCCAAGCCGCCTCTTCAATTAGTTCACCCTCCCATCTCCTGCATGAACCATATAAAAGAATGCAACGACTGCAACCCTTCTGCTCATATCCTCCCATCAATCATCAACCGAGGCGAAGCAGACACAGCAGCAGCAAATCATGGCCAAAGGTGTCGGTTGCTCGACGCCTCTGCCGCTCGTCATGGCTCTTGTTCTCGCCACCGCGGCCATCACCTCATTGGCGCAAGACCCGTCGCAGCTGAGCTTGGGCTACTACTCGAAGACGTGCCCCACCGCGGAGCAGATTGTGCGGACGGAGATGGAGTGCGCGGTGAAGGCCAATCCCCGCAATGCAGCTTTCATCATCCGCCTCCATTTCCATGACTGCTTCGTCCAGGTCGCCTTCTTGACATCATTCATACGAACTGTCAATAGATCAGTAGTAGCTATAGTACTGAACTGCTGCAGCTCTTTAGGGTTGCGATGGATCGGTTCTCCTGGACGACACAGCCACGCTGATAGGGGAGAAGCAAGCAGACCAGAACGTGAACTCGCTGCAGGGCTTCGAGCTGGTCGACAAGATCAAGGAGAAGCTGGAGGCCGAGTGCCCCGGCGTCGTCTCCTGCGCCGATCTCCTCGCGGTAGCAGCTCGAGACGCCACCATTCTGGTATCCTTCAAACCACAAACTTGTCGTCATCTTTGGAAGACATGGATTCGAGCGTTTCATCCTTTGAGATGAGCAGGTTGGAGGGCCGTACTGGGACGTGCCAGTGGGAAGGCTGGATTCCAAGACTGCAAGTCTGGATCAAGCGAACTCAGACATCCCAACTCCGCAGCAAGGGCTCGCCACCTTGATCACCAAGTTCTCAGCCAAAGGACTCTCGCCCACTGACATGGTAGCCCTCGTAGGTACGATCATGGATCACTCTGATTCCTTACGGCCATCCGTTCTTATCCCACGAGCATCTAACTCTGATCTCAGGTTCCCACACCATTGGCATGTCGAGATGTGCGAATTTCCGCGACAGGATCTACGGGGACTTCCAGCTGACGTCGAAGAGTGAAGCTTCGGCGCAGGTGTACCTCAGCAAGCTCAAAGAGACGTGCCCCACGGACGGAGGAGATGACAACGTCTCCCCCATGGACTACACCTCGCCCACCGTGTTCGACAACGCCTTCTTCGAGACCCTGATACAGGGAACCGGGCTTCTGAACTCGGACCAGGAGATGTATTCCAGCCTCTTAGGGTTCGAAACCTCCCACATTGTGGAGAAGTACTGGGCAGAGTCGATCTCCTTCTTCAAGGATTTCTCGGACTCCATGGTCAGGATGGGGAACATCACCAACCCTGCAGGTGGAGAGGTGAGGAAGAACTGCAGATTTGCGAACGCCTGAGCTCACCTACTTCTCTACAGCTTCACTAAATATATACATACATATACATACACATGAAGTTATACGGTTTGTCTCAGACAACATAAATATTCGACGCAGATGAACACCGTCAATGATTTATTTCCTCATGTATGAAGATCTATAGGAGTCAAATTCTCATGTATGAAGATCTACAGAAGTCAAATTCTACTAATAATGAGAAATTTGTTTTGGTTTTCTTATTTTTAATTAAAATTAAGTTTAAAATAAAAAAAAATCATAATTGCCGAGTGTATCATCACGGCATGCGTGGCACATGGGCCCCATCATTCGTCTCCGGTTACCACTGCTCAGGTTGGTCAGCCCGGTGAGACTTTAACGGGTGAACAGAAGTACTGCATGTTAGCAGATCGGAAGACATTAACGGCTGATCTTTTAGACATTAATAGTAATCGATCTTTGTCAACGTCAGTCTTACCGTCACATTGACAAAGCATCGGAAGAACCCTCATCGAATAAATCCATAATTTCTTTTGTTTACGATCAAACTCGTAAGCCGGGGGACATTAGTGTGATTTTTCCTAAAAAATGGATTAGATCGACTCAATTGGCTATGTCAAAATGACGATCAAAATCTACATCAACGAGTTCGTCTGACACCAAGAAATCCATGTCGCAGTTCAAAGCTTGGAAATATGCTGCCTTCAGGAGTGTGATGGACGACATTAAACATGCCGAATTCTTGAGAGAGAAGAAAAGAGGTGGAAAGAAGCACAAGATCCATGGCGTTGAATCATGACATCCTTTACTTTGAGTCCTTCAGACCTATATACAACAAAACTCGCAGTCATATCGATGCCAAAGAACTACTTTTGTGTTTGATCCATGGAGGTTCAACTCAAGAACTTGCTATCTTTGTGCAATGTCCATGGCCTAGTCTGGAAAGGCTCTCATGATAAGAGCAAATACAGGAAAGATGGTAATTGCATTTTACTTCCTATCTTGTAATCACTGATCACAGATGATTCCAGTACTTTTTTCCATGCTGTTGATTCTGTGGTGTTATGAACTCTTACCTTGGCCCAGAGAGCTCAACTGCTTGGACAAGTAACGACGAGTCATCCGTAAGGTTCGAGTAGCACCTTTCAGAAAAGGCAAACTCAGGCACCTTGAAATTTTGGGAGTCGACTCTCTGAGAGGCTTCCCATCTCTCCACAAGTCCATCGCCTTCGAGCATTCGCACAACCTCTGACATTTTGGGCCGGTGGCCGGGAAGAAACTGTGTGCACAGGAGCGCTACTTGTACCATCTCCTCGAGCTCGATCCTATCGTAAATGTTCTTCAAGTTCTTGTCCATGAGCACGTCAAGCTTCTTCTCTTGATGGATCTTCTTTACCTGAATGATCAAGTAGACAAATAGTAAAGGCACATAAAATGGATTCAATTTTTGAGTCTAATGTCATTCTTACCCAGTCAAGCATGGTGCCTTTCTCATTCACCGACTTCCCAAATTCTAAAGCTGTTCGACCGGTAATAAGTTCAAGGAGGAGAATTCCAAATCCAAAAACATCAGTTTTTTCGGAAGACTGGCCTGTAGAGAGATACTCAGGTGCAATGTGTCCGACGGTGCCTCGCACAGCTGTAGTTACATGTGAATCCCTGTGATCCATAAGCTTTGCCAGCCCAAAATCTCCAACTATGGCCTCACAGTAATCATCTAGCAAAATATTGGCGGCCTTTACGTCTCTGTGAATTATCTTCGGATCACACTGCTCATGAAGGTAGAGTAGACCTCTTGCAGCTCCCACTGCGATCCTTTTTCTCGTAATCCAATCCAATGGTGGTTTTCCTAAGGAAAACAAGAAATGGATAAATGATCGTAACAGTATATACGCATTTGGCTTCTTTTGAGACACTAAATCAAATTTTCATTCATATCAAGTTTCCATATTTTGAGAACTTAAAAGAGGACATGTCTCCTCTAGAAAAGGACATATTAGTGACTCGAAAAATTAGTGATGTTGGAAATTTGAGTAAATCCAATAATTTCATTAAGAAGACAAGATCAGGTAGTCACCTTTTAATCGGGAAGCAACACTTCCATTTGACATATATGGATATACGAGTAATCTCTCCGAGGCAGTCATACAGAATCCGTGCAGTCTGAGGAGGTTTCGATGCACAGCCAAGCTTATCATCTCAACTTCAGTCTGAAACTGGATCTCACCACCCACAGCACTCCCATCCTTGAGCCTTTTGACGGCTACGAGAGTCCCATCTTTTAGATGACCTTTATAAACAATTCCAAAGCCACCTTTGCCTAGTATGTTCTTGCTGCTGAAGTTATCTGTTGCGACCTGAAGCTCACGAAACTGAAATTTCTTCAAATTTCCGAGGCAAACTTCCTCGTCGTGTTGCTCTGAATTTATCAAAGAGATGATTAATTTGTAAACATATGTCGATAAATGATTTATAGAAAGATGTGTCTGATAAGTGAGAAAGGGTAGCAAGATTGACGATGCTAATGCATTCTCGTGCCATTTACTCACCATCAACTTCGAATAGGATTTGTTGGTTATGTCTTTGCCTCCACCAGAGGAGCAAGCCAGTGACAAGAACTATTGAACAGACTAATCCAAAGCTGGAACCAAGTGCTAAAGCAACTTTATGATTTCTTGGTTTTCCTGGGGTTGCAGTGCCTTCATGATATATGGATGGAAGTCAGAGTTGAAAGACACAAGCCAGTTCTGTAACTTACATGAAACAAAAACTGTAGCATCCACAAGAACTAGGCATCCAACACCGAAGAACAGATAAAGGAACTTGATCGAGGGACTTATGATAACAATGATGTGGAACAAAATGCAGACCCATTGTCTTAGTCGAAGTCCAAAATATTTTCAGAATATTAGTCAAGATAGAAAAAAATTTGATGGCTAAGATCTAGCAAATAGCATAAAATTGGTAGATAAGAAAAGGATTTTGTGCATGTGCAGATGGAATTGTAAAATGAATGTAAAAGAATTAGTTGTGACCATATTACCAAGGCTCGAGAATTAATTTTCTTCAATTAAAATATGCTTCTTACCATTATCTTACATGTTAATTACACATCGACAATAAAAAAAAGTCAATTATCACCTTGTGTACTTATTCGCAGGCACACAAGAGGTATAAAACAGGTGCACAATACAGCCTATGTTAGATTTATGTTAGAATATTCTCTTAAGCATCAAAATGAAATATATATATCAACTAGATAAAATCTCGGATAATGTAAGTACTTTCTGTCTCTGAATTGTTCAAGTTGTAGGAAATCGGCATGGGCATTGTCCCGAAGCACTCTTTCTCTGAACCAGTAGCACAGATTAAAGGATTTCCAACAATACTGCAAAATGAAATTTAAAAGACAAGTTAAATATGTTCCTGGTTTAAAGAAAGGATTTTACTGAACACTGTTACTACTTTAAAGAGACAATCTGAACAGAAAGGATGCAGTAAGGTCTTTTAATATTGTTGGACCAATACTAGCACAAATATATCAGAAAACAGATTTAACTGGCAGTGACTGTAGCCCACCAGTCTCTCTGGAAAACTAGACACATTGCAGAAGCAGGGTTCAGAATACTGCAAAAGCAAAGAAGCTATCATTTGGCCTACCCAATTGAATGCCCACTGGTTACACGATACTATTTCACTTGGTCAAACAATGGAACAGTGTACCATATGTTCAAGAAAATAAAGTTCATGGAAGACATGAAGGGCTCCAGCAGACTTACTTGAATGTCCTAGCTGGAAAACTTGGCACAGGACCACTCAAATTATTGTAAGACAAGTCCCTGAATCATGCAACAGATAAGTCTCAGCTACACAGTTCCTTCAAGCCGAATTCATCATATTACCCAGGTCATGTGACTTACAGGAGTGCAAGCTGTGTCAGGTTGGTCAATGACACAGGAAATTCTCCAGACAAACTATTGTTATTGAGCCTCCTGATCTCATGTAATCAAACAAATGCAAAAGATTGAGTCGTTATATGGGCCAAAAAATAAATTCCAGCATTTTGTACTCACAGGTACTGGAGGCTACTCAGGTGGGTGATAGAGGTAGGGATGTCACCAGTGAAATAGTTGCTGGAGAGGTCAAGAGTTCTCAGCTTTGACAGCCTTCCAATCTTTTGTGGGATGGGTCCTGATATGTTGTTGTTCTGGAGGAGACTATAAAGTAACATTCCCTAAATCATCAATGTGAGGAAGTTTTCACCATTGACTATCTGGAATGAGAACTTACATAATCTCAAGATTTGTCAAGTTGCCAATGCTTGGAGAGAGTGTGCCGGATAAATTTTGGCTTGGAGATCCTCTGAGAAGATTAAAAAATATATTTATATATATCTATATTCTTCCTTCACTTGAAAGGAAAAAGTAGAAAAGGAGAAGAAAGAACAGTGTGGCACTCACAGTCCAATAACTAAATTCTCAGGTGAACATGTAACCATGGTCCAGCTGCATGGATCCACAGAGTCCTGATCCCAGTTCTCAAGAACACTATGGGGATCCTTTAGGGATGCTTTTACGCCCATTAGAGCTTGAACTGCAAAACAAACAAGGAAAACACATCACAGAGAAATGTCATGATCTCCTCTTCACAGAAAGAGAAGAGAGCTCAAGCCATGAAAGATGACAGAGTTACCTTCATAGTTGACACCTTTAGGGGAGAGAACAGCAGCCGCAGGAGACCAAGTCAAGAGGAAAACCAAGACTAACAGCCCATATTCTCTTCTCTTTGCACTTGCTGAATCACCAGCCTCCAAAAAGAAGCTTCCCATGATGAGAAAAACACAAACTTTGGGCTCTTGGAGCTCACAGAGAAGGCTGAATGGATTCCGTAATCAAATCATTAATGTGCTCCTCTCTGTTCCATCCTCTCTTCTGGATTTAGTCTGGCCATCGCTTGGAAGAAACTTGCAGCCTTTCCTAGCCATCAGCTCCCCCTGCTGTCAGAAGCAAGTAAAGGAGAAAGAAAAAGAAGGGAACACACATGCCTGCCACCTTATGATGCTAGAATGCTAAAACGAGGAAATGGGCATAAAATATAAGAAAATACAAGCTTTATAGTAATGAGTGAGATCCTTGGTTGAATGACTACTATAAACAGAAAATTCCGCGGGGGGGGGGGGGGGGGGGGGGGCAGCCTAGACATTTGCTTGGGAAGTGTGTTGGGAAGTGTGTTGAAGGAGAATTCTCTGACAGATAAAAGAATGGGAGAAGAAATTAAGTGGGATGGGACAGAGTTGCTTACTGACATGAGACATCAACCAGTATAGAAACGAGAACAGTATGTAGAGATAGGTCTCGTTGCTTGAAGCAGGATTACACCAGAACAAAGATGCATTACAATGTGTATGTAGCAGCAGTAAACTCCAATGAAGATGAAGTCCACAGGTCAGCAAGAAGACAAAAGATGGCAATGGTTAAGATGGTCACGGCAACTTTGCTCAGTATCTTTTTATTGAGCTGTCACTGCCCAAAGATAAAACAGATGGATTGTGCAGCACCATTGGATCTGAATGACAGCTTTGGGATCCCTGAAAGGAGGATACCAAGTGACATATGAACAAAACTAATATAAAACCCATGAGAGAGAGAGAGAGAGAGAGAGAGAGAGAGAGAGCCCCTTACTTGCGAAGCTGGAAACATGGTGCTTGATGATCCCACCAAAAGCACAACTTAGTACTGTAATTTATTAACCAGGACTATTTGTTAATAAAAACAAGCATAAATTATGATGCTGCTAACTTTTACTTTTCCCCACTCTTACCACTACAACATTTCACTTCAACTCACAGCAAATCTCTTGCTCTAATCTGGTGTTGTCAGAAAATTAGCACCTCAAACTCTCTATGATCTGAGTGCTGCTTGAACCATCAACTGGTTTTTGTTAGTTCACCAAAGGAGATCCTGCACATGAGCTACCGACATGGCAAGCAAGTGTGGCAACTCAAAGCCTCATACCCAACAAATGAGAGAATGGGGGAGGAAACAGAAATAGGAACAGGGGAATGAGGGTAACTAAAGGAGTAGAGGAGAAAATTTGTGGTTTTGCCATGGTCTGAGGTGGAACCTCGTTATCCCAAGGGGAGACCTAATTCCCAAGGCCTTGGTCATCTCCCTAGAATTCCTTCTTCTGTTTCTTTGCCGGGACAAACCCCGAGACACTGGCCAGAAGCTCCAGACCAATGCTTGCAGATCTTTGTTGGGGTCTCCTTTCTTTATTCTACCTCTGAAATAACAAAATAGTGAAGTTTTGCAGCACAATAGTATGCTTGCGAGGCGTAGAACGCATGCATACTACTTTCCATGGTGCTTTTTCCCACTACATTTTCCCAACAAAATTTTCTCCTTGCAAGGCATCACCAGGCTCACATGACTCTACACAGCTGGGCAAACCAGCAGGCTGTCAGCAGCAGTGAAAGAAATCACAAAGAAGAGAGAAAAAGCAAGCCTTCAAAAGCAAAAGTTCTCTCTCCTCCAGAATAATCTGATCATGTGGGACACAGGGAAAAATATTTGGAAAAAAATATGCTTACGAAGAATCACCACTTCTATCAAACAGTGTCGCTTCCAGAGAACAGCAGAACATGTTGGTTGAAGAAAATTAACACACTAGCTTTCCATTGAGCATTATATTTGTTACCATATAGCAGACTAAGGAAACTGATGACAGTATCACCAGCCAATATTTCATGCTGGTTGATTTGCTTTTCCATAGAACTGAGAAAATATATTTATATACAATTTAAGACTTCTGTTGGGATAGCTTATCCATTTACTTGATGCTTAAATCAAAGCTAATATAAACTTAATTATCCTTTAATATCTAGTGAAACATTTGCTCACTTCTTCTTGCATGTTGTTCTAGCTAAAAAGATAACAAAGACTCTGCTTCTTTTGTTGGCTTGATTACCAAAAAAGCTTCAATTAGTCTATACAACTTGGACGGATGTCATGGGTCAAAGTAAGGAAGAGCTACAGATAACAAAGACTTTTCCTAAGAGCTTCACCTCATACACGCATGTTTCCGAAAGGAAGAAGATGATGATTGGAGATATCAACTATTAATCATTTATTCCTGAAATTGAATCCGGTTTTTATCATTTGCTCGAGGTGGCATCATCTCTGACCTTGAAGACGAGACTGAGCAAAAGCCATCCTCGCCCACATGCTGCTGTTGGCTCACAGCACAGTGGCTTTTGTCCTCCTCCACCTCCTCCTCCTGTCGCATGCCCCGTTCATCACCCACTCGGGGAACATCCCCACTGTTCCTTGTTTGTGCTGGAGGTCTTTCCGGCATGCAGACTCCTCGATTCGTTGCTATCATCGCAGTACGGACTCTACAAGGAGTTCGCTGCGATGCCCGCTGTCCGCTGTATCATATGATTCATGGATCTTTGTATGTAGCTACTCGCTGTGAGAAACTACTCCAGTCCTACTCCTCGATCGTCTTCTTATCCTGACACTGCCACCATGGATATCGAGTTTCTTTTCTTCATCTATCATGAGCTTAGAATGGAACGGCAACTCCATTGCCCATCACTCGACAGCCTATCATTTACTGTTGATCTGCACGCCATGTTGCAGATCATCAAACATCCTGTTATTGATAGCCATGGTTTTTTGTTGCTACTGGCGAACATTTGCTCAAACATACTTAGTATTTATTGACTTATTGGCGATGGGGATGGCGGATAAGATTGACTCTCGCTTATTGATAGATACGTGGAGTTTAGTCAATAAAAAATAATAAAATAAATACCAACACAAATTATATTTACGTAAAATTCACTAGATAAAATATGATTACGACATCCATAGTATAGATAGGGATATTTTGGTATATCGATCGATCGAGTTCAATACATAGAACGTTTTGTCGAACATATTTATAATAAGAAATATTATCGAAAGCACAAATATCGATATAAAAGATTTGAATTACCATCTAAATGAAAGTTTAAAATCAACATTCAGATCAAAAACAAAAATTCAAACAACCATTAAAACTAGAGTTTGAAATCACCATGGTATAATAATTAGATGATTAGTTTTAAACCTAATAAACCTGGTTCGAATCTTAATAGTAAGATATCAATTAATGTAGTTGGTAAATACTATGATAGTATATTTTAGAATCTTGCCCTCCTCAAATACATCATATCCACTTTAAACAAATATACCGCTTGGTTTTATAATAAAATTATTTATTATTAGCCAATGGCTCGTTTCCAAGTTTCTTAGGTGTGACAATGATTAGGTTTTATAAGCATCCATTGACATCATTTTCAACTTTAGACACGGAGAAAAGGAACTACAACATCATGTGTAGAAAACTATGGCTTAAATGGTTGGTGAGTTTGCTTGTGTCTCACACAATAATTCTATAGCATATTCTCTTGTCCATTACCTATACCAACAAGTCAATTAGTACTAACAAATTATTGTTGGTCTAATAAAACTTTTATTTTTATTAATTAGCGCAATAAGATTTGGATACCATTGAATTATTTTTGAGCTTATTATTCAAAAATCCCTTTTCACTAATGACATTCTCTTGAAAAAAATTAATAAAATATTATTTTACCATATACAGACATAATATTATCGATTTCTTTCTCTTTTTTTTCCCTATAATTTTTTATTTCCTCCTTTTTACCAACATTGTCATTGTTGGTCTTTCTCTTTGCTCGCTTTTGATGCTTGTGCAATGATTTACGTCGTTTGTCACTGTTAATGTCATTCGGTCATTATCCTTTTTCTGAGGAGGAAAAATAGGAGTAGAAGGAGAAAGAAACAATGACATTTTTTAATTGGGACAAGCAAGCCTCACATCATCGCCGTCCATTTACTTAAATCCCACATCTTGGCCATTTGTTTCTGTGATGAGCTGATGTCGTGGGCCAGTTCATTTGGTTGGTGAAATGATGTTTGGAGAGGATCCGCCACTCGGTTTGGGAATCACTCCATCGCACGTGCCCACCACGTGTTATATACGGAATTCGACTTCTCGATCACCCAGTCGCCGACCTCATCCTCCAACGAGCGCCTCCGCAGCAAGCGGCTCTCCTCCACCATCTCGGGCTCGATAGTTCTATAAATTTGTTCCACGCCCAATTTACCTCGGTTTAGTTGACAGTTCTATAAATGACACCAAGGGAAGGATTTTGATTGGGTGCTTCTATAGATTCAAGGAAAGGATTCGATCCCTAAAGCTCGTCTTCGGCTTTCTTCGAGGTCTGCCCTTTTCGTTCCCTACTACTTTCGACGCGAATGACTCGGAAAAGTTTTAGGGATTTCAGATCGCGATTGAATTCGATTAGTAAAAGATTGCAGTTTCCGGATCGATTTTGATGGTCTCTTAGGATGTTTGCTCGATCTTAATCGCGTGGTTCTTCTCTGATGCCGTCTTTGGGTTTTTGTAATCCAAGGTTTTTTGTAATCCAAAAGGCAGATTTTTTGCTGCTGGTGGATTGCCCCTTCTCGTCTAATCGATTTTGATTTTGTTTGGTTCCGTGCCCAATTTACCTCGGTTTAGTCGATAGTTCTATAAATGACACCAAGGAAAGGATTCAATTGGGTGCTTCTATAGTTTCGTTGAATGGATGTTATTGTAGAGTCTTGTATGCATTTGGCACATTGATGATAATCTCGATAAAATACATGAATTTGGTACATTATACATAGCTGTGTGTGCGGGGAAAAAAAGCTTGTCAAGCATGACATGTAGGAAGAAAAAAAGCTTTCTTTCTTTCTATATATATATATATATATATATATAATTTTGTTAATAGAATTATTCCATTTAAAGTAAGTGGGTTAATTATAGAGTACCTCATGCACTTGGACTTTTTTGGCATCGCGGTCCTTGTACTTCAAAAATTTATATTGAGATTCCTATAGTTCTGAAAATGAAACAAATAATCTCATTTACTCTAACCCTGTCAGTTGCATTGACGGAAAACGCAACATGTGACACTACGTGCTGGATCAACACAAAAGTGATTGGCAAAAAATAATTTCAATATCCCTTCCGTTTCTGATAATTTTATCGACAAAAAGGTAATTTCAATATCCCACATGTTAGAAACAAAAAGGATGTTGAAATTATTTTTTTGCTTATCACTTTTGCACCGATCCAACATGTAATGTCACGTGTTGTGTTTTCCGTTAATGCAGCTGACGACATTTGGGCAAATGAGGTTATTTGTTTTACCTTCAAAACTATAGGGATCCTAATATAAATTTTTGAAGTATGGGAATTGTGATGCTAATAGGGTCCAAATATAGGGGATAATATGTAATTAGTCTCCCATAAGACTTACATGACTAGGCTAGTAAAACTGTGACTGTAACAAATCCTATTCAAAGAGACATCTAAACCTTTGAAAATTTGATTTCTAATAGTTGAAAGGATTTTCCTAATCCAATCAATGCCGATGATCTGAATTAGAAGTACAACTACTGGAGGTAGGATGCTGACTACTTTAAAGTTGCATTAGGAAGCGGGATGAAAGTCAATGTGAAAACCCAACATTAAGAAATATATGGCTTCAACTACATTTTAATTGACTTGTCTAGTAATGCTGATCAACATATATATGTAACCATGTGATGCCTAGTCATCCTATGGTCTCCTCCAATGCCAATGCATATGTATGGCATGGAATGTCGATAACGGTGGTGGTAGGTCTAGAATCCATGGAGCCTTCTATTAAGATGGCAGTACATTCTGTACAACACCTACTGCATTAAAAATAACTAACACAGTGGATGGTGTCATGCAATGGAACCTGGCATAGTGTAGTCTACCTATTAACCTTAGTAGTTGATGTGAGCAGATATCACAATACTTATCATGCCTGACGTTTAATGTTTGCCCACTTGCTGCACTTTAGCACAATGGCACATACCATCCTCCAGCATAGATTATATATGACATGAACTCTTTCAGCATTCTCTGTTAGTTGATCTGCAGATTTAGTTGATTTGTGAAGTATTTAAGATCAAGGACTGGCTTCCGTCTCTGCATGGGTTGGCAAGTTCCATGCTAGAATGGTATTGATGTGTACCATTTAAAGTTAATCGGTGGCTGCACCTGCCTTGGCCTATTATTGGCATGTGCTTGTTTGCTCACCTTTGTGTAATGCCGCGAAGTGGCAACCTTAATTGAGATCACAAAACTCTGGTAAATGAAGTAAAAAATAGAATGGCAAACTTTATTTTTGTTTTAGGAACTTCCTTTATATATAAACTAACAAGCAGATGATGATGAATAATGAAATTAGCTTTAAGACACAATGTATTTCCTTTTGTGTCAAAGAATTTCTAAAGTCCTTACTAATGAAACTTTTAATGGGCTAATCACCTAGGTAAAAAAACAATAGCTGAAGAACTTACATTAAATATCGCATGCACTTTATCCTGTATTCCCCTTTCTAATTCTTATTATCCTTTGCTATATTTCACTTAGTTATATATCTTCTAGTAGATTAAAAGAAAAATTTTATTAGACAGTTGTGAGACTAACGGTGCTTTGTAGATCTCAAATTTGGACAGTTAAGAAACAACATATACAAAAATGTGTTGCTGAGATGAGACTGTTGAGATAGATATGTGGATTCTAGGAAAAATAGAAAAAAATATTTTTATTCGTGAACAACTAGGTATCACTTTAATAGAGGATAAGAAGAGAGAAAATTATTTAAAATGGTATGAGCATGTGCTTAGGAGACCTTGGGATATGGTAGTCAGAAGAGATGAAATAATAAATGTTGGTAGTACGAGAAAATGTAGAGGAAGACTTAAAAAGACTCTAATAAAAACTATAAATAAAGATCTATGTATTTTGAACTTAACTTAATATATAAATTTTTACGGATCTCAATAACAACAAAAGATCCATATATCTGATCTCAAAATGTTGGGACTTACCACTTTCAAAGTTGTTGTTGTTTATGTGTCACCTAGTGAATCATAAAGACAACTATATTCGAGCGTCCCTAACTCGAGTTTGAGGCAGTGCTCATTCATCTCTGTTTCAAGGTTGCCTACAGAAGTTGTTGGGCATTTACCGAGAACTTATGGACGAAGAAGATTGGATCTGCCCCTCCCTCAACCATATCTGTACAAATAGAATAGTCTATTTATACATAATGGTAAAAAGGGCTCCTCTAACTTCTATGAGAATTCTGTGCAACTAGCTTCCTGTACCTTAATTTAGTCATAGTGCATGATCCTTTCATGTAAGGATGTCTCTATTTTATATAATATTAGAGTTTATTATAGTGGAAAAAGAATGTTTCCATTTCTATCATTCACTTGTAAAATTTCATTGTTTTATATATCTTCTAGTAGATTAAAAGAAAAATTTTATTAGACAGTTGTGAGACTAACGGTGCTTTGTAGATCTCAAATTTGGACAGTTAAGAAACAACATATACAAAAATGTGTTGCTGAGATGAGACTGTTGAGATAGATATGTGGATTCTAGGAAAAATAGAAAAAAATATTTTTATTCGTGAACAACTAGGTATCACTTTAATAGAGGATAAGAAGAGAGAAAATTATTTAAAATGGTATGAGCATGTGCTTAGGAGACCTTGGGATATGGTAGTCAGAAGAGATGAAATAATAAATGTTGGTAGTACGAGAAAATGTAGAGGAAGACTTAAAAAGACTCTAATAAAAACTATAAATAAAGATCTATGTATTTTGAACTTAACTTAATATATAAATTTTTACGGATCTCAATAACAACAAAAGATCCATATATCTGATCTCAAAATGTTGGGACTTACCACTTTCAAAGTTGTTGTTGTTTATGTGTCACCTAGTGAATCATAAAGACAACTATATTCGAGCGTCCCTAACTCGAGTTTGAGGCAGTGCTCATTCATCTCTGTTTCAAGGTTGCCTACAGAAGTTGTTGGGCATTTACCGAGAACTTATGGACGAAGAAAGATTGGATCTGCCCCTCCCTCAACCATATCTGTACAAATAGAATAGTCTATTTATACATAATGGTAAAAAGGGCTCCTCTAACTTCTATGAGAATTCTGTGCAACTAGCTTCCTGTACCTTAATTTAGTCATAGTGCATGATCCTTTCATGTAAGGATGTCTCTATTTTATATAATATTAGAGTTTATTATAGTGGAAAAAGAATGTTTCCATTTCTATCATTCACTTGTAAAATTTTCATTGTTTTAGTTATATATATATATATATATATATATATATATATATATATACATTTTAGATAATCCTGAATTCTTTTATATATATATATATATACATTTTAGATAATCCTGAATTCTTTTATATATTGTTGTATAACTACCTAAAGAAAAAGCATAATTTTTGCACCTATGTGGTTGATTTTTTATGTGATGCTTTGAATCAGATTGTTATTGACCCTAAAATTTGACTGATTTCTATTGAAAATAGGGTTTAAATCAAAGTCTAAATATACATATTGATGCTCAAGTTTGACATTGAACTTAAAGCAATTATAGTGGAAAATGTTATGCAAAACATATTAATGACAAGAATTCAAATCTCAATCCAATACTGGCTTGAACAATCATTCAAATAGGTACATGACCATTATATTAGGTGGTATACCAAACTATACCCTCAGCATTACCAGAAAAAATAACAGGTTGACAATGACATATATGGTTTTTGAATAACCTACATGGTCTGATACCAACATATATGGTGCAGTATTAGTTTTCGGTCAAATAAATAGATACCGGTCAGCACCTACTGGTCCGGCCAGTACGTGAAACCTTGGTATTTTTATAGGAAAGTCAGTAATGCTTTTTCCATGATGAACTATTCCATGCCATATTTGTATCAACTATGGAATCTGTCTATTCTTCTTACATTTTCAATTAGTACACTAAAATTTAAGCTTCCTTGTATATTTTTTCATAAAGCAGGTAGAAGAGATTGGTGTTTACAATGGCAGCCTTTAAAGCTTTTTGGAATAGCCCTGTAGGGCCAAAAACAACTCACTTTTGGGGACCAGTTGCCAATTGGGGATTTGTTGTTGCTGTATGGTTCCTTATCTATCTGGATGTTTTAGTTATTTTTAATCTCAGATTGAATATTTGCTGTTAGTGTTGGATGAATCCGTATATCAAGAGAAGATTAATTCAGAAAGATTACCAGCCAATGGGCATTGTTTTCCTGCTCTACTTTTGTTTAATTTATTCGAAGTTTTCACTCAATATCTTACACTATATATAACATAAAACAATATAGGAATATTAGCGAGTAAAGAATGAAAGAAACAAGTGTCAAGGTGAACTATTCAAATACAAATGCCATGGAACCTGTCCAATATTCATCTAATAGGTTTGTGGCATTTATTGGCTACTATAGTTAACTACCTGTAGCTGTTTTCTTCTGACGTCTGGTTAGACCTGCTGGTGACTTTTGCTGCTGATGTGGTAACTTGCTAGACTGGTAAAAAAATGATGACTCGCACTTGGTCCAATATAGCACAAATCTTATGCATCTTCTGTTATATTTTGTTTATTTTTCGTCGGATGCCTGCATTTTCTTGTTTTGTGAAACGGATAATCTTTTCAGGGTTTGGTGGACATGCAAAAACCCCCAGAGATGATTTCTCGGAACATGACTGCAGGTATAAGGAATGCTTGGGTTAGAAATAATTATACTTTTTTTTTTCTCTGTAGAATGAACTAAAATCATCTTTTAACTGGTGCTGCAGCCATGTGTGTCTACTCGGGACTTTTCATGAGATTTGCATGGATGGTACAGCCACGTAACTACTTGCTTCTTGTATGCCATGCCTCTAATGAATCAGTTCAGCTGTATCAGTTTTCACGTTGGGCAAAAGCGCAAGGGTGAGAATCTTGTTATTTAAATCATGGAACTTGTGAAAGATATTGTTTTCTCAATCTTCTCAACATGTGAGCAACCAAATACAATCCAGTTGCATTTGGTTTCAATTAACTTGCAATATCATCAAGCCAGGCCATGTCTTTGCTAGCACCTCATTCAATGTGTTTAAAACTATTTTCGCCATATGAATATTGTGATGCATGATTTTTAATTTTTCTGTGAATATAACCGAGCTAGGATGCTAAAACTGTGGCACAATATTTTGTTGATAGAAGTAATGCATATTGTGATAAGAAATTCACAGTGTTGGGATTCCATCACATCCTTTCTTCTAGCATGCTGTTATGAAGCAGTGAAAAGTGAAAATTGCTTTCTGTGTGGTTCATATATACATGCATAAGTGACAATGCAAATCTTTGATCAGAAATAGCATGCTGGTTGACTTGTTATTAAGCATACTGACCTCTTTTCATCACAGGTACCTGGAGAAGAAAGAGCCTGAAGGACAGCATTAAGCTTTTAGATACGCTGCTTCAACAAATTCGCAATAAGAAATTGATGTGTTGTGTTCTAACGGCATCAAATTGCTATAGAATTGATGAGAACTTCCTTGGAAACATCGTTTATTCAGACCATTTGATTGAATCTGTGCTTTGATTTGAATGAATTCTTTTTATCTGAAATCATACAAGTCAGTTGCTGTTGATACTAAGATTCACCTAATGTTTTAGGCGTCAAAAAATATCACGGTCCCAAAATGTCCTTAGTGTTAGATGCTCATTTAGACACATGTCTGAGCCAAGCGAGATGTTTTAAAATATTAAAATATAAAATTATATAATATAATTAATAAATATAATTATATAAATAAAATATATAATATTAATTTTGTAAAATAAAATATTAAATTATATTATTTATGTTTTAATAATAAAATGTTAAAAGACTTAAAAGAATAAAGTTTTATGTTAAATTCAATCAACATCATCAATTTTACTTTTTTCCTCGTTTATTTTCAGCCAAATAAGCTTCCTTCTTTATCTTTTACAATGACGGGAGATGCGGGAGATGAACGTGAGATTTTCACTTAATTTTACCTTAATAATATATCTTATATATATCTATAATTCTTTAACACCTAAAACTCTTGATGAGCCTTCTGATTATACTTTATATAAATTAGATCATGTAATTATCAATATTCTAATTGATTTATTCTCTTTGTGTGAATATATATTATGACATATAATTTAAAAATATATTAATATATTTATCTAAAAGAATAGATTAATTGAAACAAAAATATTTTATGTTCATTACATGCTCAAAGATACTCTAGTTTTTCTCACAACCCGTAACACTATAAGTCAAACAAAGAATTTTGATAGCTAATTACTGTAAGTTCGACGTAGAATTTCAAAATAGGCTCATCATTCAACTACAAAATTTATTTTATTATTAATAATAACATACTATACATAAAATTAATTATATAAATTTATAAATACCTATGGATATAGTTATCCTAGATCGAATTGTCATTCAAATTTTAAAACAACCATCGATATTCTTATATAAAAAATATTCACATGATTTTATCTTACATTTTCAAGACTTAGGAACCAATTTTACAATGCTATTATACAACCCATTTACAATTTATCTATCAAACTCAATGAAGGTGTTTTTATAAAAAATTCTATGTTCAAATAATATGTTAAGTAGCTGATGGACAATGAAGTTAATAATCTCATTTTTGTTTAATGATTGCAAATATGTTCTTATACTTTTCTTCATCCTCCGAATACTTTTGAATTATTTCTTTTGTTCTATCCATAGCCTCATAAATATATTATATTGTAGGCTTCCTTTCATTATCTAGCAATCGAAGGATTCGAATAAGAGATCTCATTATCTTAATATATAGACTATAAGGTTCCAAAAGGATAACATTAAGATGATATCACTAGCCCTCTTTCCTTTCGTTTTTTTTGCCCATTTACTTATCACTCATTTCTCCAAAGTAAATATGTTTATCAAGTTATGTTTTTTACGATATATATTTTGTAATGTTAAGAAGGAAATAACAAATCATATGATATTATATTTTACAAATTCTTTATTGCTTGTGAATTTTCTCCTCATATTCAAAGGCCCAATATGATTATAGAAAAATCTAACGATAAATATTTCATTTTCTAAAGTTACCTTGATATTAATAATCTTTTCAATATTCTCTAATATTCAAAAGCATATGAAGTTCAATATACGTATTATCTTTTTGCTTTAAATTATTTACTTAACGTATAAAATAATAAAATTGATAACACTTATGAGTTAGATAGTTCTTCTATTCAAATTAGAGATAAAGCAATTAAAAGTTAAAAAAATTAAATATAAATCTTATCAGCTAACATATAGTAGCTTCCATTATCAGTTATAACTTAGACGATATTTTATTCACTAATTTCTCTCACAAATTTGTCGAGCAACTCATATATTATTTCTCCATATTTCATAAAAGAAGATACATCTATTAACTTCACAAAACATAGTTTCTAAAAAACAATTGATCATAAAATTAATTATGCTCATATATCTCTTATCAATGTAAGCATCTGACATAATAAAGTAACCATATTTTATCTTGATTCCTCGTGACCCTTTTAAAAGTTATTTGTGTAACCCAACTTTTTTTTTAATAATAAAACTCACAACTCATAATAACTTAGAGGTTTTAATCCCACATCATATCTTTCAATAGCTTTAATTATCTCTTTATTCAATTATCTTTTTAAAGCTACCTAAACAACAAATACCAAGGGGAATGCCAATTTTATAAAAGAAGTGAGCAATATGTTAAATTATTCTTCCTGAATGATTATTGTTAAATCATTAAGATCTTCATGATCCTTTAGATTATTATATTTTTTATTAGCATCAAGAATGACACTAAAGGGATGAATTAGTGCAGCGGTAAAAATGACGATTTAAAAAACTTTCATTCGATTAAAATTATTTTGGTAAAGTCGGTATTAGAAAGTAATCAAAGTAACGACTTAGAGTGAATGTAAAAAGAAGTGAGCAACTAAGTAATAAAATAAGCAGTAAAGAAAGAATACACCAGAATTTAAAGTGGTGCGGTCGTTGTGACTTATATCCACTTTCGATTCCTCTTCCGTTGAGGTCATCGACGTCCACTAATGGTCTTCCTTTAATAAGCGAAGATCAACCACCTCTTTACAATGCTTTCTCCTTTTCACGGGTTTAGGAGATAACCCTTACGAGCCTCACACCACTTATTGGATGATTACAAAGCTAAAGAGAGGAAGGAGGAGGACTCTTTTCATTTTTACAATACTTTTACACCCCAACACTTAAAAGATTTTTTTACACTTTGATTGCATTTTGTTACCCATTCATACAGAAAAGGGTGGGATATTTATAGGCCTCAATGACTTCAAAATTGAAGCCAAAAAGTATTTCATCCATGGTTTCTAGGGTACTAGTAGTACCACCGCCTGCAGCACTGCTACTGGGCGGTACCACCACCTAGTCTAGTAGTACTACGACTTGACAAAGCCTCGGAGACTAGGCTCTGATGGTACTACCGCTTGACAGTAATAACTACTAGTGGTACCACTACCCATACCACCTGGGAGGCTGAGCGTTAGGCGGTTCCACTACCCACCCTCCGTGGTGCCACCGCTTGATAGGGTTCAACAACCTATTTGAGCTTTAAATCTGACCCAAACCAGTCCAATTACGGGCCCAATTGGCTCTTAACAGGGTTAATGGGATTACCTCCCAAACCTAATCCTAATTATGTGCTAACTATGATTTTTAAAATATATACTAAATAAAACAAGTCCGGTAAGTCTAAGTTTCTTCTGACGAGCTTCCAACGGACCTCCGACGATCTCTTAGCAATCTCCTGGTGGACTCCCGGCAAGCTCTTGGACTTCACAACGATCTTCTTAGCGAGTTCTGACGGGCTTCTTCTCTGTCAATTCCAACAGCATTTTCGATGAACCTTTGGACTTCCGACGAACTCTCGAACTCATAACAAAATCTCGATGCATTTTGTTTTGCTTTATCCCTTGATCATTATCGTAGTTAATCCTACACACTTTTCTTAACATATAGATTGGATCAAATAATTTATCAATTGATTTCACCATCAAAATCCGAGATTCAACATTTTCAAATAGAATCTTTTCTTAAAGTTTTTGATGAATCTTCTTAATTACTTTATACACTTGCAATTAATCCTAAAATGATAATAACAATTCTAAATAAATAGTGATTAACAGTACTAAAACTTAAATATTTACTATTATATGATATATATACTATTATATGATAACATTAGTTAACAATCTATTGTTAATAATATTTAATTCACTATTAATAATAGTTAGAAGGAATAAAAGATTCACTAACAGTGTAAAGTGGGAAAGGAGAGGGCGATACTGATGGAGGAACTTTTGGATGATGATAGCAATGGCGGAGGAAGGTGCGGGCAGTAGCAACAACGATGGAGGAAGCTTTGGGTGATAATAGTGATGGCGAAGGAAGCTGTGGACAATAGTAGCAGCGATGGAGAAAGCTTCAAATGATAGTGAAAGTTGCAAACGATGATGTTATGGGTGGATGGAGTTTCTAATATATCCATCGATAACATTGGAAGCTACGGTCCTCTCCCTCAATAGTGGAAGGGGTTACACATGGAAAGAATAATAACAAAGGGAACTACGCATGAAAGCTAGACCTTCAGACTTGTCTGTTGTTGATGGTAGAGGAAACATTAGTCCTATGCATAAGCTACGGAGGTAGTAGAAGAGGAAGCATTGGTGGTGGAGGTAGTGGTTGCACACAAAGTAGGGTTTATGGGTTAGGGTTTGAGGGGGGGGTTAGCGAGGGGTGAGGGTGGTGTGTGCAGCTCTAGTAACACTATTTAGTTTAGTTGGTTTAATCAAACCAACTAAGATAATGTTCAATCGAATCAGACTTGATCATCTGTTTTAGTTCCTTAGCTTCAATCGGATGCTTACCGCACTCGATACTTGGGTTCAGGTGAGCACCCAAGCGATGCTTCACTTAAGCGCATCGCCTGATCAAACCTAGACAAATGCCCTGGCATCTATTTAAACCACTAGATTGATATGCAGCTCATATGTCCATAAGAAGCATCAAAGTTCGTAAGTTTGCGATTGTTGGTTTGTCTTCTTAATCTATTATTCATCTATTATTAGCAACTTAGTTTCTCTGGATGGAGGGATATAGCAGTGTTGATGAATGAGCAATTTTTTGCTTTTGTGAGTGTAACACCTACTAGGAAATATAGTCCTCGTGCTTGAGAGAGTGATGTCAATAAAGATTCGACATCACCTCCTTATGTAGCTCTTATATTTGCGTTGCTATTACATATTGTATGTGTCTATTCATCAATCCTAATTCTGTGTGCAGATGCAAACCTCACTCCATTTTTCTTTCTTTCTTTCTTGATTTTGTGGTTATGAGATAACTTAATCCCTTTCTTGATTTTGTGGTTGTGAGATAACCCAATCGGTGAGATAACTGCTTAAAACTGATTCTCAAAGGTAATAAAACTGAACCACCGACACCGACACAAAATAGCAAATCCATGTGTAAATCAATCATATCAGCCGACTAAAATCACCTATCACATCCAAAGTGGTACTAAAATTAAGATGCTTGACAAAGGTACACTGGAAATAGGATACTCCATCCCGTGTCGACAAAAATGCACTCCTGCGTGATCAAGAAAAGGTAATGGAAGTGACGGCATTGTTCAAGGAGAAAGAAGCTGCTCCCCCCGTGGAGAGGAAGCAGTGTGTTAAACTCTCGGCTGTAATGCAACATATTTCCACATGCAGTTCATCCTATGTTCATGTACTGATCCAGTTCATAGTATTCCCGGAGGTCAATCCAAGATATAGCAGAACAGAAGTCAGACGATAATATATGAAATAGTCAATAACGATACAATTCTTGAATAGAAATCGGCATAGCTGAAGCGCACAGGAAGAACAATACATCTGTATTGTCTGAAGAAGAAATAATAGATGTTCCTTCAGAAATGCATCTGAATGGTTTGCATCTTTAATCTATAGTCCACTTTGGCACAACAAACTCTAAAATTCGGATGAGTTCTTATTTCCAGCTAAACCTGAACTCGAACAAATTACTCTTTCTGGAGGTTGAGGGCCTCTCCAGCACGACAGATCTCTCTACGGTGATCTGAAAGCCTCGCCGGCATACCGGACTTCACCAAGCTCCTCCTCAATCCGTAAAAGCTGAGCAGAAAAAGGTCATCCAAGTGAGGGACATTGAAATGAATGCCAAATGAAGCATGATCTACACTTTTTACTTTCACCAGTATTCACGGTTAGGAACTAGCTTGTTAAGCTTGCTTATCAAAGAATAATCATTAATATAGAAGTTTCTCTTAATGAGATCAAATATCTGCTTGCAAAAAAAAAAAAAAAAATCTCATATGCACGTTGGTTTAAATATTGCTTTGTTTGGTGATAGCTACATTTAAAACTGAACATCAAGCACATACTCTTTGATGAGCATTTACTAGAAATTTGATTACTTATATGTGATCAATCAAAGTATTTTAGATGCTTGGCTAATGTAAAAACAAGCAGTCTGGTAATTTGGCGATTTAAGAAGGAATATTGTTTAAGCACACATAACCAAATAAATAAAAGCTGGTAAACCATATTCATCACTATAATGATGGCATTAAGAAGTGAATAATGAAATATTAAGAAAATAGGCTATACCAAAATTGTAGCTTAAGGTTATATCACTTAAGTTTATCCTCATCTAATAGCCTGATCTTGCCTGGCTTACCAGAATCATGCACTTAGGTATGCATGGTTGTTGGGTTGGCCCGACCACATTACTGAACTGATGCCCATACTACCATGCCTTTTTCTACTTGATTCAAGCAGCAACAATAAGATCTGGTTCTTGATAGCATGCCTGGATCTTACTGGTTGAACTGTTTGCCTCTAGTCACTAGATGAATGCCCTAGCTTGTGCCAGGTACTGTCACATACAGAACCTAGGATGACCAAAGTACTGCAATTCAATGTCTTTTTTGCTCTTTCATAAGGGATGAAGAAGATATGCCTCACGCAAGAGAGGCCTCATTCAGGGCTTCCTTTAGGAGCAATAATACTGACAAATTAATGGGAAAAAATCACAGTCTGCTAGCTAAAAAGACCACATTTAACCTAGAATATGAAATATCTTCCAAAAGGAACCAGAATCCTAAGATAGCATGGGCACATCATCTAGAATTACATAAGCTGGTAGTTAAGGGAAATATGGAGAACAATTTGCTTTATTCTTATTTTGTTCTTGTTAATCCTTACATAGCTATCATAATTGTATTTTGGCTAATTACAGATTACCCCCTGTAGTTAGCTATGATTAGTATCCCTGTCTCTATAGTTTAAAAAGTAGCATTGAGATCCTTATATTTACCAAAGTGAAACATTTAAGTCAAATTTTTCTTACTTCGTCAATTTCATCGACGAAAAAAATCGCACGTGCTATCACGTGCAAAAACGATACGAATGAAAAGGATAAAAATATAATTTTTAATATTTTTTAAATTATTAATTTCATATAAACCTTTTTTTCCCCTTCGGCTCCGATTCAAGAGGCTTTCATAGAAACTTCTCGTCGTTTTTCTCCCCTCCAGCTGCGCTGCAGATGAAGTTGAAGAGCGGGATGTAGGTAGGCAACAACAAGACAAAGCGCTCGTTCGAGAGATTGAGCAGTATGTTCGCCATGAGTCATCTTGCGACATCTATCGTGGAGAAGCTTTCGTTGTCGAACACCATGTTGGGGATCTGCCTCTTGTAGAACACTGAATTCAATGCATAGTCACTCTGCGAACTATGGATGTAGATCAAGTAGAGCCCTTGATATCCTCTAAAATACCTATCCTAGAGAGGCGTCAGAGAGATGCGCTCTTTCGCCAAGAACATGAACGCAACCTTCGATATCCCCCTCGATTGATACTTGCTCACTCTCAACGCATGCTCGAACAACTACTCGTCGCTCATGTTGTGCATCAGACTGGTGGGAAGTCGGTAGCTGATCTCCTCCTTTGAGCTGACGCTCTAAACTCACAGCTTCTAATCCGTCAACATGCTCATGACAGAGAGCGTGACAACCAAAAGTAGCAGCACCGTGAAGACCCTCACCAACACCGCAACATTGTCCGAGGAGCAAACCCATCAGTCGTATTAGCCCGATTACCTCTCGAGTTTGGTGTTCTACACAAGGTATGCAATTTCGTACCGTACCGGAGTTTCGACGTTCGCTCGATACGATACAATACTGTATACTGAGCGGTATCCCGTTCGGTATACCACTCGGTGTGTGTGTGTGTGTGTGTGTGTGTGTGTGTATATATATATATATATATATATATATATATATATATATATATATATATATATATATATATATCGTTCCGTACGGTAATGGGCGGTCTGTGTACTGGTAAGCTGATGGACCGGTACGTACCGGGCGGTATTATTCGAAATTGCATACCTTGGTTCTACAAGAGGCAAATCCCAAGCCAGGTACGTACGACGAATCCTCTGTTTCCTAAATGCTTTGACTCCTAATCATCGTCTTCCTCGTCAAGATCTCAGCTTTTGCAAGTGTTAGCCTGGGGTGGTTTGTCCATGGTAGACGTTGAAAGAAGACTCCTAACAAACGCATTGCTCGACGTCTCCAACCAACACTTCGTTCTGCTGTCGGAGACATGCATCCCTCTATTCGACTTCAGCTTTACCCATCGCTACTTGATGCGATCCAAGTATAGCTTCGTGGAGACCTTCGATGATCCAGGCCCCGGCGTTAAGGGGAGATACGACCCAAAGCTGCAGTCCGAGATAACAACCAACAATGGTGTAAGGGCATGTAGTGGTTCAAGATGAGCTGCTAGGTCGCCGTTGTCATCGTCAATGAAACTGCATGCTACGCAAGGTCCCATGAGCTTGGCAAGGGAGTGATCGTTCTGGATAAGCACTACATTCCTACGGTGCTCACCATCAGAGCACCCCATTTTATAGCTAATAGAAGCCTTACTTGGACGATGTGGAAGAAGGATCACAAAGGCCACTCTGCAACCTTTAGTTAGGATGACATTCCCGGAGCAGATCAATTGGGACCGGAACTGCTCATACAATGACCGACAATTTGCTATCTGCTTCCTGTTTGCCAAGAAGTTCGCTACCAGTGCGTCAGAGCCATTGCCAGAGTTAGAATCAGCTTATCCTGGATCTGTTAGGTCGAGGACTGATGGAGAAGACTCAGTCTTGAGAACTACATGGCCATCAGCTCAACTTGCAGGGGAGGGAGATGAACTGTCCAGGCAATTTTTCTGATTAATATATGAATTTACTGTTCATCCCCGGCAATATAATCTGTTTCTTTTATAAAATTTACTTTATTAGTAACATTTCTAATAAATTTGGATCGGTAACAACTGAAAGGAATCGTTTGTTTGAGTATGCACAGTAAATGTTGATAGGTCTTTGTATTACCATTATTTTAAGGAGATATCAATGGTTCTTTCTAAGTACTCACCTCATCAACTTTGCATGTGCTTATCTGTGTTCTACAGCGACTTGTAATTCACAATCTATAGGTTGTAGACTCTCATTTTTTATCTACAAGATCTTAACTTAGAGTTCGACAGAGGAATAAAAATCAATTCAGCTATCCCGCAAAAACTAAATCAAGCTGAATTCTATATCTGTGGAACAATTATACTGTAGCAGTGGCCGACTAGTTCTTCTTCCGCTATGAGTATGATCTAAATGAAGCCCAAGTCCTCAAGGAGTTCTTTAGTAATTGCACCTTGGGACCTCGGTGTCTCTTCCGAGGTCGTCGTTTGCGCACTTCACGAAACCTCTTCTTCTTAGGATCTCCTTCAGCTCTTTTTCTTGATCCATGTGTTCCATGTGGACCTCGGGCCATTAAACCTTCATAGAACACAACGACTTTGGCCTTCGGGTCAACTCTTGTTACTTTTATGATCCGGTAATCATGTTCTTAGTGCGGCATTGAGGCATCCCAAGTCAACTCCGATCCCCCTAGCTCTGCTATATAACGAGCCACTACGTTGATCTCCTGCTCCCCCACCCTCCATAATGAAGGAGACTAGTTACTTTGACCTTAGGCAGATGTAGTCCAGGGTTTGCTCCTCGGATGATGTTGCGGTGTTGGTGAGGGTCTTCGCGGTGCTGTTGCTTCTGGTCATCATGCTCTCCGTTGTCAGTATGTCGACAGACCAAAAGTTGTGAGTTTAAAGCGTTAGCTCGAAGGAGGAGATCAACTACCGGCCTCCCAATAGTCTGATGCACAACATAAGCGACAAGTAGCTGTTCGAGCATGTGTTGAGGGTGAGCAAGCTGAGCAAGTATCAATCGAGGGGACACCGTAGGTTGCGTTCATGTTCTTGGCGGAAGAACGTATCTCTCTGATGCCTCTCTAGGACAAGTATTTTAGAGGATATCAAGGGCTCTACTTGATCTACATCCACAGTTCGCTTCGCAGGGCAACTATGCATTGAATTCAATGTTCTACAAGAGGCAGATCCCCAGCATAGTGTCCGATAGCAAAAGCTTCTCCACGATAGATGCCACAAGACGACTCCTGGAGAATGCACTGCTCGATCTCTCAAACGAGCGCTTCGTCCTACTGTCGCCCACTTGCATCCTGCTTTTCAACTTCGTTTGCAGCACAGCCGGAGGAGAGGAAAGCGGTGAGAAGTTTTTGTAAAAGCCTCTCGGAGGGGAAGAAAGATTTATAATGAAATTAATAGTTTAAAAGATAATAAAATAAATTTTTTATCTTTTTTATTCGTACTGTTTTTGCACGTGACAACATGTGCGATTTTTTCTGTCAATGAAATTAACAACGTGAGGAGAATTTGGATTAAATGTTTCACTTTGATAAGTGTAGGGATCCCAATACTACTTTTTAAAAGGGACTGTGATGCTGATCATAGGTAACTACAAAGGGTAATATGTAATTAGCCCATTGGATTCTTTTTACCCTCCAAATTGTGGAGAGCTTACAGTTAAGCCATAAAACATTAGCTATATATTTACTATAAAAACAACCTCCACTGCTGCAGATTGGAAATCTAAAATTGCTATAGAAAGCACTACTAGATACGATTACCTGTCAGAGCTTTAACCTAGTTTTGGTCCCATTTCTAATTTTCCCAGGCTTCCTATTGGCTTTGTTTTCACAGGACAAACCATGAGAAAAAACACTGAAAATCTACATTCACTCTGAGCTCAGTAAATTCTTTTATTTTTTAGCTACATAGTCTTTTTCCATGCCAAAGTCACGTTCGGTTAATTCAACAATTACTTATTCAAGACAAAGTAAGGGAAACATGAGATCGCCTTAAGGCTCACTTATTAGTTTGTAGGTAGTGAATATAAATTTTTCACAGAGTCAACCTTCAAGAATCAAAAAGCAATTCTCTCGAAAGTTACTTTGCCTGGAGATGGAAAAGTCAAGATAAAATTAAAAGCTCACTATAAAAAACAATATTCATCTCAATGGTAAGATGACCAGAAAGCAAATGGAACACAACTATACATCTGTGCTATCTGAAGATTACTTTGATAGTTCTTAATCTTAGAAAAAACTACTAGACAGGAAATCACAAATTTTCTCAAGATCAGCAGATTATTTTTCAGGTAATTTATAGGTTGATTTCCTACTTATATATGCTTTTGTTTGTTAATTTAACTTTTTTACCATTCTAAAAATACTTCAAGTTTATTATCAATTTTAGAAAACTGAGGCAGGTAGTAACCATAATATGATTGAAGGAAAGAATAAAAGGTCTTTGATACCTGATTATATTTAGCCAGCCGCTCGCTACGGCAAGGAGCCCCTGTTTTAATCTGTAGGCCAGATAAAGAAAACAACAATTAGTTATTTATTTACTTAGGCATGCCCACAAATCTAGTAAGACATAAATCAACAACGAATGTGCAGTGTTGAAAGGTCATACCTGCCCGCTAGCCAGCCCAACAGAAAGATCTGCAATGAAATTGTCTTCAGTCTCACCACTACGATGGCTAACCATTACCCCCCAGCCAGCAGCTTTTGAATCCAGAGCAGCTTTAATTGATTCAGAAACAGTACCGATCTGGTTAACCTATAACAGTAAAAAAACATTAAATTTCAACACCAGTAGACAAGCTTATTATACTAGGAAAAATATGTTTCATAGGCCAATATTCTTGCATATACAATATTTTACTGTGAAGGAGCTTCAAGAGATATCATAGAAAATCACTAGGTTTCCCTGATTCCATGAGAATGCTTCTTTTTCTTGCATGTTTTTGTTATTGTGAAATTTCGAATTACCAATGGCTTCAACATTGGTAATTTGATCAGCAAGAGGAAAATATACAAAATCCAGTATGTGATAATGTAAGGGTTGAACTAAAAATGGCAATCAGTATCAATTGACACTGGTGTTTAAAGTTTAAACAAACTAGTCACACAGAAACAAATGAGCACATGCTTAGTAAAACATGTTCATTCATTGATATAAAAGGGGATTACCCTTCCAGATATGTCATTTATTGTGTCCCAGAAAACAAAAACAAAAATTAATAAGAAAAAGAAATATTCATCTAATGACATAAACACTAATAATAATTATTTATTTACTTAAATGAATTTAAACTAAATGATGTTTTTTTATGTAATTGCACTTTGAAAAACAATGATCAATATAATGAAGTTAGTATAATCCCAAATGAAGATAGTGTTAGCTTAACCTTTTAATGCTGTTTGAGATGAAATAGATAACAGCTTACTTTTAGTAGCAAACCATTGCAGGCCTTCTTTTGAATAGCCTCAGCAATCCTCTTCGGATTTGTGACCAATAAATCATCCCCCACAAGCTGGATATCGACTGAAGACTGTAATGATGCCCATGAGGACCAATCATCTTGGTCAAAGGGATCCTCAATGGACACAATAGGGAAATCTCTAACAAATTCATTATATAATTCACAGAGGCTTTGAGCAGTATAAACATGAGCTCCATCATTTGGCTGGTTCTTAAAGTTCAGATCATATCTTCCATCCTTCATGAAAAACTCAGAAGCAGCTGCATCCATTCCAATTTTAATCTGCACTTGGCGGCAAAAAAGAAATAAGAACACATGTGAAACAAGGAACAATCTTAGAAGCACAACATAAATGACAATATAAATAGTGTGTCACGACCTTTCCTGTATAACCAGCCCTCTCAATAGCATCCATAAGCAAGACCAGTCCTTCCCTATTATCTTGAACATTTGGAGCGAAGCCACCTTCGTCTCCCACATTGCATGCATCTTGTCCATATTTTGCCTTGATGATACCCTTAAGGATATGATACACTGCCATAACAACATAATATATCATATGGTTACATTACAGAGATGCACAAGAAAATTGCAATAGAATATTCAAATGGTTGAATTGCCTGTTTGCTAAAGAAGCAATAACTTAAAGAGCATCAACAAAAGGATTTTAACTTTGGACAGACACTCAGATAAGAACATATAACAAGAACAAATAGAACTATTACCTTCACTGCCCATACGGAAGGCCTCAGAAAATGAAGCTGCACCCACAGGCAATATCATGAATTCTTGCATTGCGAGGTTATTGCCAGCATGACTGCCACCATTGATCACATTGAAAGCAGGAACTGGCATAACAAGTTCCTTTGTTCCTGATATATCCTGGATATGCTTATACAAAGGAACTCCCTTAGCTCCAGCACCAGCTCTGCATATGCTGAGAGAAACTCCAAGGATTGCATTAGCACCTAATTTTGATTTATGAGGTGTTCCATCAAGCTCGAGCATAATTGCATCCACATCAGCCTGATTCCTGTCAAAATCAAGGATGGATCACATTATACAACTCGTCTCAAACAACCTTCTTTTCCACATAGTTCGTTAAAATATCATCAATATGTAGAAAGTTAAATGAGGCTTAGAAAAGGACACTCCATTTTAGTGATCCTCTAATTAAACTTTTTTCTTTTATTGAAGAATATGTGGTACTTATTTTTTCTTTCCATTTTTCTTCAGGCATGTTACATCAACTCAAGCAATCCAAAAAGGCAATTTGATTCTTTATATTCTTCTAACAAGTAGCTATATATCACCATTTAATATCAAATGGCTAAAGAAATTTAAAGAAAGTGTCATAAATTTTGTCGCTTTCACAGCATACATGAGACTAACCTGACGTCGACACCGACAAGCTTCGGCCCGAGGATCTCATTGATGTTCCTAACGGCATGGAGCACCCCCTTGCCCCCGTAGGTCTTCTTGTCGCCGTCCCTCAGCTCGAGGGCCTCGTAGATCCCTGTGGAGGCGCCGCTGGGGACGGCGGAGCGGTAGACAGCGTCGGTGAAGAGGTCGACCTCAACGGTCGGGTTCCCCCGGCTGTCGATGATCTGGCGCGCCTTGACATACTTGACGGCGGACTCCCGGGAGGCCTTCGCGGCGGCCGTCTGGGGTGCGGCGACCGCGGAGGCCCGGATCGCGAGGTGGCGGGAAGGTCGGGGGAGGCGGGAGGGAGGAGTGAGGGAGGGAGAGAGGAAGGGGTTCGGGGATCGGGCGAGAGCCATTTCAAGCGATCGAATTCCTCTCAGAGAAGAGGAGATGGACTTTATACTTGCGGCGATCTGGGCCTCGACGAGTCCGTCATTGGCCGATCAAAAATTGCCCAGAGGATCCTCTCCAGTTCTAATTCTAAATAGAAATCACGATCACGCATCTTATCCGTCCATAGATAATATAAATTAATGTGTAAGAATTGGATCTGTATTGTACTTGGAGGAGATCTTGATTTGGGAGAGGAGGGTGGCGGCTACTTTGGTTGTATGGTCGTGTTTGCTTGGCCTTTGAAATGGGAGAAGTGAGGTTGGTGAAGGGAGCAACGGGTAGGTGGGAGAAGAGGAAGATCGGCCCCGACTAAGAATGGACGGCCGTGGTGGTGCCTTGCATAGAGATCATGATGCGCGTGCACACCGTCGACGTTGCAAACGTGCGCTTGACCGACCATGTGGATCGTCGAAGGCCGCAGGTGGCACCAACCACGGTCGCTGCTTCACTTCCGGCTTAACTCACGACAATATGACGTGGCGATGGACGACGACGAGCGTAAGGTTTGGTAAGGAAGAATTTAAAGGGTAAAGAAGACGTTTCGTTGAAGTGCTTCGAAAAATAAGAGGCACGCTGAAATATTAATAAACCAAACCGGTTCAATTCTCAAATTGGCTCAGGACATTCGACCGGGTTAGTACGAACCAAAACTGTGTGATCTAAGTCGGACCGCTGTTGCTTCGCTTAAGTATGAGCCAACTTGGCCTCAACGAAAACCCTACTCGTCTCTCCGCTCGCTTGCCTCCTCTCGCTCCCATGGCGAGAACGGGCGAAAAAACCCCAAGAAAGCCAGTAGAGACCCAAGGAAGATTCACCGTGGCGGACGCGGAGGAGGAGATGGCGGCGATGGTGGGGGTAAGCTCCAAGGCGGAGCTGAAGCGGCGGATGAAAGAGATCAAGAAGGCCAAGTCCGGTGGCTTCGAGTCGCTCGGCCTCTGCTCTGAGGTCTACCGCGGCGTCAAGCGGAAGGGATACCGCGTGCCCACGCCGATCCAGCGCAAGACAATGCCCCTCATCCTCTCCGGCGCTGACGTCGTTGCCATGGCCCGCACCGGGTCCGGGAAAACCGCCGCCTTCCTCGTCCCCATGCTTCAGAAGCTCCGGCAGCACGTGCCGCAGGCCGGTGTCCGCGCCCTTATTCTCTCCCCCACCAGGGACCTCGCTCTCCAGACGCTCAAGTTCACCAAGGAACTCGGCAGGTTCACTGGTTGGTGTTATCGTCTACCATTTTTCTGCCTATTCCTTTTGTTTAACTCGTCGATCAGATGCCAGAGAAAAGATGCTGTTTTTTTCCCCAAAATGATGCAAGATTTCTGAAATAACTGGAAATTGAGAATTAGGAATAGAAATAAAAACTGATAATGAAGGTATGGGTCATCATTGGTGCAAACAAGCTACTGTTTTAGTATAATTGTTAAATCCTAAGTACTTAATAAAAAGTTTGTCTTTAGATAGCTTGTGATGAAGAAATACTAACTTCTGAATGGTACTATAAGCACCAATTCATATTGTTGCGAAATTTGAGAATTAAAGCTCCCTACCATCATGACTATTGTACTAGTTATTTGAGTTGTAACCATGGGATGCAGTAAAAGTTTAGGGGGAAGAGCTGATTTGTTGCCTCAGAATGATACTGTTTTGTGGGAGACTTGTTGCATGGTAATATCATTAGTTGGAAATTGAACATTTACATAAAGGGAAAAAAAAGGACACGAGGACTCATTTGATTGCTTTTATGTTTTAATTGGATTTTTTTTTCACTTTATAGGCCATTTTTGAAATCTTGTTTATCAGTGTTTCATGTTTAAGTATGCCATTTCTTCATGAATCAAACTTTCTTCATTTGAAAATCATTATTACTATTTCTTTTTCACTTTTCAGGTCATATTCAGAGTCCCGTCTACTGTTCATGAATCAAAATTTTTTTCATTTGAACATTATTTTTAGCATTGGCAGTTGCAAGCAAGATGATTGGTATATCTATATTAAACTAATTTCTTCCACATTTGAAGCAATTTTGTAATTCTATTAAACAGTACAAATGATGAAACAACAGCAAAAAGAAAAGAACAAGACCTTTTTCAAACTGCACAATGGCTGCTTGCCATGATTCATTCAACTGCACAGTTGGATTTGTATGTTAATCATTTTATAAATTGCACAAGTATACACTTGAGCCTTTCTTGTTTTTACTCTTGATAGCAAAGGAAATGTGTAAAACTTTTAAAATATTCCATGTAACACATATTTTCATTGATTACTTTATCAGTTCTTTCAATTTCTTGAAGTTCTCTATATTTTCACTTTATATGTTTCAATTCTCTGTAGATCTTCGCACCAGTCTATTGGTAGGTGGGGATAATATGGAAAATCAATTTGAAGAGCTAGCACAAAATCCTGATATTATAATTGCTACTCCTGGTCGGCTCATGCATCATTTGTCAGAGGTGGAGGGCATGTCTTTGCGTACTGTGGAATATGTAGTGTTTGACGAAGCTGACAGTCTCTTTGGTATGGGTTTTGCTGAGCAGTTGCACAAAATTCTTTCACAGCTAAGTGATATGCGCCAAACTTTGCTTTTCAGTGCTACCATGCCAAGTGCACTTGCGGAATTTGCCAAGGCTGGTCTGCGTGACCCGCAACTTGTAAGACTTGATTTAGACACCAAGATTAGCCCAGATCTTAAGCTGATGTTCTTCACATTGCGCCATGAAGAGAAACTTGCTGCTTTGTTGTACTTAGTCAGGGAGCATATCAGTTCTGATCAGCAGACCTTGATATTTGTTAGTACTAAGCATCATGTGGAATTTCTGAATATTCTCTTCAGAGAAGAGGGTATTGAACCTTCCATTTCCTATGGTGATATGGATCAGGATGCCCGAAAGATTCACATTTCAAAGTTCAGAGCAAGGAAAACTATGCTGTTAATTGTGACAGATGTTGCTGCAAGGGGCTTAGACATTCCCTTGCTTGATAATGTTGTGAATTGGGACTTCCCTCCAAAGCCTAAACTTTTTGTCCATAGAGTTGGTCGAGCAGCTCGTGCGGGTCGAACAGGTACTGCCTATTCTTTTGTTACAACAGAGGATATGCCTTACCTATTAGACCTTCATCTTTTCCTATCAAAACCACTTAGACCTGCCCCTGGTGAAGAGGAAATTCTCAATGACATGGAGGCAGTATACTCAAGGATTGATCAAGCACTTGCAAATGGAGAAACAATATATGGACGTTTTCCTCAGCCAACTTTAGATCTTGTTTCAGAAAGAGTCCGGGAGGTTACTGATGGAAACACAGAACTAATCTCATTACAAAAGGTGTGTGCTAATGCCTTTCGATTATATTCTAAGGGAAAACCTTTACCTTCGAGGGAATCCATTAGAAGAATAAAGGATCTACCTCGTGAAGGGTTGCATCCAGTCTTCCGAAGCATACTGGGATCAAATGAACTAGCAGCACTTGCTTTTTCTGAACGATTAAAGGCATTTAGGTAAGTTTCGTAATGCTCTCGTATTTAATATCAATCTTCTGATTCTGTATATACTTGCTTGTTTAATAATTTTATTCTTTCTTTTTGGGAAAAAATCAAATGAGGAAGAATGAAATGAATTTGCTGCTTTATATATGTTTAGTGTTTAGATTTGTTCTTACTGGTTTAACATGCCAGGCCAAAGCAGACCATATTAGAGGCTGAAGGGGAAGCTGCAAAGTCAAAAAATGCACAAGTAATAGCATGTATTTCATTTACTTTGACAAGCGATTTAACATAATATGCCGATGATTTATATATATTCTTTTATGTTGCGTTTATCTTTCTCTTGTTATTTTTCTGATGAATTATCTATGATCAAGCAACCTAGCATCATATTTTCATAATGATTTCCTATCTAAGTAGGTTGAAGGCTTGCAAGAACCAAGGATATATTGGTCAGGGTCAACTTTGAATTGGTTGAGCAACAAAGTGAACAACAACAAATCAATTATTAATATCCATCACTCAAAAGTTAAATTGTCATGTATTATCAATGAAAACCATCTAACTTTCAGATAAGAAGATGCAAAGCTTCTTTGTAGATAGGGAACTAGAACAAACATGAAATAAGAGACTAAGGCAATGCCCTCCTTGCTCTCCTTTCCTTCTCTTCTATTTCTTTTGTTTGTCTATTTAGTATTTGTTCTATTATTTTCTGATGTCCCTTCTAAGATTAGCTGAAAGTCTTAAGGAAACATAAAATATTTTTCCCACAAATTGGATTGGCCTGATATTTAGAAAGCATATTTACATCATTGTTCCTACCAGAACCAAAATGTTAAGCAATATTGACAAATAGAAGAAATAAGATGTCCTACTACTAGAGATTCATGGAATTCAAATTAAACACGAAGCAGAAAAGCACATATTTGATGTTTATGGAGAATATCAAGCATGCAAGTTGATTTTTGATAAATTTACATTCCCACCAGAAATCAAGGACGACAGGTAATGACAGTAGAATTTTTGTCTTTGATAGATTTTACAGGTAAGTTGTTAGGATTTGTGACTTTGTGCCATTAGTGAGCTTCGCATATCTTGCCTTATAGTTTTATTTTCTTGTTGTCCTTGTAAGGGATTAAAGTATTACAAGTTTATGTAATCGCTGTCTTTTGGAGTTCTACAGTTATGATTTAGGAAGTAGCATCTTTTTTGTCTTTATACTTGGCTTATCTGTTATAGGGTTCCAATCAATGGCTTGAAGTGATGAGGAAAAAGAGAGCAATTCATGAGGAAGTGATCAAATTGGCCCATCAGAAATGTTCTGTTGATGATGCATCAAAGGTGAATCTTTATCTGTCTGAATGATAAATCTGACTTCATAAGTTCCAAGAATGTTGCAATCTTTGGAGAGATATTTTTATGGTTATTGGCTGCTAGGTTGCTGAGTGGGTGTTAACTTATTGAAAAATCAGTTATATTTGTTAGATGATGATGTCTTTTAGTTGATGATGGTCTCAATTGTCATACAAAACTATTGATTGGTATAGCTCAGTTTTAATTTAGCAAAGCTGCTAGATGGCGTATGAAAAAAATCCTCCTGGTATTGCTGGCAACTTAGAAGCTGGTGAATGTTAACCTTGGGTAATGGTAGATTAACTGAATGTATTTGTGCGCTACCACATGTCCTCAAATTACTACCAAAACACAATGTTATTACAATGAAAAGTCCATTTTATGGTTTATTTGCAGATGAAAATTACGATGGTAAATTTAGAGGGGATATTACAATAGCAACTTCATCAGGACTTGCTTGTAAAGTAAAATTGTGATGATAGTATGCTGACAAAGCAGCAATACTTACCTTATATATGCTGGTTTTCTTAATTGCCTTGTAAGTATAGGTGAATAAATAGAATTATCTATGGGTTCATTTATTGGTGAACTAATCAATATAATGACTGGAACATCAAGTTGCTTCTTACATGAGAGTGTCAGAAATATGTTTCAATTTTTGGTAGGACTTCTCACTAAAGTTATTGCATCATTTTGTTGTTGGACAAACAAGTAATTAGTGAAGGAAAACCTGTTGCAGACAGAATATGTTTCAATCGTTGAAGAAAGCTCTGGTCTTCTGCTAATGCCTTGGTCCTCCCTTGTGCTATAGCAAATGAGATGATGTTTATATGTTTGGAAAGCATTTGTAATTACAAAAACAGTTCATGTGCTGATCATCTTGCTTGCAATGCTTCGCAAGTTCAGAACGAATGAGAAGATAACATTACTGTTTTTCTGGTAGTTTCATGTATGACACTCATCATTTCATGTGCTAGGTCATGCATAATGACACCTGAAAGGGTTAGGGTGGATGGATTGAAAAGATTACAGTCTTTGTGTGCATATATGATTTGGAAGTCATTTCTCTACATTGTCGTTTAGCGTTTAACATGTATTGTTATTTATTATGTCAAATCTGATTGGAGGGAAAATTATGCTTTTTCTTACCATCCTTTTCTATGGAGAATCACTGTAACCTTGTGCTCAAATATTAGGTCTTGTTTGTCCTTTTTGAGATGCAGGGGATGGAGGCTGCAAAAGAATTGTCAGTAGACTGGATGGAAAAAGGTTCTGTTCCTCTTGCTCTTGCTATGTTCATTCATTATGGCACATAGGTTTCTATAATTACTTTTTCAACTTAATGTCAGCTACTCACTAGATTAACATTTAATAGTAACATCACTGATCTGGAGGCTTGTAAGATTAAGTTCTAATATAATCTTAATGGAATCTGAATCCTTGTTTTGGAATCAATTCAGCAGTAGGATAGCAATTATAGGTACCAATAGCAAGAAAATTTAAAAAGAATATGATATATTATAAGGGTTGTGTGTATTGGTCCAAGTATGTGGTATGTGCTGTTTTTGGTGGCTTGGTGGAGGTGTTGGAAAATTAAAAATTTTGTTAACTGGCACCTTTTGTGGGGTTACAGACAGAAAAGGTTTGACCTCTTGATGCCAAATGAGTTCAGATGTCGAATTAAAGATAATATAAAAGTTGGCTTAAAGTTCTCTTTGGATCATCGTGTACTGGTGGATTCCAAAAATCATCACTTAGGTCCCATCTAGATGCCTTTCTTTTATTGGGCTGAACTAACCATTACAAGTATCATTTACTTGTGATTTGTATTATATTGGTTGTTGTTCAATTCAATCCACCTGTTGTTTCCCCTGTTGTGATTTGGATTAGATTGGCTCTAGGTGCACCATACTAGAGCTGGGATGCTCTTTTAATTTTATGTTCTAGAATCTATCTGAAATCTTAAAGAATTCTCAACCAAGATTAGGTTGTACATGCCATATCGCCCTTTGTTAACTGGTAAGTGCTATTCTGAAGAGTTATCATTTATTTTGAAGTTTGTCCTATTTTTCCTTCTTTCTTCCTTCCACTACTTCATGTACACCGTTCTGCCACCTGGCCAGTTGCAACTGGAAACTTACAGTAGCTCTATGAGGGTTGGCTGATACATAACAAGGCCTGTGTGGCTGCTGGCACATAGCAGAAACTGTAGCAATATGGTCACAGGCTCATGCCTTAGACAATAACACCATCCACCAACCACCGTTTCAACTCTCTTTTATTCTCTCACTTTGTTTCTTTTTTGTCCCTTTAATCTTTGTCTTCTCTCATAGTTTCCCTTCCCATTTTCTTTTCTTTTGCCCAGCATTAAGACCCCCAATGAACTCACATTCAATATTCTCTCTTCCAAGAATTTATATCTCAGTTCCTTACCAGTTTTCGTAACTTATTGGACTGGTAGATAACATTGTCGTGAAAAAAATACAAACAAATTGTGATGTTTTAGTTTTGAGCTATATGTTTCAGTGTAGACCAGTGAACACTCATCCGTATAGACCGGTATGGTCAAGATATAAAACCTTATTCTCTCGACACCGACTATGATCTTGCAACCCTGCAAATGTGCAACAAGATAAAGTGTAAGGCGACGAGAGGAGAAATTAAAAAGTAGGGATGATAAGGAATGCAGAAAAGGGTTACGAATCAACATAGGCTAAAAAAGAAGACAGAAAAGAAATTTATTAATTTCCAAAAACCATTTGTGAAATTTATTTGGGTGTAACATGATGATTGTATTTCTTTATGTTTAGCCATTTCTTTTCTTGAGATTTTTCCTTTTTTCTAGGTTTTACTGGCACCCTTATGTGACTCGCCATGAGAATGACACATAATGTGCTAGTTGATTGGGATTTAAGAGGAACACTGCAAATGTCAATCCCAAGTCTGATTGAAAAAAATGGAGGGTTACATTATGTCATTGATAGCAACTATGATAGATATCAATGAACATGGATCTCAGTTTGCTGATGATTTTGTATTAGTTGACAAGAGTTTAAACAGAATTAATTCTAAACTTGAGTTACAGAGGCATTCCATATAAATTTTTCTAAGGTTGTGTACATTAAGTAGGATTAAAATATTTAGAAATAAATAAGTTGGATGGGCAAGAAGTTTCACTAAGTAAAAGTTTTAGGTATGTTGGATTAATTATTCAACAAGATGATGAGATGGATGAAGATATTATTTGATAGAGTAAAAACAAAATTGATTAAAATGACAAGAGACTTTAGGAGCCTTATGTGATCATTATGTATCTTTGAGATTAAAAAATTATAAAATAATTATGAGACTAATAATGTTTTATGGATCAAAGTGTTGATAGTTAAGAAATAACATATAAAAAATTTGTGTTACTGATATTATAATGCTGAGGTGATGTATAGAGGTAATAGGAAATATAGGAAAAGAATAATTTTTGTGAACAATTAGGTATAGATTTATTCAATAGAGGATAAAATGAAGGAAAATTGTTTAAGATTGTATGGAATGTGTCTAGGAGATCTACAGATGTGATAGCTAGAAGAGGTGAAATGAGAAAGGCTTAAAAAAACTAATTTAAGGATTTAAGTACTCTTAATTTGACTAAACATATGATTGTTTATGGATCTCAGTGCCGATAAAGAAAACCATGTAGCCGATCCCAAATTATTGGGGCTTTACACTTTGTTGTATTTTTTAAACTTTTTTAATTTAATCTTTGATTACTGAGCATATATTGCTTTTAGTTACTTTTTCTTAGTATGTGCCGGATTTAATGTATGTTACTGATAGATAGTTATATGGTTTGTGTTTAATTTTGTTTCTTTGGTATTTTGTAATATTAGATATCTGTTGTGCAAAAAGAAAGGTGTCAAATTTTAAGGATGACGAATATTATATAAGTTCTGTTCCCACAAACCAGGTATATTTTTCATCCTTATCTAGTTTATTATTGAGAATGTTCTTCTTTATGCTATTTGCAGCCATGTGAATTATAAGAGCTTATATCTAAACCATCTTCATGTGAACTTCAACACAAATAATTAGACATTTCATGTCACTACTGTTACAGCATTTGGAGGCAGGATTATCAGTAAAGAATGATGAAGGCTTTGGATCAAGCAGGTATCACAAATTTTTTGCTGAATAAATGTTTCTCCTCAGTTGATCTGCCATCTTTATTTGTAGCTGAATTTATGTTGGGAAACACTCAATCAGTCACTTGTTACGCAAGTTGAATCTGCACTTTTACACCAGGAATAAACCAAAGCAGTGCAATGGATTGTCAAAATAACTCTTTTTTTAGCATGATTATAAGACTCAGAAGCATCATCTTTGGCAACCGCTGATCATTATTATCTTTTGTTTGAAGTTAAAAGAGAATGATATTGTGTGAATATCTCATCCAGCAGGGACTTGATCAATATTTACAATATTTCTCAGTATGGTATATGGTACAGATGGTACTTACCGGTCCGAAAGCTTACCGGTATGCAGGATCAGGGGAAACTGGGCAGTATGCTCGATACATGGCCTTTATGTAGGGCCTGTACCACCTGGTACTCTCGACACATAACCCATACTGCTCGGGACAGGGCCTATATTAACTGGTACAAGGTGGTACAGGCCTTGTACCGGGCAGTTTATTTCTTTTGTTTCTCCAATCTTTTTTCAGGATTTTTTCAAAACTTGGTATATACTGGCAAACTGTCACTTGGTACACTGGTATGGACCCGTATGGTACCTACTCTGAGCCCTGACCAGTATACTATTGGTATACAAAATTGTGATCCTTAGATTTAATTATCCTGAAATGAATCAGAAATACAGAAAAATTCACCACAAAGATCAATGATGAGATCCACTTATTTGACTGGTTAAATAATACACTATAGAGCAAGCACATTGGATAACATTAACAGTCACATCCTACTTCCAGTGTTGAAGACAAGTTGCATAAGCACACATTGGCTTGGGTAAAATAATGTCTCCTATTCATACTTACTGATTTTGTTGTGCAGACCGTTCAAGAAGTCATTTCTGTTACCTGGCACAGAATCATGCCTGTATCTTTCTGATATAGTATAGTTCAATAGTATGTTGGTACCTCCAACATGTGTCTGCTATGTTATTATTAGTGACAATCAATCTTCAATCTCATCACCTTCTTATTCTCAATAGAATTTCACGTCTACATGAATGAAGATTTGAAAAAGGTTATTAGGCTCCCTAAAATTTCCATTTTATTACTCATCATGAAATTCCTAAAGATCTATTCTTGGTGATTTTTCCTTACCGTACTTCTGAGGCTGATGAATATCAACTAGGTTTTAAGATTTAATCATTATGTGAAAAGGGAAAAGTTTTACTTAATGTGCTTTTAGAACTTATTGATGACTGCTGAGAACTGAGAAATCTTCCTATCTGTTGGCATGAAAGATGGAGCCTTTTATTGCTTTAATGCACTGGTGCTGTTGTTGATGTTTTCAATGGATGGAGGTCTTTCACTTTATTTTCTATAATGATATTAGTATCTATGCAGATTGGATGGTGCTGTTCTTGATCTAGTTGCAGATGACAGTACTGGTCTGCAGAAGCAAAAATCTCAATATCATTGGGACAAGGTATTCTTTTGATGACACAAGGAGCATGTTTATCATTTTTTCTGAAAGATATTTACTTTGTTTTTCCTATTTTTGGTTTTAGAGAAGCAAGAAGTATATAAAATTGAACAGTGGGGACCGTGTCACAGCTTCGGGCAAGGTATGATGGTTCTTGTTCCTACAGATTTCACATGGTGCATGGTATTTCCCATCTTGGATTGCCGATCAATGACTACAAAATTTAAATTAGATGTATTTTAGTTGCTGTATTATAATGCAACTCTGATATGTCTATTTTGTCAATGTGGACCTGTCTGTGTAACTTCTTGTGGCTGTTTCTGCATCAGTTCTCTTGACGTGCCTGTTCCATTGCTGTATTGTTGGTTTCAGTCTTTTAGGTCAAGTTTAAACAACACATACTTTGCATGGAGCAACATCCTTATTGGTTCATAAGTTTTCAAGTGCTTTTGTTACTAAAGTGATAATGCTTTAGCAGAAGTTTGTTTTATACTGTTCAGTAGTTCTATTTTTACCTTGTGTACCTGTGGATATTTTCGTGATAAGGATTACATGTTTCATAAGGTCGTTAACTCCATTTTATCTACTTCTGCATAGTTACATATTGTTTAGTTTATAACTACATATAGATGAAGCCACATATTGATTAATGGATCTCCTAATGCATTAGATCAAGAACGAAAGTGGTGCAAAAGTTAAGGCTGACAAAACAGGGCTATACAAGAAATGGAAGGAACGCTCCCATCAAAGGATCTCTCTTGGTGGAATGGAAAAAGACAATTTGCAGGAGGGTGGGTTAGCAGGTAATGCAATTCATTATTTTTGGTTAATTGTCAATACTTATTGGTTTGTCGACCCCAAAACTAATAACATTAAATCAAGAAATGGAGATTATTTGATGATCTAAAAATACAAAAAAAAAGTTTTTCATATATTGGATCTGTTATCTGTCACTGAGAGATGAAAAACATATCACTATCCCTAAGAGTTGGATGGTACAGTCGTGCTACTAATATTTTTGTATTTGGTCACTTACACTTTTTAGATCATGATCAGTTGTTTGGATCATATTGAAATATTCTGAAAATCATAAATTTTTGGATGAATGCATTTTTCATTGTTCATTTTTTGATAGTTCTATTAATATCAAAATTTATTCAAAAGACATTTTTGCTCTTAAATATATTGAATGTCATAGATTATGTTCATCTTTCAACATGAAATCCAGTGATAAATCTTGAGGTGATAGTATTGATACCTCAATTCTCGCCATTGGATTGTAGTTCAACCATTGCACACACACACACACACACACACACACACACACACACACACACACACACACACATATATATATATATATATATATATATATATATATATATATGTATATATGTATGTGTGTGTGTGTGTGTGTGTGTGTGTGTGTGTCTGTCTGTCTGTCTGTCCGTCTTGGACTCATCAAATGTTCTCCATTCTTCTTAACATTTGGTACCAGGCAAGGTTTCAAATAATGGTTGGTACAGTTCAGTATTATAGGTCAGACAAAGGACTGGCATTAGACCATATGGTCTGGTTTCTGTTAGTATTATTTCTTTTTGGTTAGTGCTGGGTTGCATTGGTTAGTATACTACTTGGTACAATTGGTAATGTACTGGTTCAGTAGATCACAGAAACTGGTATTCGACTATGATTTAGAACGTTGGTAATAGGCTACCGTTGACCCACCTGAGTTGCAGCCTGTTGAGGAGCAACTCCTAGAACCATGACATGAGTTTGGACTGCTACTGTGTGAATCAGCATGGTTTGTTGAGTTTGCAGCAAACCAGCACTTGGTTGGCATGCGCCCATGCACACACACACACACAAACAGGACCAATGTCTCTGGCATTCTTTAGTACAGCTGGCATGTTTAGTCGATGTGTGCATGTGCTGACATGGGACCAGTGTCTCTGGCATGGATTAGTACAGCTGGCATGCAGGATTGATGCTGTTGAAGTTGTATACAGTTCTTGAGACTCATAATGGGTTTCCAAGAGTAGTTAATAAACTAAGATTATGATTGTTCTTTATTTATATTCAAAGAGGGTCTGTTGGACTGACCCATTAAAATCTGCTTTTTTGATGACATGATATGCTGTCCGCCTTGAGATAAAAAAATGGCTTTCAGATCTTCTAGTACACCTGTCACGCAATGAGTGATGAGGGAAAAGTGAAGTTTGTCAGGAACATAATTGGAGGGAAAATCTCGGTCATTAAAAAGTGTTATCAGCCTAAATTCTTTTAGTGCTTTCCTGTCTCTTGCTTATACTGACTTCGAGATCTAGTCCAAGGGGACACCCTTAACAGTAGGGCTTCACAGGCAGTTTTTTTCTTGTAGTTATTTGTATGTTTACTTTCTTCATAAATCATTTATGGCTTGAAAGTTTCTTTTCCTGCATTCTTCTTGCAAAATGTCTCAATTTTTTTGAGACCCTTAAGACTGAACTTTTTTCTTTCTCCATAGAGAGAGGAAATAAGCAGCATTATAAAGGTAAAAGGAAGCGTTGGTCTGTTCCCAATGCTAACGTGCCATCTGAGCTAAAAGACCCTGAGCAAGTGCGCAAAGGAAGACAGCAGAAGGCCAATAAAATTGCTCATCTGAAGACCAAATCTTCGAAAGGGAAGAGATTCAGTAAACAGAAGCGTGGTAAGAGAGAAAGGTGAATGATTTTTAAAACCTGCAGTATGTTGTGCCAATATGGCTGATGAAGTTGCTCACCAATTTTGTTTTATCCTTGTAAACCAAAGTATATTTAGATTTCACTCTATAGATCAGCATAGTCAACCCTAAATAGTTCAGACGCAATTACTGAGCAGCAATTATCCTTGGAACCATCTGAGCCAGCCAAAGACAGTTGGTGCAAATTGTGAGAACACTGTAGCCAAGGTTGCAATCCAGTTTTGATTTATTCTTATAAGCTATATCTACTTTATTTCTTTCCTGCTTTGCATCTCAGATTACACTCGGTTATATTCATGTTTCTCATATATCTGACCACAGGTAAATTAGATTAGATAGAGGTGTTTCATCCTGCAGGCATGAGCTTGATTCAACACCAAGGTCAACAAGATGAATCTACGTTGACCTTGAAACCATGCAAATGCAAGTGTGATCATTTCTCAACTCCCAGTAATCACCATGGCGGAGAGAAAATGGTTAGTCAACTTGCTCGCACGGGGTTGCTTACAGCAGCTCAAAGCCACAATTCCACCTCTTCATTTACATATCCCTGCAACATGAACACAGAAGCACGTGGAAAGTGAAAGAGGAGCACTACTGGATTCATCCGACTCACCCTACTCCAATCCAAAAGGCTTCCTGCTTGTGAATGGCTCATCCCATCACCGGCCGTATCAGCCTTTCCACTTGCTTTTGTTTCTATTCCTTAGATATATTGTAGCAGCTTGGCAACGATGTCCATCTTTTTCTGCTATGTAGAAAGTAGAAGAAAGATAGCGAATCCCTACTTTGTCACACACAACGCAGAGGCTCGTGTCCTTTTCTACTCAAAAGATGCCACTAAAAAGAAAGAAGCAAACCATCTTCCTCGTTAGTTTAAGGTGAAGAATTATGCTGTATTAATTGGAATGATCAAGGTTTTAAATATCATAAAAAACAATTGATGCTCTGCGATAAAACTTGTAAATATATTGGGTCTTTTCCTGAAAACGAATAAAAATATTTATTATGATATCAAAGCATATCATAAATTCGAATCGTGTATTTGTCCTCCTCCTCTTTTATAATGTCTTAATTAAAATTGCATCAATCATAAATCGTCGTATGCATGAGAGGAGTCGTTCGAGTTTGCAAATATATTGGGTTCTTTCCCACCAGCTGAAGTCTATGAGACAGTATTGATTTATTTGTATACGGTTCACCAAATAGTTTAAAAGATATTCGAATTCAATACCTAATCGGGATTCAAAACCTTATCTATATAACCTGGCTGGTAATGGGCATCATCTTTACTGGTAGCAACAACATGGTGGTGCCTAAAGAAAGAAGTGATATGGGAAACAGAGCTGTGCCACCTCCTGTGTAGTTCCCCAGATTCAATATGGGTTAATGGGGGCGGGAGCTTAATTAATGCAAGTCCCATGGTACTTGTTAGCATCTATCTCTACTTTGCTTTGTTGGTAGGAGAGGAGACCCACCAAGTTGTGTGTGCAGTAGAGAAAAAGGAGAGGAAGATTCTCCACCACTTTAGACACCTACATAGAATATGAATTCAATACCTCACTCGATCCAGTGGCAAGTTGAGAAGGTAGTCTTCCTAAATGTGATGGCACTGTTCATATATGCCTTTCTTCCTCTACAGATGACAGGTGAGGCTGGACCATGCAAGCTGGGGATGACATCTGAGGTGCATATGGAACCAAAACCCTAAAAATGTCACTCATTGCACGCTTCAGAGGACCAGTCTCCAGAGGCCCACTCGTGATGGTGAAGTTTATATTCCATGGGATCAGATTGAAGTTTGAGATGCCTGAGATAGTTATCTCTGAAACAAAATAGGGTTTAGATCAGTAAGAATCATAGTGAACTGGTCCAAGAGAAATAGCCTGCTTTCCAGCAAAAGACTTGTTGCAGCTCCCACCCACGTACATGAAACCTTTTGCTTTTTCTTCCTTTGCAGTTTATCTTCTTCTTGATCATGAAACCTTTTGCTTTTTCTTCTCAACATGTTGGAAGTTGATATATACTGCTGCAAAATTAGCCACCTTGTCATCTTCTACTTTCCATGCTTCAATCAGAATCTCCTTCAGCTGCTAAAAAACCTGTTTGTTATGTCATCATCAGCTTGTTTGCACATCAGAGTTTGAGGAACTATCAAATTGCAGCTTCCAAGCTCAATCGTTCAAGCATGAGAGACAGAGAGAGAGGGGTTGGCTCAACTTCCAGGAAGCTGCATGCCCTACTCTCCCACATCCATAACATGAGTGCAGCAATAGTTTATTAGAAGGTGGTACACAGTCCTCCACCAACCTCCCTCTCCCCATGTGCTGCTCCGACATGGGGTGCGTCCGTCCTTTTCTCGGTGGGGCCGCAATAGAACACCTGTCACAGGTACCGCCCTGATAGGTTGTCCTAGTGGGGCCCCTCCTCCTTGGCTTCATCTCGGTAGTGACTTCCATATCCCCACCTCACCTCGACTTGTTTACAGATAAGCTTCTCTAATAGTACGACTCATTTGAAATCCTTGTGCTGCCTCCTCCATCTTTCCTTGTCTCATATAATATATGTCAAAAGGAGAGTTTGTATGTAAAGGCAATAATGTGATGAATGCTCCCTTCTTAAGCGGATAAGAAGTGGTGGAATAAGTCCATGGGATCATAATTGTTGTCCTTCATCGTATGAGGAAAAAAAATAATTTTATTTCAATAAAAATTTAAAAAATATATATATAAACAAGTGTAATGAAGATGATATATCCTTTTCTTAATATATTTTTTAAAAATAAAAAAATATTATATTAAATGACGAGATCTATCTCTTGTAAAATAATATATTAATCAATCGAAATATCTCAATAGATATTTTTTAATGCATTAATTATAATAATATATTAAGAGAAAACAAACTTCCCTAGAAGAATATAAGAAGAAAACTTGTGGTTGACTATATGAGACTTGGAGGAGCACACAACCACATAAATACATTTGTTGGTTGATACCTAGTGAAGAAAGTCAAATGCACAAACCACACAAGTAGAATGATTTTCTTTCTTTAACAAAAAGAGTAAATGCATAATTATTTTTCACAAAGGATTTTAATAATTTTTTTCTTAAAATAAAAAAAAGAAAAAAAATTGCATGCAAACCTCTGTGTTATGTGATGAATACATGGAACATGGTAATTGGACATCAATCTAAAATAAAAGTTTATGCTAATAAGTTATAGAACAGCACCTATTACATATTAGTGCAGTTTTAATTCTTTCTTTAACCAGCTATAAAATTGTATATGTGTGTGTGTGTGTGTGTGTGTGTGTGTGTGTGTGTATATATATATATATATATATATATATATATATATATATATATATATATATATATATATATATATATATATATATATATCACTTTTATATTAATATATTTATGAACTTTAACGAAAACCCTAAATACCAAGATTTAAATATTTTTACATTATATGGGTTTTTAAAAGTGTGGCAAAGAGAAAAAGGAAAAGAGCCCAAAAGAATATAATCACAAACATGAATGTACATGATATTTATGGGATTCATTAATAATATTTTTAGGACATATGTAGCCATATTTTAAGGTACAAAACTATACCATTATTGATTAAAATTGAATACAAGATCCATTTAAATATATTTTTATTCCAAAATAAAATAATATTATACATATTTATATAATAGTAGTTGTTCCAATTCATCATTTTGACACACATATTTGGCCACCCAATCCCTAAGCATTTCACGTGGCATTTGATTCCTCATGCCCACACCAGCTTGCCGTTATCCGCCGACAGCGCCGGATGGGCCGATCCCTCGCCGTTTCCTAAGTCGTAACCCTTGTCGCTCCGAGAAGTCCTACGCTGAAAGGGGTATTTTAGTCATTTTGTGCGCAAGCCGTCTATAAAGCGCCGCGTTCTCGGCCCTTTTAACTTTAGCCGCGAAGCTTCTCCACCCCAAAAACAAGGCCAAAGCAGAGGCGGCTCCTTGCTGCCGCCGGGAATCTCGAGCTTCGGCTAGCGTCTTCTCCCGGATCCTCCTTCAAGGTCGGCTGGCGCCGAGGTGCTGCAGGTTTCGAGGCGGTCGGAACCCCCCGGCTGCGTTCGCCGCATGATGTGGTTTTCTCTCTTCCCGATGAAGGCGTCGACGCGGCTCCTCTGGAGTACCTCCTTCTTCCGCCACAAGACCGCTGCCGTCGCCTTCCTTTGAACCGGCCTACAAGCCATCCCTCTATAGATAGAGTCTGTATAGATATTGCTCCGCGTGGATACTGCTACCACTGTAGCTGACTTCGATCTCGCTGGCGGCTACTCGGATCTGGGATCGGGCGATGGATCCTGCCCGTCTGATCTTTGATTCCTCCTCGTCACAACGCCACCAAGGGCAGCGGATGCTCCTCTTGGGAAGCGGCGGCGTTAGTCCGGTCTTCGGAGGTGAGCTTTAGGTTCTACGGTACTTAATGTCCCATTCTGCCATTGATTTGAGGGTTGATCGAGTTGCTGAGGGGTATTTTCGGAATAAAAGGGGCGATATCGGCACTGGCGGAGGGCGCGAACAAGCGGCGGCCGTTCTTCACGTCGCCGGACGAGATCCTGGAGGAGGAGTACTACTACGACGAGCAACTGCCGGAGAAGAAACGCCGCCTCATGCCGGATCAGGTAGTAGAACACCTCCTCTCTCTTCCATCTTCGATGCGGATAAAAGTGTTGACACTTAATGATCGTGTAAGTTTTTGCTGCTTTCACTTCTCATGCACGCATAGCTAAATCCATCATCTCATGAATTCCTTCTTTTGGATCTCGATGTGAGAACCGAGAAGAACATAATAAGAGCTAACAGATTTGTATGCGTTTGTCCAAGATCTGGCGTATAAAATGAGATAGCAGAGGAAGCATGACCACAATAGCATGTGTTTGATGTTATTCCCCCTGCCATATGACCTGCTGTATCACGTGTTGCTTGTCAGTTGCCATCAAATACTACATAAAAAACACATAATGGTTGATGCATGAAACACTCTGGGAAGATACAAAAGCAGTTCCATGTGTTCTTGATGATGAAATGGTTGCCCTGATTGACCAACAATTAGCATATAATGATGAGATTGCGTGACAAATGTTTGAGTTCTTATTGGTCATGAATGAATTTGACGGTGAGTCTTGAAAGTAAAAGGTACACTTACTGGAGCGGAGCTTCGAGGCGGAGAACAAGCTGGAGCCGGAGCGGAAGAGCGAGCTAGCTCGGAAGCTCGGCCTGCAACCTAGGCAGGTGGCTGTTTGGTTCCAGAACCGCCGCGCCCGGTGGAAGACTAAGCAGCTGGAACACGACTTCGATCGCCTCAAGTCCTCCTACAACTCCCTCCTCTCCGATCACGACTCCCTCATCAAGGAAAACGACCGTCTCCGCTCCCAGGTAATCTCTCCCATCCTGCTCTGAGTTCTTTGGCATTCATTAATACTTTCCTCCTTATCTCTAATAGGAGTTTTTAGTTGGATAGTAGTCAGGAATCTAAAGTATGTTTATGACTCTTGATATCATCTCATGTCCAAGTCACGTGTGAACGAACCCCAAGTATAACACTGAGAAAGGAAGACAAATATAGGGAACCCCAAATATAACATTGAGAAAGAAAGACATAGGATTCTAACTCATGATCTTCTTGCTCAAACCATAAGCTCTTAAGAAAAGACCTAATATGTTTATAAGTCTTAACATTAAATAAAAACTAGATATGCAATACAAGCTAAAATGAAGAATGAGTGCTACATAAATATTTTTAATCAAATATTGAAAAAATAAAATAGGTACATGATTGATATCACTAGAGAAGACTTCAAATTATGAATATGAAAGATGAAGGATTTTCCTGTCTCTCTATACCTTGAGCACTAAATTTACCAGCCAAATTTATAATTAATTTTTGCCATCAATTTCAGGACAAACATTAGTACAACACTAAGATTGCTTCTTTGTAATCTAAAAAATTAGTGCTCGAGTTATAAAATAATTTTCTTAAATTAAAAGATCAAGATGCATACAGTGATCAACCTGATGGGAGCCTCATGCACTATGTGATCATCAATTTGTTCGATGTATAGATTAAGTTTGGTAGAGTTACGCAGTGGAACCAACTGCTGTAACACCAACCAAGTATCCACCAAAGACTAACTAGGAATCAGGTTTCCTCGAGCTAAACCAAGGGCCATTCTAGATATTGTACAGTAGCTGTCTGAGGTCTCCATCAACTGTGGAACTTGGAACCAACTGCTGTAACACCAACCGAGTATCCACCAAAAATAACTGGGAATCAGGTTTCCTCGAGCTAAACCAAGAACCATTCTAGATATTGTACAGTAGCTGTCTGAGGTCGCCATCAACTGTGGGACTTGGGGGCATGGCTAATGGCGGAGAATAATAACCATTTGATTTCTTCCTTCTGCTCGGAGAAAAAGGAGAGAAATGCTTTTGTTCTTGCCGCACCACTACGAGGAAGTGACCCTCGAAAGAGAGTGGCACTGTTCCTATTGCCCACGTACGATTCCTATACGTTCAACCCCCACCTGTATCTTTCAGGTCATCTCATTGACTGAGAAGCTCCAGAGTAAGGCAGCAGCACTGACGGCCGCGGCTGCATCAGTCAATGATCCTGCGTCCCTGGGCGTCCCAAAGAAGGCGGAGGACAGGCTGAGCACGGGGAGCGGCGGGAGCGCGGTGGTCGACGCGAACCAGCTGGTGCACAGCAGCGAGGAGTCCTGTCTCCCTGATGGCTACCATCGCATGGGGCCGGTCGATGGCCGGGTGCACTCGGAGGAGGACGACGCCAGCGACGAGGGGTGCAACTACTATTCCGAGGAGGATGCTCAGCTAGGATGGTGGGTTTGGAACTGAGGAAAGTGAACACTGCTTTGCTCGTCCTCTCCTCCTCCTACTTCCCCTCTACCGAGTGTTTGTGGTTAAGTAATGTTAGGGTTGGTGGTGACTTCAATTTGTGCTTTGTGCTCTGTGCTTTGTGCTTTGTGTCATGTTTAAATAGCTGGACTAAGTGGTTAAGAGATGAACATTATTTATCCTTGTGCCATTATATTCTTGTCATCTTCCTCTTGATATGCTCCTTATTTCCTGCTCATATACAATGAACTTTAAACCGTGCTGACATCCTCATTCTTCCTCTACAAGTATCTTGTTCTCTGAAACCCTAATTACTGTGATGACAAGGGCCTGACTGTCACTTGGAGCTACTCCATTTGTTTTCTTTTGATGGCAAGATAAGAAAAAGAATATTCTAAGGTGGAGAAAAAAAGGCACTTATTTCCCTAATTAATGAAGATATATCTTCAATAGTAATTGGATCTTGATGCAAAGATACAATTTGATTCTATTAGTTGAATGGTCATTATCATGTCATTCTGCTGTTTTCTTGCTTGCCTCCATTCATCCTCCTATGTTAACTAATAATTGATAATAAAAAAAAGGACTATAATGTTTGACAAAATATTTGTAATATTGAGTATAATACTATGACTAATTGTATCCAATGTAATAGTCCTATAAATGTTTTCATCAAGACCTATATTTTAGATAGCCAATGGAGTTGGAGAAGGCAACTAATTGTTGTCTTCATAGCTGCAATTATTTTCTTCAATAAGTTAACTTTTTAGATAAAAAAAATTATTCATATATCAGCTGAAGATGAAAAGAATGGTCTAATATTATTAGGGATCCAAAGAGTTAGATGATACATATTAGGTTTGACATATAGATTAATATCTTAAATTTTAAATTATGTTTATGTCTAATTCTATATATTTATTTCTGACCATCGAAAGGATCTATTAGAACTCTTACAACTTAGGTGTTCTCATGATTGTTTTTGGAGGATAAATATCAGATTTTGTTCTTGGAGGATACATATATGATCTTGTTCACCTTTGGTTTCTCTCTCTCTCTCTCTCTCTCTCTCTCTCTCTCTCTCTCTCTTTTGTTTTGTCGTGATTAGAATCCGAGATATCATCGTGATGACTTCTATAAATACCATCAGAATATTCCTTTTTGAGAGAGGCCTCAGGCCTCTCTGTAGGTCTGTCTTCATGCTTTTTAAAGGAACCACTTTGGGTAATGAAAACAAGGATTAAAAAATAATAATAATAATTACTGTATATCATTAAAAAAACATTTGTTAAAGTGAGAGGGAAAACAGAATCTCTGTATGTTGTATTTGATTATTGGAGTCTGCTTAGATAAAAAAATGTATATAATGATTGTTTGAGTCTAGTTTTTGTGTTCCAATTAACTCAAACCTGCATCTGGAACAAATAAATATACATCAGCAGCACTCTTATAACTCTTTTTTGATATTTTTTGAAGAATCATCTTTGATCTATTGGCACATCTAACTAAATTGCTATAATCCTTCATCTTGATTGTATAAAAAGTTTCTTTGGATACAAAGTTGGGATTAGTATGCAACTATTTTCATTCTTGACAGTCTTCATCCTCTTTATAAAAAGTATTTTTTTAAGAGAAGAAGTTTGATTAAGCATTTGATAGTTCCATGTTAGCCTATGTGAATGGTCTATTTTTTAGTAAAAATAATTTTCACTTAAATCAGAAAAATATAGTAAGTGAGGTAGAGGAGATGCTTAAATCATTTTGTTAAAAAAAAAAAGGAGGTTCTACCCAAAAAAAAAAAACTAATTGGTGAGTTGGGAGTGAGTAATTAGAGATTCTTGATACAAAATTAATGATTAAAAATTAAAAAATAGTTATAAAAAACTTGATATCCGAGATAATAATTCTAATGTACTAAGGGATTTGCTTGGAGCCATTAACAATGGAGATAAAGGATTATGAATCAAATTTAATTTATAAGTTGATAGATACACTATAAATACTTCACACGTTTGAGCATTTCGATCATTAAGGAATTATGTACCTTGCAACTGAAGCAACTCGCAAGTATCATGATGTAGGAAAGAGAAAGGAAGAAAAATCCAAAACCTAAAGATTGAATAGGGATGGAATAAGTTATCACATTAAAAAATGTATTCAAAAACACCACCTCCTAGAACCAGTGAATTGATATTCCTAAGACGCATAGAAGAAAGATATAAAATAAAGGTTTTCTTCATGTGGGTAAGACACTAAAAAAATAATAATAAGGTTAAGGATGAGGATATAGATTTATTAAGGCTCTCTCTCTCCTAATGCCAAGAGCGTTGGTAAGAAAATATATTTGCAATAATCTTTATGAAGATGGTAGATATAATAATTATCAAGTTGGAGGTATAGAAGATAGGCATAAAGATCATATGTAAGTAATCTGTTTTATGATAGCTTCCAAAGGAAGAGCTAAACTTTAAGAAAAATAAAAAGGTGTTGAATTGCCTTCCAGTCATGCTAAGTCTCATCAATATTAGTTTATGTAATGATAGATATCAAACATTAGTTTATGTAATGATAGATATCAACAGTAAACAAAGAGCCCAAAAGACTAAATTATCATATCTAAATATCATCAGACACTTTAGGAATATGAATTCTTTAGATCTTTTCTACTAAGGAGTTATGGAAGGGGAGTCCTTGGGTGCTTCCCAATGATTAGAATTTAAAAGGTTAGAAACCTAATAAAAGTTAGAAGACTCCCCTTCACTAATAAAAGTGGGCCAAAGGCTAAATAAAAGATTATCTATCTAGGGATTATTAAAGATATATTGGTGCTCAAACTATTTTCAATTATTTTTCTATATCTTCTTTTAAGATTTTTGTTTAGATTATTAATGTTTCTATAAGACTAGGAGGTGAATTTGACTATAGGAGTTCATTAAGAGTAGAAGGACTCATATTTGGTCTTCAGGACATAATTTCAAAGGAGATTAGAGTTATTGCGGAGTGAAAGAATTTGTTTAGCACAGAGTTTCAAAAGAAGTTTCTTGTAAGTCAAGTCATATACTTTAAAATAAAATATGATAAACTATAATCAAATAGTAAGTGTGTAGGAATGGAGTTAATAACCAATTTGATTAGCACCATTTTATCGACTTGGGAGCTTCATCATATATACCAATCTTTTATTTTATAGAGTACTTTATCCATCAAATAGTTTTTACAACTTTGAGGGAGGCATCCAAAAAGTACTTATGGGCTATTTATCTTTCTTGATACCCAAGGTACTACAAATAAAATACTTGATAGAGAAGGTACAATGATCGAAGAAAAATATGTTAAAATTTTAAAGGTTAACTTTTATATTAATGAGTGTCGACCCTTATTAGCTAATATTAGTCTTATCCATTTTTGATATAGGACTAATCGTGATATTATAATTTTTTTCACTCAAGGGCTTGACATCATTATCAAGGCTCAACATAACTCAAATCAAACTCTAATATAGTACATGTAAGACATAGCTCAATGATGACTCTATGTCGTGACGAGTTCTCTAACTCCATCTATGGATAGTCATTTCTTACTCGAACCCTCTTATCATGCTTAAATACTAGGTCAGCTTTAATACAAAATGTTATGACCATGCTCAAATACCATGCGAGTTTGCTGACTCCATCCATGAATAGTTTTTTTTTACTTGAACCCCCTCAACTTTAATACCAAAAATCATGACCATGATCTGATAGGTTAATTAGCCCATCAACCTTATTTATCCTAAACCATTAGCTAAAATACTTAAGCTAAAGTTGATAGTATACTTATCAGACCATTATAAGTTAATATTAGTCTTGCACATTTTCGATATTGGAGTAATTAGGGTATTACGTTGTAAAAGATGTTTAAAATTTTAAGGATAGTAGAGCAAGACTTTTTATTAGCCTAGAAAGCTAGTAATAGGTCATTGTCAAACAACAAGTAGTAATAGATTTTAATTTTTTAAGATTGAAAAGAGTAGTTTGTTTTTATTAAATCGGAGATAAGAGACAACGAAATTTGTTGAGCAAAAATAAAAAAAGTAAGATAAAAGAGGGTCACCTTGCCTTATACCTCTATTGAAATTAAAAATATTAGAGCAAGCTCTATTAATTAAATAAGAGAGTGTAAGATAAAAGATATAAGATTGAATCCAAGTGATATATTTAATAAAAAAGTTCATGGCAAGAAGAGAATGATGAATGACCCCCCTATAAAAGCATATTAAATACTTTTTCAAGATTAAACTTGAGAATAACTAGGGAGCTATGATCCTTATATTTGGTGAATGAGTGAACCAATTCATTAGTATTTAATATATTATCATGAATGTTTCTTCTCTTAATAAATGTAGATTGTTCTGATTAGGTCATAGAGAAGAGTTTGATTTAATTGACAAGAATTTTAGAGAGAAGTTTGTAGACTACATTATCTAAAACTATAAATCGATAGTTTCTAATAGTGGTGAGGTTCTCACTTTTGAAAATAAATACTAACTTAGCCTACCCTAGTTAAGTGGGAGGGAATTGGAGGTGTGAAAGGAGGAAAAATATTTATGAATAGGCTTATTAAGAGTATCCTAAAGACTTAAAAATATTTAATATGAAATTTGTTAGGCTCGAGCTCTTGTCAAAGCCTTTTTAGGAAAGAGTAGTCTCAATTTCTAAGAGCATAAAAGGGCTACATAGCATGGAAGTTGAATATTAAATAGTGGGAAGGGGAGGACATAGGGACTAGTTGAGAGATATAAGGGTCCAATATAGCTCTAAAGATTAGAATATCAAATGAAAAAGATATTGAGGATCTTGTTAGGGGAGCTAGAAATAAAGTCATCCTCCCCTTTGATGTAAAAGATTATATTCTTATTATGTCTGAAGAAGATCATTCTATGAAAAGAATTTAGTATTTTTATTTCCATGCTCTAGCCATGATATTTTGGCCCGAGTCCACTTAAAATGAAGTTATCTATTAACAATAATGACCCTGTTATAAAGAGATTAAAGTTGGATACACTCTTGGTTAGTAAGATGATCGAGACCATCTTTAAGCTTAAGGTCAAAGAGCTCAACAGTATTTTCTTTTATGTTTAAGATTCAAGTTAGTAGAATTTTTTTATTTAGATAAGGAGCTAAGGACTGAAAGTCACTAATGAAAGATAGTCATGAGGTTTAAAAGATGTAAATCAAGTTAGGCAAAGGATTAATTATGTTATGGACCTTGGGATACTTCAACTAAAAATTCTCAAAACAAAAATGATAAGAGGTCTTAAAGGTAGGAGGTTGAATATCCACTTTAGTTAAGATATGGGAGTGGTTAAAATGAATTATCAAAAAATGAGTAACAATATATTTATTAAATAAAGAAAGTCAAGAAAAATTACTTAGAATCTAATCTAAATTAGCAATAATACAATCCTTACCAAAACACTTATTGCACTATGTAAAATGATTTTTTTTAAATCTTAGATCAATTAAACTTGGTCAAAAAAAAATTTTGAAGATGAAAATAGAATTAGTAAGAGAAAACAAATGACCTCCCATTTTATCCTCTAGAGAAAAGATGTTGCCATATAAACACTAAAGAATATTCGATAAAAGATTAATAAAGAAGTATTCATCTTATAAAGTCTTATTTAAAGAAGGGATAGTGCTAACATATACTATAGACAAAAGTGTACCTTCAATAGACAACAAGATTAAGAGCCTAAAAGTTTTTGTTAAAGCAATCTTATATTTCTCTACTTTTTACATGATAACGATTCCACCAGATCTACCATCCATTGATGAGAATTTTCTTTCTCAGTTCTTTCTCATCTTCTTAATAAATGTCTTAGCTCTATCCTCCTATAAATATATTTTCATCAAAACTATCATATCAAGTTAATGAGTATGAATCAAGTTAGAGACAACAACTTTACAATCCTTTTAGAGCCCGTCTATAGTTCTATGAGAGCATATTCATGAGAAAACTTTAGGAAGGGGATAGTTACAAGAGATGGCATAAAAGTACATTGAATCTAAATTTTTAAGCAAAGCAAGCCTTTTCTTTTTGTTACGATGCTTAATATAGAGAAGATAATGATTGAGATTTCCTTGAAAAAGTTAGTGTCGAACTTTGTTAGATTTGTGTGTAGGGGGGGGGGGGGGGGGGTGATGCATTCTCCTTCCATTTGACATTCTAGAAAATCATCTTTTCCCATCGCACCCTACTCAGTCACCTTCTAAAATGCAGTCACTATCTTATCCACTATGACATCCAGCATTAACGAAGCAATGGTAAAGGAAGGACAAGAACTAGAAGCTTTAGACCTAATCACCTGAGCTATGTATTGGAAGTTCTCCTGGAGGGGGATAGAGGGGTAGAGGTAGCTTAAGGTAGCTTGAGTTTGAGAGAGAGAGACTACGAAGCTATAATTAGGTGAGAAATATGTCAATTCTATCCAACAAAAATTAAAAGTTAAATTTCTAAGGTATAGGAGTAAATGATTGCCCTCTAAGGAACTAGGGACTATCGAAGAGGACATAGTTCATCTCCTCAACGGTATAAAGAAGAATCCGTCAATCATATCAATGAATGGTACAATGATTAACCTCAAATTTTAGCGAAAAAGGATTTTAAAAGTTCTAAAAAAGATATCTTACCTAGAAACATATCATAAATGATTGTTCATCATTCCGGGTTACCTCCTTAACATATAGCTCAACCCTAAGTGCATATTGTTGCTAGATTCATCCAAACTGATCACATAGAGCAACTTCGATCAGTCTTTCTCTAGCCTCTTTTATCTTTTCGAAGAGGTTTACCTAGTATAAGAGAATTGACTATGCAAAAGTCTTTAGTTAGGGGACTAACGAACAGAGAAACTGAGAAATACGAGTGAGGAGAAAAAGTAACTACTATTGAAAGAGGAAAAGGTGAAACGTCAAGAAAGAGATGATAGAAGGGGATCAGTTGGACCAAACAAAGAAAGTAGAGTATTCAAACAAATTTAAAGAGAACCTATTACTGGAGCTTCTCTCTCCAAAGAGTATTATGAGATGCGATGTATTTTATTTGAATACTCTGATTTAAAATTTTATGAATAACAAATATCCAATTAAATGAATCTCATTTCACTTAGTTGTAAATAGTTTATGCATGATTCACAGGAACTCATGTCGGTTGATTTACCTTCCTGAATTAAAAGTTAAGATTCTGAATCTTGGTACTGAACAAGACCATGTTATCTGATATATATATATATATATATATATATATATATATATATATATATATATATATATATATATATATATATATATATATATATATATATATATTTGATATAAGCTAGAAGTGAATGTTAAGGTATGGTGTAATCTCTGTTATTGATAACTATGTGGAAGTATATTTATGTGCAATTCTAATCCCAATGCAACATTTGACTTTTCTTGGACTGAGTGAAGATAGCACAAGATGAGATCGTTGGGTCAGTTCAGTCAAACTATATGTTTCCTTGTGATGATTATTTGGTCTCATCTTCAATTGAACATTCAAAAATCAAGCTGAAATGTGTTGTTGAATAAAGCGCTTAATATATCTTATGGTCAATTTTGATCAACTCCGAATGATGAGTTTGAGACGACTTGATTTGGTATGAAACTCAAATTGTGTTACTCCTTTCTCAAAGGTAAAGGGTACAGAACTGCTCTATGTTCACATCTTCAGCCCTTCAACAAGATTTTATACACATCCAAATGGGTTCTAAAGAATGCCTATCAAATTCTGCCTTGGTTTCTTAAGTCAAGCATCTGATGATTGAGCATGCAAAGAAAAAAGCCTCTGCATTTTCCATGAAGGAAGCTCCCCTAATGAGGATTTGTCTATCATCACTAGTATCAATATGATGTACATGTCAATAGGTTACTGTGTTAGATCCAAAAGCATCTTATAGTTGATATTTTATGGGTTGTAGAGCCTCATCTCTCTCTCTCTCTCTCTCTCTCTCTCTCTCTCTCTCTTATATATTTAATCAAATAATGCTCTTTGTTTTGACATCTGTTTTCTGCCAGTTTGACACCATCATACGGATGCAATGTAATCAACAGACCGACCAAATGCCTGTTCCCTGCATTCCCTTGGACGAAGGGAAGGGGCGATGTGCTTCATAAATGGGAGAAATTAATAGCACCTGAACGAAGACAGCAAGCACACTCCATGTGGGTGACCTGATGCTGCAGCAACCATCCATGGCCGGCACGCAGTCTTAGACTCTTCTTACTTCTGAGGTCATTGTGTCGAACGCCCCAGTCGCAATTCTCTGATACAAGTCGAAGCCGCAGTTGAACAACTGTTAATTACCCGTCTAAAATTGTTCTTTCGCTATCTCCGTCATCCAAGTTCTCTGTACACACAGTAATACATCTAACTCTTGAATTGACAGAAACCTCACGTATTGGACTTACCATGGTGAGAGAGACGCTAAGACGATTCATGATTGCTCGAGTCTCTCTCAGCGTAGAATATTGAGACGCTAAGACATCACCGGGCGGCCTCAATCATGAGGTTTTCCTGCACCTGATTGACATCTCCATGAGCCACATTTGTATTAAGCGGCCCACACGCAATCCTACTTTGACGCTTATGTTGGCGTCTGACTCGGTCATATCCTCGCTATCTGCCACTCTAGTTAACATTCATACGTATACTGCTCTACCTCACTCTCCGCGTGCCACGTGCCCCACTTAACCCTTGTTTTAAGCCCTTAAAGTTCTCAACGACATTAGCGCCAATCTCAACCTTCTTGATCCAATATCTTCAACCCACCCGAAACAGCATCCCTTACCATTGGACGATCAACGCGTACGACGAGGGCAACGTTTTGCAGTGATCTTTTGGTAGTTGGATCAACAGCGTGGCTCCGCTGATGTCGGCCACAAGAGTCGGCCCTTTGACTCGCAATACATTAGGAGCCTCGACCAGATCGTCCGCCACGTGTCCTCGGCTGCCCGTTGGACCCGATCCCGCCCACCATCCTCGAATCAGCCGACACCTGCCTTCCGTACGCCAACCCGGCTCAATCCACGAGGCGGATGCTCCCACTTGCTACTTCGACACGTGTCCTGCCACGGGCCGCCTCTGTTGCGTGCGCTCCATAAATGGAGACCGGTAGGAGAACAAGCATCAGGTGATAGATTGTCACTCAAGCCAAATCTCGCTGTTTCATCTGTTTGTGCCTTCGTCACCGTTCGAGATGCCACATCCTTCCGACAGCCGGAAGTTCTTGACGCTTCCAGCGGTGCAGCCCGGCGCCGACGTCTCCCCGGCCACCCTCCTCTGCGCCCTCGTCGCCCTCGCCGACGAGATTCTCGCCCTTCGGTCGAACCCCTTCCCGATCCACCGGCGCAGCGCCCGCGAGGCGATCCGTCAGGTCGGGGCCATCCTCGAGTTCCTGGCCGACATCCGGGGCCGAGGGTCGGCCCTCCCGGCCTCCGCCGCCGTCGGCTTCTCAGAGCTCCACCTCGCCCTCCAGAAGCTCCGGCACCTACTCTGGGATTGCGCCAGGCCGGGCGCCCGGCTGTGGGTGTTGATGCGGTCGGAGCTGGTGTCGAACGAGTTTCAGATGCTCGTTCGGTCGATATCCACCGCACTCGATGTCCTCCCTCTGGCTTCCATCGACGCCGCCCCGGAACTCAAGGAGTTGGTTCGGCTCGTCCGGGAGCAGGCGTGGAGGGCGACGGTCGGGACCGAGCCAGCCGATGCTATGGCTATGAGGAGCATGTGGTCGATACTTGGCCAGTTCAAGAACGGCATTGCTCCCAATCGGATCGATCTCCGATGGATCTTGGATCACTTGCGCATTCGAAGCTGGAACGATTGCAGCGAAGAGATCGCGTTCCTGGAAGAGCTCTTCTTAGCGAGCCTTGACGACGATGACGAGGAGGAAGAGGCAGCCCTACTCGGCAGTTTAATGGCGTTCATGGTATACTGCCGAGTGGTGCTGTTCGATGCCGTGGACGACGAGAAGAGCAGCGAGAAGCAATCGAAGGCCCGAGCAAGAGCCATGAGTCATGTCAACCTGGATCATCTCCGGTGCCCGATCTCTCTCGAGCTCATGACGGACCCTGTGACGATAGCCACGGGGCAGACCTACGACCGAGCCTCCATTTCGAAGTGGCTCAAATCTGGGTGCCTCACCTGCCCAGTGACCGGCGAGAAGCTGACCAACAGCAGTCTGGTTCCCAATTCCGCCATCAGGAACCTCATGGAACAGTTCTGCCACGAGACGAAGGTACCCATTCCTGAGCCAAATGGCAAGCCCAAGCGAGACCTGACGAGGACCGCGACGCCTCTCAGCGCGGCGGCAACGGAAGCAACGAGAATGGTGGCTGCCTTCCTAGTTCACAAGCTAGCGGTCGGGACGAACCAGGAGAGGAACAAGGCGGCTCACGAGATCAGGAAGCTGTCCAAATCGAACATCTTTAACAGGGCTTGCTTGGTGGAAGCTGGCTCGGTCCCATGGCTTCTCTACCACTTCTCCTCATCAGATCCTTCGATCCAGGACAACGCAGTAGCTGCTTTGATGAGCCTCTCGAAGCACCCAAGCGGCGGCAAGGCCATCGTCGAGGCTGGCGGCCTCGGCCTCATCGTGGACGTCATCAGAGTAGCACTCAGGGTCGAGGCCCAGCAGAATGCGGCGGCCATCCTCTTCTACCTCTCATCAGACGAGGAGTACCGGACAGAGATAGGGCGGATGGCAGAGGCGATTCCGACACTGGTGGAGCTTTTAAGAGAAGGAACTTACCGGGGGAGGAAGAACGCCATCGTCACACTCTACGGGCTGCTGCTGTGTCCCGATAACCTGCGCAAGATCCTGGTAGCAGGGGCGATTCCGGCTCTCACAAGCATTCTGTCGAGCGACAGAGCGGATCTCGTCAACGACGCAGTCGCAGTGCTTGCGAAGATCGCGGAGGGGCATGACGGGACGACGGCGATCCTGAAGTCGTCTGCTGTGCCTCATCTGGTGGCATTCCTTCGGTCATCGACGTCTCGGTCGGGGAGGGAGAACTGCGTCTCTGCTCTACTGTCTCTCTGCAACAATGGTGGAGCAAAGGCGGTCAGTTTACTCGAACAGATACCGGTGCTCATGCCCTCGTTGTACTCCCTTGTCACAGAAGGCTCTCCTCAGGCCGGCAATAAGGCGAGATCGCTGCTCAATCACATACACCATCTCCACGACCAGGAAGACCTTGTCATGATGGGCGTCGTTCATGCACAATGACAGTGTTTGATCTCTTAGGACGATTCTTTCTTTCTTCTCTGCTCGTGGTTTGGGAGCATGTGGTCCCTTGTTTCATCAGTTCCTGAAGGGATTTCAGCTTTGTTTTTAGAGGAGCTGCAATCCAAGTGGTCTCAAACAGACATCACAACCTATACTTGTATAGATATATATATATATATATATATATATATATATATATATATATATATATATATATATATATATATGTGCAAATTTTCTGAGTCGATATGCCTTCAATGTACAAATTGAATGGCAACAAAGAAGTCTTTGGTTTGTTCCCCTTCGAACTTAAATCTTGATGAATTTGAGATCAAGTATATATACACATAGGACCAGAGTTCAACAAACATCCCGGCATAAACCTCGACTAGGACTGTTGGCATCACCTACCTCTGTTGCTCCATTTCGAAATCAAATTTACATTTAAGATATTGATATGCTGATAATATATGCATAGGTATGAAATTTCATCCATTAAAGATTTCACTTACCAAAGAACAAAAATCTGAAACTTCATCCAACAATTTTTTTATAATTAACACATTTTTCTTTTATAACAAACAACACATTGATCCGATGGCTATGCATCAAACACTGTTACCAACATATGAAGGTAGAGCTGATGACATTAGCCACAGCGAGTTCTGTAGCATCGAATGAATGAAACATAAATCACCCAAGAAATGTATTTGAAGTAAATTTACAAATCCATATGCTGAAGAATGTTAATGGTTGAGTTGTAATCCCAAAGTAAACTTACAAATACACTTTAGCCCAGAAATGTTTTCCATCAAACCTATTTAAGAAGGGAGGATAAAAATCAAGAGAACTTTGGTGTAATCCCCAAGTTATCGTATTCACGTTGCTGGCACGCTCCTCTTTGAGGACTCGATGTTTCATGTGTGTTTGGTACTCCTGAATAGAAACAGGTAGAATTTTTATCAAAGGGAAGAGTGCTGTTATACTCTAATCTAAAAGCCATGTCAGTGGACTATGACCAAGAAAGATGAAATGGACTGAAGAAGAAGAGGGTGGTGATCATCCATGCCAGTGAATTCCTGCTTGCACAATTGTGTTTGGTCCGATACTGGGACAGTAAAGAACAGATGCCCACACATTGCAGGTTAGCTGCCACAAAAATTCTCGAGGGCTCTGTGTGGGAGGCGAAGTCTGAGTGCAGCCTGCCGCACAACTCCCATATCTATACAAGAACCCTGTTGGAGATCAGGAAGCCGACCAATGTTCAGAACTTTTTTCTTTTTTGAGCAATTGTTCCTTCCACACAAATTTAATCACAAAAAGATCGAACACATGTATAAATTCCTTAAAAGATGACAAATGTAGAATCCAAGATTTTCCAACAAAAATTGTAAAAGAATCACTTTCAAAGGAGACGTACAGCAGTCAAAAGAAACAAAGCTTTGGAGGAACATCAAATCTGTCATGAGAAGAAGGAAAAAGGAAAGAAAATTTGTGACAATTTGAACAGCAAAAAAACTTTATTTTGAGAATGAGAATGCAATGCACATACAGGACTACCTTATAACCTCAAAGTCACATAACAAAATAGAAACATCAGAATTCTAAATTAAGAGGTCATCCACATGACATCAAAGTTCAATTCAGCAAGTAAAAATTGGCCTGGTTGATAGATTGATGAACTATATATAACTTGCAGATACATGAAATGCATATCTTTGGTGATAACACTTTCAAAGCACATTAAAACTGGAAGAAAATACCACAAGTCCAACTTGAGATAGTAAAAGAGAGAGAATTCCAAGTATGTACACTGACCTAAAATTACATCCTCTTGATCTTCGAAAATGTCCCTGTCTCAGAGAAGTAGGTGCTTTGTGTTCCGCTGCCGAGCTGGGTCCCATAAGCTTGTGGATTTGTAAGTTCTATTCCCTGATGAACACACAAGCTCAGCATCAATTTAATTCATGCTGAGAATTGTTGTTCTAACAACATGTAATCAGAAATAAGCATAAAATTTATGAGATGATCAAATTCGGAAGTACCGGATGGCCAAATAAGAAAACCACATCATGTCTCTCAGATCATAACTTGCAGAATAAAAAATGGCCAACTGCACAAATAAGTTTCATCTGACTACAGTCACTACACATCACAGAAAGAACTCTATATCATCTGATATGCACAAAAAATTTCATGAGTGCAGACATAGACGAAGTTTGCATAGATTAAGACATGCAAAGAAAATTCTGAACACTGTCAACTTAAGGTAATGGACTCCTGCTGTTTCATGTCAAGCCACAGGCTTTTTAACATTAACCAGAATTTCAAGACAGTGGCACAAAGGTCGTCTCCACCTTTAGCTTTATTTTTGTTTGTCACAACCGGTTCTCAGTTGGTGGTGACTTGGTATCCAATCTAAGGGTACATGCAAGATCAACAGAAGAACCATCAAATCTCAGGATCACAATAATTTGACTCCAAGTGATGACACGTAAAAGACAACCATCTTCCCTAATAGATTGAATGAAAATGATCTAGCAGCTAAATGCATTATTTACCGAAAGACTAGAATGTGAAGACACATGATCATAGTAGTATAATATTCAATGCTTTTATTACAGAAGCAGCACTATTTTGTATACACAGACTGGCTCTTTGATAGCTTATTCATGGCACTTATATTGAAGTATTGATTTACCACCATTAACAGAGTATTTCATGTTTTCCACCCTTGCAGATCTCTGAAGCTTCCACTGAAACTGAGAATTTCAATCAATTTCATAACTAGATATGGTAAGGTCTATGTAATTGAATCAATTTAAAAGGCTCTGCTTCAACTGTAACTGAATCCAACCCACTCCTCACATGTCATGATATGATCTGCTACATGAATGAATGTGATTATTATTTTACAAATCACAGAAATCCCTAATTGGTTTTAGTTGTAGGCCGGAAAAGAACAGAGTAGAGTGCAGCACTATGGGATGACAACTTTCAGAAATATGGATAATAATTATTTTTTTATTTCTATTTTCTCCATATGCATTTCATCTAAAACAACTTTAAGTATAAGCACAAGAACTGTACTTCATTTTTTTAGTATTTAGCTAAATATTTTAAGTAAAAGCACATGACCCGTTCTGAAGCTAAACATGAGTGTAAGCACACATTAACTTCAAAGCTTCATCATTCTTTATCTAAAGAAGGTAACTTTCTTTGACCTATACTAGCTTTATCTTTTGTAGTTTGGTCTTTACGATTAAGTTGCAAACCCCAATGTAAACCTTCCCCATTTTAGACATTATACCCCCAATAAAAGAAATCCAACTTAAACTCATCCACCAAATTGAATAAACTAATAGGGAGGAAAGTTTTTCTTTTCCATGGAATGTTGCATGCTACCTACAAGTCCTAGAATTTGGAGTTGCATCACTATGTAATAAACCAACATACTCTTCAAGATGGTACAACAACTACAACAATAACAAAGTCATAATATCCCAATTAATTGGGTGAAAGGTTGCATTAGGTTAGTGATTTAAAAAGCGTCAGGAGCCAAGGTCTCAAAACGCCCGAGGCACTAGGCGCTTATTCGAGCGAAGCGAGGCACTTTGAAATATTTAAATATAAAAAATATATAATATAATAAAAAATATAATTATTTAAATAAAAATATAATATTAAATTAAAAATATATTGTTAACACTTAACAGTATATTACTTACTGTTAACAGTAGTTAGAGGGGAGAAAAAAATAATAATAGAGGATTAGTTTAAGATTGTTGCAGCAGCGCTGCGAACGACAATAACGGCAACAGCGGAAGCTGCGAACAGCAGCAGTGGTAGCTATGAAAGTTGCGGACAGTAACAGTGGTAGCGATGGAAGCTACGGACAACAGTAGTGACAGTGGCAAAAGCTGCAAACAGCAGCGGCAGCAACAGTGGAAGCCACAAACAACAGCGGCGACAGCAGCAAAAGCTACAGACAGCAGCAATGGCATTGACGGAAGCTCCAGAGGGGGTCCGTCGGTGGCGAAAGAACCTGCAATCCACTCCCTCAACAATGAAAGGAACTGCACATGGAGCAACAGCAGAAGGAAGCTATGGGGGTCGTCGGACTCATCCGTCAGCAGCAGAGGAAGGCTCGATCCATTGTGTCTACGGCGGAGGTAGAAGCAACGCCAAGGTTGCTCGGGGTTGTGCGGGCGTGAAGGGTGGCTTTTGAGGTAAGAAACTACGTTATTTAACCAAACCAAATTTAAAAGTCTGGTTTGGTTCGCTTGATAGAATCGGGCTCCCCCGAAGCGCTCGGCGACTGGTCTCGAGCGAGCACCTAGGCAGCGCCTCTTTGAAGCGCACCGCCTGACCCTTAAACGAGGCGTTTGGGCCTTGCCTCGCCTCGCTTAAGTGCCTAGGTGAGCGCCCGAGTGCCTTTTTAAATCACTGCATTAGATAGATAATAGCTACCATGAAACTGTGACATGGATGAGATAAAAATAGCAAATAACTTAAACCAATTTATGTTGCATATATACTCACTTGTACGGGTGTAAATGCCAGACGATGTCAATCCTGAAGCGGCCCCACCACTTCCAGAGTGTTTCTCCTTGAACCTATTACATTCAAGTCAGCAATAAAACTTTTTGATCATCATTAGGTACACCATTTACCTAAATATACTTTATGGCACCTTTAAAAAAAGGAGCCAAAAAATTTACGACACCTATTCAATCCGTTAAAGCTTTCAATGAGCATATTGTGGAGTTCAAGTTAATTTAGAGGACAAAATGTGACCAAAGGATGAAGTGGATGACCTTTTTGCAGCTTTTGTAGCAAGCTTGCTCTGCCCAATAGACACACGCAACTTTCCACTTCCTGCTTGACCGAGCATACCATACCCTTCACCCAAGCCATTACCTAATAAAAGATAGATAAAAACATAAATAAAAAAGTGATGTAGTTAGACTAATCATTCTGAAAATAATCTGGCGAAAGGACAAAGTCCAGCACAACCAAGACGGTACTTCAATGTTCAAAGTCTGACAATCAACCTCCTCATATAGTGATTTATTCTTCTCAACTAATATTTGTAAGGATATCATACAAATGGTGAAAAAATAATAATTTAGGAATAACAATAATTTTATACTCTATAAGTAGTATAATCTGTGTTAACAGTAATTATAATAAACTTTCTGTGGCCCAAATACTAGACCACAAGATTAGTAAATGAAAGTTAATAAAGTGTGACGAAGAATACTAAAAATAATTCACACTACAAAAAGTTAACATTAAACAAGTTGTGCAAATAAGTAGCATCCAAGCATAATTCATGCCATGGTTAGGATCCTAGCGCTAAGCAGCAAATAATCAGTGACTGCATCTAGAAGGACACAATTTAGACATTTGTTGCTCATTCCTACAAATATACTGACCATCTGATCTGATGCATGTGCAAGGGTTCTCACACGGGCCATTAATTAGTAAACATTAAAAAATTGATGAAAACAGATAATTAACAGGATAATACTGTCCATGTGTCTGTTTAAGGTCTCTATACGAATTATGCTTTAATTCAAAACAGAAGAGTTTTGAAACAAACCTTTAATTTTTTTCAATTAAATCATATAAAATTCTCACCAGTCAAAATGACCTAACAATAATAAAAAAGAATCATGGATGTATGAGCAAAGAGAGTGGATAGCTAATGTTTTTAAATCAACACTGGGGGCAAATAATCAGTGTGAGCCATGTGAAAGGTGAAGTCTACACTTGAAGAAAGAGCACCTTTAAAATGTAAAACATCCAAAATATATTTACAATTCAGTCAGAGATGTTTACGGAAATCATAATTTATATATAAATACAAGAATTTAGGCCACCAATCCCCTAAACTTCACAAAGTATTGCAATTTGTTAAATGAAGATGATTCTACACCTAAAATGTAGTTTTCCTGGAATGCATGTTAATGGTTCTAAAACTCCCAACACCATAAAACAAAAAATTCTAGCTTAAAATTAAGAATTTATAAAGAGAAGGAATGATTATATGTTATAAATTTCTACCAAGGCCAATTGAAGTGATATTGAGAGTCAATACAATTATTTTTATATTTTAATTTAAAACAACCAGCTAAGAAAAATCTAAAACTGTAATATAAAATGTCCTAATTCTCCAAATCAAATTAATTAGTAGATACTATTTTAAGGTTAAAATTTTTCATTTGAAAGAAAAAAAAAACTTGAGCTGTAAATTATCTAACATATCATCAACCAAGAATATAAGTTCCAATCCTTTAAGCCAACTATTGTCGTCTCTTGAAAAGAATATCTTAATTTCTTCTTAAGCCTCTATAAAGAATTGGAAACTCTAAAACTATGCTAAATTTGACTTGATTCTGATGTAACTAAAGATGATTCTGCATCTTATTCTATTGCAACATACTGTCTAAAATATTTTCAATAGCATTTGAGATCCATCCTGCAAATAGTTCACCACCGATGGATCTATCTCCCACATAACACTTAATTCCAAAAAAATAAAGTAATTACAATAAGCTTTAAAAAGTATGTTGATTATTCACAACCAAAGTCGTGAGCATTTGTCTAAACCCAATAAGAAGTAACCAAAACTTCATTTTGACTTGAATATTTATCCTCAAGTTACAGACTATAATCAAATTCACTTAACTGAACCATAATTCAACAACTCTCAAATAGAGATTAGAACAATTATCACATACAAAAATCAATACCTACTCACCTAAAGAACTCTCTTCAGGCACTCCGAATTGCATCCCGTTGGCCAGCTTCCTCATATCAGTTATTGCATATCTGTCAAATATAAACACAAAATACAAGGTATTTAGCTATGAAGGTTATAACAAAAAAGGCATCAGTTGCTTTTCCAAGTGCTGTTGTAAGAAACTGCTACCTTTCTTTCATTTTCCGCAGCCGACGACCACCTCTCTTCTTTTTGGGCTCTGAATATGGCACCGGAAGAGGTTTTGGTTGCTTTGCAGGGGATGGTTCTGGCCACTTTTCAATCTTTTTACGGATTTCTTCTCGCAAATCTCTTCCAGTCTTTCCTGTAAGATCCCCTCTGGTTGAGTCAACCCTTGCTGCTAGGGTTGATTTTGCAGCCAATAGTCGGCAAGCACGAGTTCTAAGCGAAGGGGGGGGTGCTCTGGAAAATCTCAGTCTGTTCAAGATAACCTGCACGAAACTGAGAGGTTGCAGTACAAAAACCCAGCAAGAGTCTTTTTCTTTGCCCCAAGAAGCTGAACATTACACGCTGGCATTTTTGCTAATGCTAACAAACCTCCAGCAGTTCCCATAAGTTTAGCTGCAACTGCACTTTCAACGATTGCTGAAAGGTTCGGCGCAATGTAACCCATTCTACTCTCTACGAAATCAAGAACTTTCTTTTTTGCAATGTCAAGAGCAAGGGCTCTATCACATGCATCAATACTTTTCTGGAGGTTCTCTTCTGAAAGAGGCTGTCCACTTGTAGTTGATGCTGTTACAGAAGCAACCATAATAATAGCTGAAGGTAACAGACCTTCCAAATCAACAAGGGTTAAATCCATCTCATTTCCAATCTTCTTGACAACCGGAGCATAATCAATTGGGTGATGAACAAGGGACTCAAGCTCAGGAAATTTCAGACGATACTTATCACGGATAAAATTGTGAATTATAATGATCTCATTTTTTATATCCACTGATAAAGAATTGCGGTCAACAATGACTTGATACTCAGGATCATCCGCCAAAACTATCCCATGACTAGAAATATCTGTTCCTTTCTCTAGAGCATCATCCAATTTCTGACAAAGAAAGAAAGGAAAAGGAGAGAATCTCATTAAGCCACAAAAATGCAAAGTCTATTCAATACATAAGTCCATTTCACCAGTAGCAAATGTTAAAAACTATGTCCCAAAGAAAAACAAAAGAAGTTTTCCAAAATAAAAAAACTGAAGCCAGAAATGTACACCACTAAAATAATCTTCTAATACTTATTTGGATAAGAAAAAAAAGGATCAATCTGAAATTGTGGATAATATCCGAGTAAGAAAAATCACAACATACAAGAAACAAAGGGGAAAAAAGATGAGCATTACCCAAGGAAATCTAGTGTTGGCCAGATAGGATAGGACAATCTTGAATAATATATCATGTATATAATATAAATTTAAGACATATTGAAAACAGGAAAAAGAAGGAAAGTCATGAGACCAATAAATAAATATCGGCTCACTACAAGGAACATGATGTCACAGTTTATGATCGTTAATCCAAAAAACAAGGAAATCAAGAGCATCTGGAGTAATGACTCTGACCTGCATAATATCATTGTATCTTTGTGTTTTTTGCAATTTTGAAACACTATCAACTTATCAAGGTCCTCATAATTGTGAGTTTCAATATCCAGCATGTCACCTTCATCATCTTCTTCCACAGCAGCTGCATCAATATTCTCATCATCCTAATAGACAAGGTCGATGGAAAACATAAGCCAATATCACAGGAAGCTGCAGTGACTAAAACAATGTTAAGCAATGAAAAGAGGCCTCAATGATAATGCAATGAAAAGAAGCCATATAAATAGTAATTATTTGTTACAAGTAAGAAAGATAATGCAGGCACAATTAATAGAATTGATGTCAACTCATGAGTTGGACTTCATTGTCAGATAGCTCATCAAGATCAGCCAAGAAGGAATCTGCAAGGCTGGCCCGTGTACAAGCAACAGGAGGAATAATTAGTTTAAGCCAGGTTCACTGAAGAAACATCAAGCTTTCTGAAATCAACTTGCTCGTGTCAAATCTAATCCTTAACATTTAATAAGAATTTTCTTTTCAGAATGTTCACAAATATGACCTAAAAATGAATGCAGAACGTTAAAGTCTGATTTGCAACAGTTAATATATCAAGTTACTTAGCATTGCAGCAACAATAAGTAATAAAGAAACATGTGGTCACCCAAAAGAGGTATCCACTTACACTTGTGTGTCAACAACAATGGCTATTTGTTGTGCTGTGTCATGCTGTACATAAGGGCCAACCACATGCCAGTGTTATCAGGAAACTTATTTCGTGGCTCCTTCTGAAGCAATTTATCTGGCTTCTATAAGGCTCCTAATCCTTGAAATGATTTTCATGTTTCTAGCTATCTAACAAACGACACGATACTTATCATCAAAGTCGAAAGATGATAAAATTTGCAATAACTAAGTATGATAAAATTATTTAAAAAGTTCATTATCAAAAAAGTTGTTGCTTGCACCAAGAAAATACGGGTAGCTTGACTACACTAACTCTTATTTATAACACTTCAAACAACAAAAAGAATGTCTTCAAGGCTAGTCATGATTTAACCTGTAGGTTAAAGAGAAAACAATGAAGAAATTATCTTGCTACTTTCTCATGCCTCCTCATTGGACTACTTCCTAAGGTGCCAAATTAACATAAGCATGACAGAATAGTGCAATATAAGTTGATTACTAATCAGAAAGGAGATATGTCTACCAACCATTTGTTCTCTCAATAATTAGAATCCAAAGCTGAATGGCTGGCAAGATCTGTAAACATATGCTGATACAGATACAAAAAGCAATAGCAAGTGGTTAATTGCTAGTCCAATCAAGTCTAATTATATCACACTCAGATATGAAGAGGTTAACAACCAAGAACAAGTGCATAGCTGAGCACTGTCCATCCAAGTCATTGCATGCTTATCAAAAGATCGTGGTATATACCACGCTAACCTAACATAGGCAACTACATAATTACAGAAAAAAACAAGCGCCTATAGACCAACCGTTGCTACTTCGAACAATCGTTTCCAATATCAAAAGACAACGAAACTATAGGACTTGTGCTGCCTTGTCGACCATACAAAGCGGAAAGCCTACCACCAAAATAAATTGAATTCAGCAACATTTTATATACCAATTTCGAATCTGCGATTCACTGACTCCAAACGATTCAAGAAAGCGGTAGCCGAAATTAAAATATTCTTTCATTCAATCTTTCGATTGTTCCCCAAAGAAAGAGGAAGATTTTGTATGAAGCAAGTGCAGAGGGATAAGGGTAAGACCAGAGAAGAAGGAGAGAACCCACGCAAACCGTAACTTAAAGACCGTGACGTTCGCAAACTGGAACTAAAAAGCTTGCCTCGTCGATGGAAATTGGAGAGTTGGGCATTAAGAACCCTAAAGTTGGCGCAGAAGGCGCGCACGAACCGATGAAGGCGACACACAAGTCGGATTCGGGTGTAGCGGACATCCGAAAAGGATCCGCTGCCTCCGTAAGCAGCCCAGAGCTATTTTACGACTCCTCGTTCGTCGATGTGAGCCGGGAGCAACTGTGTACGGTAATATCGGATTCGGATTCAATGTACACAACCCGATAACCCTTCTTGACAACAATTGGGATCAAAGAAACATCAGTATCAAACAGAAGCTTTCTTATTCTTGAACTTCTATCCAAACTATCAAAATAGTTTCTTAATTCGGAATCTTCGCTTCTTGACAAATATTGAGACTACATAAAATTTATGTGTCAAATAAAAAGAGCTTTGGGAAGAAAGAACTATAAGAAGATATTAAAGAACTGCTGAAATCTTCATGTATGAGAGACAGTTCCTCATCATCTACTGCAGTTGCAACTCAAGTCAAAACCTGGTGATAAATGAAAACATGATGTGCTACACCATATTATGCCTACAAGTGAAGATGCAAAAGGATAGAGATGTGCTACTGTAAATATCATAAACTCATAGCCCAGAAAGAGATGAATGAAGAATTCATACTATTTAATCAGCAATTGCCAGTGCAAATGCAATTGCAGCTGAGGACCATACCTACAGGCCGCAAGGAGTGTCAACGTTCCTTGACCTTCATATTTACAGCAAAAACAGAAGATATTAAAGAACTGCTGAAATCTTCATGTATGAGAGACAGTTCCTCATCATCTACTGCAGTTGCAACTCAAGTCAAAACCTGGTGATAAATGAAAACATGATGTGCTACACCATATTATGCCTACAAGTGAAGATGCAAAGGATAGAGATGTGCTACTGTAAATATCATAAACTCATAGCCCAGAAAGAGATGAATGAAGAATTCATACTATTTAATCAGCAATTGCCAGTGCAAATGCAATTGCAGCTGAGGACCATACCTACAGGCCGCAAGGAGTTTCAACGTTCCTTGACCTTAATATTTACAGCAAAAAAAGAGAAAAGGATGGCACCATATGTACACAATATATACAGAAGAATTGTATTTACACCCAATTGTCCGGTCCGGCACCAGAGAAATTGTTCTGAGGCAGAAAACAAGGAGATAAAGAATAGTATTCACAGGTCTATTTGAATCTTCACCGAGGATGCATCTCTTTGCAGCTTCCTTCACTCTTGCTTGCATCTTGTAAGGAATGCTTTGTCCAACAAGAAATTTATGTGTCAAATAAAAAGAGCTTTGGGAAGAAAGAACTATAAGAAGATATTAAAGAACTGCTGAAATCTTCATGTATGAGAGACAGTTCCTCATCATCTACTGCAGTTGCAACTCAAGTCAAAACCTGGTGATAAATGAAAACATGATGTGCTACACCATATTATGCCTACAAGTGAAGATGCAAAGGATAGAGATGTGCTACTGTAAATATCATAAACTCATAGCCCAGAAAGAGATGAATGAAGAATTCATACTATTTAATCAGCAATTGCCAGTGCAAATGCAATTGCAGCTGAGGACCATACCTACAGGCCGCAAGGAGTTTCAACGTTCCTTGACCTTAATATTTACAGCAAAAAAAGAGAAAAGGATGGCACCATATGTACACAATATATACAGAAGAATTGTATTTACACCCAATTGTCCGGTCCGGCACCAGAGAAATTGTTCTGAGGCAGAAAACAAGGAGATAAAGAATAGTATTCACAGGTCTATTTGAATCTTCACCGAGGATGCATCTCTTTGCAGCTTCCTTCACTCTTGCTTGCATCTTGTAAGGAATGCTTTGTCCAACAAGAAATTTATGTGCTTTAACATCCTAACAGCTTCTTTCTTGTTTGTTTAATCTTTTTTTTTGTTTTTTCTGAGGCACCCCATGATCTTCATATCTTCATCAATACAAGGAACACACCAATGACAAGCTTTCAGCGAGTTGTTTCAAGCTGACAAGTGTTCTGCAAGCCACTCTTCGATATACCTTTTGCTATCTGCAACAATAAAATGATATACAAATATATATGAAATATATCTACCAAAAATTCAAATCAAATAACATAAATCAAAATGCATAAAGCTAAGGAACATTCTATAGCAACAGAGATTAAGCCAGACATCATATTTAAACAATGGTTGTGGCAGAAAACATGATTTGTAGTGCCACTGCTCCTCTAAGCTCATTCTCATGCCTTTGAACTTGAAAGAAATACATTTTATTTCTTTAAGATAAGAAATACTAGATGATCAACAATACATAAAATTACATTCAACAGGACCTTTTTTTTTTTCATAAAATTACATTCAACAGGACCTTTTTTTTTTTTGGGAGTTTCAGGACCGAAAGAGGTAGTGGCCAAACTTGCGTGCTGAATCAACCAGAGAAATAACCAATATCCTAACAGTTCAGCTAATATTTACTAGGTAAAATTTATCGAGTAACTGGATTAGAATTGCAAATTTCATGTACTTAAATCAGTGCAAATAAGAAATGGTAGAAGTTTTGGGTTGCAAGTGGGCATGAGATAAAAAGAATGCAGATTCATCGAAGATGTCAAAGCTCTGATATTTAATGAGAACAGTAATAAGGGTATATACCAATATACTGAAGCTCATAATAGATCATCTAACCTAAGCAAGAAAAACTTTGCTTACTCACCCATGGAATAGAGATAACCTGCTTTATACATGTAGAAGTATATTAAAGCATTTTTCCAATAGAAACCACTAGACAGTAACAAACCGATATCATTCAGCGACTAAATTAGAAGTCAAGATGGTTAACAAAGGAAATCACTCTTATGCACAGTCAGCTACATAAACAACCTTTTCTTTTTTATTTGAGCAACTGGAAACATTGAATGGATTAATCTTGAATAGCATAATTGGCAATAAAAGGGTCCTTTCTTGAAGGAAGACAAAATGGCAGCAGAAATTTCCTTAGATCATCAACTATTTCTGAAAAAAAATATCTGTAGGTGAAAAGAAAAACACAAACAACACGAATTAAAAGATAAATTATAAGTGGAATTGAGAACGTCCAACAAAAGGCTAGAGAAAACATGCACCTGTGCACCGACGCACAACTACAAGACCTCAAAGCAAATATTAGATGTACTGCTGCACAACATGTAAAGTTTTATTGAATTGGAAGTGTAATCCCAACCATCTTTTTAAAGCAGCATAACATTACCAGTATACTTTCATGAGAGACCATTATTCTTCTAATGGCAGCATTCTCCCTACATTTAATCCAAGAAATCTCAAGAGACATAAGGTCAGCATTTTAAGTTCTAACAAGTGCAACCGGGTTATTTCTCCAAGCAATCTTTTTGTAGTGGGAAAACAAATGATTATTATGCTAAATAATGAGTTCTTCTTCTGAAAGAAAATGAAAAGGGAAAACCCACATAGTGAGATAAAACGAATTAAGACATAACAAGAAATGAGGCAAAGCAATAAAATGTCCACTAGAATGACAATTTCTATCAAACAAATTGATTTAAGAACCGATTTACCAGAATAATCGTAGTCCGTGAGATCAACAGCACCTATAACATGCTTCTGGGAGCCGTCCACCACCTCGCGACGACCACGGCCATAGCACGGGACCAAGACAGCGAAGCTGCGCTCTGTATCGTTCTCGGTCCCGAACTCAGGGGCGTGAGGTTCCAACCAGCCGATCGACCAATCGGAATCATCGGATTCAGAACCCGACATGCATCCTCCATCCGAGGGCACCAGGACTACGTCATACTCCTTATCTAACCGCCGTTCCTCCCGGCTATGCCACTTCCTCCTGATTCTTCTCGGACTAGATCTGATTCGAGGCCCGCTCACAAACTTCAACGAATCCAGCTCCCTGAACCCCGCGGCGGAATCCGAAGAAGAGCTCAGAGATGGATTGGGAGTTTCATGACCTTTTCCACCCAAAAGCCAACGGGATAGAAGGTTAAAAGCCACATCCATATACTCCAGGAAGAAAAATCCCGCGGCTGCTGAGCCAGATCGCGACCAATGGAGACGAAACGAGACGTATCGAAGTTTTCCTGACAGATGGAAAGCAAACCAACTCAGAGCCGATAACAATCGAAACTTCATATCTAAGCCCATCAACAATCATCAAAATCACAACTTTTCTTACCGAAAGCCCTCAAGAAAACCAAAATCACAGAAAGGGAGGCAGCCTTCTACTGTTTACCTCTTTACAGAACAATGGATCTTAAATTCGAACGAGCAGAAGTAGAACAAGAATCAAATCCCGAGGAACAATATATCGAAATAAAGCGTACTTTTCGATTAAAACTCCTTAAAAACCGCAATAAATTAAATCTCCGTCTCTTGCCTGGTTATCGGAAAGTCGATCCGATAAGGACAACTCTGATTATAACACGGGATCCAGCGATCCTCTGGTCGAGGTCTCCTCCACACAATCCGCAGGGCGATGGCTCTCTCTCTCTCTCTCTCTCTCTCTCCTCTCTCTAATCTCGGTTCCCGTCCACCATTTATCGACCTCGAACATGCGATTTGGGCTCCGCAGTACCGTGATCACGGTCCAGATTCCGTGGATCCGAATCTTCCGTGAATTCCAGCCGTTCAACAGCGGATCCCCAGCTAGATTCATCCAAGGAACCCACAAAAGTTACGTGGCACAGGGTGCCTGGTGGGGCCCGACGTTTGGTAGGTTCGTGGGGATGACGTCTTCACGTACATCTAATATTGTTGCGATTTAATGGGATTCTGGCATTTGGCGGCCCAATCATTACACAAGTCTACGGCGCACGATGTTGCCACGTCAGTTAAATTTGCCACCTCCTGATTTATGAATACACCCCTGAGAGCATTTTATTCAAAGATCGGCCCAAATCACAGTCGTCTAAAATTACTTTTCTACCTTAATGAGATGCTTTTTATATGATAACTGTATTATTTTATGATAAATAATATCCCCTTCAAATATTATTTATCATCTCTGTTATACATAATTGAGGCCAACAGTTTCCACTCTACACTGTCCGCATAAAATAAACCCAAACCATTGGTGGAAGTCACAGTTCTCTATCATCCCCACATAGAGAACTCCAATGCGTTGCAATATATTACATGACTGTCATAGTTGCAACACATCGGAGACATGTTGATGATGGCCGGTGGTCCCTTCTCTTGATTAAATGACAAAATTGATTGGGGGTACCACAAATGAAGTCATCATCTCCACACCTATGTTTCCATCAATGGAATCGGACTTCCATTTTCTAGAGTTTTATTTGGAATACTTAGTTTAATTGGCTTAATAATTAACATCATATACTTCTTGATACATTTTATATATCAATTGAGTCAAAGCAAATTCTATTTTGAAACTTGCAACCATAATTAAGGTTAATTACATACTATCATATATAATTAGTTATATTTATATTTTTTAAAATTATATTGAGATTCTTATACTTATGAATATAAAACATTTAACTTTGTTACTCCAATAAAATCTCTATCCCTTTCTTAATTTTTAACCTTGTAAAATTATTTTTGTAACGGGATCTTAATATTTTACTTCGTAAGTATAGGGATTCCAATATAACTTTTGAAAATATAAGAAACGATATGGTAGAAGTAACTAATTACAAAGGATAATTTGTAATTATCATATGTAGTACAAAACTAATTTTTCAAAAAAAAATTGGTATAAATTATGATGGGAGAAATATCTATCTCTCGTTAGAATTTGACAAATGATAATATAGTCAATACTCAAAGACTTAAGCCCTCCGTCAATAAAAGACTACAGTAAGAAAACTCACTCAATCTTTGTCTTATTGTCGATACTAAATCGGACATCCGAACCAAATAGATTGATTGATACCCTCTCTTAACAGTGCACTAAAACCAGATTGCAGATTTCTTAGCTCAAGTGATTTAGAATGCATTTGATGAGAGTGGTGGTGGTGGTAGGTGAATGCCCGCCTTCCTGGAAACTTCATAGCCAGCACCAGAAGTGAGTGATTTGATCTCGGATTCATTCATCGTGTTCAACGCTCAACAGTAAATGTGGTTGAGCTTTAAATCCTCGACACCGACGCACGGAGTCGTGCGTGAGAGAGATGTTTCTGCCGTGGAAGACGACACGAGGAAGAGCTTCCTGGTAACTCCACAGCGGAGTCTCCCCAGGAACAGAGAAGGAGATGCGAAGTGTTGCAGCAATATGAAGTCTTTGCAGTCCGAGAGGCAGACTGATTCAATGAATAATGCTAAGTAGAACTTGCACATTGAAAGCATGGGGCTACTCGATGTACATACCATTAAAAGTTGCTAGAACTTGACTCTGACTAATGACTTTGATTTTAAAATCCGTGCTCAAGTTTGATTTGGATGCCTCCTTTCTTACCCGAACATATTCCAAGATTGATTGATTGTCATTGTCACTTAACAATGAGGAGGATGTTCATGAATTTGAACATGATCTAATGTCATAGTAGATGTGTGTTACATTCAAACAATCGAGCATGATATATAGAGACGTGGATCTAATGTCATAGTAGATGTGTGTTACATTCAAACAATCGAGCATGATATATAGAGACGTGGATCTAATGTCATAGTAGATGTGTGTTACATTCAAACAATCGAGCATGATATATAGAGACGTGGATCTAATGTCATAGTAGATGTGTGTTACATTTAAACAATCAAGCATGATATATAGAGACGTGGATCTAATGTCATAGTAGATGTGTGTTACATTCAAACAATCGAGCATGATATATAGAGACGTGGATCTAATGTCATAGGGACTTAATAAATGCTAGCAAGTGAGATAGATAGAAGATATTGAAAGATTTTATCAGAAGCAAGCAAATATTTAAGTGAGAGACAAACTCTAAACATAAGTGAGACAATAATTATTTACAGGTCTTTGATATCTATAAATGTATATTAACTCGATTGTTTAAAGTATTTTATCAGATAAGTCATTGACAAAATATTTTAGAGAAAATAAATTATATCCACATCTCTTATATTCGAATCAAAGTAAGATAAGAGATACGAACATTTTTTATATTAAAAAAAATTCCTTCTAAATACTCAATAAAATTTCATCTTTTAATTTGTAAATACCCAATAATGTTTGTTTATGATAATTAATACTCGAAAGATAGATTAATCGAGTCAATTTTATTAAGTTGTTAAACCATAACACAACATGTAATATCAAACTCGACTATTACTTTAGTATATGAGATTGAAACATATTTGAATATTAATTTTTTATATTTTTAAAAATTAATTAAAATTATCCATCAGATTTAAGAGAGTCAGACAAATCTCACTATGACTAAGCCTATAACAACTAGCGAGTTAATTCGATAAATAATCATTCATTACCTACAAGAAGTGTTAACCATTGAGATGTCTTCGGGAAATATTACTATAAATAAAAAATACTCAATGAGCTATTTAGATATAATGGAAAGTGAGATGACGTGAAAATAACATGACAATGAATGTTGAGGATTTATTGAGTAAAAGGGTGTGGAGAGAGAAGATAGAGGTAAATGAGAGATTTCTGGTGATTGATGGACAAGAAAACAAGCAGATATAATGTCATAGTAGATGTGTGTTACATTCAAACAATCGAGCATGATATATAGAGACGTGGATCTAATGTCATAGTAGATGTGTGTTACATTCAAACAATCGAGCATGATATATAGAGACGTGGATCTAATGTCATAGTAGATGTGTGTTACATTCAAACAATCGAGCATGATATATAGAGACGTGGATCTAATGTCATAGTAGATGTGTGTTACATTCAAACAATCGAGCATGATATATAGAGACGTGGATCTAATGTCATAGTAGATGTGTGTTACATTCAAACAATCGAGCATGATATATAGAGACGTGGATCTAATGTCATAGTAGATGTGTGTTACATTCAAACAATCGAGCATGATATATAGAGACGTGGATCTAATGTCATAGTAGATGTGTGTTACATTCAAACAATCGAGCATGATATATAGAGACGTGGATCTAATGTCATAGTAGATGTGTGTTACATTCAAACAATCGAGCATGATATATAGAGACGTGGATCTAATGTCATAGTAGATGTGTGTTACATTCAAACAATCGAGCATGATATATAGAGACGTGGATCTAATGTCATAGTAGATGTGTGTTACATTCAAACAATCGAGCATGATATATAGAGACGTGGATCTAATGTCATAGTAGATGTGTGTTACATTCAAACAATCGAGCATGATATATAGAGACGTGGATCTAATGTCATAGTAGATGTGTGTTACATTCAAACAATCGAGCATGATATATAGAGACGTGGATCTAATGTCATAGTAGATGTGTGTTACATTCAAACAATCGAGCATGATATATAGAGACGTGGATCTAATGTCATAGTAGATGTGTGTTACATTCAAACAATCGAGCATGATATATAGAGACGTGGATCTAATGTCATAGTAGATGTGTGTTACATTCAAACAATCGAGCATGATATATAGAGACGTGGATCTAATGTCATAGTAGATGTGTGTTACATTCAAACAATCGAGCATGATATATAGAGACGATCTAATGTCATAGTAGATGTGTGTTACATTCAAACAATCGAGCATGATATATAGAGACATGACATGGATCTAATGTCATAGTAGATGTGTGTTACATTTAAACAATCAAGCATGATATATAGAGACGTGGATCTAATGTCATAGTAGATGTGTGTTACATTCAAACAATCAATCAACTCATATGTCACGTCATTATCATCAAATCAAAACTAAGTATATTTTTATTTCTTTGAAGGTCAAATAGATGCAATTCATGGTTTGGTAGGATCAGACATTGATCTTCAATTATTGGCCACACTAACAGTGGACCTGCAATTGATCCATATATAGATCGACTTGATGTTTATTATATCACAGTAAGACATGAGAACCATGACAAAGTAAAGGAAAAAAAAAAAAATCTTTTATCATGTTTCCATCGAGTATTTTCTTAATGAGTTTGAGTTAATATAAATATATGAATAGATTTAAATCAACCTTACTTTTTAATTTTTTAATAAAATTTCTACGAGGAAAGTAAAAAAATTGAAAGGAAAAATTGGTTCAACGATCCTCACAAACAAAAACTCAAATTCCTTTCAAATAAATAGATAATTAAATAAAAAATATTAAAAATAAATATTTATAATATATATATTGTGCATTCGATGAGGTGTTTTTTCAAGGACTTGACCCGAAGAAAACATTCATATAATAATGATAACGAAGTAAATTAGGTCTTGAAATACATTCCTTTGATCTAAATTTTGACTAATTCACATGTGGTATGGAATATATTTTCGCGAGTTATACATTAACAATTATACTTCATTAGAGATTCTAAAGATTACACAAATTTTTAACTATGATTGTCTATGAATTTTATTCGTGGGAGTCCCTACTAAAAATATGTATATAGTCATATCTCGTAGAAAATATCACCATATGCCTTTTTCAAAACTATGCTCTTCCAATGTCTCTATATAGAAGCATTAATCACTATAGAGATAGAGTTGATGATAAACTTCATATCTACATACACTAAAGTTCAAATCATTATATTTCTTAGCCAACCAATTAGTTTGTTATTATTATATTAAATCTCTTTTAAGCGATCCCCTATTACAAAGGTTGGGTTGAAAGACTTATTTTAGGTAAAAATCTATCTTCACACTAATCCTATTTAAGTATTTTTGTAAGATAGTCAACTATATTATTATCATTTTAATATAAAATATAAAAATAACTAAATAAAAAAATCTAACCATCTAATGTAATTTTATCTAATCTTTATGTGTCTACTCATTTAAGTATTTATAAGTTTATTTTATAATAAATCTACTATAACTTTGCAATCACAATGAATAGAAATGAGAAGAGTAAGGTTTGAGATCATAAGAAGAGTAGAAATTAAATTCTTAAGTCATTTTGCTTTGGTATAAGTGGGGTCAAGTGCTACAATTAGTCTATTTAGTTAATCGATAAGACATAACATTTTCATCAAAAATAAATATGTATGCAGATGTAAACTTAATATCTAAAGAATCGGAAAACCAATTGGCATCACTATAACCTTCAAAAACTTTTATAAAATTAAGTTCATAATAAAATGTATTCAAGAGCATTTAGGTTACTAGTATATCAACTAAGTCTAAATATAATATAAGAAATATCAAGTCTAGTTTTATTTGATGGATAAAAATGAGATCTAATAATTTGAAAGTATTTTTTTTCTTTACATAATTATTAGTATTTTTAACAAGAGGAATACTTATATCATAAGGAGGGGAGATAGATGAATACTCAAAATATCTAAATTTTTTAATTAATTTTTTAGTATAATAAAATTATGATAATGAAATAGAAATAGAAGATTTTTATATTTTCATTCCTAAGATGATATCAATTTTATCAAGATCTTTCATATCAAAGTGACGAGATGAGAATGATTTAATCTCTAACATCATATCTAAATCCGAAACAAGAGTTAAGATATTATCAATATAAAGACAGAAAAAGATAAATTTATTTTCTATTCTTTTATAATATAAACAGTTATCAGATTCATTGAATTGAAACTCAATTAATAGAATTATATAATCAAAAATTTCATGTCACTACTTTAGTGCTTACTTAAGTCCTATATGGATTGGATCAGCTTTCAAACTTTTTCTTCTTATTTAAGCATGATAAATCCTTTGGATTGATTTATGTATATCTCTTCTTCTAGCTCTTAATGTATAAAGATAGTCGTCATATCTATTCAATGAATATAAGCTTATGGATGATAGTAATTCACGCTAAAGGTGTATAAATGTCAAAATAAATAATGTCAGTCTTTTACTAAAAACTTTGACAATAAGCCTAGCCTTATATTATTCATATTGATCCTAATCTTCTTCTTGAAAATCTAAATCCAATCTAAATCTAAGTCAATGAGAATCCACTATTAATTATGGATTATACTTTATTATTAACTATCTATTTCCGAAAAGAAGTATTATAAGAGCACGCAGCTACTTGAAATGAACGTGATGTATTTTCAATCATATAAGAGACAAAATCATCACCAAAATCCTTTTTAATCATCTTTTATCTTGTTTTTTCTAAGTTGACATTGAATATTAGATTCTATAAGAGTTGTAAAAGATGAAGAAAATCACTTAAGATATTAGTAAATAATATAGTTTTGAAAGAAAATATTGTTTCAGGGAATTATGCATATCTAAATTCAATTAGAGTGTCATTTAAGATTTTATGTATTTCAAAATTTACTATAAGAAATGTATAAGTGTTGCTATTAAGAGAGTATCTTATAAATATAGCATCCATTGTTTTAGGATTTATTTTCTTTTTCTTGGGTTCGAGGATATTAGCCTTAACTAAACACCCCCACCCCCATATTTACAAGTAACTTAACCTTAGTTTGTAAAGCTTCCAAAGTTTATAAGAACTTGTCTCTTTATCCTTAGTTTTTTTGGGTTAGCATCTTATTTATTTTTAATAAGAGGAATACATGTTCGAATAATAATAATAATAATAATAATAATAAAAATAAAATAACATCAAATTAAATCAAAATAGGTTAAATATGTAGAAATTAAAGTAGAAAGTTTAGAAAAGAAAAATTGAAGGCATATAATCACTATCCTAAATGTATTCCTTGATATTGTGAATATGAACACGTTCCATACCAATCATGAAAGAGAAAAAAAAGAAACCAAGGAAAATAAGTGAAAATAAAAAAAAATTATTTTTTTATAATTATCTAATGTGTTATAATATATATATATATATAATTTTTAAAATTCGGATATCTATAAACAAATTTAAATAATTTTTTATTTTTTTATTATTTATAGAGGAAAAAAAAAAAAGGTGAGGAAGAATTTTATTTTATTTCCATGAAATTTTAATTTTTTCCCCCCTTCAAGTTCCAACACAAAGATCATGACTCCATGTGGATTCATCCTTTATTAATTGGTTTCTTGGAACCCATGGATTGCTTGTTCTCCTCCAGCCTGCCTCTTTGAGTTCCTTAAACCCCAATTCTATCTATCCTACTGCACTAGAATTCTCTAAGAGCTCATGTCCTTTGCATTTTGTTTCAGTTCTTCACAACCAAACTACAACTCCAAACTATTTTTAGGAGCCAGAGATTAATTTTACATGTCTCATGCTTCACAGATCTCAGAAGAGTCACTTGAAATCAGACTAAATTAATCAATGTCTGCATGTTCTATAACAATCATAAATTACCTCCTATTTCCAACCATTGCAAGTTCATATCCATCAATGTCAAGTTGAAGGCTAACAATATGAAAATAGTACAGTAATGCCATGGATTGTCAGTCACCCCAATTATGATTTGATTTCAAAAATACAAGAAACCAAACAAAATGGTAAATCCCACCACCTAAATATGATATTTTTTGATGCAGCTTCAATCTTTGTGATTGTAATGGAGTCCTACAAGAAGGGAGCTTATCCAATGAGCAGTCCTCATGTGAGACACAGATCGAGACACTGACACCATGGAGGATGCATACCATTTGTGTCCTGCTGCTGGGAACCCTGAGAAGCCCCACAATCTTCTCCTCCTCCAGTCAGATCTCTCTCTCTCTCTCTCTCTCTCTCTCTCTCCTTCCCCTATCTTGCTCTTGTCCCTCCTTGAATTGATTCCTCCCCAGTCTCCTCCTCTCTCATCTTCATCGGCAACGAGGAGTGAAGCCCACCATGGGTTGTCCTCCCACTCCCCTTCCACTTTCTCTTGAATGCACACTCCGACCTTTCCTGTTCTCCTCCTCACCCCACCACCCCTCACCTTCTTCGACAACCTTCTTCACCAATACCACCACCCTCTCCCTGCACAAGTCCCGTGCTTTGCCCCTCCTCAAACTCCTCCGCCGCTTCTCCTCCCCTTCGGCGCCCCAACCCGTCACCCCCTCCCCTCTCGACTCGTCCCCGTGGCCCGGAGCCTTCCTCGGCCCCGACGGCCTCCAGGTCCTCCGGGACTTCCGCGTCACGGTGGAGCTCGACCACGGCGGCGGCGGCGGGGGGAGAGGTGGGTTCCTGGAAATCCGCCCCATGTTGGCCGAGGAGCTGGACGCCACGGCGCAGCTCCTCGCGGAGTCCTTCGCCGAGTCCATGCTCGTGCCCGCCCGCTACGTCCCCCTCCTCGCCTTCCTCGTGAAGCAGTACGTCGCGGAGCGGCGATACCTGGAACCGCACGTGACGGTGCTTGTCGGGTTCTACAGGGAGAGGGGCACCGAGGGGGCTGCTCAGCTGGCGTGCACCGCTGAGATCTCGCTCGACGCTCGCGGAGCTAATGCCGCCCCGCCCACGCCAGTCCCTCCCCGGGAATGCCCTTACATCTGCAACATGGCTGTCAGAAAGGCGCTTCGAAGGTCCTAACTCTGTTCTTTTACTTCTTTCCTTCACGGTTCCTTATTATTGAGGAAGAAAAATTTCCACCTTTCCTCGAAACAAATGTTATCAATTTTCTGCAAGAATTTTGATCCTGGGGGTTGGAATAGAAGGAACAATTTTCACTTACTTCTTTCGTTCATGGTTCCTTATTATCGAGGAAGAAAAAATTCCACCTTTCCTCAAAACAAATGTTGTCAATCTTCTGCAAGAATTTTGATCCTGGGGGTTGGAATAGAAGGAACAATTGTCTATCGTTCATTGTGATTTTGTGGTCGTAATTTCTGTTCACAAGCCATTCTAGGAAGAAATGGCACTAACTGTGTTCTTGCTCATGGATTGTGTATGAAGTGAGCAAGGCTGCTTTGAGAACCTAGAAGAAGAAAGATGATACAAGTACAAGCTTTGTTTCAAAATTCGTACACACTTACATTTCTTCCATCCTAGGAGATGATTTACCTAAGTTGAATGTGATCAAGAAGACATGAAACCTTAGTAATTAGTGAGTAATGACATGACTAGGAGTATGATTTAGAATTTCAAACTTTGGTACTTGGCTAAAATGCATATAATTGTTTATTATAACCAGACCTTTCAAGTCATCTATTTTGAAAATCCTCTAAATTGGCCAGTGTTTGTACTTTTAACTCCTAAGGTTTTATTTCTTTAATAAGTAGAGATTTTCTCGCATGGTTTCTAACCATGCATCTCCTATTAGGGCAACTTATGGCCTTGCGTTAGACTGTATCGTAAATTCTCTATGATGTATTTTGACAATGGCCTTAGGTCTGCGCCATAGAAAAAGACCACTGCACTCTATCTGTTGTTAAGGATTATATATTCATCTTGTTTCCTCTTTCTGTCATAATGATGATTCTGTGCACAGAAAGTTAGCATAGATCATGCTTGATTTTGCTTTTCTGGATTTTTTTTTTAAAGATCACCAACTCATGAGCTTTTCTCTTATTTCAAACATTCTCTGGTTAGTATCATCATACAACATCTGATTTGCAAATCCTGTTAAATTAGGCATACATCATTGTGTCCACATTCATTCCAATCACTCCCTCTCCAATATTTCATTGACGCAGATTAACAATTCATGCTAAACTTTTACAAGCTATGCAAGTTGGAGTTTTCAATATTTCTTTTGGTTTGTTGTTGTTTTATGTGAAGCATCTGGTTCTCTAGTTTTGCAAATAGGAGCGTGCTCTCTTGTTCTGGATTCATTTTTAAATGGTGAATCATCTTCTCTATTTAAAGGCATAAAACTATGTTACAGAATATTTTATCTTTTCTCAAATCAACCATTTATCATACAATTCTCAAGTATTGCCAGCTAACAATTACAACCCATATAAATGCTTATTCTTGCACAGTGTATTGAGTATTCGATGAAGGAGGCTTGTGTTTGAGGTTTTCACCCACAAAGCATTAAGGCATGCATAAATTCCGTAACACAAGAAATCTTTAAAAAAATAGGACACCACATGGCTACCATATGACAATCAAAACTTTGATATTTTTGCCAGATTTTCAATGCAATTTTGATGTAACTTATCATCTACTTTGTCCTGCTTGTATTTATCGAAACATCTGTAACATAATGGGAAGTCTCCAGCATTCGTCAGTGTCCTCCATGTATGTGACAAAATTATGAGAAGCATTTCAAAGCATTTGGGCTTCGTAGAATTACTGATATCCAAGACAAGGTACTTTTTTATCAAACAACTCTCAGCTGAAATGGCTGGTAAGCTGTGAGGAAACCAATGGGTCCCTTTACAACCTTTGAAATGTCAGTACGACCATGACACTGGCCTAAATTAAACCTGAAGAAAGAAAATCTGATGGATTATTAATATCTAATGAACATTCCTGAGTTTTCTGGTTGCTTTTCCAAACTTGCATTCAGAAAAATAGGATTTTATTCCAAAGAAAAACGGTGATGGTAATTTAAGATTTTTGATTAGTTCATGCTGATTATGCCTGGATCCTAGAATCCAGTAACTATGTAAATACTTTTTTTTAAAAAAGGAATTAGCAAACAAACCTTTGTGACTAGGACCTAATGCTCTGCATTTTCTCCACTTAGGTGGACCATATACTTGGGAGTCTTCTCAGCTTCTAGTCATACATCAAGTTAGACTTTTATTGCATCTTAAATTCATACCTAAATATTTTTACTAATGTATGCTGGATAGAATTTTAGGAACTTGGAGATTTTTAAGAGTTCAAAGATCATTAGAGTTCCCCAAAATTACAAGAGAAGACTTGTATAACTGTGTACCTACATGACTCTAAGGTAATGTTTCTTGGTACAATCTTTGAGTGAGCAGTACATCTGAATCTTTTTATTTTTATCACCAGAAGAAAGTAAGATGATCAAAGAAGATTTGATCTTAAAAATTATTTTAGTGAAGCTGTGAACAGACATGAGAGCAAGAAAATGACCAAAGAAGGATGCCTCAGAAATGATTTGTCTAAATTCAGGAAAGAATCCATATAGCCAACTCGAAATAGTCAAGGCTTGAACCTTCACACAAGAACCGGCTTCAAGACATTATTATGGTTAGTCCTTCAGAGATGGATTCATAAGTTGGCTTCATGTAGTGCCTCATCAATGAATGATCAAGACGGAGAATAATAAAGATAAAAGTAATTTTAAACATGTGTAGGAAAGGTTGGGGGTTTAGCCTGTGTTCTTAACAGATAAAATATGGAGCCAACTGTAGACAAATTTATTGGTTGCAACTTGAAAGGATATTTAAGTTGCATATATGTTTTCATAATTAAGAATGTCGAAGTTTAAACAAAAAATGGTGGATAGCCTGAGACTTGAAACAAGTAGCTAATGGAGTTGGAACAAAAATTAACTCAGGTGATGGATTAGCACAGAAATAAACACCTTCATTGCCTATATCCTACCACGATTAACATATGACTGCAGCTTACATTAAAACTGTTACTATGGGCAGTTTTAGTGGCAAAATCATGAGTACACAAGAAAAATATTCTTTTAACAGTGGTTTCTCACTGAAGCACAATTGTCCAGCCGACACGATGATTGAATGTAACTAATTGTTTCTCAAATTTGAAAAACCACACAAGCTTGTATATAACAAAGAATACTTGGCATATACCTTTTACATATCAACATGATGTGCATTGGACAGAATCTTGTAATGGGACAATGCTAACAAGGCAGTAAGCACTATGCTTATGGAATTGGTCTTTAGAGTCACTTCAGTAATTTCAGTATCCAATCCATCTTGTTGAATGATCAGTCTCTTATGGTACGATATCAATGTTATCATTTCCTTAGTAGAGCAAGTTGCACTGTATGCAGTATGTGACTGAAGCTAAATGTTTCTTCTTAAAGTGTGGTTAGAACAGTTGTCTGGAATGACTAACCCAAGTTTTCAAACCCAGTTGGATAAGTGTTTATTGTGGGATATTTTCGGTCCAACCAAAGACCCATGCCCGATTGCCAAAATCTGTGTCAAATTTAAATCCTTGTTCTAACCTTCTATACCAAGCACCTTTGAAACCCCAAATAGTGGAAAATATGATTTCTCAGTTGGTGAATACAATCATCATGTTGCAAAACACTTGTTTGCAATTATTCTTGGGAACTATGAAGGATTGACGTGCCATGTTCTTTAATCTTGTATCAGGAGAAGAATTGGTTGGCATCTCCTGAGGGCATGTGAGGAGCTCATGACTCAAATGAAGACCGAAAGAAATGTATACCTCCACTGCAGGGTGATCGACAAGGTTCCATTTGACATGTACCAGAAAGCTGGTTACAAGGTTGTTAAAACGGATGGCTTCTTGGTTTGGTTGACGCTTCAACGTCGCAAGTACTTGATGTCCAAAGAACTACCCCATGAAATTGGATAACACTACATCTGATACAAGTACTTGATGTCCAAAGAACTGCCCCATGAAATTGGATAACACTACATCTGATACATCTCAAAGTGATGATCATCGGATCTGATACTCTTACATGTGATACTATTGTATAGGGAAATCAATCTTGAGGTTTTATGTACCAAATAATTATTTTGTTGGTGAGCAGCTTAATGCAAAGTATCACAAGGAGTATCATCATTGAATCTGTTCCTGGAATGACCGTTTGGTTTTATATATGTACCCGGTGCGATGCGCTTGGTGATAGTAATTGATTATAATGGTTTCTTGGTGATAGTAATTGATTTTACTGGTTTATAATCTGTGTGGCCATCTGATGTTTTCATGTCCATATAAAGGATTTCTTTGTTGTAATCCAGAGAAAATATGTTACAGAATGTGTGCATATTCATTCTACTAAAAGCTTATTTCTCAAATATATATTTAAATTAAATATTTTTCTAATGATTTAAGTTATTGAGTTCCATGGATCAACTAATTCTAGATGAGTTGCCACTTTCTAATTTATAATTAGGGTCTCTGTTGACATCTGGATTTGTTTGTGCGAGTGTATTCTTATACAAGTGATAAGTCCTAAGTTGGAGTTTATATGTGAGGATTATATATATTATTTTAATATATATAATAGTTTTAAAATTATAATTAAGTATTTAGTGTTCACTTGATATTATTTATGCTTCCAAATAAAAAAATTTATATTTAGCTTAATAATTTTGTGGGAAAATTTCTACCAAAGAGTATATATATGTAGTGTATACGTACGTGTATGTCACTCATACGTATGTTTGTAATGGGAAAGAAGCATCAGGTCTCGCTTGGGGTTTCTATCTAGGGCACCTGTTTCGGGGGATCTGCTACTTTGTAAGAAGGAGGAGGAGAAGGCACATGGAGGGCGGCAATGGCGAGGAGCTTGCGGTTGGCTGCGTCCTCTCCCTGAGAACAACCCTCGGTGACGAGATCGAAGGCCAAATCATCGCCTACGACCGCCCTTCCAACATCCTCGTCATCCATATCCTTCTCGCTCTCGTCAATCCGATGTATTTCTTGTTTCTATCTGATGTTTCCCTGTTTTCGATTCGTTTCTTTGACCGATCGTCGACACAAGAAGGCAGTTCGAAGGCGGGGCCTCGGAGGAACATTCGGCTTCTGAAGGCCAACTACATCCAGGACTTCACGTACCTGAGGAAGGCGGAGGACCCGATTGACCCCAACAAGTGCTACATCGATCTCGCCGGCCTCCAGGCTAGGGAAGAGGCCTCTTTGAGGTATTCATTCCATCAGTTTCTTATGCAGGTTTTGGGTTTTCCTTTTGCAAATTGTTTCGGAAACTGCCTCTCTAAATATAGAAGTAAGGCTGCTTGCTTTGACCCTCTCCAGACCTCACATCTCGTGCACTGAGTTGATCCTTTTGCAAATTGCTAGAAAAAGATGGGATTTCGAGAGGGGATTTTTTAATTTGGTCATTATTTTTCCGAATTCTGGGGCTCTTTTGTTGGAATAGTTGGCTCATTAGATTTTCTGTGGCATTTAAAATTAAAATTTGGAAGAACAAATTCTTGGGCAAGTTTCCTTTTGATATATTGGGTTAAGGAATGTGCTCTGTCGGCAAAAACTAAAACTTATCTATTGTTTCTGATTTAACAGAATCATTCTTTATTATTATTATTATTATTATTATTATTATTATTATTATTATTATTATTATTTTGTGTCATCATGGTTTGTTGAATGTTGTCCAGACAAGCAGAGATTGAAGCTGAGAGGATTGGCGTTGGGGTCACCAGCGAGGCTCAAAGCATTTTTGATGCATTGTCTAAGACGTGAGGAACAATTTGCCCTTCTTGATTTCCTAATTTAAATAGTAGATTTGTAGTTAGAACAGTGAATAATGTATTCAGCTTTTATATATTCCGATCATAATTTCATCTTAGGGCTTTGGATTGGAGTTTTATAAGAGTTATAAACTATATGATCGATTGCATTTTTGTGCAAGAGACAAATAACATTCTTATAGGCATTAGAATCGTGTTGTCACGGACTTATCTTTCGATTTTGTTCATGCTTTGCACGGCATGTAAAGAGCTTATAGTAGACTTGGCAGCCTCATTTTGATTGGCTTTTATGGTCGTTTTTATCCTATAAATGCAAGTTGTGTGCAGCCGTTGCGCAAAGGCAAAACTACCCAAAAACATGCTATCCAGGCAACAATTTTGAGATTTTCTATCTCCACAGAGTGGTGCTAAGTGTCAGCTAGCACAACACCCAGGAGCTACTCGGGTGGCACATGGTTGGATGGGCTTTTGGGGTAATGTCTAGGGTTGGTTCGTTGTCTTGTTCTATAGCAGTATTATATGGGCACTTGTAGAGACTTTTGGCTATGACGGTCACAACTCACCTTAGACCGTTTGTCGTGTGATTGTTCAGAGGTTGCGAAGTCTATGTTTGTAATTTGCATTGTCTATCAAGTGTTTATTGAAATGTATGTTTGTGGGATCCCGAGTTAAGCGTTTCCTCTAACCCGTCTTCTCTTTTGTTAGTCCTTAAGGGACCATAAGAGGTTTCGAGAAGATTGACTCTTTGCGGACGGACACACAAGGGTGCCGTACGATTTAGGCAAAATCAACTAAGTCCGTGACAGTGTGTTGCAATTTAAGCTAATTCTTTCTAAGTGGTTCATTTAGATGTTGGACATGTACCAATTGGTGCATTTGTTAAACATTGTAGGCAAATTAAGAAATAGTATTTTGATCAGGGTACTTGGTTTTGGGATATAATTTTCTGAACAAAGTTTGATGGTGAAGGAATGAATCAAGGAGTAGAAGGTAATTATAGAGGGATCCAAAATTCTTTTGGTTCAATTGGTGATTGATATAATTAGTAATTCTCAGATCTTTTTGGAATTCAAGCCTTGTCAATTGAGTGAATGCCCTGCTTTACCATATTGGACATAGAGTAGGTCAGCCTGAGGCAACAATGAATAACATAAATTTTGTTTGTGGTGAAGGTACTATTAAACTCTGTTGTCCTTGAGACATGCTTTCTTATCTTGATATGTCCTTTTGTTGCAACTCTTGCCAATTTGGTATATGCTACTAAAAATGTTTGATCTGTTCTTTTGTGAGAACTAGATGGACAATAATTTAAGAATGTGAGTTGATCAGACTTGATTACTGAATCTAGCCAAACAACACTAGATATATTTTTTTGGCAGCCTATACATAGCAAAAGTTTGTCAAGCAATTAAAATCTGAAAAATAAAATAAAGAACTTCTGTACATTTCAAAAGTGAAATTACCATTGTCTGATGGAATTGTGGCATTATCCTTTTTCACATATTCAACTTTCTTTTTTTTTCAGTTTTTGATGGCTGCTTTTGGTGTCTCATCTTTTATATTTGCAATTTTTTTGTTGGTAGAGGACTGATCTTGAACAGACTATTGACGGATTTTGCTATATTGATTTCCAAGGGCACATTTCTAAGTGAATAATCTAATAAAATCATATTTGGTGAATTTTTATTACAAGAGAATATATCCATGTCTATGTATTTTTCAATTATGTTGCATCTCCTTGAAACTTGATCCTAGCATGAGATGTTTAACATCTAGATTGGGGCGATAAGAGTGACATTAGCTTAAGGACATCTCATCCATCCCATCAAAGCATAAGTTTTCTCTCTTTTACATAATTACATGCTTTCACAGTCTGTTAATATGTCTTTTATATATCTAATTTCTTTGTCTACTATAATAGGATTAATACCTCCTATTGAGTGTCTTTTTTCTTTGAGTAGACTTCTTCAAAAGATGGTAGAGGGAAGGGAGGAGAGAGAGATATTATCAATATAACTCAAGTTATGGTGCTTTTGGGCTTACAAGACTAGTTATATCCCCTTATGCTCTCTCATCAATCTCTCAAATAAATATGGGACGAAATCGGGATTATGTGCTGATACACTTGTATGAGTTATTGGAAGAAAATTTGATCTCATTATCCCACAAACTCCCTAAAAGATAATACTCAAATTCTTAAAAGACAAGTCTAAATAAGTAAAGTCGAACCTACACTCAAAGTCTATCCATTTAAGGTTTTTGCATTCTAATCAGACCTTTTCTTTATTGAGATCCTCCTAAATGGCCAATAAAGCTAATTATGAAAATATATCGGTGTGGCTATATTGATTCTTATTTCATCACATTAGAAGGAGCTTTAGTCTTTTGCTTTATTGCCTTTGTCTTCTCCTTGAATGGTTGAGTCCTTGTTAAGTTAGAGTGAGAATAGAGCTCTCTACATAAGAAGATGCTAAGCTGGACTACTGCCTTCTAAGTTCTAGTCCAGCTAGAAGTTGACCTTGTTGTCATATCAAACAGTGTCCAATCTGGTCAAACCTGGAGGGTAGCTGGACAAGGTGCTGAGAAGGTCTCTTTGGGTTGACGGTAGCTCCCTTTGGGCCTAAGTAGGACTAATGAGGGGTCTTTTGGTCCCCTTGCTGGTGTTGAGGGCGAGTGGAAAGGCTGTGAATCCACTGAAATTGAGGTGATATCCTACTATATGCAAGTATAACCACACAAAAGGGTTTTACTATCATAATCGGCATATGGAGACACCACATCAATATTTAACTTCATTCATCAGTTGGTTTTTATACATGAAATATATACTCATAGACAAACAGACATGTCACAGAAAGTAAATTCTACCTGTACAACTACAAACTTCTTCCTAGAATTTTGATGGAAAACCCTTGTATAATCTCATATTTGATCTAGATTTCTTTGCCCAATCAGTATATACTTGTTCTTACTGGTGTAGAAGAATCGCATGGTGGTCATTTTTGTCTCTCCATACTATGATAATAATGTAACTAGTTTGAGCCGCATGATGTTTCTAGATGATTGTTAGCTGATGTTATGGCCATAGATTGATTTACATATAAAGATATGATGTCTACATTACTGAATCTCAGAGACTATTGTGTGGCGGTGACAAGAGTCTATGTACTTTGTGCTATTATAAAAGTTGTTAATATTCTTCTAACATCCCAAAGGATCCAGAAACAATTATAAGTTGATTTTGGATACATGTATAGAAGCATATTATACATGATTGCTCTATGGCTCACTTAATGTATTGCTTTGTACTTTTTTCAAAATCTTTATTATACATTGTTAGGCTTCCTGTCCACTGGGACAAGACTGTCATTGTGGTCATGAATGAAGTCCGTGTCAGTAGCCCATACCACCCAGAAAATGTAACAGGAGGAACCCCAGCTGCCAACGATCGGGTGAAGAAAGTGGTAAAGATTTTTGACTTGACATTGTGAAATGCTCTAGTTTATGAAATGCATCATGACTTAATGGTTTCTTTTTTCTTTGTTTATGTACGCCGTGCAGCTTGATTTTGAGAGGAAGAGGCTGCAAGTTCGTGGACCTGGCTAGTATGGTTCGTCTTTTGTTGTCGAGGATGGGTGTAGGATTGACTTCTGAAAGCCTTGGGTTAGAATATCATGACAACCTTGTTTCTTGGTTCTATATCAAGTTCATCTTGTCTTTGTGAAATTATTAACATTTACAGCTTATTTTATCATGAAAAAAAAGGGTTGTAATAGCAGGATTTTTGAACTTCATCTAGAGAGGGTGTCTCCTAGAATGCTTTTGCTTGGTACTGAGCAATTACACCTTCGTCTGGATCATCTTCTTCCACCTTCCTGACTGGGCATCTAAGGAAGGTCTTTAAAAGAGTTTCAATCCGTCTTAGCATCATTTGCAATTATTATCTCGGGAATTATCTTATCGAACTAGCAAATCTGGCATGGATCATTTTCTACTGAAATCCCCTTTTCTAGCAAATCTTATCGAACTAACAAAAACAAGAGCTGATTTGATAACAGCACAGCGACAGCAGATGCTTTTCTTCCTCTTCGAACGAAACAACTTCCTTGCAATCGCTGACAGAAGATTCCCTGCTACAGAATGATTGAAAGAGACTCCATCAAGAATCCAACCTAGCATCCAAATCTCATGACTGGGTGGGGTTGGCCCCACCATCTGTTTTGATTGGTTTGTTGCACGGAACGTAAGATTTCATTTCCTATGTTGTCCGATTACTCTTTGGTTACTTGTATGTTACGTCTGTCCAATTACTGCACCCAACCTATTTGTTGTTCTACATGTTCGATGGTGCAAATATTGGTGCACATAAATAGTTGGGAGGTAAGGTTTGGAAATAGCTTTGGGAACTACACAAAAAGTCCAAAGTCTTAAAAAGGATAAACCCTCTCTTTACGAGATTTGAATAAACAACACCCCAAGCTTTCTTTTGGCTGCTTAAGTTTAGCAATGTCACATGGATTTCACCCCATAGTTATCCCAATCAGGATCAGACAAGTAGCGTTTAGCTCTCACTCACCAAATCAATAATGAGCAACCGTAAGTTGCACAAGTCATTTATCGAAAGAAAACAAATATATATAATTAGGTAAAAGTTTGTCGCGGAAAAATATTAACTTGCATGAGGAGAATTTGGATCGGCCAAATGTGGCATTAATATGAAGTCAAATCTCGCGATTCATTTCTTTATAGTCAATACCTCTTTGATATATCAAGAATATTCTTAAGAATATTGCTGATATAGTAAGATCGACATTTTATTTATCTTTTTTCTTTTTTATGATCGAGATGAATATTTTATATTGCATTTAGTGCTAAAAACAATAATTAATCATAATTATGTTTCGAATAGTTATAATTAATTATGTTTACCATTCTGCAACATCACCAGCCGAATCTGTACGCCGTAGCGCTGGCATCATTAATTAGGCCACCGGAATGCATCAGCTTATCAATTTCTGATGCAGTTTGATGAGGCGATACGGCTTGTGGATGGCATTAATACGTGTAGTCCTTTCTCGCACGAACGATACCATGAAACCGAAAGCAAGCCTAACACTTGCATGTGCTTAGTGATGGACTTGTCACACCGACGCGAAGCCGACGGTGACAAGGAAATGAGAACCGTGTGTGACCTTTTCCTTGTAATTATTATGCCAACTTACACCTCCATTTTGTATACGTAATTACATGCAAAAGGAGACGTTCCATTGGTCAAAAAGCTCGATGAATAATTAGAATTCCGCAAGAAACACTAGTGTTCAACTATTTGGATCAGCTCTATGGATTTATATATTCATAATTAAGCTTTATATAAGATAATATCACTGGTAAAATTTTTATATCTTTTCTAATTATGTTAAGGTTTTATAAATATATTGAATCATTTCCTTGGGGTTCAAAATTTTGGAATATCGATAACCTAATTAAAATATTTATCATGATTCAAGCTTCAAAGATTAGGGATGAGAACAAAGCTGAGCCATTCGAGCAACTTAAGCATAGAAGATCCATGCCGTGATCTGTGGTGGACAGGCAAAAGGCACTGTGAACAGCGCATGGCCATTGCGTGATCTAAGGTGATGGGCATAATAATACACACTGCAGTTAGGTAGGGTGACAAGGAAGAGAAAAAAGAAAAAGGTGGTTCTCCTCTAGTCATTGTCAGCAAAGAGAGGGACTCATCAGGCATATCAACCCATTCTGATAGCCTTTGGAGTCTTCTTCTCCTCTCCCTCTCCCTCTCTCTCTGCTCTCTCTCTACAACTTTTACCACTAAATTGTCTTTTTATTCCTTGTAACTGATGACTGTCAGCAGACTGACTTCTCAAAAGAAAGAAACAAAAATTGCATCGAAGATTAAGATCTCCAGTAGTGCCAAAACAATGATCAGCCAATCCATGGCTCCATGTCACATTTCTTAATCTTGTGGTTCTTCATTTCTTACTTTTATGAATCTTTTGAATCTTTTATATGATTGGGAAACTCACACCTTCCCAATATGTCCTCTTCTAAGTCTTTAGACATAAGATTTCTTGAAACCTATTTTTTTTGCTTCTGTCACTCGGGTTCTGTGGACTGACATCTTGTGTGACATCTTCCTGTAAGTTCATGTGTGGCACATTTTAGCAGTTCAATTTTTTTTTTACCATGTAGCTGAGAGTATGTTTTTAATCCTATAAGCTTAAACTATTAGGATTTTATCATATGTAGGATTGACAGTGTATAAATAAAGAGACACAAGATACTTTGATAAATATTTTGAATTGAGTTATGACAAATCTTAAAAGCTTATATGGTTAGGAAATGACTCTATTTATATTAGAACTTTAACAGTAATCATGAAGATTTTCACAGCAAAAAAGTGCTGATGTTCTAAGCTGTTTCCCAATGCAAAATTTCACTATGCTGTCACAGGTGTGCATGAAATAATGGCATTGCAGTGGTGATGGTGCATTTCTACCTGGTAGAGGAGAGGGGGGAACAAAGAAAGGAAGCCTTTAAGTTGAAATGAAACAGTTAAAGAGCTTGCAACCTTTCCTCTCTCTTACATACAACATTAAATATCCACCCTGCAAAGGACGGCCTTTCCTTTCTTTCTACAGTGGTATGCTTTCCTTCCTTCCTGCCCAAGCCAGCTTTATTTATATCAGGAACAAGAAAACTCACATTTACTGTTGAATCAAGAAAAATTAGTTTTAAGAATCAAAAGGTCAGAGAGAGAAAAAGATTTGCACAAGATTCCAGACATCACACTAGCGGAAGAGAGAGAGAGAGAGAGAGAGAGAGAGAGAGAGAGAGAGAGAGGGAAAGATTTTAAATTTATACATGAGAAATGCTTTGGTGGTGAGAGAGAGAGAGAGAGAGAGAGAGAGAGAGAGTGTGTGTGTGTGTGTGTATGTAGGGGCAGTTTGGTGTGTATGGGATGGCTGCTTTATCAGACCTCTGTGGAGGCTCCCATTTACTCATTTTACTCTTCTTGTGGCTTGGTGGGTGGGGAGAGTTGCACACTTCTGTTGGGGAAGGCCACTCTACTGGGTCTTGGCCACTGTCTTCCTGGTTTCCTGATCTTGATTGCAGTTCGGACTTTGATGCTGTAGACCTTGATATCTTAAAACTCTTTAGGTGGGCTTCTTGATCCATCTTAGTAGGGAGTGGAGTCGGTGGAGTGTGAGTTACAGCTGATTAAGGCTTCTCGGGTGCTGGCTTGGATCTTCTTGTAGGAGTGGGTTCTTGAAGAGGAAGAGAGTAGATGGCAGGAGGTGGAGGAGCGGCGCCTGCGCCGAAGCCGGACGAGTTGCAGCCGCACCCGGTGAAGGATCAGTTGCCCAATGTTTCCTACTGTATCACCAGCCCTCCTCCCTGGCGTGAGTTCTTCCCCAACTTTTTGGCTCTAAAGGATCTTGTTCGGTTCCTCAGGGTCACCGTCCATCATTTGGATTCTTGTACCTTCCATTATTTTCCCTCCTTTTTGGTTGGGAAGCTTGTTCTTCGTTCAAAGTATGCGTTGTTGCCTTAACATGTTTGACTTGCTTTTGGTTTGTCAGAAGAAATGTTGTCACTGTTTAGAAGCCCTTTGGTTCTTCTAGTTTCCATGACACTGCGATTCTTTTGTTGATCTGTGATTATGTGCTGACTCTTCCTCTAGTTTACTTGTTCCTGATACATACTCACAATTACCTTGTCTTGCTCACATTATCCAGTTTATGATCTGATAAGCTATCCATGAATCTGTCAAGCATGTTTCTTTCGCAGAAATTGCACTTATTCTGTTCTTCATTCTGTAAATTGGCTTTCCATTTCAATTGTCGGACAGTTTTTGGTCTCGTAACCATATACTAAAAGGGATTTATTTGCCGGTCTTTGCATTGCAGCTGAAGCCATACTCCTTGGTTTCCAACATTTTCTGGTTATGCTAGGCACGACTGTTATCATTCCCACTGCACTTGTTCCTCAAATGGGTGGAGGAAATGTAAGAGTGAATCATTTTGTAGAGAGATTTCATTGGCTTTCTATTATTACGAATTGTCTTCTGTTGATTGTTGTCGTTCATTTCTTATTCTTGTACTACTTTTTCAAACTTGTACTCCATACCATCAGGATGAGAAAGCCAGGGTAGTCCAGACATTGCTCTTTGTGGCTGGCATCAACACTCTTTTCCAGACTTTGTTTGGCACACGCTTGCCGGCAGTGATAGGCGGTTCTTATACGTTTGTTGTGCCAACCATCTCTATCATCTTGGCTGGTCGTTACAGTAATATTGTGGATCCTCATGAGGTTACTAGTAGACCAAACTTTGTGTTTTGTTATGCTCATTCCTCAAAATCATTCGTTGTATTTTTTTCATCATGCAGAAATTTTTGCGTATAATGCGTGGAACCCAGGGTGCCCTAATTGTTGCTTCAACCCTTCAGATTATTGTCGGTTTCAGTGGACTTTGGCGAAATGTAACTAGGCGAGTGTTAACTTATTTAATTTTTGTTATCATCAGTGTCTGTGATCTTGTGCTATTAATGTTCTCTTGCCTTCTTTGATTTGACTGTCCAGATTCTTAAGTCCACTGGCCGCGGTTCCTCTGGTTGCACTTGCTGGCTTTGGGCTTTATGAGCTTGGTTTTCCTGGGGTAACAACTTTTCATGGAACTTATTCAAATCCTGCTCTCGGATTGAGCTTGTCATGCTATTGTTCTTTAGGCGACCTTTTGTTCTTCAAGCTCTTCTTAGTATTTGCTCTCACTTGATAATATTTGGATTGCAGGTTGCCAAATGCATTGAAATTGGGCTTCCACAGATAATTCTTTTGGTCGTATTCTCACAGGTATTTTTCTCACATGAGACCATAGAATTTACTGTCGACCTTTTTGATGCTTTTGCATTTTTTTGAACATTATTGTTTTCTTGACCTATTTGTCATAAGAATCATGATGAATGGCATTATGTATTCCCAACAGTACATCCCTCATGCCCTACGTTCAGAGAAGCCTGTGTTTGACCGATTTGCTGTCATATTTTCGGTTACAATTGTGTGGCTTTATGCATACTTTCTTACGGTGGGAGGAGCATACAAACATTCCCCACCAAAGACACAATTACATTGCCGTACAGATCGGTCAGGGCTTGTTGGTGGCTCTCCCTGGTGAGCTTAATTTCTGTTTCATTCTTATGCTAACCATATTTGCATTTTTTGATATCGTCATTGTGATAATGAATAGGATACGAGTTCCATATCCTTTTCAATGGGGTGCACCAACGTTTGATGCTGGTGAAGCTTTTGCAATGATGGCTGCTTCGTTTGTTTCTCTTGTTGAGGTCAGATCTCATATTTGCTTTTCCTGAACTAAGATGCTGGTTTCGGCTACAAATGTCTAGCCATAGTGATCGGACGAACATAAATTTTCTTGATCAAATTCCATTCTTATACGGTTTCTCAACTCGGTTCTTTCTGATAAATGTCTGTGCAGTCTACTGGTACTTTCATTGCGGTAACAAGATATGCTAGTGCAACACCATTGCCTCCGTCAGTTCTTAGTCGTGGGATTGGTTGGCAGGTATGAGATTCAGCTGCTATGTTACCTGAATTCATGCGACCCTAGACCTAGCACTTGGTTATTGATGTAATGATCAAGTTTTTGACTTCAGGGAATTGGTATCTTGTTGGATGGACTATTTGGAACTGTTAATGGGTCATCAGTATCAGTGTATGCCAAAAGTTTTGCATTTTAATATCAACTGGGTTATTGTCACATGCTGAATCCTTCTTATGTTGTATAAGAGGCTTATTTTTCATTCTTCTGCAGTGAAAATGCTGGTTTACTAGCTTTGACACGTGTTGGCAGCCGAAGGGTTGTGCAAATATCTGCAGGATTCATGATTTTCTTTTCTATTCTTGGTAAGCTGTCTGTATTATGATGTTTCTGGCTTCCTGCACATTAGCTTATTGATCAATTTTCTATGAGATGGTTCCAGAGGCACTTATTTCCATTCAATGTTAAATGGGTCTCTTTGATATATACTTTCAAGCATGATATACAATTTTGTACTTGAATGAACAGTCTCTTACAGATCCCCATCAGATACTCTGCTCAGCATGAATACTAAAGTGAATGGTACTTTCATACTATGTTGGAGCTGAGGGTAAAAGACAAGCAATTGAAGCAAATTTTAGTCCTCAGATGAGCTAGGAAATGAGTAGAAACTTTTAATGTTATTTCCTATTAGTCAAATCAATACATCAAAATAATAAAGAGAAGTTTTTTTAGAAGTTCTTAATTATTCACCACATGTTGATTTATATTGATATATTGATGACAGTATTGCATCAAGTTCTTTGTTTCTTGATGTTCACTATGCTGGGTAATATACTATATTACATGCTACAATTAATTTCACTTTCCAAAGGATATAAGATCGGTTAAAAGAGTTAGGGTTTATGACCTACAGAAGCGTTGTATATTACCAACCAAATCAACTGGACTGATCTTTTCCCTTTTCATTTTGCCAACTCAGGAAAATTTGGAGCAGTTTTTGCATCGATTCCTGCACCGATTTTTGCAGCTCTATATTGTCTTTTCTTCGCATACGTCGGTACATACTAGGATTAAGAAAGCTTGTTGATGCCAATTTAAGTTCTCTATATGCATTTTTTGAATTTTGTCAGGTTCATTTACTTTCATCTTCGGCTGAAACAGGTGCTGCAGGCCTTAGTTTTCTGCAGTTCTGCAATCTTAATAGCTTCCGAACTAAGTTCATCCTAGGTCTATCTGTTTTCATGGGCCTGTCGGTTCCCCAGTACTTCAATGAGTACACTTCTGTTGCTGGTTACGGTCCGGTTCATACCAAAGCAAGATGGGTACGTTGAAAACTACAACTTTGATGAGCACCGCCTATTCTCATTCGGAAAATATGGTTTCCGCTGTGCTCATTGTTGATTTTTCTTCCAGTTCAATGATATCATTAACGTAATATTCTCTTCAAAGCCATTTGTTGCTGGATTAGTGGCATTTTTCTTGGACAACACCCTGCATAGGCACAACGAAGCTACAAGAAAGGACAGAGGTTATCATTGGTGGAAAAAGTTCCGAAGCTTCAAGGCAGATACGAGAAGTGAGGAATTCTACTCATTGCCGTTTAAACTCAATAAATTTTTCCCATCTGTATGAGCTTCCAGGCTAGTTGTTATTCAAAATGTCACGTCCTATCAATTTAGAGAGTTCTCATGGCGGTCGTAGTATATTTCATTTTGCTTCTTGTCCTGTGGAAAAATCTTGTCGTGTAAACGAATCTAAATGTTTTGCCCTTTGGCAATTTTCTTTCGGTATATCTATCACGACCTTGGAATTGTTTATTTATTTCTCCCGACTCAATTCGAATATTTTTTGGCATATTTACATCATATTTGAAGAAACTTTAGAGAGAGCTCATGGTGGTACGAGTCTGTTTAATTTTGCTTCTTCACCTACAGGAAATCCTGTAGGATAAGTGAATCCAAATATTTTTGCCTTTGGCAATTTTTTTTCGGTTTATGTTTCATAACCTTGGAATAATTTGACCTGTGTCATATTTATAAAAGGCTAAATTGCCATCTGATTGCATGTTTATATCATATGGGAAGAAAATTGAACTATAAAACTTTTTCTTAGCTCCCTCTTCTTTTAGTACCTATGTCATTTGACTATAACCTTCTCTAACAAAGCCAACACTATATTTTTTTGACATTATGGCATCTCGTTTTCCCATTTCTGCATTATGGTGTTCAAAGAAATAGAAAGTTTCAGCAAAAGAAATACCAACTATTGTTTGACATTCAGTACCACAGAGTAGTTCTATTCCCATTTCGTATGAACAAAGTTAATGATGCTTGCACAGATATATATATATATATGTATATATATATATATATATATATATATATATATATATATATATATGTAAAAGAGAGAGAGAGAGAGAGAGTAAATGAGGAAGGTGGGATCATCATCAAGCAATGTTTTAAATATAAAATATGTCTGATAAAAATCTAAACCTTTGGTGATTCATTATGAAAGTGTCTATACTATATTAAACTTTCATACCCCTCTCACATGTGAGTGTATTTAAGGTTGATAGGTGAAAATGGAGAGAGCATTGCATACGTATTTCATATAATCCTAATTTCGTAATAAAAATAAAAATCATAAAATGATTCTAAAAAACAACAATTAAATTTAATAAAATCAATAATAACATTTTACTATCACGTGCATTGCACATGCTAGCGGGCTGAGAGGTCGCCGGATATCTAACATAATTCAAATCAACGATTCGATACCCCAAATGATCTGCACCGTCAAACCAAAACTCCAAACCATCACCAGCCTAAGCCGCTTGGCGACCACCTCGGTCGCGTTAAATAGCCTCACCGTCGTCGAATCCTTTCCGCTCTATTGCCTACTCTGTGTCTCCGCTTCCGAGCCCTAGGGTTTCCGATCTCCTCCTGTTGACGCCTGGTCGCCTTGGATGTCGCTCTTTCTATCGGACGAGGAGCTTCGGCTCCTCTCCGATGACGCAGCCGCTGTGGTGGAGCGCGCTGACGGTGCGATCCGCGACCTACGCTGCCAGCTCGACACCGTCCGGGCGGAGGCCGACGCCGCCGCCATCGCCGCCGAGCAGAACTGCGCCCTCCTCGAGCAGCGCTATGAGACACTCTCGTCTGACTTGGCGCGTGTGCGCTCCGAGAACGCCCAGCTCTCCGCGTCCCTTGAGAAGAGGCTCTCCGAGATCGCTGATGCCCAGGCCGAGAAGCACCAGCTCCATCTCAAAGCCGTACGCCCCTCTTCCTTCGTTTCTTTTTCGTCACTTGCCCTATTTCTTATATCCTTTTTCGTGGAAAAAGGCTCTTTTTTGAAAGCCGTAGGTCCTTCGTCCTCAACCCTAATCGTTGCTCCATTCTTTTTTGTTTCTTTTCTTTTTCTTGGATCGCCGCTCTTTTTCCTCGTCTTCGTATCGCTATTTCTTTGCTGTTTTTAGATTGGAAAGGATGGAGAAATCGAGAGGTTGTCATTGGAAGTAGCAGAACTCAACAAGTCTAAACGGCATTTGCTGGAATTGCTGGAACAAAAGGATGCAGAGACCAGGGAGAAAAATGCCACAATACAGAGCTATCTGGACAAGATTGTGAGTCAATTTACCTTAACGTTGTTCTTAATATATGAATGTAGGAGATATCCTTGTAAAACGAAGTTCTTGATGGGTTTTAACGATCCAACGGATCATCAACATGAAGCAATTTGTTTAATTTGAACTTTTAGTTAGAATTTGGTGTTATTTATCCGTAGTTAGATCCGTAATATATAGGGGACATAGTACGTGTTTCTCTGAGGCGGTTAAAGCCTTGTTATTGAAGATTAAATCTGATCAATTATAGCATTGTCCTCTTAAATTTTTATGATATTGATGGAGCAACTTTTCACTGTTTAAGAAAGTTCGTTGCTAAATGGAAAGATAGTAAAGCAAATAAAAATTGCCCACTTGAGTTTCATCCAAGTTAAGTACGAATCCTTCAGTATTGCAAAGGATCATGTCTAAACATTTTTCTTGCAACTTTTGCTGTATAAGTTTTAGGCACTCAGATCCTGCTCAATGGCTGTAAATGTTGTATTTCTGGTCTAATAACATATCTCAAACCAATCCGCTTTTTACGATTCTTCTTAGTACTTCAGATGGACTACATGGTTTCTGAGAACAATAGGGAGCTTATCAGAGATCTTCCTGATCACATGGAAGGAAGGACAGATTGAAAATTCAAACATGTAGGTTTTGGATGCAAAATATATTTATCAATTATTTATAAGTTTGAGATTATAGTCCATATGGCCCATGCAAAATTTTGTCAGTTCCATTTTAACATTTTATTTATGGTCTTTTAAAGTATCAATATTGGATATTATGGCTTTGACAGTTTGGAAGCCAATTTGTGCATGTTTCAACTATAGTGGTTTTCATAATTTTTTTGGGAGGCATATTAAATTTCTTTATTGAAACCTAAATGTTGAACCTCAATGTTGTCAACATCATCCTTACTGAAAAATGTAGCAATGTATTTTAATTTATTGTTTTTCTCTAACTGAAAGATATATTGTAATCTATCATGCCTTTAAATCCTCTAGTTTCTTGCTTATTCTTTTCTTTTTCTTGGATCGCCGCTCTTTTTCCTCGTCTTCGTATCGCTATTTCTTTGCTGTTTTTAGATTGGAAAGGATGGAGAAATCGAGAGGTTGTCATTGGAAGTAGCAGAACTCAACAAGTCTAAACGGCATTTGCTGGAATTGCTGGAACAAAAGGATGCAGAGACCAGGGAGAAAAATGCCACAATACAGAGCTATCTGGACAAGATTGTGAGTCAATTTACCTTAACGTTGTTCTTAATATATGAATGTAGGAGATATCCTTGTAAAACGAAGTTCTTGATGGGTTTTAACGATCCAACGGATCATCAACATGAAGCAATTTGTTTAATTTGAACTTTTAGTTAGAATTTGGTGTTATTTATCCGTAGTTAGATCCGTAATATATAGGGGACATAGTACGTGTTTCTCTGAGGCGGTTAAAGCCTTGTTATTGAAGATTAATCTGATCAATTATAGCATTGTCCTCTTAAATTTTTATGATATTGATGGAGCAACTTTTCACTGTTTAAGAAAGTTCGTTGCTAAATGGAAAGATAGTAAAGCAAATAAAAATTGCCCACTTGAGTTTCATCCAAGTTAAGTACGAATCCTTCAGTATTGCAAAGGATCATGTCTAAACATTTTTCTTGCAACTTTTGCTGTATAAGTTTTAGGCACTCAGATCCTGCTCAATGGCTGTAAATGTTGTATTTCTGGTCTAATAACATATCTCAAACCAATCCGCTTTTTACGATTCTTCTTAGTACTTCAGATGGACTACATGGTTTCTGAGAACAATAGGGAGCTTATCAGAGATCTTCCTGATCACATGGAAGGAAGGACAGATTGAAAATTCAAACATGTAGGTTTTGGATGCAAAATATATTTATCAATTATTTATAAGTTTGAGATTATAGTCCATATGGCCCATGCAAAATTTTGTCAGTTCCATTTTAACATTTTATTTATGGTCTTTTAAAGTATCAATATTGGATATTATGGCTTTGACAGTTTGGAAGCCAATTTGTGCATGTTTCAACTATAGTGGTTTTCATAATTTTTTTGGGAGGCATATTAAATTTCTTTATTGAAACCTAAATGTTGAACCTCAATGTTGTCAACATCATCCTTACTGAAAAATGTAGCAATGTATTTTAATTTATTGTTTTTCTCTAACTGAAAGATATATTGTAATCTATCATGCCTTTAAATCCTCTAGTTTCTTGCTTATTCTTTTCTTTTAAGTGTTTATCATCACCCTGCAAAATACCCAACTGTGACTTTTTGTTTTTTTTCTGTAGATTAATCTGACAGATAATGCTGTTGACAAGGAGGCCAGGCTGCAGAATCAAGAAGCAGAATTGGCACGAAGTCATGCTACATGTGTTCGTGTTAATCAGGTCAAGATTACATACTGCAGTTATTTATAGGACTAAGTATGCGTACCTTGCGTCATAGAGTAGCTATTGTGTTTTGCATGGAAGCGAGAGGCAAGTGTCACATATCATTCCTAGTTTTTTACTTCCTGATTGTTGCATATGTGGATAACTGGTACAGATGAACTCATACTGATGAATTTTGTTTCCCAAACAAGGTACTACGTTGAATGCAAAGTATTGTAGGAAACTTGCCAGTTTTGTGCATTTCACTGGGCCATGATTATGTTGCATGTCCATGTGTTTTGACTCCCAACCCTACTCAATCTCTAGTTGATTAGACCTGAATCACATTTTATATATGTGTGGTTGGACTTACTGATCGATGCTACGATTTATTTTATTTTTGGTGGTTCAGATAGGTTAGGTCTACATGCTGTAGCAACACTACATAATTTTTTTTTAACCTAAGGGCTTAATTGATTAAGACAGTGTTTGTTGTTTCCGTATCTTGTGCCGCTGTCGTGTTGTTGATGTTTTTGTTATCTTCTGCAACCTTTCCCAAATATGTTAAAAAATGCTATGGGTCATTTTGGTACTTCTTTTAGTGGGCCTTTGTGCAACTGTAAGTTCACTCCATTCTGGCATAGTGCTAAGGTCATGTTAACCTCTTGATGGACATATATCTCAGTGCACATATTTGTATCCCTAAGACCTTTGGCAGGAGTCATGCACTGAGGGTGAGGGTTGCCCTTTTTGTTGTAGGTTAGCTAAGGTTGTATTCTTAATTCTTGAACACTCTTTACTACATGTTCTGAAGTCTTAAACTATAATCTTAGCTAACTCTTTTTGGGGGGGTCTTGCTTTTTCATGCTTTTCTTCTAAAGTCTTTCTAATTCCAAAGCCATATAAAATCTTTGCTGGGCTTTAGAAACCAGATTGCCAGATTCATCTGGATATCAAATTTGCAACCATATTTCGTTGATGATAATGGCATCATACTTCTTAATCTTTTTCTACATTGTTATAATGAACAGGAGAAAGAGCTTCTAGAAAAGCACAATCAATGGCTTAATGAAGAATTGAGTGCAAAGGTTAACAGTCTTGTTGAAGAGCGTAAAACACATATGGAAATCGTGGCTGATATGTCTGCTAAACTTGCTGACGTGAGTGTTCTAATCCTAATGAAAGGTGTTTTATTTTTCAGCGCATCGAGTTCTGAAAGCTTTGCAACTATTCCTGTTATGTTATTTGCAGTTTGAGAGACAGATCAATGAAACTTCTAGTTCATTGAAACGAAATAATGAAAGAATACAGGAGTTGGAAATGAGAAATGCCTCATTGGAAAAAGTAATGTGACATTCTTTTGATTATTAACTTTATAAGTTTGCCACTCTCTTTGTCTGGCCTGTTAATATCATGTTCTGTTTATTGGCCAACTTTAAGGAGTTGTGCTCGTCAAAGGATGCTGCTGCAGCTAACGAAGAGCAACTTTCTTCTGAACTGTCAACTGTCAGTATCATCTTTAATTCAGTTTGTTGCTGTGTTATTGATATTCATGCTTCTCTGGTTATCAGCAATCTTTAGCTGCTTTTATAAAGTACACTTGAAAAACATGCAGAAATTTTAAAAACTAGCAAATTATTTGTAGACCAAGTAAAAGTCAAGAATTGAAGAAGAGTATTGGGGTTTGATCTGGATTTTGCTGTGGTTCCGTTCCTTTGCATTACATGTAGTGCTTGGGGAAGATATTTTTCAATGGTTGTTAACATATAACATCTGTAAACATTGGGGACGATCGAGAACTTGTCATATATTCTCTAGATGTAGTTATACCTTTTTCTTTCGGGTGGGGGAAGTAAGGTTTAACTTGGGGTGTACCTACATTGATGATCATTGATTGCTTTCCACTAGCTTGCTTAGAAAAAAATACTTAATACTGTCTAACTTCAAGTTGTACTCTGCTTCATCTCTTGTGCGGCTTCTTATCCTATCTCTCCTGTCTTGAGATTCATTTATTCACAATCTGAATGATGTAGGGAGGAATTTGAAGAGGTTAACAGCAGTTTAGCATCTGATTATTAATGTTTTAAATGGATTTTTACATGGTTTGTATTACCGGTTCGTACTGGTGTACTGACCGGCTATCGGTATGGTACATACCGAACTGTACTGACACAGTATGGTAGGCGACAAACTGATATGTACTGCCCATACTGCCCATACCAGTCTCTTATTGGATTGGTATGTGCTGCCCATACTGAACGGTAAACTGCAGTACAGTGACCGTATGCTGTAGTACGACGAACCTTGGATTTTTCATATGTAAAATTAAAGGGCGAGCCTTGGCGCCATATTAAGGCTGTTCCTGAGCAGTCTTGAGTAGCTGGGAATTGAGTGACAGAAGCAATATTTCTGTTTCTAGATGTCAGATTGCACATTCACCCTCCATTTTCTGCATTTGTACAAGCCTCTTGTACTTGGCTTGTCCTTGCTCTCATATATAAAATTGTTCCTTGAACTGGTTAATGTATACTAGCTAATACTTGCAATGGTTGATTGTTATTGTTGTTTATCAGTGTGGTTCAGAGTGCAAGTTGATCTGATATAATGGATCATGTAGTTTTGGTTCCATCATATTCAGTTTGTTGTAATTATCTTTAGTATGAAGGCTTTTTTATTTTGTAACATATTACAGAACTGAAATGTCATTTGACAATGCTTTAATGAAATCTATGTCTCTTCTAATTTCTCTTTATAAAAAGGTTACAAAACTGGCTGAACTATACAAAGAGAGATCTGAAGAATGGTCCAAAAAGGCTGGAGAGCTTGAGGGTGTTATTAAAGCATTGGAGGTTAGGATATGTTTACCTTCTCATGCATCACATACTTTTACCTATATTCAGTTTCAGTCTGTATAGTGAATATGCACTCATTGTTGATCTTCTGCTTTTGTTTTCCTTTGTCGGATGCAGACACATCTTTCCCAGGTTGAAAATGAGTACAAAAATAAACTTGAAAACGAATCTTCCCTGAGAAAAAATCTTGAGAAGGTATGAATTTGGGTTTTGATGCTGAATAACTTATAATTTGGTTGTTATTAATTCCAGTAGGGGTACAAGTTAGCATATTTTGTTTCTTCATCTCTGTTTGTCAAATTGTCAAATTACCTCCCATGTTTCATGTTGACGCATGTTAGTATCCTGAGGTACATTTTTGACCATATCATTCATTCTGGTGCCTGTGCAATCAATATACATTGCAATTATGCAACAGAGATCTACTGTTTTCATCCATACAGACACAGTCATTCTTTGTTGTACAAATGATATAGATTCGTATGTTTAGTCTGCTCATGAACGTACATAAGGGCTTCTATAGTCACATGAGAAGCCATTTTGAAAGTTTTGTTTTTATACTGTTATAATGTGACTTTTTCTTGTCATGTAGGATGCTTCCGACATGAAAGGAAAACTAGAGAAATATGAAGCTGAACTTGAGAGTGCTAGAAAGGCTAATGAATTGAGCATCATCCCGATGTCCAGATTTCATGCAGATACAAATTTAGAGGAGCTGTATGTGCTCTGTCTTTCGATTGCTTGGATTATAAGTTTATTTTCTTGTGTTATTTTTATTAAGAGCTAAATTTCATAAATTATTTAAGATTCTGTTTATCATGAAAAAAGGTTCATTTTTATTTGAATAATGAAATTATGTAGTAAAATTGGAATAAGTGATTGGGAGAAGGAGCTTTTTTTTCTTTGTGGATTTGTACTATATTTTTTAGTCATTATTTCTTCATCAGTTTTTTTTGCTTTTAAGAACTTTATATTGCTGGATTTTGGAGAAGTTAAATGAAAACTTGATTTACATGATACTTGAAGATATTGAGGAAGTTGAGAGGCATGTTTTATGAGACAACTAAATGTTGTCCAGGTCAAACTTTAGATTTGAGAATAGTTGAACACTGTGAACATTATAAGAAATTCCTGTTAGCAAAGAAGTGGTTAACAGGTACTTCTTTAGAGAATATATATTGTTCTATTAGGCAGTACTGTGTTTGAGGAGAAATGTGGCTTACAGGTTGGTTCTGTGCAATTAAATTTTATTCTTTACAAAAGTCTATATTTGTGGTTAACAGCTTGTTTGTTCTTTTAAATAATTTCCTGTAGAACAATCTGTAATTTTTTGTCAAACAGGAGAATAAATTCTGGTTGATACTGACAAGTAGGATGGTTTTGTGTTCATGTTTGTTTTCTTTCAGAACCTGTGAACTTGACCTATATAGTTGATGATATTAGTTTACACTCTCATATGAAATTATGCAAAAGAAAACAATGGTGCTTTTATTACATCATCTCTGTCATTTTAGTTTTAAGGCAAATACCTAGTTGGAAACATAAGATATGTGTACTTGAAATGTGTCTTACGGAAATAATTCTGGATCTGGAAATTTTGGGCACAGAAAATTGAAACGAAGAATTGAAATGTAGCCATTGAAATGAATATGCTTCTTATTGCACTTTTTTGATATCATGAAACCTGAGATTTGATCAAAAATTAAAATTCTGAAATACATGGCACTCATCTAAAAAGTCCTGTTGAATTTGGCTTGGATGGTATATTTATGGGACCTACATGAGGCGAAAGCTCTTTCACTTAACAGAAAATCTGACCAGAAGCTATTGAAGGTTTTTGCTGATATAATGTGTCATGTACTCTGACCACATCAATCTCCTTCTACTCTAATATCTCTTGTTTCTTTCTGAATGTTGTTTGAGTTCATGGTACATCCTAGTTCTGTTCTGTCATGTGATAAGCATTGTGGCTTATTTGTGTTGTTATAAGGATCTCTTTTACTTTTTTGCAGATCAGTTGCAGAAACAACCAGCTGTAGAACATATGAGAACAATCAGATTCTTGTCCCCAAGTTTCCAATTGGTATTTCAGGCACCGCATTAGCGGCTTCCCTAATACGGGATGGCTGGAGTGTGAGATCGTGCACCTACTCTCAATCTTGTCCTTCATTGTTAGTTTTTGCTTATTGAGCATGCTTGTTTGTTGAAGTTGTTTTCTTCAAAATGCAGCTTGCTAAAATGTATGAAAAATATCAAGAAGCTGCTGATGCTGCGCGGCATGAGAAATGGGGCCGAAAAAATGCAGAAGCTGTTTTGGAGCGGGTACTGATTCTGACTATTGCACCATGATAGATGGCTGTCATTTTTTTAATGTCGACAAGTTCTTATTCTTTTGGATATTTAATGAATCATGCTCTGAAGTTATTTTTTCCACAAATTTTGTACTCCTAACCTTTTCTTTTGAGATAGCATCTTATTGGATACTACAGCATGGTTACTGTGAGCTATGGATGTTTTAGCATAGAGCTATGGTTTTTGTTGGCGGCTTGCACTTATTTGTTCAATTTCTTTATCAAATTTCATTTTTGGTATATAGTCTCTTGTGATAGTATTCAAATACAATGGATTCTGAGAACAGTAACTTGTTGGCAATATAAAGAGTTGCCCTGTAGGTTCCACCAAAATGGTCATCTTAGTGAACACTTTTCTCATCGAATAGGATCAGCAGACAGTGAAACCATTATATAACCTCTTTTAATGAGCGGGAGCCTTCAGTAGACTTGCCCTGTAAATTTAATGAGGATAGACAAAGAAATGAGAAATCCAATCAAATCCATGAAAGTTTCAGCATGCTATTTTAGGCATTCTCTTCTGTTTAGAATTAGATTTTTGAAGTTCCACTTTCCTATACAAATACTTTCTAATTTACATATTTGGAACAAGGATATTTTCTCACCACCTTGATGCTTGCTATTGTAGATACTATAATGTTGAGCTTTTGTTTAATTAACTTTCACAATGCGGGTAGGAGGAAATTGAATTCTGTGATAGTATATGACTTGAGGTTTAGGTATTTGTATAGTCATTATTTGCACAAGTTGAAATGGATGCTAGAACGAAATTCTTCTGAAGTTACATTATTTTTGAATGACACACTTGTGCATTTTTGTGTTCTTTTTTGGCAACTTTTTAAGTGTACCTGACAATGATACCTAATTTTTGGTCGAAGATACTGCAGGTTTTCTCTTTTTGAGTAAGCCATGTAGCAGCCAAAATCACAAGTTAGGTTTATACGAGTAGTGTCTGAATATGTGAAAATTCCTCTTATGTATCATTAAATTTTATTATCCATGGTTGCATCTGTGAGAGACTTGTGCTTTTAGGTGTTTTTTTCAACATCATAGTATTAGGGTGCTTATTTCTTTCTAAATTAGAACATGTAGGTTATACAAGAAATTACTATTGTTTGTATTTGATGCTTAATTTTGTCTAAATTGAACATGTAGGTTCTACATGAAATCGAGGAGAAGGCTGAAATAATTTTGGATGAACGAGGTGACTCCTTCAGTTTTATGCTGACTAGAGATAGCCTTTTTTGTTTTTTATATTTCATAAATTGCCTTTTCATTCATAAGTTTTGTTGTTATATATACTTTTTTTTGTTCTTCTGATTTATGGTTTCTGAGCTAGCAGTTGGATGTAACTTGTAATTAAAATGCTATTTTGTTAATCAGGTTCTACATAGGAAATAAAATCTTGTGGAATTGTTTAAACAGTGAACTATCAAGTGTCCTATTGGCCTTGTGTGTTGGCTAGGACTACTAGGCATATGCAAAGAAAATTGAATTTTTGTGGACTATTTCATTTGTACCTTTGCATGCAAGAACTAAAACACATTTAGGAACTTTATGTTTCCATTTGTGTTCATCAAATGTACCAAGAACATGTAACTATTGATTTATGCAAATGTCCAACAATTACTACCTCGTGGTGGTAGCCTCTTTAATATTATTCTTTGTGGTACATAGATTTCTTTGATTGTTTTGTTTTGTATAGATGGTTCCCATTATAACCATGGGAAAGGGAGTTAATGGTGTGGGGAGATAGAAGATTGTGAGGGAAAAGGAGGGCTTAGAAGTTAAATGAAGACTCACACATGAGAGATTAAGATAATTAGATGCATGGAGTGAGAAAAATAGGCATGTTCATATTGAAAGGAATTGTAATATGATAATCATTATTTTTAACACAATGATCTATCTTATCTAGGTAGACTCAAGAGGTTATTTATTCACAGGATTCTTAATTAGGAATAAAATACAACTACTGTAACTTCTTAGGAGCATCCAAATATTTCCAAGCATATGATAGATTTTTTGTTCTATTTCATTATTTAGGGAGCATTGCCATATAAGCTATAGTTGTTTGATTCTCACTGGTTATCTGTCCAGTCTAGTTTGGCTTCTCTTTTAAGTGTGGGTTAAAATCCTGCCTACCCTATTGGTTCTTTGATGAATCATGTGAACTCGATGTGGCTGGTTATGTTTATTGTTTAAAGACTTGAAACCCCATTTTTGTCTCAAGCGTCTTGCACAACAAGACTTGAATCCTGCTTTCCTACCTCAAATTACTGTCTAAAAGGGGCATTGACAACTACACTATCAAGGTGGAGCATTAAGATAAACATTTGAGGTAATTGATTCATTCACCACAATTGAAGAATAGCATCATGGTTGAACCAAGTTCTCGTTTGACTATGCCAATCAAAGGACTTGATCTAAACTCTAGTTTGGTCTGTGCTAGCTTTCGAATATGAGATTTCAAAGGCCATCGTGTTGTCACGGACAAAACTGTAAACGAGGTGTTTGATTTAATGCTTATGTATGTCCGTATCTTTTGGTATGTTCATGCTTTGCACAACATGTATAGGGACGGTCGAAGGCTTAACAGCCCCATTTTAGGCTTGTAAATAAAGATTGTGTCATGTGGACACTTGTGAGAGATGTCGGTCTGTAGTGGACCACTTGACCCCTTTGTTGTGCAACTGTTCAGAGCTTGTAAAGTCGGTTTGTAATTTACATTGGCTATGTAGTGAATTCTGGAATGTTTGTTTGTGGATCTCGAGTGAGGCGTTTTCTCTAACTTGTCTTCTCTTTTGTAGGTCCTAAGGGACCATGAGAGGTTTCGGGGAGGCTGACCTTTGTGGACGGACACGCAAGGGTGCCGCACGACTTAGGCAAAACCAGCTAAGTTCGTAACAAATGGTATCCGAGCGGGATAAGCACTCACAAAAACACTTGACATGCAAACGTGGGGGACCTAGTGGGGCTGCATTGAGGGCAACCATCACGCGCGATCGTTTAGAGCGGGCACCTGAGATTGGCATTCAGAGGAATGGCTAACCCTTCGCGTAAGAGGCACTACGAGGACAAGTAAGCTGGGAAGAATGCGTAGCGCACAAAAGTTGGGATGGCTAAGTTTGAGCTATGGCTCAACGTTGGTAACCATACTTGATGGTGCTCAAGGCAAGCGAGGTGCTTGATAAAGGATGAGACCATGTGAGATGGAATAGGTTGTTCAGCGATTAAAAGAGTTATGCAAAAGCTCACAGAGGTGAGGGGAATTGCTAACTCGAAGAATTCGGTACTTGTGCAAAGGCTTGTATGCGAACAATGAAGTGTTCGTGGCCATCCCAAGGCAATTGAAACTCGGCGTCATGGAGCATTAAAACTTTCTCTTCAGCGTGTGAAGGATACGTCCGTAGGAGGTTGAAGTGTGCAGCGAGTTCAGTATGTTGCTAGGCCTTGAGGGTTACAATGGGGGACTGTATTGACATGGAGTCGCAATATAGCAAGTGCGTTTGCAGGAGGTAGAACAATGCACATTTTATTTAGCAAGATAGAGTAGTCCAAGGGGATGGTGGTCTCCGAAACATTCAAAGAGAAAGAAGTGAAGAGAGCAGTTGCTCTAACGGGATAGATATCCAGGAGGGATAAGTCTCGGCTCTTCAGAAGGAGAACCAAGTGCAACGGACCGCACACGTTGAGGAGTACCTCAAAAACAACTTCACAAAGTTCAATGGATCAAGCGAGCAACGAGGAGTCGTCGCATGATCTCGCTTGAGATAATGCATTGCGAGATCAAGTGGGGGAGTGATCTAAGGCAACATAAATGAAGGCACACTTGGAGTCGATATGAAGATCGGACTCAACGAAGGGCTAACCCGTGGAATGGTGGGCGCGAGGGCCATCATCAACTCAATACAAAACGAGGAGCGGAGCAACTTGGGTGTAACTTGGCGAAGTACCCAAGCCGCATGAAGGGAGACAACATAGAAGATGAGACATGGAGCGGAGGCACAAAGCTTTCCTTGGACAGAGGCCAAGGACATTAAGTCTTGCAGAGGCAAGAGCGGGATCATGTCGTTCTATGGATCCTCATTCTGATGGGGCGAGCTCATTCTGCATGGTGCCAAAGATGAAGAGAGCTTCGAGGCACATGCAACTTACCTCAGAGAAGCATTTGACGGAGGAACTAATGCGACTCAACTTGCAGAGGCGAAGTTGAGTTCAGAAGGCCTTGGCACGGGGCAAGAGGACGCAGAGACGGGTACTCTTGAAGAATTTGCCACAATGTTGCTATTCAAGTTGTCATGAAGGGAGCGATGCACGGCGGAGATTGTGCTGGTAGGGGCAAAGGCCCAGGATCCAGACAATGGTGCACCAATTTTAGCGAAGTCGGTGAATTCAGGAGCTACTAAGCGATAGACGACATATACCGGTGCTTCGTCTATGTGTGACCCGAGAGTGGGTGGACGAAGGTCGATTGCTAAAGGGCACACATTGAGGGATCACAATCTGAGTTCATTCCACAATGATCAGAATGCAATGGAGATGTTACCAGGACGCAACATGGTGCAGCGGAACGTGGTGGAACAGTTCGTGGTAATGCGATACACACGGGTTTGGCCTTGTGAGGGATTACATCATGCGGAGGTGTGATCGGGAGCTATTGGGAACTCCACTTCAGTGAACAACACGACGACAGGAAGGGCTATGGATTTTGGGAGTAAAAGCTATGGTACCATAGAGGTGGGTGTTCTGTGCGTACATCGAATTTTGCATCGGATGAGAGCCTTGGTCATCAGCATATCGGGGTTGTGTACCACCAAGAGAAAAGTTCGAATGCAAGTACCAGTGAGTCCCATGGGAGAGACTTGATCATGCAGAGATATGATCAGAGCAGCTGGAGAGTTGGACTTCTCCAGAGCTTATATTCGCTTAAGGGAGCCCGGCAAGTCAGAGGACAAGGCCGAGTAAGCGAACGTTGCTACCAATGAAGTTACGGAGAACAGAATCGATGCGAACCCTGCAATAGGATGGCGGAGGCCATGCGCGAAAGTTGCAGTCTGTCTTTCCATCGACCAAGGGGAACTAATTGGAGAACACAGAGGTATTGAAGTAGAGGGCTGAAAGGGGGTGAGGAAGCGATGACGAGTCTAGAGGGACTTAGTTACCCAAAACCAAGCATCAGTTAGAATGGAGGTGGACTCGGAGAAGTGCCACAGAGATTTATCTACCGATCGTAAAGAAAGGGATACAGATGTGAGGCGACGGATAATAGGGCCATGGGTATGGTAGCGTCATGGTACCGCAGAGGCGGGACTTCCGTGGAGTCATCAATCCCTTGTTCTCATGGAGGGAGAACACTTGGTCGTGAGAGGGGCCGAGAAGGTGGAGAATGCAAAGGCAAACTCCAAGTACCGAGACAAGGCTGAAGGGCAGAGGCCAGGTAACTTCGTAAGATCTGTGTCAACGAGCTTCTCATCAAGATAGTCGAAAGGGAAGGACTTCGGGTCGATGCAAGAGTGCGTGACCAAAGAACGAAGCAGGCAGTACACGGTGTTGTACCTTTGTTACTCCGTGGAGTAGCGACAGGGTTGATGGAGAAGATTGTACAATCCCAAAGGCGACCAAAACTATTAAAGGCTTACTCCAAGTTGGGGTGAAAACTTCTTGCATTCCAGAAGTTCGATGGCATTGAAAAGGTGAATCACAGTAACTAACTCAACGCAAGAAGTGCAAACACTTCCAGTGCTTCAGAAGTGTGAGCAAAGAGCGAGCGAAGACTGGTAACCAGCTCGATGCATGGAGTACAACTCTCGATGAGACAGACGAAGTCAAGTAACCTTTGCCTTCTCAACTCTTAAGAGAATGGGCGAAACCAAGTACCCCAATTCTCTTATCTATCCTACAGAGGAGCTCTGTACAGGTTCAAAGACTCTTCGAAGATAATGGAAGACAATAGTTATTAAATCCTCACCAACGGTGATCAGTGCTACTGAGAGTAGATTGTCCGTTTCATTTCCCAACGGAATGTCAATCGAAAGCGGAAGTGATGCGAACCTACTTGGAAGTGACTTCTAAGTAAAAGAAGAGTCGATGGATAAATTTTGTGGAGGAAGGACCCAAAAACTTCAAAAGTTTGCAAGGCGGTGCTCGTTAAAGCTTCAACAAGTATCCACCCAGTTCAAGCTGCATGAGGCATTTGAGAGTCTGGCGTATAGTAAGGGTGGTCTTTTCCTTCATCTGAAGGATCCGCAGAAACCAACAGGGATCAACACAACTCAGTCAACCCTACATTAGAGTCAAAGTCATTGGCGAGTTGAAGTAGTAGGGCGGATTAAAAGTTCGACTATTCAACAACAGAGCAGCGGAGAGCAGTTGGGAGCCAAGAGGCGCATTGCAGTTGGAGCAGAAGATTGAAGACTCAGTAAAGGCAAGGAGTTGCAGTGTTGGCAAAGGCTTCGACGAGGACGTCGAAGGTATACGTAGGGGAGAATGTCACGGACAAAACTGTAAACGGGGTGTTTGATGTAATGCTTATGTATGTCCATGTCTTTTGGTATGTTCATGCTTTGCACAGCATGTATAGAGACGGTTGAAGGCTTAACAGTCCTATTTTAGGCTTGTAAATAAAGGTTGTGTCATGTGGACACTTGTGAGAGATGTCGGTTTGTAGTGGACCATTTTACTTCTTTGTTGTGCAACCGTTCAGAGCTTGTAAAGTCTGTTTGTAATTTGCATTGGCTATGAAGTGTTTACGGAGATTATTGCTTGTGGATCCCGAGTGAGGCGCTTTTTCTAACCTGTTTCTCTTTTGTAGGTCCTAAGGGACCATGGGAGGTTTCGGGGAGGCTGACCTTTGCGAACGAACACGCAAGGGTGCCGCATGACTTAGGCAAAACCAGTTAAGTCCGTGACAGTGTCTTAAGATGCATGTGATTATCCTCATATCATCCGGAATAACTACATAGAAGGTTCTAGACATAAAAACATACTTCAAGGAAGCCTAATCATGAAAATGATAGGGGTTCAACCAAGGAATAAAATTTTGGTTATTGCATCCATATCGATTAATGGCCTTTTTGGTATGTGTTTGGTCTATGCCGATGTAGCGACACATGGTCTGTTGGTATGCACCATGATATTCGTTTTGCTGGGGAGGGGGCCGGAGGAAGGAAGAAGGAGAGAAGGAGAGGATGAGGTTGTGGTGGAAGAAAAGTATTAGAGATTTGGTGGAAGGTAAGCGACAGGTGGATGAGCGATGATGACGGGGTGGGCGAGGGTGGTCAGATGACCATGTAGAGAGGAAGAATGGCCTTGCCACTCTTTGTGAGTCTTGAAAGGCATTCAGTTCGGGGCGTTTTGAAACCAAAAACCCATGTCTAACATCTTAGAAAAATTGGAATTGATTGCCTAAAATGGGTAGGTCAGGTCAGTGTCTGTAGCTTATTTCTTTATGCAGTTGCATTTGTTGTCCAGCAAACACAATTGGGATGTTGACTTCTATTATGCATGGCGGCCTTGTACTGTGAATATTGGTTTGAGGCACCTAGTTTTCTTTCTGATATTCACTTTGCCCGATCTTTTTTGCTCCCTTTGTTTTTCCTGTTTCTTGGTTACCTTTCTTTTTTATGCTTTTGATGCTATTATGATCAAGATCTGTGGCTCTATGATTTTGTATTCACTATGTGATTATTATATTTAACTCTTGTCAAGTCAAATTATCTGAAACCTGAAATGTGGAAGGCTTGCATTTCTACTTCTTCCATGATTATTTTAATATGTTTATTGTGGTTGTGCTCTTGTTGTACTCATTTATGTTCTTGCTGGAAGATAAAACCTTGTTAGCTTTGTATCAGCTGAACATGAGAGAATGATTGAAGCATACAATTTGATGAACCAAAAGTTGCAGCAGTCTTTGCTGGAGCATGATAGTTTTGAGAATATGATTCGAAACTTGAAGGTATGGTAATTCATTGTGGAAATACATATTAATTTTTACAGTCTGTCCTAAAAGTTGTCTTTTAGGCCGAATTGAAAAAGCGTGAGCGTGATTATACAACTGCGCAGAAGGAAATCAGTGATCTTGAGAAACAGGTAGGTGTCTTCATGTTCTTTGAGTCATTAAGAGGAAAAAGATGAAGTGCTGATTAAGATTGAATCCATTGATGAAAATTTTTGTTGATGCAATGACTTTGTTGTAGGTGACAGTACTATTAAAAGAATGCCAAGATATTCAAGTTCGCTGTGGTGTTTCTCAAGTATATGCTGACAATTCTCTTGCAAGTTCTCTTGACATTGATGGAATTAACGCCAGGGGTTCTACTACTGAATGCCCTGTATGTCAGTTTACGTAATAAATTTTATGACATTTTTTCACTTTAAAATCACTCCTTTCAGATAAGTTCTGAAATGTTTTACATATATTTTCCACTTCCTACAGATGTCTTTCAAGGACATAAATGAACTAGTTGAGCAAAATGTCCAACTCCGAAGTCATGTGCTTAGGCTTTCTAGTGAAATTGAGAATAAGGAAGAGGAGTTAAAGGTGAATATCAAGTTCTTAAATGATATTTTGGATCTTTCTTTTCCACTTGTGTTTGTAATATGGAATTTATAAATTAGTTCAACTTCATTACACTATTTGTATTTTTACAGTGTACTTGTTGGTTGTCTAGTTGTCTGAGTATTCATGTCTTGTTTTTTAGGAGAATTTCCAAATTCAGCTCCAAAAGGTCACTGAGGAGGCAACTGCTAAGGTTGATGCAGTGCTCAAAAAATCTGAAGAACAAGGGCAGATGATTGAATCTCTTCATAGCTCTGTAAGTCATGGGCTTGTGGTCATGCTCATTTTGAACTTTACGAAAGAAACATATTCAACAGTGCTTAAGTGTTTTACATCCATGTTGCAATCTTGCCTATTTCTTGTGTAGGTTGCAATGTATAGGAGATTGTACGAGGAAGAGAGGAGGACGTTAGCTTCTAGCCATGTGTACAAAGAATCTATTCCAGGTGCAATTTTTTTTACATTCGATATATTGTACTAAGATGCACTTTGGAATCTTGAGGATTATTATCCAAGTCATCATTGTGATATGTGACTTTATACATCAAATTGCATGTGCAATGTTGCAACCAGTGTTTTCAAAAGCGCTAGGTGCTCGCCTAGTCTCCCGCCTAAGTGAAGCAAGATGCTCCCAGATATTAAATTTTAAAAAATATATTATGATTGATAAATATGATTACAAAAATAAAACTGACACAATCACATAAAGTAAAGTTACATTGCAGGAAATAAGAGCAGATATCTACAATGTTCCTACGTAACAGTATATGTTCTTGTATATGTTCTAACGCTTAATAGTGTACCCACCTCAAGTTGATGTTGGAAATTTAACGAAGTGTAGGAAATACAAATAGGAAATAGGAGATCATTAATGGTGCAGGAAAGAGATCATTTAACAAAGCCGTTGTTACGTATAAACTGAGAAAGAGGAGGAGATGGAGAAGTAATCGATGGAGGATGGTGGTGATTAGGGCAGAGGATATTGGCAATCTATGGCAAACCAAAGCTGGTCGACGACATAAACACACATGATGAAGAAACAAAGTTGCAGACAATGGTGTAGGGGGAGGAGGCTCGTGGTACGACGGCGTAGGGCAAAGGGGGCTCGTGGTTTGGCGACTAAGTGTCACGGCCTTAGCTGGAATTGCCTAAGGCTTGATGCACCCTTGCGGCCAAGATGCGAACTTAGCTTGTGTTGCCTAAGTCGCGCAGCGCACTTGGGATATGCGTCCGCAAAGACCAGCCCACTTGCAACCTCTCGCAGGTCTCGAAGGACTTGTAAAAAAGAAAGTTGATTAGTTCGAAAAATGAGTGACGGACAAGTCCAGAAGTCTCACGAAAAGGGGAAGCTTTACAAGCAATTCAGCGAGCACATTGCGTGCACAAGAGAAAAGAGGGAGAGGAGGAAAATAAGGACTTTAGAAGGTTGAACGAACAGCTGCAAGTCCACAAATAGCTGCTCACCGGGTGCCGGGCGCGACAATAAGTTCCCGTCAAGGTAACGTGCGAACTTGCGAAAGAGTGTTCAACGCCTGAGACTATACCGAAGCCCCATCCCCCATGGTGCCACCCGAGTGGTTCCAAGGGGCTGAGATGGCTGACGTTTTGGCTGCAGCAGCGGGCTGCAGAAATCAGCCCGTGGCACGCGAAAACGAAGCTATTTTGGGCTGTTTTGCTCGGTTCGGTGAGCGATTGCACTGTAGCACTGCAATTTGTTCGAACTTATATTTTGACAAGCAAAAGGACCTAAAATCAAGCTAAAACATGCTGCCAAGCAGTTGTACATGTAAACACAGCAACGAACAGTTCATTGAATGGAGTTGTTGCGGGTGCACGACGACCGTTCGTGACAGTAGGGTGAAGGGGGCTCATGGTTCGATGACCATAGGGAGGAAGAGGCTCGCGGTCCAACGAGGCATGCTTGGGCTAATCTTGACTTGATTTAATCGGGCGCTCGCCTAAGTCACCCACTGTTTGGGCCCAGATGCATTCCTGGGCGGCGCCTTCTTCAAGCACGTCCGAGCGACCCTGTTACGAAGCGCTCAGGCATGGTGAGCACCTTTTGAAATCACTGGTTACAACTGCATTTTCTGTTCTGTTGACATTGTCTGTTCCTTGTTGTGGGACTAGTATGCTGATTAATCATGCTTTATTCATCTTGATTATTCATTTTCATTCTGGCCTTAAAAAGGCACTTTGAATGCCTCCGGCGTATCTGAGCCAGAAAATGACATTCATAAGATTGGCAGGCTGATTTGCTGTATGTTATCTCCGTCTATATATGCATTATGATTACAAGAACTACCATGAAGTCCCGAAAGATTAACATGTTGAAGAGATGTTCTTGTTTGTTCAAGTAGCACATGTTTTTTTTTTTCAATATAGTTTTTCAAAAACTCAAATGGGTATTTTAGTCACTCTACATCATAATATCATGCAATGCATGGTTCCACTGGGGTCTTTTCTTGAGCTAAACTGGACAATGAAGTCCCAGATAGGATGTCTGTAGTCACAAGGTTACTGTTAGCACCCTTTGTAAGGAAGGCAGTCCATCCGGTTGGTCTGATCCAACCAAGGTGCCACCAGTGTTAAATTTCAACCAGTCTGGCAGTTGCAGCTCCCATCTATGGCAAATAAGTGTTCTGCACCCTAGTTTCTTATGTACCTACAAATTCCCAGCATACTTTTTCTGCCAGGAAATGAATGCCACCCCAAGCCTTCATTTCTGCATGTTGGGTTCCACTACTTTGGTTATTCTTACAATTATCAGTGAATATTTTTGTAGAGGATGGAAAGAAGGAGCTTATGCTTCTATTTGAGGGTTCTCAGGTAATATTTACTTGATGGATCATGTGAATGATCATTCTGTCATTTTTCTTTTGTTGTTTGCATTGTCTTAATGGAATTGTTCTTCCATTGTGTTTAGGAAGTTTCAAGGAAAGCCTATGAGCAACTCGCTGAGCGTGCTAGAAGTCTAGAAGAGGACTTGGGTAAATTAAGGTATTGTTAACTGTCTTTGGTGCATCATAGATCGAGCTTCCTGCCTTCTCACTATTGCATTGATTTTTTTCATACCCAAAGTTAGAATAATTTATTTTCGGTTCATTTTATAAAATAGTTTGTTATTGTTGCTGCAAACTGTCTAAAAATGGTCTTTGAGACTTTAATGAACACCTTTTTTTTTTAGCAGTTGGAAGGGACATAATTGATTATTTAATGTGAAGTTGAGTAAATGTTAGATGTTATTTTTAAATTATTTTTTTGTTTTTTCTTTCCTTTGTGATTCTGTGAAGATTATCATTCCTAACAAATATTAATATAATCAAATGGTTGGTGTGTGATGATTTGACCCATGTGATTCTGATTGGTGCCCAAGGATTTCACCCATATGATTTTCTAGGTGTGGGTTTCCCTGTTTGGTATTTGAGTAAATGGAGAACAGCTAGCATTACCATATGGGATTGATATAACTAATTTTTTTCACCATTCTGGGCTAGTCAGTGCATTTTCTTTTGAAACCCTCCTTAAGCATTTACCATGTTCCTCCTAATTCACTTTGGAATGTTGGTTCCAGTTCCCTGTATCTGCTTCTAGGTGTTGTCTTCTGCATAACGTGAACTTCATTTTATGACTCTCAATATAGCCAACATGCCTGCATCCAAGTGCATATAAGTCCATTTAAAGCTAAATTATGATATTTCAATCCTCTATAAATTGCTGGCTTGTCGAAAAAGTGTCATTTTATGTTATTGAAAGACTCCTTTTGTACTGGGAATATCTTTTCCACCCCTAATCTCTTCTGCTTTTCTTCCTGTAACATTGAAGTTGTCTTTTTCTTTCTTTTTACATAAATCATTCTATTTTCACCATATTTTAAGTCTTCTTATGTCTTCTCTGCTGTTGGTTCGGGATGACTGCGAAGTATTAACTGATGAATGGTTCCAACCATGAAGAGTATTTTATTTGCTTGTATCACAATGTCATATCGGTTGCAGTTCCAAAATTGGTTTCTCGTTAGCCATTTGATGGCAATCTGTTTGAATGCATAATTTTTTTATTCTGAGAAATTGAAGTACTTGTAAGAAAGGTTTGAAACAGTTCAATGATTGTAGTAAACCATTGGACCTTTTACCAAACAGTCGTTAAGGTTTTGGTACTCCTGATATGCCTCAAAAGTTACCAAATTTTTATTTATTTGTTGATTTTTTTGGTAACACAATATATGGTGTATCAGTGCCTGGATGGTACACCTGATAAATACCATGAGACTTCAACAAGTGCCTGTAAATGTTTTGAGAATCTGGCTCGAACCACGCTGAAATTTCAGGTGTTTCTTACTGGGTTCCGTTTACCCTCTAAAACAGTTAAATCATTTTTATTTGTTTTGAGTTTGTAAATATAAACAGCCTTGTGTGCATGCAAGCTGTGTACAAAGTTCCTGTATTCTATTTTATTAGTTGATGCTTGATCTGACATTTATATTTTATGCCACTTCTTTAAATCTTGTGGTCTGTGTTTTTGTTCTTCAATAAGGAGTGAAGTTTCCTCATTACGTTTAGAGCGTGATAAAAGGGCTTTGGAAGCAAATTTTGCCAAAGATCATTTTGATGGTTTGAAGAAGGAAATTGAACACCAGGTAGATTTTTGCTGAAAATTGGTAGCATAAGAAATATTTTGTAAATTGTTGATTTGTTTAGCATATCCAGTATTTATTCTAGACGCTGAGGAGTATTGTTCTGAGTTTCCTTCTGCCTCGCCACATTAAATGTTCTTTCTTGATATCACCTGTGATCTTTTCTTTGTGGAATTATTTAAAATTCTCCCTTTTAGACTGGTAACAATGTGAATGTCATCTTTATTTAACCACAGTGCAGCCTCTGAAAACCTGCATACTAGTCTTAATTTACATTGGATGAACCATTTTTGCAATAGCTAATGTGTCTCAGAAAAAGTAAAAAGAAATTCAAATATCTCATTTTGTCCCATCTTTTTACATGAATATCAAACAGGAACATATTACTTCTAGATCTGTATATTTAAATTTGCAAGGCATGTGTCAATCAACTAGTTTACTCCATATGGACATTTGTGTGCTTTGTTTTAGTAGCTTTGTATTGATAAATTGATATTCATCTTGTATTAAGAGCATTTGTGCTTTAGAAGTCCTTTTTTTCCTGTAATGCTTACATTCATTGTTGTGCATTTTCCTCTGAAATCTATGCAGAGAAAGGAAGCCAATGCTGTCTCAGCTAGAAATGTGGAATTGACTTATTTAGTAGTTGATTTCCAAAAGAGGCTCCGGGAATGTTCTAATTCTCTACAAGAAGCTGAGGAGAATGCAAGGAAGCTATCTATGGAGGTAGGATAATCACTTCGTGTTGATAATTTTTGGATCAGTTTAGTCATATCTGCCTTTTCAGGTGTCCATTTTGAAGCATGAAAAAGAGATACTAAATAACTCAGAAAGAAGAGCTTCTGATGAAGTTCGCAACTTATCGGAGAGAGTACATCGCCTTCAGGTGTTGTTTGATACTGTTCTCACAATTGTCTTTTGAATCCATCACTGTTTTTTAGTAGCTTGTCATTTTCATGGTTTTGTGTAGCATTTCTTTCTGGAGTTTCAGGTGGGCATTTGTTTGTGCATGTCTTTCCCTTTTTATGATCTGGAGAATGTTGCATGATAAATGATATTAAAACTTGTTACTGTTTATTTTACTCAATTGATAATTTAGATGGTGGTTTGCGTTTGATGCAGTCAAGCCTTGATACCATTCAAAGTACTGGAGAGGTTCGGGAGGTATGTTTGTCATTAGTTGTTCCTATTGCTGTGTTTTTTTTGACGTCATTTGGGTTATAAATGATGTATATTCTGATAATTTTCTTCTCATAATTTAGAATTCAAGAGCTGTAGAAATGAGAAAACTAGAGGAATATGCAAAACGAACAGAGGTATGACAATTATACTCAGCTTCTTTTGTAGTATTAATATTCTGCATCATTTTTCTTTTGTTTTAAGGTCATATGCATGCGATTTTTTGGGTTGTCCTCTTTCTTGTAGTTTGTGTTTTTTTCCGTCTTTTCCTTTTCCCTCGTGGTAATCACTTTGATTTGTTTTCATATGCATATTGAGAATCCTTCCACTAGTTAAGTGCTTACATTTTCTTGTATTTCAAATGCTCGAGTTGTTGCATTTTTTTATCGTCTTTCCAGTACATTGCTTAATACTGGATTTACATATTAAATTGAGACTGTGGACCTAGGAATACATTTGGATACCTGGCTTAGTATCATACCATTTGACAGTGCCAATTCAAAAGGTTTCCAGATGTGGTTCTAATTTCTGCTGGCTAACTTCAAGCAGCTTGTTGGCTGGGGTCCAACTGAGCTTAATGACAAAAAAATTTGGTTGTTAATGCTTATTGGTTAGTTTTGTATATATTATCGCACACATGATAGTGCTGTTAACAAATCTCCTCTGTCCAGAGAGAGTGGGCAGAAGTCAAGAGAGAACTTCAAGAAGAAAGGGATCGTGTTCGTGCTCTAACAAATGAAAAGGAAAATGCATTGGAGGCTTCTATAAACCAGTTTCAGGAAATGAAGAAAGAGTTAGCAGAGGCCTGGAGTGCTGTTGCATCTGCTGAGTCTAGGGCTGCTGTAGCTGAGGTTTTCTTTAAATTAAATACGGAAGTTCATATTTAAATATTTATATTCTTAATATCTTGTCTGAATTAAGTCTTTATCTTTTAGGCTCGATGTTCTGAGTTTGAAACAAAGATGAAGAGTACTGAACATAAGGTAGATGTGTGACCCTCTTGTCTTTGAGTAGATGTTGGGTGCTGTATGATGCTTCTCTTGATGTTTACATCTTTTGCTTATTATGTTCCTCCGATATATATCATTTATTTTGGTGCTACTTAGGTGATCTGTTAAAATGGTTTGATCACACCATGAAGCCTTAGAATGATACTGTTTTGTCCCCTTTTTTTTTTTGCTTTAGCATTTAGATATTGTGATACACTTGATATCTCAGATGGCTAAAGACTGACGTATTATGTGAAAGTATTTTGATAATATATTTTAGAAATGATGACTGGAGAAATTACTTAATGCCAGCATTGTAATTTTTTACGTGGATTTTGTTGAGGCATTCAAATACGGCAGTTTATGAATGAATAACGTGGGAAACATTTAAGGATTGCAAGATAAATCAAGAATCTAATTGCCTGTTTAATTGTTTTTAAAACAGTATTTTTGGGTGTTAAAATCAAAGGAAACTTGAAAACTTGTTCATCAAATAGGATTTGAAGATAGGATGTGCCCCTTTGTGGCTCTGAAACCTCTTTAAACATCATGCAAGGATGTGCTAGATAATTTAAAGACAAAAGAAAAAAGACTTTCTTTGAAGAAAGCAGACATCGGCTTTGAATTAACTCTGAATGCTGTAATGCCTTAATGCTTTAGCATGGGCTTCCTTTTCCCTTACGAGGCTAAGAGTTGTTTTCTCTATCCTCTACCGTTTTTCTTAGTCCTCTGGCTCAGGTGGAGGCAGACAATGAGCATGACAGTGGATGACAAACTTAAGAATCTTGTTGTTTCCTTCCCTTTACAGTCACTATCTTTCTCTGCTTCTTTCAGTGCTCCTATCCGAAGATAGTTTTGACAGTCATTGGCCTATTTCAGTGCTTATATTCTGTTTTTTTTTCTTTTGAGGCTAATAAATCAGAATTGATTAGGTCAGGCCAGGGTAGGCCGAGTCCAGCTATTTTTAGCAACAAGGCCATAAAATCAGCAGAAATTGGATTTGACTATCTGTATGGAATGAACCATCATGGGAAACAATACATGAAACATCAAGCATTTGGTGTGTTATGGGTTGTTGAAGTTTGTAATGTGCTTGTCACTTTGTTTATTGTAATTAATCTGGACCACTTTAATGGAAGTTCGTTCATTATGGGTTTTTGGAAGTTTTTAATCTACTGTGAACTGTTCTGCACTTAAATGGAACATTATATGCCGAGTGGACCTTTTGCCATTTGTATGCAATTTGGCATTCATTTTCTTCTGATATGTTTATTTATACCAGCTGATAATGATCCAGTAGTTTCTGGGGTAGCTAAGCAATTGAAACAATATTTCTACTGTGGTGAGTGAGTTTGTAAACACATTTGTTGTCTCCTGGCCCCACTATGAGCCATGCCTCAGGAGAGTATCTCCCCATAGCAAAACATATACCACGTGAATCTAGTGAGCTTTTCATCTGAGTTTGTTACTAAATTTTTGTTCCCCTTGTCAAGGTCAGCATGTAGGTAGTAATCAGTTTCCAGTATGTGGCATGTGGTAATCATATTAGTGGCTTTATGCTTTGACATACCCTAGCACTACTTTGTGGGTAGCCTTTTTCATGTTCATTAGTCTACAAAATACAAATAACAGTTGTTCTACTTGTAATGAACTGGCCCCATACCACGTGAGCGTTGCCCCCAAAAGGGAGTGATCTGCAGGCTCTCATACCAAAATCATTCATTATTTGTATTGCTTGAGATTTCATGGATTGGGCTGAACTTATTTGTATGCTAATCATGTTATCAATACAGGTCATTAAAGGGGATAGCAGACATGACCATACAGTGTTTTCTACAAATGAGGTACATTCCATTTCTGTTTTTGGGTTAATTTGGTACTGATACGCTGCTTCCAAAATTTACCCTTGCTGATGCAAATAGTTCATTTGGATTGTTAACGTTCATAAATTTGAGGGAGCTGTATGTGAAACAGCATAACACATAACACAAAGTGAAGTTTGGTTAGAATTGTCCTTTTGCTTCTTCTTGATCATTGTTGGGTCAAAAGCTAGAATCCTACAGCTATTGCCAAGGATAAGGAATGTTAGTATTCACAAGTTATTTCAAACTCTTTAGTGTTAAATTATTTCAAAATGGAATTATTATAAATAACATTGTGGGTGTGCTTCATGGCAAAACTAGGAGATTCTGATGTTATTTCAGATAACACTTATAAATTGTTTTTCTCTTCTTATTTTAGGCTTAATGTGCATTAGTATCTCTCATAACTTCACTGTATATTGTGGTCAATGTGACCATTTTATTGATACATAATTGTCCCCGGATATGCATTCAGCACTTTAGTTGTTATTTAATCAGCTCTCTTATCAAAGACTAAGTTCTGCTTTCAGCAAAGATTTTGGGAAACCACCTTCCACTATTTTTAGCAAATGGTCATGTGATTGCCTGAGTACTCTGATTGTGTGTTGGCAAAAATTATGCTTTTTAAGTTTTTCATGTTTCTTAATCCATTTTGATTCATGGACATTATGGTTACAATTGACCCTTTCAGTTACTGCAAGTGTTATATTAACTTTGAACTTTTCATAAAAAGTCATGCTTTTAAAATTTCATTTTGTATGTTGTCACCTCTTATGTGCGGACGTGGTTGTGATCAACCTTTTAGTTGCTTAAGTGTTTTATTACCTGATAAATCCATATATGTATTCTTAGGGTGTATCATCAATGAGGTCTTTTTTTTGGCTTGAAAATATAAATTCTGGTGTTGATATGGTTTGAAGTTTGAACCATTCCTACAGATGCTTTTGTACACAAAGTAACAATGTCAGATGTCTAGCATCTGCTCCATTGGATAAATTAGTGTAGAGAACCATACAGGTAGGCATTGACAATTATGAGTTATGTCTAGTGATCAGCACTGATATTGGTAGAATGTCAAGTGATATTCTATGAGACTATGTTCCTTACCTGGAAAAGGCATTCTCATATTAAATCTCATTGAAGTTGTGCTCCAGCGACTATCTGCTGTATAATTGTATAATAATTCAGTAATATATGACAAAGATTCATCATCATTCTTGTACTATAATTCTACCTCAGATTCTTATTCCATCATATTAATGAAATGATATGTTAAGCTGTGCCCATTTTTACCTGAAAGAGGCATTAAGCAAATTTTGTTTCTTTCAATGATTCTAATAGGTTTCTGGAGAGCTCTGGAAAATAACAGAGGAGTTGGAAAATATAAAAGAAGAGGCAAAAGCTAATAAGGATTATATGGTTCAGGTATGGTAATCCAGTAAATGTTTATAATATTTTATTCTTCTATAATTCTATGGACTTGGATCTGTCTGGGCAGTACAAAGAAATAGCACACACAAATGAGGTGGCACTGAAGCAAATTGAATCAGCACATGAAACGTACAAACTGGAGGTGATTCAGACTTTGATTAGAGTTGACAAGTTGAACATGTCAATTTCTTCTCTGAGCTATTTTCTTGTTACTGAAAATTTTGCTTTTTCCTTTTTGCCTTCAGGCTGAGAGAGTAAAGAAGGCCTTAGAAGGTGAAGTTTCATCTCTCAGGGATAGGGTGTCTGAGCTCGAGAAGCAATATGTATTAAAGTGTGAAGAAGCTGTCTCTCTTACTGAAGCCAAAGATAGGGAAGTCTCTTCTCTCTTGGCTGAAACTTCAGGACTAAGGGGAGAAATTTCTCACAAAGTGTATGTTTTTGTGAAGTTCTTTGTCAATTTTTTTAGTGAAGTTCTATTAGCTCATCAAAATGTTTCTCCATCTTACTGTAGAACACAGATTGAATCACTGGGCACACAATTGTCATTGTTAAAAGAAGATCTAGAAAGGGAGCACAAACACTGGCGAACTGCCCAGGACAATTATGAAAGACAGGTTCTATACTCCTCTGTACATAAAACTCTTGGTTTTGACAGTTTGAAACTTTAGATACTTCTAATATTTAGGAAATTATTGTAAATTCATTAACAGTTAAATAATCATTCATTATTATCAATACATAGAGCAGTTCATTTAGCATTTTGGTTTTAGTAATATCATCAATATCAGTCAATCTGTAGCAAAATCTGGGCAACTCTGTGGATTTGTGATTATTTTCGGTAAAGTTCTCATGTTTTCAGTCAATCTGTAGCGTTTGGTTTTTTTAAAGGAAGTGTTAATTAAAAAGACATTTTGATGAAATATTTGATGGAATCACAATCAATGTTGTTGAGTTGAACCTAGCTAATCTTGATTGAATCCTGAAAGTCAGTGGAGTTGTGATCAGAATCAGCAAACTCTGACCTGTCTAGGCCTATATTGTTTTTGTGTTTGGCTGAGCAGGTGGATTCTTGCTGATCGACTGGTACTACTAATTTTTTGTTTGACTTGCATTGGTTGTGGCTTTACTAGTTTTAATGTGATTTCAATGCTAGATTTTTAATTACTACTGCTGTCTAGACCAAAAGCTTCTTTACTAGATTTTACTTTTTTTGTTTTATGAAGAAATTAGTGATTACTCTCCTAGCTGTTTTTGCAGGTTATGCTCCAATCAGAGACAATTCAGGAGTTGACTAAAACATCTAAAGAGTTATCTTTGTTGCAATGTGAAATAGCAAAGCTGCAGGAGGTTTCAGATACCGTCAAAACTGAAAATGTATATTTTCTATCCCAACTTATTTGCAAAACTTGTTTGCTGTTTTTGCTGTTTGATATCTGAAAAGTTAGTTGTTTTTTTGCTTGTATTTGCTTCTATCCCAACTTATATTTTCTCCTGTTATTGAACTCTACTGTGATCAACATCACCCTTATAATGAAGAGTCAGCAAATAATGTTGTTATTTGTTTTTAATTAAATATGCCCATGTTAATTGCCATGTTTTAAACATTCTTTTCCTTTTTCCTGCTTTTGTTTTCTATTATTTGTTTGCTCATTCGTGAGCTGGGAGTGTGATTTTGTGGTCCTATCTGTTGTGCGTAAGTTTTTTTTTAGGGTTGTCATTTGTGCTGTCTTAGGTTTGATGTTTTACTGGGTGTTCATACTTAATTTTGACACACCTTTTTATGATTTCAGGAAATGCTGAAGACATCATGGGAAAAGGAAAAGGTAACTTTGCAGGCTATGAAGGATGAAGCTGAGAGGAAATCTAATGAATTAAATGAACAAGTATGTTGTGTTTGTCTAATTGGTTATTCATTTTTTTATTTGATTGCTATTCTGGTAGGCCTTTGTGTACTGCTAGTATATACTATATACTACTGTTATCTTTTTACTAACTGTAATTGAATGTCATTGCTATTTAATTCACTTTTGTACAACAAATTGTTTTTATTTATTATCTGATTATCATTCTAGAGGGCATATTATGATCATACTATTATGGAAACCTTTTACCTTTTAACCGGACACTATCATGCAAAATTGTTTCTAAAGTTTGTCTTTTTGTCTCAAGGCCTGAGTTTGTTCCATTCAACTTTCATCAATGAAAATAGGAACAATGGCAAAGAAAATACATCATCAAAAATATTCTTCTCATTTTGGTTGACTCCAATCTTGATGCTATAAGTTCACCGATAACTTTTAGTTGTCATTTCTGTTGCTTCCGACTTAATTGTTTCATTAACTATCTGTGCATGGCTTAGCTGTTTTCTTTTTCCCTGGAAAATTGATCTCTGATATCATAGATCAGTTCACTGTTTTCATGTTCACGTCTTTCCGGATTGTTCCTTAGGCCAGGGCTCACTCGATTATGGCTAATGGGATAGATAACTGGAGAGACATGAAGTAAATGCAAGGCAAAGAAATATATAAGAATTTTCTGTAAAGCAACTTCAATTTCCATTAGATCAGTGTATTATTATGGTGTCAGTATTGTTGACATAGATTGTAGTGGTGACATATATTGTCTGGTATTTTGGGTCTTTTTAAAAGTATCTCCCCAGCTAAAGGTGGAAGTATAAGCTGCAATTACTAGTATGGATTTCTCTAAACATGTGACCGTTCTTCTGTCTTAGTTTGCTCTCGAGCAATCGTGGCTTTTCTTGGATCATTCTTCTGTATTAGTGTTTGTTCCCATGGATAGCCCACAAGTAGATACTGCTAACCATTGAATGTGTGTTGTTGATGCACCTTTTCTTGTTTCCTTTTAGGCTTTATGGAATGTTGATTTCGTTCTTTCAACTTGCAATTTTTTTATAACCTGGATTATGCGAGCCGGAAAAATTGCCTATCAACAATTTCAACATAGTCTACCGGGGCAGTAATTTTTATTTGGATCACAAGTGTAGACTTGCAGAGCTTGAGTTGACAAGCTAAATTTGTACTGCAGATAATCAGTTTGTATGAGAATTTGTTCACAACCAGGTTAATTATGCTTGTTGTGAATTAGTGCATGAAACTGATCTCGTCTTATCTGGAAATGATAATTTGAAGTCTTTCATTCTGTATAAAGTATATTAGTTACTATAGATGACGAGTATGAAATGATGACTTTGTCATAATCTAATATATTAGGTGTTTTATGCAAGCTTTTTTATCTCAATGGAGTGGGAACACGTCATCTAGGAAAGGCTGAGGCTCAGCTTGTTTACTGAACTAGTTCTTCTTCTTCTAATCTTCAAGTTGACACTCTGCTCAAAAATGGCTCACTTGTATGGCAGCTCGACTTTGGATGCATGAGACACTGGAACATGTGATTTTCTTGCTTTAGGATTAGTACTTCAAAATTCAGGAGCTTAAATTTTTCTGTCAATAAACAGAAGGTGATAGGAGAGAACTCAAGAGATTGAAATGTTATGAACAAAGTAAGATTTGCAAATTGATGTAATTTAAGTTAGGATAGCTTTCATGATAATGATGATTAATTCTTGAGTCCCTTCAGAATTAGGAGGGAGCTTTTCCAAAAGGTGTATCATATAACTTTAGATAGACATGAGGTGATTTTTCCTGACTTTTACAACCACCCTTACTGATTCTTCTAAATCGGTGTTTTGGTGTTGGCATATCTCTACTTAGCTTCTATAACCTATGTTTTTTTCCTTTATATAATGTTAGTTTTATATGTCTTTTTTAATCTCATTAACATATCATCTGTTGTCTACCAGAATATCTGAATATTAGTATGAATGAATTATGTAACTGCATTCTATTCCACGTCTTTTAAGCATGTTCCCTGTTGTCATCTTTCAGAACAAAATATTACTTGGTCAGCTGGAGTCTCTGCACATTAGATTAGCTGATAAAGAGCACAATTCTGCTGGACTTTTTGCTCAGAGTACAGATTCAAAAGCAGAGAGTGATTTACATAGTGTTATCAGCCATCTTCGCCGTTCTAAAGAAATAGTAAGTTGAGTTTATCTGCTACTTAGGTGGTTATCATGTATGTTTTAAATGTCATGATATATAATATGCAGGCAGAGACTGAGAAAACCTTGCTGAAGCAGGAAAACTCACGGCTACAAGCACAAGTATGTTAAATTTTTTATTCACTGTTCTCTTAGTTGCAACTTTTTTCTATATTTGTCTTTTTTTTCTCTCTTTTACAGATGAAATTGTGGAAACTACATCTCTAGTATTCTTTATTTGGTAGAAACATGTTGCTTATACATTGAGGATTTTTATTCTGAAATTTGTTAGGCTTTGAAAAAAGTTAGTAGTATGAAGCATGTTACTATTAATGGCCTCTACTTCCAAATAGTGATCCTACAACTAAAAAGTGTACAACTATTAATTGTGGTTATGACTTTAAGAATTCCAAACTGCTTCAATAAGCTGAGATGGAAATACAAGAAAGAAACAGTGAGTGGCAGCAGGTGACCATCCCTGTGGCAGTCCTGCTTATAAGAGGAAGCTGAGTAGCATATGTGGGACTCCACTGCCTATCTGCCATGCCCCAGGAGAGGTGATAGTAGGAAGTTTAAAATACCTGTTGGACATATATACGTATTGGTTGGTATTTACTTGTTGTGATCGAGATTTAAAACCTGGATGATAAGTATTGTCAACCTTCCAACCAGGAACTCTCCAATTGGTTTGGAGGAGACGAACACCAGAGATAGAAAAATCTAGGAATGCATGGGGTATATCATATGCTACAATATTAGAATCATGGCCGTCCACTGATAAATAGGAGAACAAGTCAAAGAGGAGAAAATAAAAGGGAAGAAGAAGAGAAGAGGAGAAGATAATGCCGAAGAAGTGAAAGAAAAGATTGGTGGGAAGCAGCAAACAGAATAAGAAAAGCCTTTATACTAGGCTGCTTATAACTCAAAAACTGAAACCTTGGTTAGCTTCAGATTATATGAAGACACAAGCCATTAATGAGAAATAAAGAGGGGTCGTTGATGGCAATGTGGTGTAAGGAGATGAGAGAGAGAGTACATTCAATTATTTCTATTTCATTATTTGTTCCTTGGTTAATTTGGAACCTAAGGTACATATGTAAGTTAACATGCTGTTGAAATAACTCATTGCATTATATTATTCAGTGTCTTGTATGAGCATTGTGGGACCTTTGCTGCAATCCATGACAAGTAACCTAAGTAAAATTAATTAAGTTCATAATTGGCTACTATATGATTTATTCTCAGTTCTTAATCTCATCAAATATAACAAACAATAGCATCCATAAGTGGGATCAGACTTTGTGCACTATTTTGACTCATCCATATTCAATTGTTAAAAACCCAGCTAAATACATTTTTAAAAAGTGTTTATTCGTCACTGTGTACTTTGTTTTAGGAAGCATTATTTCTTTAAATGATGATATACACAAGGACTTTCATTTGAACCTAGATATACTGACTGTCCATTTGAAGAACCTGTAATGTATTGCTTCTGAAGAATGATTTTTTTTTTTTCAAGAGCATTGCAGGAACATTTAAACACTGTTCCCTTTTTTGCTTATGGTTCACTTAATACAATATGTTTTAAATAAATGCCACTGCCTCTTAGTAAAACTTTTTATTTTGTTTTTAGCTTGAAACTGCTCTCAAGGCTTCTGAGGCAGCTCAAAAGTTGCTCCACTCTAAATGTGAGAATGATAGAGCGATGTTATTCAAGGATGGAGAGTTCAAGGCTCTGCAGCTTCAGGTGATGAATTTATAATTAGTTTCTTTTTCATGAAATTATCTGTTTTTTGTATTTTTGTGGGTGCGGGGACAGGGGGGCGGCTGTGGAGATTTAACGACATTGGTTAATCGCAGCAGTCAATGGTAATTTCACAAGTCATTCAACTTTTTGCAGGTAAGAGAAATCAATTTGCTCCGTGAAAGCAATATGCAGCTTCGTGAGGAGAACAAGCACAACTTTGATGAATGTCAGGTTCGGGAAAGTGTTTGTTACTATTGCTAATGTGCTTGTAGGAAGCATGTGATGTTTTTCTTACTTTCATACAATTAGTAGTTTCCTAAAATCCAAAGTATTGGGTTGCATTATAGAATTAGAATTTGGTATTTAGAATATCTACTTATGAGTCGTTATTGTGCACAGAAATATCGTGATGAAGCACAAAAAGCTAAAGTAGATGCAGAAAAGTATGAAAACCTTCTAATGGAGAAGCAATTGGAGTTTGATGCATGCCAAAAAGAGGTTGAGATGCTGAGAATAGAGATAAACCACCTAAATAATAGAATCAATGAGGTATTTATAACTTTAGGCCAGAATGAGTAAACAGTTACATGAATGTTTAAGAGATCAAGTGTTTTCCTCCTTGTTGCAGTTAGCTGAATCTCATAAAAATATCGACCCTGAGGAGTACGATAGGATGAAAAATGAACTCCAACAAACTAAGGTGAAATTCTGACTTCTATGTCTTTCTTCTCTGCTGGTAATTAATGCTTTGTATCACTTGGACATTAATGTTTATCTTCATATAGTAGGTGGCAAATTGCATCTTTTGTTCAATGCATTTTGTCTTTTTGTGTACAAGAGAGGATTGACTACAAACTAACATGTACAGTAACTTCTGTTCTTTTAAATGTATTTTCCTATGAAATTTTGACTCAACAGCCAAGAAATTCTTACTGATTTTGCTGTTTGTGGTGAAATGATGAATTGCTGGTTAGACAACAAAAGAACTCTGCTTCATTTATTTTATGCTGGTGTTGCTAAATGAAAGCATGTTGTATGGATGTATGCTTTCCGACAACTATACCTGAAAAGTAAGTCTGGCATGCATTGCCACAAACAGAGACTGGTAGAATGTGCTGTTCTGTTGAGTGCCCTGTGGGCACCAGATGGGACGAAGTACCAGTTTGTTTGATTAGGATTTTGAAACAAGTACAGACAAGAAATATAAAGAGAAGAAAAACAACGGAATTTCGTTACTGTTGAAGAACAACCAAATAGAGTTGGCAAAACTGACTATTGTTACCCTATCCCTCGCCAACAAGCAAATCATATCCAATCATAGATAAAAGTTGTCTGGCTGCCCCTTCTAGGATCCTTCTATCCCTTCTGTCCTAAGAATTAGCACAGGATGATGAATTCATCAGAATCCCACCTCCTTGCTTTTCCTGATCTTTCACCTAAGACTTTCCAAACATCTTGAGGTGCCCAAGATGATGCTAGGAGGCCAAATTTCAAAAAGGAAACCTTCGGAGGGGTACTGAAGCAATTAGTTTGCTAACTACACTCTGCAAACCATCATGTTGGTCGCCTGGCACAATACTTGCAGAACGTACAATTAATGAAGGGTGGGCCCATCAATATTTGGTTAGCAATTGAACAGAGGGATAACAAATGCTGCAGTCAACCTTTAACAGAAGAGTAGAAACTATCATATTTAGGTCCGAGTTTTTTGGTCTTGTAACAGAACTGATTCTCGAAATAGGTTTTGATATTACATGGTTTCTCAACCATGAAACTATGTTGGTAGGCACTTAATGCTCTGGGCTTTTATTTAATTTCTTATTCATGTATAAGATAATTCCATTTTCATCGTTACCAATGTTCCAAGTATCATGGTGAGTTGTATGCCTCCCTTGTGCTGGTTTGTCAGGGAACTGGTATCCTGGCATGCAATATTGTGTATTTTGACAAGGAATTTTTTATTTTTTTATTTTTTCATACCAGGCTGACTAACAAGTACCCATTTGATAAATTATCAGATCCAATACCCAATCGGTACTTTAAACGTTGATCATTCACATAATACATCCCTCTGGATAGTAAATGGCTAAGTTATGTCCAGACTCATCCTTTCTTTATGATGGATCCACTCTCATTCTGATCTCACTTTTTTTTTTGAGTGATGATGTAAGCTTTATTTATTGTTATTGTTGTTTGTGTGATCAACTTCAATGTTAGTTCATTTTGATTTGGATATAAATGAATCTCATACATTATAGTTCACTATCTAGATTATAGTATCAGTCACATACAGGTTTACATTGTAGTCATAATTATTAGGTTTGTTAGTAACATGTTTCATATGTGATGATTAGGCATTGCTAAGAGAATCTGAGGCGGAGGTTGGACTGGCAAATAATCTTGTAACAGAGAAGCAAGGAAATATATCGAATTTAGAACAAGCCCTTGCGAAATGTAAACTTGAATTAAATGAAAAGGAGAAGAAGTTGAATGATGCTGTTCAAGTTGAAGTAATTTTCTCCAAGTGTCCCTGTTATCTAATATGTTTTCATCAGGCTGAATACTGATTATATGGTTTGATGTGACACAGGGAACTATCAAACAGGAAAATGAAAAACAAAAGAAACTTCTCTCCATTCTGAAGGTTGTAGTTCTATCCTAAAATATCTTTATTGGTATAACGTGTTTGATTGTTGGTGATATTTTAGATCTTTTATCTTAATTTCTTTAGAATCTTTATGCTTATTAATCGTCGCCATATAATTGTTCATTCTTCAGAAGAAAAATGATACTTTAGCGAAGGAGAAGGAGGACTTGAACCAGGAAAAAGAAGTTATGCTGAAAGAGATTGAAGATTTTAAATCAGGTACTGACCAAAGAACATCTACACAATTTTAAATTACTTTGCTTCTCTTAATTTGGTCAAGGTTGATAGGAGGGAAGACCTCAGGTGACACTTCAATTGACCAAGCCACAAAGGAAAAGGACACGAGAATCCAGGTTTGTGTTATGTGCCAGAAGTTAAGGGTTTTGTCATTCATGTTAATTTTTCCTGACATTGGAAATCAGATTTTAGAGAAAACTCTAGAAAGAGAGAGGGACGACAACAAAAAAGAGAAACAAAAACGGCAGAGTACTGAGAAGACAATGTTAGAACTTATTCAGAAAGTTAATAAGGTTCTTTCTCATCTCCTACAGTAGTTTTTCTTTAATTTTGTTTTATATTGCTGTGACGACAAAATCCAGCATATCCTATTTACTTGATGCAGTATTTGACTGGTATGTGGTGCTATCTTTAAAGAGCGTGAGACTGATTTATCAAATTTCAGGATAAGAAATCATTTTTGGAGGAGTTCTCGAGGCACAAACATGCTGTTGAGATTTTGAAGGTACGCTCTTTTCATGCTTCTTCCATGCATCTGTCTGGTTAGTCTGATGTGTACTGTGCATGCAATACTTCTCAAATTTTTCTGATACTTGCATGTTGGACAATATATTTTTTAGTTATTTGAATGATTCTTTTCCTCAATCTCTGATACTGTTTTCACTTTTTTTTTTTTTTTTCCGCTTCCAGGCAACTGGAGTAACAGCTCCTCAGCTTCCTTCTGAGAGTACATTGGACGAACAATTTGCTACATATCTTCAAACAACTACTCAGCTAGAAGCAGCTTCAGGTTCCATTGCAGATGATGGGCTGGGAAGTCATTCTGTTGCTGTAGATACCTCAGCCACCGATACATCTATGCCTGTTGCAGGTTCCGGTTAGTGTGACCAAGAGTTTGTCCTTTTAAGATGATCTGGTTGTAACTAATTCTCTTAGCTTCTTCAGGGCGACAAGTTTCTGCTCAGCAGATACGGCAACTGACATCTCAAGTGAAATCTGCCGAGGAAAAAGAGAGAGGGTCTACTGTGGTCAAAGTAGCTACTGGGGCTCGCAAGGTAGGGAGGAGGCTTGTCCGCCCTCGTCTAGAGCGACCTGAAGAGCCTCAAGTTGATGTTGGAACCTCTGGGATGGATGGCCCGACACAGATGGAAGAGGAAAAGGCTGGCTCATCCCATGAGCCGGAACCTGCAGGTGACAATTCTTTGGCACCGTCGACATCTTCTAGTCGCAAACGTTTGGCCTCATCAACAGCAGAGCAAAAAGAAGACATTGTTGCACGAGATGAAGTTGGTGCTGATTCTGCTCCTCCGCCAAAGAAGCCCAAAGAGTCAGATGTGATGCAAGATGTGATCCAAGACAGCAATGATGAACAAACCATCTTGCCAGCAACTGAGAATATTGAAACAGCAGAGGCTGCTTTTCCATCATCGAATATCTCTGATGTACAAACACCTGAAGACATGGAAGCTGATCAGGCTCCTGTATTGCCAAATGAAGAGACTGCTGATGCAGCGGAGGATGATGATACCTTTGTCAAGGAAGAACCAGTGGAAGAGCAAAAGATTTCCTTTGACGATACAAATCATGAAGAAGAGGTTCAGGGTGAAGGTGATGCAATAGTTGAAGAGCTATCCGATAAGCCGACAGAAACAATTGAGTTGCTGGATGAAAGTTTGAGGAGCGAGGGTGGAAAAGAAATGCTGCAACTAGCTGCTGCTGATGAAGACGAGAAGGAAGAAGGAGAGTTGATTGCAGATGAAGCTGAGGAACAGGAAGAGGGTGGCAAATCAGGAGATTGCCAGCGTGAGTCAACTCCAAGCGATGGAGCCGGTATTGGTGATGAAACCGGGTATGCCGTTGAAGCCTCCTCACCTGAAGTTCCTAGCGAGAAAAATGCTAGTGCTGATGCTATGGATGAGGTTCGTGAAGGTCATAACAACGAAGATCAGTTTGTTCATGAAAGTTCACAAAGCCCTCAGAGATCCTTGGGCGTACGCGAGGGCTCACTAAGCACTACCGGGCATGCCACAATTTCGCAGCAGCAAAGTTCCAGTACTATTTCAGAGACGGAAGAATCAAGAGCAGGAAGAACGATAACAATATCAGAGAGAGCCAAGCAGAATGCTCGTCTAAGACAAGCTGGAATTGCAGCCCCAGCGACATCCAGAGGCCGAGGCCGGACCACAGGTGGCTTCAGGGTATGTTATACCTCGGCATGACAACACCCTTTCTCTTGACTTTCCACAACATTATCGTTGCTCACAAAAGTTGTTTCTATTAGGGTAATCGTGGGGCAGGCCGAGGAGGAAGAGCACGAGGTGGGCGTGGGCAGGCTTTTGGTGAAAGAGAGTGAGCTCTCTATGACGCCATGTTCAATCCGTGAAACGAAGCCTTGGGTAGCTGATGGGACTCGGAAAACGGTGCACGCTTTTGTAGTTTATTCACTGTTAACTTGCACAAAAATTTCATTGAATTTTTTGGCGCACATTAGAGAGAACCTTATAATTGACGACATAAATTATTCTCTATGATTTGTATGTGAGAAAAATGTGTTAATATGACAATTGCGATCACTTAGTGTCTAGATATGGAATTTTATATAATGCGTGCTTTTGAGTTAATTGTCAAAGCTCCGTAGTTCCTTCCGCTGGCCTTTTGAGGCGGCGTTCTCCACGGTTGCAAGCATCGGGTTACGCTTTCGTATTTGCGTTCCCCACCCATGCTTGTGCTGCTTGACGCACAAGGGATTCGATTGGTCCACGTGAATCGTGGGTTACGCTTTCGTATTTGCGTTCCCCACCCATGCTTGTGCTGCTTGACGCACAAGGGATTCGATTGGTCCACGTGAATCGTGGGTTACGCTTTCGTATTTGCGTTCCCCCCCCATGCTTGTGCTGCTTGACGCTCAAGGGATTGGATTGGTCCACGTGAATCGTTATCTGACCCATCTCACTTTGATGTACGTTTTGCCTTTTGGCTTGCAGAGGCAGAAACGAGGTTGGTCTTCATGTTAAGCCGAAGCGTTAGTGAAGAAGCGGTTACGCATCTCACCCTATAATTCACACTCGGACCGCAAGGAGAAGTGCATTATTAACACTCGCATGTAGCTACTATCTCTAGATGCATACAAGACACGGATGCAGACGCAAACAGCAAGAGACGATGAGAGACACACAGCTTTGTGCACTAATAGGAGACCACGGAAGAGACACACGGCTAGGAGGAGGTGGTGGGTCTGAAACTAGGGGCACTTGGTGCGATTGCCGTGGGTGGTCATGTTGGTGTAGCAGGCGCCACACATCTCGCGGTTGCCGGAGGTGCCCGGCGGCACGCACTTGCACCTGAAGCAGCACGTCCCGCACGCCCGCTTGCACAGGTTCGGCCTCGAGTGCCGGCTGCATCTCACCCCGCACAGCCCGGCGCAATCTGCAAGTCATTCTCATTCACTGTGTAAAGCCGACACAACCATTACCAACAGATGCAGAGCTCTCGACAAGAGCTGCAGTGCTTCTTCTTGGCTTCTTCGCCAACTAGATAGTAAGCACAGCTCAAAGGAAACGTACGCGTCCAGTTCTGGCAGATGGGTCTGCAACAAGACATGGCTACTAAAGATACGTACGTTCTCTTAAAGGAAGAGACCGTAGTGGTGAAAGGTAAAATGATGATGGTGACCAACCCATGGTCCGTTCTGCCATCGTATATTTATTATAGGTGCTCTCTGCTTTGGGTGGCCTTTTTCCTTGGCCGCTTTAACGCTTTTGCCTTCTCGGTGGGATGACATCCACGTGAACGTTTTAGCATCCAATGCTACCACGTACGTACGTTTTAGTTTGAGGCTCTTTTATGGTTCTCAGAACCATTTTCACCTCTTTGTGATTCATCGAATATGTTGCTTCTTCTTGTCATCGACTCAAAAGCCAATCAAATCAGCATCATATTACACTAATTTCTTTGGGAATGGGATTCATGCTGCACTATGGAGATCAGGGAAACAAAAGGCTAAGAGGATTAGTGCTCTCACCTATCACAGGAACAGGCTTTCCATCCCCTCCTCCTGAAACAGTCTGTGGAATGCAGGAAACGATGCCACTACAACAGTTAGATCAAAACAGAGGATGGAAGAAGAAGAAGAAGACATGGAATTAGCTCTAGCAAGTTACATTACAGGTTCATCCTCAACGACCGCCTTGCGGAAATGAGCCTGCAAGCATTTCGAATGGATTATGAGCAGGAAGCAAAATGCCGAGACTAGATCTGATCGAACGAAGAGGGAGGGTGTTACCTGATCAACCAGAACGCAGAAGAGAAGCACGGTGACGAGAAGCTGCCTCCAACGCATAGCCATGGCGAGTTGGTGGAAGAGAGAAGCGATGATGAGCCGAAGTGAAGCACAGAGAATATATATATATATATAGGCTGAGAGATGACGAGCAGTATAGTATTCTGTGGGTGTGGGTAGGCTGTTGAAATCGAACCATGAACCCAATTCATTTATTAATAATTCAGCTTTAAAAATTATAAACAATTATAATCGATTCGAATCGAATAAGATCGATTTTAACTTAAGAAATAATAATTTTATTGGACTTACACTATAATGATTGTAGAATTTAGCGCATATTTTAATATTAATTTGTTAAGAATGAATGCAAATATGATTGTATATGTTAACATCCAATCCCTATTTGCTCAGTTGTCACTCTTTGGCAAGAAGAGTGGCTGAGCAGATGTTGATTGAATCCGAGAGAGTCTCCTTCTACAGCCTATCAAACTTTGTACATGTCTTGAGTCTCTCTCCCAAACCTGACTCGAAGGAGCCCCACAGCTGAGGTTGGCAATGCAACTCTCTGAACCTTTCTCGGTTACCATTCATTGATGTTAGCATCAATAACAACAAAGCCAAGCCGTAATCTGATCTCAACTATTCGAGATTCCTTACCATATGGATTGAGCTAAGTAAATCTTCTCGTACCATTAATTGTAATTATTTCACACATTTTTTATCTACGACAGAAGTGATTTCTGATTGAGATTTCCTCCCTTGAAAAGACTCCCAGTAAATGGTTTGCTTTGTCTGATTGTGTTCAGCTCCTATGCTCCAGCAAAGCCAACAGCCTTTTGTTCTTCCATCATGCAAATTAAGGGTTCATGGAGTACAAGGCATTTCAGCACCTCCTCCTGCTGCTGCTGCTGCTGCTGCTGCACTGAGTGTAACCAAAGCAAAGAGACAAAGCTCTCTCTCTCTCTCTCTCTCTCTCTCTCTCTATCCATCCTTTTCCAGCTGGCCTCTCGCATTTAACTCAAGTTTTGACCCAGTAGAAAAGCTATACAACTTTGTGAGTCACTTGCCTCGTCTTCTCTACGTTTCATCCTTCAGCAGCTGCGGCACACTTACTGCGGGCCTTAAAGAAGTGGAGTAGCCATGGGGGCCACAATTAGAACATGTCTCCTAGGAATTGATTGGGTGATGGCAGGGCCGATGTGTCAGTACTTCTTGGTGGGACCTGAGCATTTGGTTTATGGATACAGCTGGAATCCTCTTTGGATGGTTGGGAGATGGCAGGGCCCGAAGGCGGACGCTGTGCATCGCCGGCAGTCCGATTCGCTGCTTGTGGGGGGGGGTGGGGTGGGGGGGGGGGGGGGGGGGGGGGGGTGGTGGATTTACTTGTGGAGTTCACAAGAGGAAGAATCCGATATGTGGCATCACATCTGATCTATTGGGTCGAGTGAGGAGAATGTTAGGATCATCACATCTCATATTTCATCAATTTGTTTTCTTTTATATTTTCTATGTCATACTAACTTGCTCAATCATTCATTGCATACCATACATATGTAGATGAGAAGTCATCCATGTTTGAATGTGCCATGTCCCCATATCCCCGTCCAACTTCCGTAGGTGCTTTGCTTTCTTTTGGTGGATCGATTATATTCTGTATCGTCTTCCTCAATTTTTATTTTTGCTGTTAGGATCGACACTAAGAGGAGGGGTGAATTAGTATTGTAATAAAATCTTCGTACGATAAAAACCGAACTTAGAAGATAATTTAAAATCTCGTGTTCGTAAATGTATTGAAAGCAATAAGCAAGGAAGATGTTTGCAGTAAGATAAATTGCACAAGAGAAACGCAAACCGATTTATAGTGGTTCGGTCGTCGTCGACCTACATCCACTCCTCTGATTCCTCTTCTGTCGAGGTCATTGACATTCACTATCGATCTTCTTTCAATGGGCAAAGATCAACTACCTTTTTACACCCATTTTTTTTCTTTTTACGAGTTTAGGAGACAACCCTTACAAGCACTCACTCCTCTCTTAAACAGAAATCTAAACTTAGAGTAGAAGAGGAGGATTCTCAAGAGATTACAACAGCATTTTCTCACTTTTGAATTCTCTGTACTTGTATGTTTTACCCAGGGATGAGAGGGGTATTTATAGGTTTCAAGTGGATTCAAACTTGAGTCTAAAAACATCTCATCCCGGGTTTCCTGGGTGTAGGCAGTACCATCGCCCAGTAATTCTGACACTGGGCGGTACCACCGCCTGTAGCCTTCTTGGAGGCTGTGTCTAGGTGGTACCACCGCCCAGACCGACAGTACCACTGCCTGACACAATCTCGAAGATTGTACCACGATGGTGCTGTCTCTTGGGTCATTGTTTGAGCTTCTCATTGGGCCTAACAGAATCCTTACATGGGCCCAACTGACCCCTAATTAGGTTGGCCTAAATCCAAACCCACTTACGTGCTAACTACGATTCCTAAGACATATTCTAAGCTAAACAAGTCTGTAAATCTAGTTTCTTCCGGTGAGCTTCTAGTGATCTTTTGGCAAACTTCCGATGATCTCCAGGCAATGTTTCGGCGGACTCTCGGCAAGCTCCTGGACTTCTTGACGATCTCCTTAGCGAGTTCCGACGAGCTTCTCTAGCAAGCTCCGAGACTTTTCGGCTGGTTCCACTAGAACTTCCAATGAACTCTCGAACTCCCAACGAAATTGCGTCCTTGACTCCGGGACTTCATTTTGCTTCATGCCTTGCTATCGTTGTTAATCCTACACATGTAAAATACACTTTGATCTAAACAATTAATACTAAGCATGAATCATGTTGTCCGGCATATCATTAGTCCATCGACGCTTTGTCCGATTCTTCGGCGCATTGTTCTTTCTTACGGCCTATTGCCCAATCGGTCGGTTGACTTCACAGCTCCGATATTCTTGGTACAATATCCGCTCTTCTTGGCTCGATGCCCAAACTCATGACCCGAAGTCTTCTGTCGATATGTCGACCGATCCTCCGGCTTGACGTCTAATCTTCTGACATGTTTTCCCCCGGCCCAACATAATTTTTTCTGCTTTAATTGTCTCATCCTGATCGAAGCATCCTGTGTCACTTAAAACATAGATTAAATCATAAACACTTATCAATTGGTTTCATCATCAAAATCTGAGATTCAACACTTACTATTAATGTTAGTATTGTTGGTGAAAGGTAGAGAAAACTAGAAACAATCAAAACAAAATTTCATAAAAATATATTAAAAAATGGATACATGATTTAGCGTAATTCATTAATTCTCATTTATATTTAAAATAAAATATAATTTTTCATATGAGATAAATTATAATATTTTAAAATTATCTTCACTCAAACAACTCCGCCTTTCTCTATAAATCCGAAGAAGACTTCTCTCATCCCTCTAGATCTATTAAAGAAAAACTTTCAAAATACATAAAGTGTCTTATCTCTTCTTCTCATTAAAACCTCGAGACTCAAGGTATATTTATATAAATAAATCTTAATTCTCTGATGACTTTTCTGACTTGAATCCCTAATTTAAATCTTAATTATAATCCATAAAGAAGTTTAAATTTAATTAGGACTCCTCCCAAATAGTTGGAATCTAATTAGGGCTCCTAAACTTTTCAACCCTAATAATCTCTATTTTGGTTAGTATTTTCTTACTTTATGCATTTTGTAGAAATTAAATTATTAATTTGAAGAGTTTATCTCAACTACACTAACAAAATCAATTCATAGTCCCGTACTTGATTACAATAAACTCATTGATGATTGCATCCTGTGTAGTTAGAATCGAATCAACAGTACTATTTAATTTTAGAGAGAGACCTTCATCTCGTTATCATACTGCTATTAGGATTTTTTTCTCTTACAAACCGTTTGCATCCATATCACCCTTCATTTTTTTTTTACTTTTTTATACTACTTGATTTTTATATCTACCAAACCCTACATATGCAACCTATTTTTAACCTTTTGAAATTTTCACTGTACTTCATTCCAAATGATGACGCTAATGTAATCTTTCTTTCACCTTTATTGTTATAATCATAACTCTAGCAATCACATTCTCCAAAGTATACACCATTCTATCTTATATTTTGATTTTCACTTTATCGACACCTATGTCCTCATCATTACCATACTCAACTTAATAGTCATCTTGTTATTTAATAAATAGAAATAATTCTTCTGAGTACAAACATAAGTTACAGTGGCTATCCTTTGCATCTATAGTTGAACATCATGTAAAGACACGACTCTTGTTCTTGATTTATCACATTGAGATCTACTTATGTTAGAAAATCATCCTTATTGACCATCTTAGCAACTAATGTCTCTTCATCCATATTATCAGATTTATCATTATAGAATGAGATATTAGAGCTTCTTTAACTTGTTTCAAAGGTACTATATACTTCCTATGTAGTATCATCTCCTTAAAGTCATCATAGGAGTCGACAAGTGATATAAGAAGCAATAAATGTCTTATTGTCATTATCAATTTTCATCTCGACTTCCTTCGATTGATCTAATATTCCTTTGAATATGTTTAGATGTTATACGAAGTCTCTATCTCCCTTTATCCTAAGCTTTTATAACTTTCATTTCAGATATAACTTGTTACTTCAGCTTTTAGCCAAATAATTTTCTTTAAAATTTATCTCAAATAATTATGACGGAGTATCTATCATCAATAACATTATCTGTAATAGTATTAGTGATATAAAGACGAATAGTACTTGTATACTTTACCTCAAGCTCATCTTAATCTTTGTCGCTCATCTTTTTTTGGTTTATCTACTCGTTGCTTAAATGTTCTTAAGCTTGCTAAAACAAGAAAATCTTTCATCTTCCTCTATCATAGGGTGAAAGTATTTTTTTCATCGAGTTTTTTAGAGTAAGCCTAGTATAAACAACCAACGACATTCTGTTTGAATCTTTAATCACTAAACTTTTATGCTTTGATACCACTCATATCAAAAAGAGGTGAAAAACCAAAATCAAAAGAATAAACCAAATATTAATAATTAAAAATATATTAGAAAGTCAATAAAATATTTAATGTGATTTAATGAGAAAATTAATTTTTTTATAAGTTCAATTACAAAACCCTTAAGTTATCCTCACTCAAGTACAACTCCTATTATACACCCTCTCAAGTAAACCCGAAAATTTTTTCTCTCAATCCTCTCTAGATCTACTAGAGAAACCCTTAAGAGCGTTCAGAGTGTTTTGTCTTTTCTTATCACTTAAACCTTGAAACATGAGAAGTATTTATATGAATAGATCCTAATTATCTAAGGAATCTTAGTTCCTAAACTAAATCCTAATTTTAATCTACCAAAAGATTTAAATTTAAATGGACTCCTTCTAATTAATTAAACATAGTTAAGACTCTTAAAATATTCATCCAACCTAACGAGTAACTCTAAACTCCTCTATTGTTGAAATGAAGATTAATTGTCTTGGAAGGACATCATCGCCCATTCCAAGAACTCATTGAATGATGTTGGAAAAAATCTATTAAAGCGGAATAATTATTCTCCCTGTTTATGTATCAAGATAGGTTCCTCATCAAAATATCAACTTGATATCAAAATGCAAATATCACCATAGCAATATAAATAGTAGAGCAATAAATCAATCATAAAATAAGACCAAATTTTTAACGTGAAAAACGTAATACAAGAAAAACTATAGGACCGTAGTCCACCTCAAACTTCCACTATCAATAGTAATGATAACAGATTTATAATAAGTCTTCTCTAAAATAACAAAAGAATCATAAACATCAACAACATATATCTTGGCTCAATAATAACATATCATCATCACGAATTCACATAAATGGATCTTTCACAAAGTGGATATAGCAGGAAAATATCTCAAAGAGGATAAACTTCATATCAGCACCGTTAAGATTGTAGAGTTTACTGTAAAGATTCTCTACATATAATTTAATTCAAAACTAATAATGTTTGGCCATTGATCGTCAAACTCATAATCCTATTTTTCTCCCTCCTCTTTCTCTCTCTCTCTCTCTCTCTCTCTCTCTCTCTCTCTCCTCTCGCTGTATACAGTCTCTTTTTCTTTTTCTTTTTATTTTTTTTGATAAATTAGATTTGGGCTTATTGCTCAAATCATTAGTCCAAGCCCACATATGGGCTGGACCCAACAAATGAGAGGTGCGGTAACGACAGCAGGCTGAGATCCAAGAGATCAAAAGCATGGGTTGCAGCAAACACCACGCAAATAAAAGGGTAACAAATCCAAGTAGGCCACAGCTGAGGCTTCTTCCTCCTCTTGGATGATTCGTCCTCATCCAATACAAGTAGATGGTGCAGAACTCGGCCCATTACGATCTCAATTTAACGAATGAAAGAAACTCTCCAACCATATGTGCAGCGTAATCTCAGACTCACAGTCCGAAGAAGATGATGAGATGTTATCAGAAGTGGAGATGGATTCGTCAGTCTGCAGCGCCATTGGCCGACTTGAGAAGATAGAAGTGTGCGAAGGCCGCATGGATGGCTGCACCGACGGGCAGAGCGTCCTCGTCAATGGTGAAGTAAGGGCTGTGTGGTGGGTGAATGGAGCCAATCCTCTCATTGTACGTCCCTATTAGCAGCAACGTCCCCGGTACTTCCTCCAGGAAGAAGGCGAAGTCCTCGCTGCCCATGACCTGTGGAGCTACTCGTGTCTTCTTCTCTCCCACCACTTCTCTCGACACTTGCTGCACGTACTCATGGATCGCCCTGTCGTTCACAGTGGGCGGGATCGGTGGCTCCTCCGACTCCAGGAACTCGATCTCCGCCGTGCACCGGTACACTGCTGCTTGTGCTCTTATGACCTGCACAGATAGCAAGCATATGATAAGCTTGTCATGGTTGCGGATTGAAAGAAAGGTAGGGTTTGATTTACCTCTCCGATTCTGCTGGTTATTTCGTTGAAGCTTCTCTTGCTGAAGACCCTGAATGTCCCAGAAATCGTGACTGAATCGGGAACAGTGCTGTATGAATCACCTCCATCTACCTTGGTTACTGACACCACCTGCCATATGGCAACAAACTCATGAGTTGATGCATTGATGAATCATCATCAGCACTCGAGAAGAGAACCAAATGACAAATCTCAACAGAGAAGTAGGTAAATTGTAGAACAGAGGCACTCTGTTCTCTACCTAAAACAATTGGAAGAAGCGAGGATACGGAAGATGTACCTGAGCCTCCAGAGGGCTGGCTTCTCTCGAGACCAGACTCTGTAAGCTGATCACTGCTGCTGAAGCTGCTAAGATGGGGTCAGTTGATCCATGTCGAGTCACACCAGGGCTTCTCCTCCTCACAATGGCTCTGAAGTTTCCGCACCCAGCTAAGAACTCCCCTGGCCTGGAAGCCACAACCCCTGTAGGGAAGATGTAAGCGACGTGCATTCCAAGGATGGCCTCTACACCTCTCAGGGCGCCTTCTTGGATCATCTCCGATGCCCCCACACCCTTCTCCTCTGCCGGCTGAAATAGCAGAACCACAGTTCCCTGATGCAGCAGAGGAATCGAGGTGTGTTAGAACATCTAATCACGCAGTGGATTCATGGCAGGAAATGCTTTCTTTTACCTGCAACGTGTGCCTCAGACCCTGCAGTATCTTCGCTGCCCCGAGGAGCATACTGACATGTGCATCATGTCCGCATGCATGCATCTTCCCTTTTACCTTGCTCTTGTGCTCCCATTCGACCAGTTCCTGCACATGACCAGTGCCTTTCTTAGCAGTTTCACATGAAACTTTGACTCGCTACGTTAGATTCCCAATAGGAGACGCAACGTGTGAAACGTTAGCGATTGGAAGTCTGGAACACACATATGAAGAAGTGGCAGTGGGCAACATTGACTTTTTGAACCAAAAGATGGTCAAATATTGCTTGCATTAATATCTTCTTTAATAGAACGTTGGCTACTGGTTTGACCATTCACCCGTAAGCCTATCAAGAATATTAGGTTGACTAAGTTCCAGAATTCAAATTTCTATATATGTATACATAAAATTGAAGTCATTCTGCAGTAGAATACTACTCACTTGGAACTTTATACAAACAGCAAAATTCTCGCATAATATAAGTGAATTTAATTAAAATGCGTGCTTGCTAATTGGGTCGCAAATCAAAATTAGAATTGGATAATATTTTCATATGTTGTTCTTCTCTTTCCTTTTCTATTTTAATCCACATATATAAAGAACATCTGCCTTCAATTTAGGGGGAGATGGAATAGTGATGCATTCGGTGCCATCGACATCAAAATCCTTAGCAGTCAACAGATAAAAGGAATTGTATATGATTAGGACGATGCGTTGGATGATTCCTCATGAGCGAGCTCCGGGAACTCGTGGATGTCCCTCCTCACCTTCCTGAGCCAGTCCACAGTCTCCGGAGCGTTGGCTAGCCGCACAATCTCTCTCGTCACAGATTCTTCACTCGTCTCCACTGGAACCTTATAGAAAAGCCTGTGTCAAGGCCGACACACTCGTTTCTGGGAGGACGGGGGAACAAGGGAAAGCTGGAGGCCGACGACGCCAGGACGGGGGAGAGGAGGAGGAGGAGGAGGAGGAGGAGGGAGAGGGAGAGGCGGGAGCACTCCATGTGACCATGCGATGGGTTGAGGCGAAGCAAGAAGCGGATTCGAGATAGATACTTATAGTTGTGCTCCACAGCGATGACGGTAACATCTCACCTGAAACCAGAAAGGTGGGTGAAGTGATATGAATAATTGTCTGATGGCTTGAAGGACGAGAGCAAGAAGTTACCTGGATGGGCAAAGCATCCATGTCCGCCCTGAGGGCCACAAAGGGTGGGAGCCCGGTGCCTATCGTCGCCACGACCACGGTGCCGGCGACCGGCCACTTGTAGGCGATGCCATCAGGTCCAGCTCCCGCCGGATCCTTTCGCTCGTCACGAACTCCTCATGAGCGAGCTCCGGGAACTCGTGGATGTCCCTCCTCACCTTCCTGAGCCAGTCCACAGTCTCCGGAGCGTTGGCTAGCCGCACAATCTCTCTCGTCACAGATTCTTCACTCGTCTCCAACTGGAACCTTATAGAAAAGCCTGTGTCAAGGCCGACACACTCGTTTCTGGTGGGAGGACGGGGGAACCAAGGGAAAGCTGGAGGCCGACGACGCCAGGACGGGGGAGAGGAGGAGGAGGAGGAGGAGGAGGAGGGAGAGGGAGAGGCGGGAGCACTCCATGTGACCATGCGATGGGTTGAGGCGAAGCAAGAAGCGGATTCGAGATAGATACTTATAGTTGTGCTCCACAGCGATGACGGTAACATCTCACCTGAAACCAGAAAGGTGGGTGAAGTGATATGAATACCCGATCAAAAGCGAAGTCTCACGCTGCTCTCTCTCACGGCAAAACCCACAGCCTATAAGATGGTGCCAATGCACAGGACGTATGTGTGTGACGCACGTCCATACGAAGGAAGAGGACCATAGTTTCCACATGTTTGATGTGTTCAATGAGAGAGAGGATTGTGCGTGTGTGTGTGTGTGTGTGTTCCAAAAGCATCAGTGTTGGATCACCACGTACGCACGGCAACAAAGTTGGAAGTTTCGGTGGCATGCTTTTGTTGATAGTACGACCGAAGCATCTGCGTGGAAGGAGCTGAAGACTAGTTGACAGGATTGTGAATCACAAGGGAACAAACACGAGGCGAGGAAAAAGGAGTGGCAGAGAGAGAGAGAGAGAGAGAGAGATGCGTCCAAGAAAGAGTTGCTGTGGGAAACATTGGACGAAAGCTGCTTTCTTATCTGCATCACAAATAACTATTGGAGGAATTCTTTTTAATTCTGGAAAGTGCCCCTCGAATTTTCTAACTGTGTCTACTTTTTTCCCCTTTTCATGACAGATGAAATATTCTTGTGTTGACAGTCAGCCACATACCTCCTTTTCCACCTTATCTTATAGATGCATCTATAGGATAAATTATTCTAATCATAATATTTTAAAATATCTAAAAAATATTATATTATAGTATAAAAATATTGTAACGTGATATTTTTATATAAATTTTATAAAAATTCTATAAACATAATATTTTTACACATGTTTTCAAATAATAACTAAGAAAACACTATAAAACAATATAAAAAATACTATAACATAGTACAAAAATATATTATATGGTTGTGGGAATTCCATATATTAGACCAAATAAATCATGGGTAGTGATTTTTGAAAAAAAGAAGTTTGTCATTCACAACCCCTAAAAAAATAATAAAATATAATTTATAATTTAGTCTCTCATACCAAACTTATCTCTCTCTTTTTTTTTTTTTGACATTCCTTCGTTGCTTGCAAGTGGATAGGAATATCATTCGAATGTCATTCCGTCATCTGATGTTGCTTATCACTCAAAGAAAAGAAGTAAAAAAATAGAAGAAAAAGAATTTATTATTTGCTATCGCTCGAAGCTCGCCACTCGAAGGGAATAAGAACAATAAAGAATTTTTTTAAAAAAAATATAAATATAAATTTTAAAATGTTATTAAAAAATTTTAAAAGAAAAATATAAATAGTAAAATAAGATTGTGAATAAAAATCTTCATCTAAAAATGAGATGCTTTCCAAAGTAAAAAAAATCTAAACATATGGACTTTTTTTGGGGGGAAATTCTCCTCCTCCTTTTGGTTTCCTTCTTGGGAGAGAGAAATCAAAGTATCAGACTTGGGTAGTGACGTGCTCGAACAATCAATCTAACGTCGCAGTATGAAACAACGGTGGGTGGTGAGATGACAGAATAGTGAGATGACGATGAAGCCAAATCAGCAGAACAGCTACAGTTACGGTGACACTAACAGTGTTGCTATACTATACGTACATAAAAGAGAATGCAGAAAAGCTTATTGTCGACAAGACTTTGGGGCAGCAGATAAAGCGATGGTCTGATACATGTGGATATCCCTTCCCACAATTGACTTGAAGATACATAATATATATATATATATATATATATATATAGGAAAATATTGAAAAAAATTAACATGATGCCAGTATATTTTTGTTCATTTGATCTACACAATATTAATAGTCTAAAAAATAGCACCTTATATGTGAAATTTTTATCTAAACTAATTCAATCAATGGCCCCAAAAAATATTTTAGTTGTTTTAATGCTCCTATGTTGTCAATCGATATGAATAATATTTTGTGACTTGTAATGCAAACCAAACTTAATCATATATTTGTTCTCTTGAGGATATTTTTCCATATGTTGATTTTCTATCATTTTTTATTTGTTATAAGTTATTCTCTCCCAAAAATCAAGCGATGATCCATCTTTAAATCCTTTATGGTGTGACTTTTGCAATGCATGTTTATTGTTGCTTATGTGATCTCAAGTTTTATTTCCATTCATTTATTTTTCACTTGTAAAATCTTATGAGACCATATGATTTAAGCAAAATCAATTAAATCCAATACTCCACTCTCAATATAATAAAATCTCATGAGAAACATGTCTTAGCTAATTTGGCCCCTAAACACGTATCTACTTACCTCCGCATGAGTCAAATGAGAAGGCAATTCAAAGGAGTTAAGCATCATACTTTCTCTTTAAACATGACCCACAACCTTTCTTCTTTGTTCCACTAATCTTGAACCCAAAAGTCAAAAAGAAAAACATGTATCAAAGAAATTAATCACAGTTGGTCAAATTTGTATTAGTAGTAGTAGTCTTCATCTAAGGCACGTTATTTCGATGATTCTTTTGACATAGCATTTTTTCTACCATAAAGCCATATGAAATTACCACATTAGTGGTAAGGTAATTTATTAGATTAACAAAATTAACGAGAATAAGTTTTAGGCATAATCTGTTCTAAGAACGAAGAGTTGATCGACTTCTTTCAACTTGAGCAGAACAGGAGAATCATGAAAAAAAAAATTCTAAGAGAAGGATCTAATTGTGTTTAGAGAAGATTTTTCATTTGTGTAAATCAAGCATCAGATCATCTTCATATGGAAAAATTGATGTGTAATAAGCCAAACGAATACATGCAATGATGGCCAATAAATCCAATTAATGGATATAATTAAAAAAATAGTAAAGAAAACAATAAAGAAAGCAGTGAAAAGTAAATATCTTTTGTTCTTTTTCTTCTTGTGGAAGAATGAAATGAATGAATTTTTTACCATAATCTTTTGTAATCCTTTTCTTTTCTTTCTTTCTTTCCATGCCATGGATTTTACCAATCAAGAAAAAATAAAATAATTATTATTATATTAAATCATTTTTAAATCTAGTATGTTAAAAATTTAGATTTATTCGATTCTTCAAAGTCAAAATTTTCATTTGATTTGGATAGAAAAGGATAATACATTTATGCATTTACGATACAGAATGATTGCTTTCTTTCTAGATTCAATTGAATTGATAGACAAGTTAATACACTATATTCGTACATCTCCCGATTTTTATTTACCGAAAACGACACATGAGATTCATGACAACCCGATCAGATGAAATTGAATCCTACTTGTTTTTCATCTAGATGTCACACGTACTCCAAGGGAGAAGATGTTAATGTTTACAAATATTTTTTGAGATCAAAGTAAATTACTTGCCACCATAATTAACGTTGAAAAAGATTCAAGCATATGAAATTTCTAATTGATGAATAAAATGTGGTGGTGGCATCGTTATGGGTTTGGAAGACAAACAATGAGCCAAAAAGCAAAGTGAAAAAGATTCAAGCATGTGAAATTTCTAATTGATGAATAAAATGTGGTGGTGGCATCGTTATGGGTTTGGAAGACAAACAATGAGCCAAAAAGCAAAGAGAACTCGGACTCTCAAACTCGAAACACTTTCCACTCGCGTGTTTCAGTTTTGCACAAAGACCTGTGAGAGGCAGGCATTAAATAAGGTTTGGATGAAAAAGAAAGAAAGCACTGCTGCTTTTATTCCCACTTAGGTTGGATGTGAATTTGGTCACATGTGGATGTGGCATTATTTTATTTATTTTAATCTCTACTCGTCGTCTGGCGGCTGTCAATTAATTTAGTGTTGAAAGATGTGTTTCGATACGTGCTAAAATCTTAGAATCAAATCTCACGTCAGTAGCTTACCACTTTGGTCAATGCTTTTGTGATCCGACCCCACATGTTCAATGATGTAACATCGACGAGAATATTGATTCGGTCCCATGAGATCAATTACACAATATCGATAAAATTATTATTTTATAATCATAATATTTATGATCTCATGGATCATCATCGATGGTCAAAAGATGCACATAATCATATTTTATATGGTCTCGACCTAATACTCCACTATTAAGTAGTGGATAGTCATATATTCATTCGCTCTTCATATTTATTAATACTCGATTATCATTTTATATGTATGTTTTCAATGACCTTCTTGCTAGATATATATTTTAATAATTAATTTTTAATGATTGAGTATCAAAGAGATTTTGTTATATATTCTCCTTATGTATTTTTATATAGGGTCTCGACCCAAATCTCTAAACTCTCAGTATCTTTGTTTTGAGATGAACTTGAAAGTAAACATCCATCTATTCTATGGGGCATGAGTTAATCATTGTTTAATGTGATTCTCTATTTTGCGAGTTCAATTATGAGGGGGTTTGGGTTTGGTCATATTCAAACGATATAATAGGACACGTGAACTAACGATAGGTCAGCTCTACCTAAGATATGTCCTCTTGCATGGATATGTTTGAGACACCAACGTGATGGGCAATTATTGATAGGTATCCCCACACAGGTGGGGTTGGCTTCCTATATTTTGATGATTGCAATAAAATACTTGTAATAAATAAATAAATAAATATATATATATATATATATATAGATTAAGATAGATAGGATAAATTTTTACATCTAAAAATATTATTCTAGTGAGAGACTTACCAAAGATTAAAATTTTAAGACATCATCTAAACAAAAAAAAATTATGCTTAAAATATTAATGATAGATAGTACGAAGGGTTAAAAGTTGGAAAACCTCTTCTATCGAAACTTCATATATCAAATAATCTCGATGGATAAAGATAAGATCTTATGATCGAATATTGTTTTCTTTATTTATCATTTATACTTGTTAAACCTAATGGGCAGAAGAGTCGGTGTCAGTTGTCGGACAAGTGGGGCCGGTGTGGCTTGTGCCACATGTGAGGCCACCATCCCAACACGAGTGGGAAGATGACGCAGACCGAATCCGGGATAGATCACGAGAGATGTTTAGCTGTTGCACCGACCGCGTGCGAGCGACATCAGTACGCGGACGCGACGTGCGCAAACTACTCATCCGGAGCGACGCTCGATGGCACGGCACGAACGGGGCGTGCGGTGCTTTCGATTCTATCACATTTTAAATCGGGAACGAATCAATCGGAAATCTGTGGTCGGAGACGCCTTCGACAGTTTTATCTCCGAGGATGGATGCTCGTGACACCTTTGACGGAGAACAGTGACAAACTCAGCTCAACTCAACAGCAAGGGGGTGACAGTGCTTCCGTGACAAGGTGGATCGAAGATGCCACGAGCTCCACCTGCTGCTGCTGACCTGTTTGTTCGTCACTGTGATGTGGCAAGCATCGAACGTGTATCATGTTCTTCGTTCTTCCAGTCGGAGAAGCTTTGAAGTTTTAAGCCTAGACGTTCGTCATGGTCCTGTCGGAGAATTTTTCGCTTGAAAGGAATTATATACATGTGATTGAAAAGTAAGTAAATAAATTTAAATAATATAATTATATTATATTATATTTAATTAGTAATATAAATCTACTCATACTATAGTTGCTCGTGTGGGGACACTAGGAATACAATACAAGTGTTCATTGAAGAATGAATTAACTTATTGATCCACTCATAGAATGTTGGATGGTTAATGATACCTCATTGTTAGATAGTGATTCCATTGTCCTAGTAGTGTACTTGGTCTTTAGACTTGAGATACCAAAATGTCATATATGAGTATTTCACTATTTAATACCAGACTTATAGGTTTGAAAGTTTTAGATCTAGTACAATCGATCATCTAGAGTGGCAGCTAACTTTACGAGGGCTATTGAGTATCGATAAAGGATCATCCACTTTCGGTATCATAAGAGGAATATCATATATATATACATATATATATATATATATGTATATGTATATGTATATGTATATGTATATGTATATATGTATGTATATATATATATGTATGTATATATATATGTATATATATATATATGTATATATATGTATATATGTATTATGTATATATATATGTATGTATATATATATGTATGTATATATATATATATGTATATATATAATATATATATATGTATGTATATATATTATATGTATGTATATGTATATATTTATGTATATATATATGTATATGTATGTATATGTATTATATATATGTGTGTGTGTGTGTGTGTGTATGTATATGTATGTATATATATATGTATATATACATATATATATATTATATTAGATAAAACTATAATTTTGTTAGGATATATACTGAAAATATTTGATTTTAGAAGAATAAAACTATAATTTTGTTAGGATATATACTGAAAATATTTGATTTTAGAAGAATAAAACTATAATTTTGTTAGGATATATACTGAAAATATTTGATTTTAGAAGAATAAAACTATAATTTTGTTAGGATATATACTGAAAATATTTGATTTTAGAAGAATAAAACTATAATTTTGTTAGGATATATACTGAAAATATTTGATTTTAGAAGAATAAAACTATAATTTTGTTAGGATATATACTGAAAATATTTGATTTTAGAAGAATAAAACTATAATTTTGTTAGGATATATACTGAAAATATTTGATTTTAGAAGAATAAAACTATAATTTTGTTAGGATATATACTGAAAATATTTGATTTTAGAAGAATAAAACTATAATTTTGTTAGGATATATACTGAAAATATTTGATTTTAGAAGAATAAAACTATAATTTTGTTAGGATATATACTGAAAATATTTGATTTTAGAAGAATAAAACTATAATTTTGTTAGGATATATACTGAAAATATTTGATTTTAGAAGAATAAAACTATAATTTTGTTAGGATATATACTGAAAATATTTGATTTTAGAAGAATAAAACTATAATTTTGTTAGGATATATACTGAAAATATTTGATTTTAGAAGAATAAAACTATAATTTTGTTAGGATATATACTGAAAATATTTGATTTTAGAAGAATAAAACTATAATTTTGTTAGGATATATACTGAAAATATTTGATTTTAGAAGAATAAAACTATAATTTTGTTAGGATATATACTGAAAATATTTGATTTTAGAAGAATAAAACTATAATTTTGTTAGGATATATACTGAAAATATTTGATTTTAGAAGAATAAAACTATAATTTTGTTAGGATATATACTGAAAATATTTGATTTTAGAAGAATAAAACTATAATTTTGTTAGGATATATACTGAAAATATTTGATTTTAGAAGAATAAAACTATAATTTTGTTAGGATATATACTGAAAATATTTGATTTTAGAAGAATAAAACTATAATTTTGTTAGGATATATACTGAAAATATTTGATTTTAGAAGAATAAAACTATAATTTTGTTAGGATATATACTGAAAATATTTGATTTTAGAAGAATAAAACTATAATTTTGTTAGGATATATACTGAAAATATTTGATTTTAGAAGAATAAAACTATAATTTTGTTAGGATATATACTGAAAATATTTGATTTTAGAAGAATAAAACTATAATTTTGTTAGGATATATACTGAAAATATTTGATTTTAGAAGAATAAAACTATAATTTTGTTAGGATATATACTGAAAATATTTGATTTTAGAAGAATAAAACTATAATTTTGTTAGGATATATACTGAAAATATTTGATTTTAGAAGAATAAAACTATAATTTTGTTAGGATATATACTGAAAATATTTGATTTTAGAAGAATAAAACTATAATTTTGTTATAGAAGAATAAAACTATAATTTTGTTAGGATATATACTGAAAATATTTGATTTTATAAGCGAAGAGAGACAGCAACTGAAAATAAAAGAATTTAGAAAGATAAAACAATCTTTTAATGGGTGAAAAATTCTTCCTTTTTTTTTTTCTTCTCAGTCATTAATTACAGTGCTTGCGATCATCGTAGTGCACAGTCATTCGCCGCTTGCAGTTGATGGACGAACCCTACAGTCACTACGATGTCTCACCATGCACACGCACGATTGTTCCTTTGTGCCATTGGCATATGCTATCGCTACAAACTAACACCTAAAACCACTACCATGCCTCACCTCATCCCAACACCCAAACATCGTGATGCCATCAACGCTGAAACCCACCGGTGCGGCAGACGTGGTCATCGATTACTCCAACAACCCCGGCAACAACCTACAGTCGTCGAGTACCACCACGGTAACCCATCGTGCTCTGCCTTTTAGATCAACACCGTGATGCTCAACCATCGTACAACCTCCATATCGTAGTGTCCTCTCCATTGTTGGCTACCCACCACTCCGGTGGCCAACATCCTAGTGTCGATGGTCCATATGCTGCCGCCACCTTCACCGTAGCGATGTCGTTCCCTCACACAATAGCCGGCGTTGCCCATCGGAGCCACCGTTGCCTTTTTCTGAGGGACCGCCCATCACCCTCGATTGCTGCCAAAACAAGTGTGAATCAACGTCGTGGTCGAGATTCTACGATCGCGACTCCCTATGACGCCGTCGACGGTAGTCCATGATATGAATTGCGTGAGCAAAGAAATCTTTATCGCTCGCAAGCAAACAATTAATTTTAAAGTGGAAGACTCAAGAAATAATAATTTTAAAGTGCAAGCATTATATGATCGAAAAAGAAATAATAATTTGATATAATCAAAATAGATCAAAAATAAATCTAATAATTTGATCTATTTTTTAATGATGACGATAACTTAAATTTCAATGACATGACTCTAATACCAATAATAAAAAATAAAATTATTATACAAAAATTTAATGTCAGGATTGAAATCAAATATCATAGAGGTAAGATAGAACACACATATCTCTTGAACACGATAATCAATAGGATATCTGACCCTACTGATGAAAGATAAATATATTCTGACCCAAGTAATCATCAAAGGCAAAGAGATTGATGTGCACATTAGAGGTAGGTAATAAAAGAATTTGATTATGGTGGACTACCAAATAATACTTTCTAAGTTCGGATATATACATAAAACACTGCTCCATCCTAAAGCCCAGACAGCTCATAATACCTGATGAGAAACAATAACCTCGATTGTTTGGATGATTTCTGGTTTTTAAGCTGGTGATCTTCGTACAAAGGAGTGACCACAGACAACAAAAGAAAAGAAAGAAAATTAGAACAAATATGTTCTTGGGGGTATCTCATCTTGTGGACGAACATACACAATGCATCATGATCAACATGGCTTTCTTTTGTCCATTTTCAAATGAATTTTAAACCATTTCTTTCTCTTTGGGTCCCTACATTTCTTTTCATCCTTTGACTTCTTTTCCTTTGTTGGACACTCTTCTTCGCCATTAGAGCCATTGAAGGCACTGCTCATCTTGCTGCTACTTGAATTCCGTTTTAAAGGAGGAATGCTGGTGTAGGAGGCATGAATAGCATTCCTTTCCTTAAGAAGCTCGTCAATCTGGAGCAGCAAATAACAGCATAAATCAAAACATCAGCAGGTGAGAAATGGAAATTTGCAGTGTTGATGGGTTCAAATGGTGAAGCTCACTGCTTGCATTTCCTGTGCATATCTGCTTGTCATCTCGGTGAATCGGGCTAACACCTGTCAATCGCCACATATAGAGAGGCAGACTTGCATGAAAGAAAGGTCGGCAAGAACATGCGAGTAAAATAGCACCATCCAGGAGATGCATCACAAACCTCCCTATATTCTGTCTCAAACTTGGACAGCTCAGCCCTTTTGGTTAATATCTTTGCCTCCACATCCTGAAGCATTTCCTTTTCTGCTGAAAATTGTTCAGCACACACAACTTCTATTGTGTAGCTTACACTTTTGAAGAAGTTGTCACCTTAAACATTTTGTTCAACAAGAATAAGTAAGCCATTAGCTGCAACCCTTATCAGAAGTCACTCGAAGAAATAGCATAAATATGCAGCTTACCATAGACAGCAAATGTATGGGTGCCAGCTCTCAGTTCATTTACTTCACATGCTTGAAATCCATCCAATTTCTTAAAGAATTTGGCATCAGGATCTTTAGCAATTGTTGCCTGGAGGTAAGAAACATAAGTAAACAAATAAAAGGTGCATAATTTAGTAACAATCACCTCATTTGGTTTCAAAGTCACTTGCAGCATTAAAAATAATTAACCTCACCGAGTGGCTTTGATCAAACCGATAAACGGGAAAGCGAAGAAAGAACATTCCAGCAGAAGTAACCTTTCCGGTCTTGATGCTGTCTTCCTGACAAAATTAGATGAACACATCACAAGCTAACTACAATCACCTAAATTATAATCCATGTAATAAATTAAATGATAATAAGATGGAAATAATATTAGAACAAATACATATAGAGGACATAGTTGCAACTGAAGTGAGGATTTTGAATAGAATTAAATGCTGATATCAAAGTCAAGATCCAAATGTCAAAGTTAATGTCATAAATTTCATGAATTGCTAATTTCAACAGAGACTATTTCTATTGTCTGGATGGAGCACCGATAAAGTAATAAGTAACCATATAAATCACATAAATAATGATGATTAGTCAAATTTACAAGTCTCCATTGAGGGGACTTGCACTTTGTTGAGTAAATAGGATTATTTTTTTCCCTCTTGGAAGCATCAATCATGACAATTTGGTTCTCACCACTTGAAAGGATAAAGATGAGTATGCTGACCCTTCTGAAGTCCTGCACTGATAGTAGCCTTGTGTGCTTAAAAACCTGGCATAAGCAAGTACGTTGTACAAACTCGGAAATTGTTTCTTTGTAAATCAGAGATCACAGTCGGACACCAAATTTCTCTGTTAAAGCAACAGACTTTAAATATGGAAAACATACTCAACAAAGATTGAGCTAAAAAACATGTAATAGTGATTTCTTACACAAGAACTGACCAGGAAAAATCACAATACCTATGCAAATGCCAGACAAAGCTAAAATGGCAAAGAACAGAGAAGACAAAAGACATTGGGCCTCTTATTTAAACTCCGGTTACTGACTGGTTCCTTATAAATCTGGTTGGCTTCTCTACTTCCTATTTTATATTTTAGTCTTATACTGAATGTACATAAACAAATAAGAACATGGAAGCCCTTTGTAATTCAAGGTGTTCTGCAGGTTTGAAAGGCAGACAGGGTTGCTCTTTGCAATCTAATGATAACTAGGAAAAATGCTTATACCCGAAAGCAGATTAATATAACAACCATTGTGATGATGAATAAGATGCTCAACAGGACATTTTGAGATAATGGACACTGCAGTTGACCACAGTTCCAACTGCAACCATTGCTAACATCAAATTACAAACAAGCATATGTCAAAATAACAAAATGTGTTTCAAGTAAGTTCTAAATTAGTAACAGCTGAGCAGTGTAGGATCATTAGGCATGCACAAAGGGACACAAAGGAATGTAAGTTGAACTTTCCATATGACTACACATGTTCTCTTTAAGGAGTAACCAAATAGTTGACCAAAAAAACAATGATAGACATCATTTATTTGTCAATAAATTGGCCAACATAATAAGCTTACTTGTAATGCAAGACTAAGTCCATTTTCTTCCTGCTCAAAATATAGTAGCTGCAATAAATAAAGAGCTAAAGTAAGAACAAAATTTCAATTTCAGTAAAATGTGATCAAGCACTAGAAGTAATCATCACAAATAAATTCCTAAAAATTGGTTTAGAACCATATAGTCCACAAAGGATTCATGAAGAGACAACTGGCTAACAAAGCATTTACATATTTGGAGATAGATTTACCAGGTGGGGCAGCATAATATAAAGTGAAGAAACATTACTCGTTCAAACCATTGTCCTGTTAAGCATTGTAAATGCTAGACTAAACATATAGAATATATGTACTCAGTATGGAATGCATTGGCTCCTTTGGATAATAACAAGCCAAAATCTTCCATTTATCCATGCACCACCTGACTTGCATCAAATAACACTACTAGCAAAAATATGACAGGTCCTGCCACTCTTTTGTAACATCCCCCATTTTTAAAAATTTAACAAAATGCTTGTTTGTAAATATGAGGATTATTAATAATTTTTTGTATTAAATGATATTATATTAAAAGTTTACGGCTAGGGACCTAAGAGTAAATATTAGAAATTTGATATAATTTATGAAAAATTCAGATTTAAGTTAAAGAAAAAAAAATAGAGGACATGTGTCACTAGCTAACCTTGTCACCTATGTTTGTTCTATAACCTTGTCACCTATGTTTGTTCTATAGATGACACATAGGAACTTTTCATGCATGCTTGCCACCTTACAAGCCTTGTATTAACCTAATCTAATGCATTAGAGGAGAAATTAAAAGAGGAAAACTTAAGAGCTGCAGCCAACGTTGGTTTGAGAAGAGAAGAAGAAGAAGAAGAGCTTGAGGTTTTGCATCAATTTCCCTACATTTGGGAATCAAACTTTTCTAAGGCAAGTGTTCTAACCTCTTCCTACAGAATTCTTAATCTCTGATTTCATCTTAAATCTGAAAAGTTTGGAAGATTTTGGCTTCATACTTGATTATTTTATCGTTTGGGAATAAAACTGTGAATCTGGAAATTTTCGAGATTTGACCTTTCTGTATTGTTCTGGCCATAACTTTCTCCATGAACGGATCTTGGATTTAGGAGAAACTAGATTCTTCCGAAAATAGACTCACAAAGCTTTCTTTGATACCAAGATTGATAAATTTGGAGTCTATTTACCTATCGAAACTGTTATTACAGTTGACCTTATGAAATCTGTAAAACAGAGACTATCGGTTTTGACCTTTTAGTAATCTCTTGGTTATAACTCACTGGTGAAAACTCTAATTTATGTGAAACATGATTTATTGGAAACTAGACTCATAAATCTTTCTGTGCATTTATGATTTAAATGATTTGGAGCATAAATGCCTATTGAATCATCTGTTAAAGTCAACTCTATGAATTATGCAAAACAGAGATAATGTTATCTGACCTTTGGTTACTAAATTGTTTATAACTCCTTGCTGGAGACTCCAATTCATACAAAACTTAAGTTATCAAAAACTAGATTAATATATCTTTCGAATGACTCCTATTTTGTGTAAATTGGACCATAATTGATTATCCAAACAATTCATGAAATGTGCCTCTCAAATTCTGTCAGAATCGAACTTTGATCGATTTCGCCTATTCTTGTTTCGTATATTTGGAAATTGATTTCAGCTAAAATCCTTACTTCAGTTGAGCTTTACATCATTGCTTTGAATTCATATATACTCTTGTCCTATGAGTATTTTCACACCTTGATCTGTTATGTAAACTTTATGTTTGTATCGCAATGTTTCGAATAGGCACATGCATTTCGTTGTTCCGCATGTGTTTCCGATATGTCCCAATTTATTGTTCACAATACCCTTTTGTACTCTGGTGTTTGTGGGATAATATGAACCTTTGCTAGAAATAGTAAGGGGATTATTTGGACCTTTGCTAGAAATGGTAAAGGGTATATGCTTAGAGCCTGCGATGCTCTAGATTATGTTTGGTGGTCATTTAGAAATGAATGGACCATATTATGTTATGATCCCACTTCACCATCTATGTGTTTGACATGATATCCAAAGCTTTTTTTTATGTGCTTCTATATGTGCTTTAGATAACTCAATGTGCCTCTCAAATTCTGTCAGAATCGAGCTTTGATCGATTTTGCCTATTCTTGTTTCGTCTCTTTGGAAATTGATTTTAGGGTAGATGCTTAGAGCCTGCGATGCTCTAGATTATGTTTGGTGGTCATTTAGAAATGAATGGACCATATTATTTATGATCCACTTCACCATCTATGTGTTTTGACATGATATCCAAGCTTTTTTTATGTGCTTCTATATGTGCTTTAGATACTCAATGTGCCTCTCAAATTCTGTCAGAATCGAGCCTTTGATCGATTTTGCCTATTCTTGTTTCGTCTCTTTGGAAATTGATTTTAGCCAACATCCTTATTTCAATTGAGCTTTACATTATTGCCTTGAATTCCTGTATACTTTTATTCTTCAATTATTTGTATACTTGCGTCTATTATGTAAAGTTCATGTTTGTATCGTAATGTTTCGTATAGGCACATGCATTCCGTTGTTCCGCATGTGTTTCCAATATGTCCCAACTTTATTGTTTACAATGCCCTTTTATACTCTGGTGTTTGTGGGATTGTCTGGAACTTTGCTAGAAAATAATAAAGGGATTATTTAGACTTTTGCCAGAAATGGTAAAGGGTATATGTTTAGAGCCCGTGATGCTCTACCGGCCCCCTCTGGCTTCATTCAGACGTGGATGGATGACGCTCCCAGACGTGGGAGATTATGTTTAAGATCCCACTTCACCTTTTATCTATTTGACATGATATCCAAAGCTTTGATTATATGCTTTTATGTATGCTTTGGATAAGAATAAAATGTATGCAACGTCAAATGCGACGTGCTTTGTTATCTAATATGTGAGCTTCTATTTCGTATTTGTTCTCTAATATGTTCTGAAGTGCTTCATATGCTCCGAAATGCTTCCTATGCCATTGATATACTCCAAAATACTTCATATGTCATTGATATGTTCCGAAGTATTTCATTCGCCATTGATATGCTCCGAAATGTTTCATATGTTGTTAATATGCTCTGAAACATTTCATACGTTCTTGATATGCTCCGAAATGCATCACATGACATTGATATGCTTTGTAACAATTCATACGCCCTTGATATGCTCCGAAATGCTTTATATGCCATTGATATGTTCCGAAGCATTTCATCTACCATTGATATGTTCCGAAATATTTCATTTGTTATTGATATGCTCCGAAATATTTCATATGTCATTGATATCCGAAATGCTCCTTACGTTTTTGATATGTTTTGAAATATTCCATATGTCATGGATATGTTTCTTATGCCAATGATATGCTCCAATTAGCCCTTACTCCATTGTTATGAACAAAATATGCTTCGAATGAAATGACATTGTAACTATGCATTCGTCGAGTGGCTATCTTTGAACTCTTGTATCTCTGCCTTGTATTTTAAAACCTTATTTGTTCGAAACTGTCCTCTTTGCCATGGATATGTTAATCACTTGCTGAGCTCTATGTGCTCACCCTGTTGCTATATAAATTTTTCAGGATAACTTGTTGCTCGCTAGAATGTTTAAATTAGGCTGAGGCAATGGAAAGCCAGAAGATTTTAGGGCAAATCTTTCGTACTTGATAGGTTGATGTTGTATGAGTTCCTTTTGTGTGTAATGAAATATCAACGACAACTCTAGATTGAAGTATCTTGTAAATATTTAAAAAGTACCTCTCATATCGGGATTTTAGGAAAAAGTTTAAATTATGTAATGATATAAACATGTGGTACATGTTGGGTTTGTGATTATATAGATTCTCATGCTTATGGATTTATGATGTGGTTATGGTTTAGTTGAGTGACTTTGGATTTTATGAATCATTAAGTAATATGATGGTATGATTATAAACTGCACAGGTTTTTATGAATTGTGGTTTTATGGGTGTGAGTTTGATTGAATGTTTTTCAGTGTCCTCAAATGTGTGTTTGGATCCTGGATTGTTTGTCGAATTATATATTATCAATTTTGAGTGAGGTTCACACCTCCTGAACGAGGATTATAATTCGGGGGGGGGGGGGGGCCGGGGGCGGGGGCGTGACAACTTTAGATAAACTTTTACAAGATTTCATTTAAAAAGGGACTGGAACCAAGTTATAGAAGCATGAAAGGCCATCAAAATTGTCTAATGACAGTTTGTAGCCCTGGAAATGTCAAGGTCAATATCATGACTCTATAGATTGTTAAAGTTCCTACACTATGTCTCCCAAAAGTCCATGAATATTTGTAGCTTTAAATAAATACAAAAGAACACATGCAGCTGTGCTATTAGAAAATGCTTGAAATAACCTTGAATTTGCTTTTGTCAGCAGAACAAACTCGACAAACCACTCCCATCTGGGCCTCCCTCTCTGTTATTTCTACCGAGTAAAAGTGAGCAGACTGCTTGTCTACCTGTGTAGTGTTGGATAAGTAAATAAAACATTGAATGCAACAGTTCTAAAAGCAATAAGTGGAAAAGTGATAACCTTTCTGGCAATCAACTGACCCAATGGAAGTGGACTAACAATTACTGTGCCATTAAGTGCCTCCTCCAAAACAGTTGCAGACACAGTTGTCTTAATCGGCACTCCAAGTTTACTAACATGCAGTATACATTATAAATAGGTGGTCTTGAAAGTCTTCTGATAATTGATGCAAAAGAGTTGTCATGAAATACAAAAATGCCAGCAAGTTTCACTAATTAATTTTACCTACAAAGTGCAGCAAACATTGTGTTTACAGTACCAAGATTTGAAAGATCAACCTCCAATTCTTGGCTAACTGATTCAATAGCCTGGGAAAAGAAAATTAAATTCCATGACTCTGTTTGGTGGATAAAAAGACAGCATGAAATAAAAAAAAGAGAGAGTACAAAATGAGAGAAAACATGAGTTCAATGATGACGATGGTTAGGATGAGCTTAAGTGTTAGACAAAGACAGTCCTGAACTGTCATCTGATAGAATGAAAGTCAACCTCGAAACCTGATGTGTCATACTGATGTCGTTTATCTGGATCAGACAAGATATTGTATGAGAATGTGACCTCCTTAAAGACATCTGCTGCAAAAGGATCATTTGCATTTTTGTCAGGATGGTACCTGCAAAATGAGCAGAAACAGATGATCAGGCAGATCATGGATAATTTACTTGCTCTTACCAAACAATTTCTGATTTCCAAATAAGAAAAAAGGTTATGTGGTCCCCATCCCTAGCAGGATAAAATTCAACCATGACATGTGTCATAGAAAACTTTTACAAATTTAATTTCTTGACTACTTCAAGTGAAACGATAATTTTCACTGCCTCAGTTGTGATCATGCCATATAGCCTCAGAAACATCTTACATAACGATGCTGATCTTATTTGCTTCTATCATGATGCAGCTTTAAGCATTTTGATCGTCTAATTAGCTATTTTAGAGTTGGGATGTCATTGTCAACCTCAGAACTAGATCAATCCCAGGAAAGTCAAAGAGTCAACAGGAAATTTTCTCCTAACAAAAATGTTTTTTCTATATAATTGTCAAAGAATACAGTATTCTTTGTGCCACTTCAATGGCACATGAGTATTTGCTTGGGTGCTATAAACTAAAAGTCCAACCACACTTTGAATATTCATGGTTAGGAATTAATCATATGAAGATAACCTGTAGCTCAGCTTAGCCTAGGAAACAACATGTATGAACCCAAATCTTCTAAGAAATTGTCATCCACCTCTACTTGGAGCTGTATAATATGAAGAAACAGTTTACGGAAGAATTTGAACAAAACGTCAGATTTTTGCTGGTGCAAGACCAGCGGACCATGATAAGTTGACCTAATACTGTAATACAGGATGACAATTGGATTGCTAAAGTGTTTGATCATTTATATACACACACACGCACAAGCATACATGCATAGTTAAACTTTTAGCATGGATAGAATCAGACTCAGAGGCATCAACAGAATTTTTATCGATCCTTATCCATTTACCAACTTTCAGATAGTGTTCAAGTCAGATGCTTTGGCACTTTTTACATACTGATAGTAACAGTGAAGAATCTTGGACTGGCATTTTAAGAAATATTAACCATTGAAATCTGAACTACCACATTTTGAGTGTACTACCATCCCTTGGAACAGTACTAAAGGTTTTTCCCAAAAGACAAAAAAAATGGAATCTCGGTTGTAAGACTAGTTGCCAATCCAGGAAACACATGATAACTTTTTAGTAATGTATGATGTATCTAAAAAACGTTTATTTCTTCAAACAGTAACTAATATTCATCACCAGGTTATTCCTTTCTACCCAAAAATAAACATGAATATGAAGCACCAATAAGTCCAAACATATGTCTATGTGCTAAGTTACGTTGGATTGGCTCTACTACCAACTGCTTGCGCCAGTTAAAGAGATATCAACCCACCGCTGAGACTTCAAATATACCAAATTAAATGATCATCTCAAGAAAATAAGAAAAATCTCAAAATAATAAAAGCCCACTTATACTGCAAAGCGATACGCAAAATCTACGCTCTCAAAGATATCACATTTAGAATCCACCAAAGAGAATTCGGGGCTCTTACTTGAGGGCCAATCTCCTATACGCACTTTTGATTTCCTGTTCCGTAGCATTGCGAGCGACACCAAGAACATCGTACGGGTCCCTCCTCTGCTGCTGCTTATTGGCATCCTCTCTCCTGTCGGACCTCGAGGAAGGAAACCCCGGAGCCGGCATCTCTCCACTCCCAAAACCAAACTCCGAGCTTGAACCCTAATCGCCCTCGAACCCAACAAAGAGAACACCTTGACACGACCCGAACCAAGAATCCCGTGTGAAGGACGCAGATCTACAAGCCTAACTCGTTCTGTTACCCATTTCGAATCCAATTAGAGAGCGAACGAGATAGCCCGAGGAGCTCGAGGAGGGAGCGATGGAGCCGCCTCGAAGCCCACCGAGCTCTGCCAACGAAGAAGAAGAAGAGGCGAGGAGAGGGAGAGGATTTGGAGACGGGAGGAGGGAGGATGGGTTGGGTTTCCACTGCACCTCATGAACAGTGCAGCTGTTAAGATGTCCCTCTCCCGTCATGACATCCGAGCCATCAACGCCCCCCACATTAACCGCTGATGCCGCACGAAACTTTCACGTGCGGGTAAATACTCTGCCGTTCATTATTCGATCAACGTTTCTGATCGGACAAATCTTATGCGGGCATTCAAATGGAAGAAACGGCGATGGGGAGTTTGAAATCAGATCGGGAACGCGATTGATCGGCGAACGTTCTACTCTTACGCGTTTTCCGCACCTACTTATGATTGGGTGCTGAAGTGGAGTCCACTAACCAGGCCTCCGAGATTTCCAATCAGAAGCAAGAGGGTGGTGCGAGTAAGAAAAGTGGGTTATTTTATGCAATTAAGATGTGGGGCTTAATTGGGTCCACAGGGGAACTTCTCGTGTGCATCACAGACACCGTTGAGGTAACTATTGGGCCGATAAGGGTCCCACTGAAGCATGGACCACTAGTAAGGCCAATGAAGAGTGCTGTAGAGGCAGAACAGCCTGCTAAATGACAAGCCATACATACCCGAGACTTATTATCCCTCTCCATATTGAGTTACTTTTGAGACTCAAAACATCTTTAAGCCTTTCTCAGAAGCCATCTCTCTTGATACTGTGCCAATTTGAACCTTAACATGTCAAGTCGTCCTCAGTAGCTATCACTATGATAGGGCAACAAGAATGGAAGATCAAAAGAAAAGAAAATTATGTAATGGGAAAGCAAGCAAGCATTGGCAGAAAGTCGAATGTCAAGAGGCATCACAGCCTACCCATAAACCATGCATCATCTCTTTGCTTTCTCCTGACAAAGTCTTTTGGCCCGCAGGCAAACAGAGTTGACAATGTATTTGGAACAACATGCGCCCACAAAATATGGAGCAAAGCAATACTAAAAGCTTAATGTATTCGTGATCACCATCAATTTAATAAGCTGGTGAACCCAAGCAAAAACTTGCACTGATGAACAACATGGAAATCAGATCCCTGTCATTCATGCCTGCAGTTCTGCCAACCACCAAGTTCAGCATCCTGATTCCTGCAAGGACAACAGCATGCACACACTTGAAAGCATCCTCTCTTTGAGCCCCAAAAACTTCCAAATTATATATACATACATACATACATATATATATATATATATATATATATATATATATATATATATATATATATATATATATATATATATATATATATATATAAAAGAGGAGAGATGGTGATGGGAATCTCTCCCTACATAGCAAGTGGAGTGTGTCCTTCAATTCCTTCTGTCAAATCCAAGCTTCTGCATCTCATCACAGAGTTTGACTGGTTATAGCTACTTTATCCAATCTGCTGCTACTTGTTCTATGGGTGTTCTGATGCAGTATTCAGAAGAATGAAGTCTTCTTGATAGATATCCCTGCTGTTGTCAGCATTGATGCAGTTGGTTCCATGGAACATTGTCTGTGAATGTTTCATGAGTCATGCAATCCTAATGTTTAAAGAGAAAAAGAATATAGTTTTATCATCGAAGGTATGATAAAGAATGTTAACTTCTTGAATAATCCACTTTCCATGGTATGTCATGAACTGTTCTTGAGCTCTTCCGACTCCTCACACCTAAAAACATCTTGCACTTTTATCTGTACACCACCACCATAGGGACAATGGATATTTGTAGATCACCAACACAACATGTTTCGTGATGCCCCAAGAAAAAAGAGCTGTGCTTTAGACACCCAAAAAAGACATCTTAATCAGCAGAAGATGTGGCATTAATCAAAAGGTAAATGGTGATATTAAATGTGGATGGTAAGATTTATGGGATTAGGATCAGCTTATTTTGTGGTTGTAAGAATAAAATGACCTGTGTGGAGCCACTAAAATCTTCCCTGATGAAGGCAAGCAGCTGTTCTTTTCCATCATCCTATTGCAATGACCACCAATATCTATATAGCATTACCCACTTTGTTTAATAGTTCCAGCATGGGGCTTTGCTTATAAATAAGAAGACCAGAGAAAAGCCCAAGGCTAAAGTGAGAGAGGCATTGTCTCTTAATCATGGACAAAAAAGCGATTGTTATATGAAAGAATGTGGAGCTCACTCTTCCATGAACATGGTTTGCTTTCTCTATATTTCTGGCTGGCTCCCAACCTCTCTATGGGATCCACTTGAAGCCTACACAGCTCAATAGAACCTTTATCTTCCTCCCATGGCTTCTGAGAACTTCATCACAACAGTTGTCCCTTCTATCATAACTATGTTATAGTTGAAGAGTTATGACCAAAGCAAAAGCAAGTCATAAAAATTGAAAACCAATATAACCTTTTCACCAAGGATCTAAAGCTTTTCTTTGAGATGGTAGCAATAAATAAAGCACAACTTGGAACAGTAGAATTTAAGTTGTCAGGATATGCTCAGCTGTAAAGCTATAGTTTTCTAGCAACCTTTTTGGTTTGCCTTAAGTTCCAGAGTTCCACACACAATCAACTAATTAGAAGGGTCACCATAGCCAGCCTCATCAGTCTATGAAAGAACTACAGAGTTTTCTCTCATGGAATAGAATTAGCCTACTTCCTTCAGTATTGAGAACTTTAGCTTCTTTGAACAAAATTGTGAAGTTTGCAAGCCTTCTGAAGACATTCTACATAGTGCTTCATATGATCCCTTTTCTCACCTATAATTCAAAGTTGCCTTTAGCAAGAACTTTTTACCTAGAATTATTCGAATAAATAATCTCTCTGTCCTTACCTTCACTATGCTTTAATGGGATAGCTTCAATAGATGCTGTTCATCAGGCACTTTTTACAGGGAATAATGACTCACAATCTACTTCTGCAGCATGTCTTAGATGAGTTATCTTTTTTTCCTCCATTATCTAATTGCCTATTAAGAGCTGATCCACCATAACCATAGTATATTGGCTTAGGTAACTATTTAAACCAAATCGTATCTGCGCAACGTGGTACCAGATCCATGTCATGTTTGCTGCCACCAGTTCAAGTACCATGTCAAGCTAGCATCAACAAGTTCTTAGAATAACACTCGAGATTTTGAGTCCAGGATTTTATATGTGAGATATGGAAAGGATCTCTTCTTTGATTGGTTGGATAATTGAGTGGAGAAGGAAAAAGCACATATGGAATGCCTTCTTTTGTCATCTGGAAGCCTCTAGTAGTCTAAACGTTGGGACAATCATTGGTTGGCACATCAAGGATATCTAGCAATTTATTATACCAACTACAGTGAAGATGCATAGAGAAGTAGGCATGTGAGATGAGAAAACAAAGCTTTAGAGTTTAATCAAGTTTTGATGAGAAGGAAATAAACATCTATATGAGATGAAAGAAGATTAGCCTGCAAGCATTGAGAGGAAACTCTCAGCTTAGTGCAGTTTTGCTTTAAGAGAGTAAAATAGCCTATTTTTCTTGAATTTGTATTAGGCTCATAGACAAAGTTATGCATTGTAAAAGATTTTTTACCAAGTTGATGTATTTGGCCCCATTTGTTAAGTGAGAGTAAAGTTGACAATCACCAGTGAATTAATTTCTACTGCCACAAACTCTAAACTTCAGAGTGCTTTCATTGTAATGAGGTGGGAGATATGTTTGAGCAATCTACCAGTAGCTTGAAATGGGGTTATCTGAACAGGCCCTTTTTCCAGTTGGAATGCTACGTTAAGAGCAATGACACTGCCATATATCATAGAGATGGAATGTTCTGGTCATACACTATTGCAAGAGATGATTCAGTCAAGAAAATGATGAGAATTTTTTAGCTTTAGATCATCAGCACAGGAAGATCAGGTGCTCCTAGAGAATGAAAGTGACAGCTTGCCTATTCAAAAGTAATGAGATTTCTCAGAGCCTTGAGTTGTTAATCATTTTACATCATGGGGGTTGCTCCAATTTCATTCTGAATAAACAAATAGCAGGCTTACTTGTCATTGTAGATCTGTCTTCAAGTTGAAAACGATCTATGGAAGACCCAAAAACTAACAAAAAGTATTGCTGATAATGTGCCAGACACTGGAGTATCATTAGGGTTTAACTGTGGCTAGATTTAAAGATCATATAAGCAATCCAACAATTGACCATGAGGAGTCTTAATCTGTGATGGGAAGTCAAATGGTCAAACATGAACTATAGTGATCCATCCAACTCTAAAATGTAGAAAAGTCACACAAAGCTGCAACTGCAATTTTCTTCTATCTGCCTGGAGGCTGAACTTGATGACAGCTTACAAGTCAAATAAGACTAGGACACTTGATATGCACTTTAAACTGACACCAAAATAACAGTGAACCATAAAAAGGAGATCTGATCAAAATATCTCATTGAAACATTGAGAACCTATAAAGCAAGCCAGTATTGCTGCTGTGAATATTCAAACTCTGGCATCTCTTACATAAGCCAACAATACTACAAGTGCACAATGGGGTCTGCTAAAGCTTATGCTCAATACTATTGACTAATAAACTAAAAACTGATCCTTAACAACAATCTTATGTGGTCCTATCTTGGTTATTTCAAGTGTCCTGATTAAAAGATAATTGGTACAATACCAAATCTACTTGAATTAACAAAGCAAGATCTAGCACAAGTGGGTAAAGGCTGCACCTGATAAAGGTAGTATAACAAGCTTACTTCTAACTAATTCAAACAGGAAGCACAATAAGAAAGGTTGAAATAAAAATAGAGAATCTCAATGGTTCATGCAATATTGACAATCATTATATATTTGTTTTATAAACTGGATATATAACAGTTTATTTAGAACAAAATTATATTTTTTTTACATTAATCAGAACAGTTTATGAGGTCTTAAGATAATAACCATTTCTTAAACCCCACAGCTCTGAGTAAAATATAGTAGCTGAGCTGCTAATAGAGAGAAGACAAGCAAACTTCGAGTCAAAGTCTTATGTCTACTAATTCTATGTTATCAATACATGTCATCATTAGATTTGTTCATGGCGAATCATTTACCTACTGAATCTTCCTCTGGTCTTCGCCACCTAAAAGTCTAGAGCTGTTCAACATTACCTGGTAAAGACTAAATGGAAATAGAAGAAAGAAGAGAGATGAAACCACGGTGAGGAGAGGAGAGCTATATATGGCTAACCTTGAGCTTGGAGCGACAGGGGAATGAATGGGAAGCCTCAAGTCGTTTTGGAGGTTCTCCAACGACCACCGCTCGCCTTCTTCCGCCTCAGGCAACGCGCCCACGTCCTCCATCACGGTGTCGGAGATGCCCGTGGAGTTCCTGTGCCCCATCTCCCTCTCCCTCATGGCCGACCCCGTCATCGTCCCCCCCTCCGGCCACACCTTCGAGCGCAGCTGCGTCCAGGCCTGCGCCGACTTGGCCTTCTCCCCGCCCGGCCTCTTTCTCGACCTCAGCCCCTCCTCTCCCCTCCTCATCCCCAATGTCGCCCTCAAGTCCGCCATCCTCAGCTGGTGCCAGCGTTGCGGCGTCCCACCTCCACAACCTATCCCCCTAGACGCCGCCTGCGCCCTCATCCGCAGTCTCATGCCTCCCTCCACCAATCCACGTCCCCCTCCTCTGGCCCTCTTGTCCGACCCGCCTCCTCATGTTGGTGGTGGTGGTGGTGGTGGTGGTGCGAGAAGAGATCAAAGAGGTGAATTCATGCGGCAATTCACGGCGTTCTCTTTCGACGAAGCAGAGGAGGCCGAAAAGGGCGAGAGCTTTGGACCACCACGGGAGTATGCGTACCCCTGTGATGGAACCGAAAGAGTAAGAGAAGACAGAGGTGACCTCTCCAGAGACCGAGGATACGACGAAAAATATGAGGAATTGCAAGCTTCTTCGGCACTGCCGGATAGAAAAGGCTGCAGATCGAGGAGAACCGCCCAGAATATGAGGGAGACGATGAGCCCCAACACCCCTTCCGCTTTCTCGGTTCGCACTACGAATCATGCTCCCTCCTTTTCGCAACTCTCGACCCCATCGGCGTCCGCGCGCCAGTCTTCTTCCTCCAATTCCTCCATTACCGAAGCCTTCGTCGAGCAAGCGCCCAAAGAGCCGCCGCCGCCGCCGACATCACAAGTCCAAAACCCGGCCGCTTCCAATCTCCCTGCGTCTCCGATCGCCGACTTTGATTTGTCGGAAGAGGAGATCCTGATTAGATTGATGGACACGGAGTTATCCGAGCAGGAGTCCGCCGTGGTGTTGCTCCGGCAAGCCACAAGGGAGAGCCGCGACCGCCGGATTGACCTGTGCACGCCTCACCTCCTCGCCGCGCTCCGCTCCATGCTCCTCTGCAGCAGCGCCGCCGTGCAGATCAACGCTACCGCCGCATTGGTGAACCTATCCTTGGAACTGGAAAACCGCATCCGCATCTTGAGGTCGGGAGCGGTGGCGCCGCTAGTGGACGTGCTCAAAGGCGGCCATCCGGAAGCCCGCGACCACGCCGCCGGCGCCCTCTTCAGTCTCTCTCTCGAGGACGAAAACCGGGCGGCAATAGGGGTGCTTGGAGCCATTCCGCCGCTGCTCGACCTCTTTTCCGTGCCCTCAGCCGAAGGCGTCCGCGCCCGCCGCGACGCCGGGATGGCACTGTACTACCTCTCCCTCGCCGGCTCCAACCGTTTGAAGATCGCGCGAGCTCCGGGGGCGGTGCGGGCACTGCTCTCCGTGGCGTTGGAGAGTGAGGAGGCTCCCGTCGACGGGGCACCGCCGCCGCATGGGCCGGGCTTAGCGAGGCTAGCGATGATGATGGTATGCAGCCTGGCCGTTTGCAACGATGGGCGGGCAGCACTGATGGACGGCGGGGCGGTGGCGTCGGTGGTGTCGTTGATGAGGTCGCCAGCGGCTGCAGCGGTGGAGGAATACTGCGTGGCAGCACTCTACGGGATGAGCCGCGGGAGCCTCCGGTTCCGCGGACTGGCGAGGTCGGCGGGGGCGGAGCCAGTGCTTATGCGGGTGGCGTATGGCGGCGGCGGCGGCGAGATGCGGCGTAATATGGCGAAGAAAACGCTTAGGGCGATGAGGGGGGAGGACGGCAATGACGCGCCGCCGCCATTGGGATTCCCGGTGGACGACGACGGCAGCGTTGTCTCGGAGGGGTTGAAGTCGTTACGCGGGCGCCCCAACCACCACGCTGACCCGTCGCGCATGAACTCGGCCGGGTTCTGACCGAGTTGAGATGAATCGTTATTGTTATTATTATTTTATGTTTGTTGGAACAGAGTGTTTTTTTTTTATCTATCTTTATAAATGTGAGAAAATATCTAAGATTCAAGAAGGAAAAAAAAAAGGACATGGAAAATTTGAGGAGAGGCGTAGCTATCGAAGGTGTAGAAGTTAGACAATTGTGTAGTTCTATCTCCTTATTTAAGTGATCAATGAGCATTTTCATTCTGATTTTTTTTTTATTGAATGATTAAAGAAGTAAAAAATGATTACTAGAATTATTTTAGTTGAATAATCATACAAGTAAATTAAATTCTCTTTGAAGACACTTATATGGAATAACAATCTGTAAATTCTTTCTTCTATATGAAAGAGCAATCTGAAGACATTTATTTTCCTTGTTTTATTTAGTGATTAATTTGGATGGTGTATTGGGTTTAAATAAAGTATTAATATGCCCATAATCCGACTATGTTTGTCTTTGTACTAAGATCATTGTGAATAAATATTACTTGTTCGTCTAAGTGTCAAATTTGCTTTGTTTTCCAAACAAAACCCTCTCCTAATTTTTACATTAAAAATCATTTTTACTTTAGCTTTTGCAAGATTGACTCATGTCAGGTCATAATACATGGAAGAAGATCCTCAAACGATTGATTTGATTTTTGTACTAATGTCATAACTATATCAAGAAAGGTTTTGAAAATAATTTTTAGGATTGACTCATCAAATGTAATCAATTTATTTTGATTTTCATATTAGGGTTCTATTGATGGAAAATATTTGTGTTATGAAGAGAGACCGTAATGCGTCGTTGCAAACGGATCCTCGTCTCGGATGACACCAATCACATCACGGGGGTGATGTAATCAAGATGGACGGTTGACATAGAGTCGTAACAGCCACAACTGTCGTCTTCGGAAACCAATAAAGGTCGTTGCAGCGCAGGTAGAGGCCGTCTTCGTCCCCTCCTAATTTACTAGGCGTCGTTGCAGCGCAGGAAGAATCATACAGGGCAGATGAATTGGGTTCCTCCTGCTGCTCCGCCGCCTCCTCCTCCTCCTCTTCCGCCAGGGATAAGATTCGATCCGACCGGCAACGAGCTGGTGCAGTACTTCCTCCGGCCCAAGGTGCTCTGCCTGCCCTTCAACGGAGAGAGGATAATGGATGTAGACATCTACCTCTTCCACCCCGACCATCTCCCCAGTAAAGCATCCACGCCATCATCTCTTCTTCTTCTTCTTCTTCTTCTTCTTCCTCCTCCTCCTCCTCTCCTCTCTTTCTAGGCGGTATAAGTGGTCCTGCATCTGTTCTTGAATCGAAGCTGCCCGGTTCTTGAATCCAGACCTCTCGGCAGTGTCATGATTCATCTGATGGTTCTCATTTGGATCTTGGATCCGAAGCATTCTCACTTACGTTGGTAGTACTGCGTGCAGTTAACTTGGAGGGTCCGGACGGGACGTACGCGCACTTCTTCGTGCGAAGGGACGCGAGCGAGCAGAGGCGGAGGCGCCGACGCACGCCGTATGGCTACTGGAACGAAGTGGGCGTAGAGGAGGCAGTCCGAGACGAGTCATCGAACGTGATCCTGGGATTCAAGAGGAACTTTGTGTTCTTCGAGGGAACCAACGAGACCCTTTGGGAGATGGATGAATACCGCCTCAACCAGGAGATACAGGGGATGAGGAACACCATTGACCTCAGGAGGAACAACTACGTCATCTGTAAAGTGTACAGGGAGAATTCACAGTCTTCTAGTGATTTATCATTCACTTCTGTAGAAGCTCAGGTAATCGGCAGCGACGAATCGGACAGCAGCACGGCGGCCAATAAAAGGAGACGCAACTGAAGAAAACAGCTCTGCAGGTGATTCGATCTGTACGAGTCGCATGCTACGCCGAAGAAGGCAGATTCTGCTTTACGCATCTTTGTTTTCCTTAGTGGAGGTACAGTGTGATCAAAGTTTCATGTTCTTCTTGAAATGATTGATGTGTTTCTGAACAAGTTGACGGATCTTCGCATAGTAAAAAGAATAGTTTACTGGAATAATCGCTTGTCTTTTACTGTTTGCTCTCCAGTGTTGTTTGGACGCTCCTGTTCTTTGATCCTAAAGTTTCGATAGAATTTTTTGTTACAGAATTTTTTAAAAAAATTCAGATCACTAAAAATTTATGATTCTTTACTTTGTTTATTTTAGATCATAGTAGTTTTAAGGAAGCAATAAAAAAATAAAAATGATAAAGATATTAATAAAGAAAACCAAGCCAATAAGAATAGAAATTGATGTGAGTCTTCAAAATAAAATATAATATAATTAGAAGTATTCAAAAGCACAAGACTCCTCTTGAAGCAAGAGGATGTTCATAGCAACAAACAAATGATACTTTTTTTCTTGGGTTGTTAGATTTGAAACTGTTAGAATTTTTTTTGGTTTTAATTGCTCATTTGAGTTAATTTATTTATTAATTTGGTGTAAAATTTATATTTTTAAATAAAAATTTACAAGAATAGATTTTTATTTAAAGGTTTTTTAGTTAAAAAACAAGAAAAGAATATGACTTTACGGCCAACCGCCCGGATGACTATGCCACGGATGAGATTCTGTCCGACGCAAGCACAGATTGCCCAAGGTGCTTGGCCTCCGCGTCAACGAAGACGACAGACTGGAGATGGACGTCTTCGGCTTCGACCCCGACCAGTTCCCCTGTAAATCCTCCACGCCATCATCTCTTTCTCTTCCTCTCTTCCTGCTCTGCGTTGCCGGATTTGTGGATTTTGTAGCTTTAGATTGGAGGCATACGTAGTCCTGCATCTGTTCTTGAATCGAAGCTCCCCGGTGTCGGTGGTACATCTAGTCTTGCATCCAGTCTTGAATTCGAGATCGCCGGTTGGTTCTGACTCAGTTTCGTGGTGTTGCGTGCAGTAAATTTCGAGGGAGCGGACGGGAGGTACGGCCACTTCTTCATGCGCAGGGATCCGAACGATCTGAGCCGACGCCGACGCACCCCGAATGGCTAACGGAACGAAGTGGGCATATAGGAGCCAGTCCGAAGCACGTCCTGGGACATTATCCTGGCATTCGAGAGGACCTTTGCCTTCTCCAAGGGAGCAGACAACGGCCCTGTTGAGGAAACCCGTTGGAGGCTGGAGGAATACCGTCTCAACATGGCGTACGGGATGAGGAATACCACCGACCCCAAGAAGAACGACTATGTCGTCTGCAAGGCATACATGGAGAATGAAATATCAAGTTGGTACAGTTCGCAGGCTTCTAATGAAGTGATGGCCCCTTCTGGTGGAGCAGCTCATCAGCAAGGCGGCAGTGGTGCAGCGGCCACCAGCGGCCTGTCGAGTAATATAACACATCACTTGCCGTACGTCATTCCTTTGGTTGCTGCTTGCGCTCGAGTGCTGTTTTTTCTGCGACTCTATCCTCGGTAGAGCTGAAGGGCGAGGAGGAGGAACAGAGTCGAAGGTAATGGTGGACAAAGCGACTGTCTAATTGCTTACTGCGGAAACTATAACTTATAATTCCTTCTTTTTCTAGGCATTAATTCCCTTTATCTGTTCATCGACGTTGTCATCCTTCCAACAATCCAGCTCCCTACCTTGCTTGTTCCAAGTGTAGCTCTGCACTCTGTACTCGTGGCGGCTTGCGAACACCAGAAACACCACGAAGTTTAATCACACTCAACACTGCAAGTCTCCCCTTGGTCAACTCGTTCTTGATCCATAGCCCGTTCGATGCCTGGTCAACCGGGAACACGACCGAGCTGCTGAAGAAGAACCCCATGGACAACGTGGACAAGAAGAGGCCCGTGCTCGTCGGCTTCATCCTCTCAGGAGCTTCCCTGATGAATAACTCGAACTGCCCAACGTAGGCGAAGGCCACACCGGCTCCAACCAAGAAGAACTGTGGAACGAGCCAGAACACACTCATCTTGGTGTCGTGATGGACCGAGAGGTTTCTTCTCTTCCTCTCGACGACGGCGCTGAAGACTTGTGATGCCTTGGACTTGGTTTGTGGATGAAGCTCCGGGCGAGGGGGACGACGAATCTCTCGTTGAGGGGGGTGAAGAGGAGGATGGAAACGAAGAGGAAGAAGGAAAGGGAGCCGGAAGGGTAGACGTACGAAGGAGCCGATGGGAAGGTTCATGTACGTGGCTTGCTCCACCGAGAAGTTGGTTATCTGGGAGTAGACGATCCAGAAGAGGATGCAGGTGGACGAAATCGTGAGAAGCTTCAGGACCATCTACACCTCTTCTACTTGTGTCACTGTAGTTGCCTTGCTAACGTTCAGGCTCCACCATCTTCGCCTTCCTTGTCTGACCTGGTGTTGCACGCTTGAATGGCTGCTTTGTCAAGCCACCTGCACCCACCTGATCATCACTCCGGTGTGATCGATAGATTTACATGACCATTCCTTCAAAACAAAGAGAAAATCCAGCTTGTCCATGAATGAATTAATATGTTTACGAGTATTTTTGGTTTAGGAAGTCGAGACAAGGTATGGATGTTGTAATGGTTGGCTTATCTGAGTCGAGATGAGGTTCTATTATACATTGAGCAATTATTCTCTTCCAGTCTCTAGCGCCAATGACCAATGAGAATATGCCACGTTCCCCGGTGATTATTTGAACCATCCGGTGTGCGCGACCTAGGCCGGCGTGTACTCGGTTAGCTCGCTGGCGTCGGCCGGATGAGGCAACCTCCGCTTCTCCCAGGCCCAGAGGAACACCCTCCACATCACCGTCAACGGGATCCCCTGCGGCCTCCTGTACCGGTATCTCCTCGTGCCCAGCAGCAACACCACCATGGTGGCGTCCGAGATGCCGTAGCCCCACCCCGGGCTGACGTTGTCCCGGACGTACACCAGCACCGTGGCCGCGAACTGCGAACCGAGGCTGATGCAGAAGTAGAAACGGTTGAAGAAGAAGATCATGGCCTTCTCCTCCTTGGGGTCGCGGCTGCAACACGTTGGCCTTGATGCCGCCTGCCCCTAGGGCTATCGTGTGGTGGGAGACGAACAACATCGCGAGATGGTCGCCGCTAGCCACGACACATTCGTGGTGCGCCACCCGCGCGCTGTCGCTGGCCGGGGGTCTCATACTGCTAAGGGATGTGTCGATCGTCAACAAGCTGACGCTCTGGTTTCACAAGCAGAACGATAGCATACTAACAACTTAACTGTATATATATATATATATATATATATATATATATATATATATATATATATATATATATATATATATATATATATATATATATATATATATATATATATGATTACACGGAATGAGATTGGATGTTTGTATTTTTGCTTTAGATGGTCATACCGCGGCGGTGATCGTGGCGAAGATCGCGACGGTCATGTGGCGGCCAAGCTTCGCGTCGGCTAAGAAGCCTCCGACAAACTCCAGAAGATTTAAGTGTGCCCATAAAATTTGTGACAATGTTAGCTGATCTTGAGGTGGAAAGCTGCAGATCTCCCACCGAGTGACCAAGAACAGCGTCTATATGGTCCTTCTCAGCGCTAAGACATTGCATATATAGGCAGCATCTAGCAATGGAAATAATATGGCCCCTAAGATGAGACCAGCACCAAGCCACCCTCCCGTCTTGGATTTATCGACAGGATTTCCATTGTAATTGACGACTTCACCTTCGTCATCAATAGGAACATCAGCAGAAACCTAGCTACAAAGTGGAGCACGGTGGAAACACACAGTACTCAGAAATATACAGATGAGCAGAAAGCATTTGTTGAGCTAGATGTGTAATAGACTAATACTCATGACTACCATTTTGCAGCTCCTGTCAGAGATGAAGGGGAGGAGGGGAGAGATAAGTTGATGATTGTGTGACCTTATAAAGGCCGCAGCGATATGAGGTGAGGGAAGGAGGAGAAGAGGTTATTGCCCACGTCTTTCTACTGTGGAAAGCATGGTATTTGGGTGGGTGAGCGCCGCTGCACAGCACGCAGCGAATGGACGGCGAAGAATGACAACAACACTGCCGAGTCCGCGGCAAAGACAGTGCGATCCACGCGTCTCCTGAGACACACGCGGAGGGTGTTCGACGATTGGCGCATGTCTTGTCGTCCTGGTTATCTGTTTCCTGCAGCTCGTCCGGCGCTGGAGATCACAGTGGCAACTTACCCAACGAGTCGAAGGGAGATTACTACAGATCCGTCTTGTCTCTCCGTGAAGCCTAATTTTTTCTTCCTTGATTTATCTCTAGCATGTCCGTCATAGACGAAAGCAAGTCAGAATCTTGCAGTAGATTGATGCATCATACTCTGTCTGATCGAGCTTGTGACCTGCAAAACTCAAATAAGAATCTTTATTGGCTTAAACTATGACTGAAATTTCTATCGCCTTAATCTGCCAGTAACATGGAACAAGAGTTTGCAAGATATTTAGAGGTAGATCAGAGAAGTGGAGGGAGAGTGACCGGTGATCAGCTTCAGTGCGCTCCCTAACTTTGGAATGAACAAAGTCAACCAAAGTGCTGTGATCGGCTTTAGAAGAAGCATGGTTTTGTGTCATCAATTGTGTGAGCAAAGAGCAGGAGACTTGGCTCAATGCTCTCATTTCACTGTCACTGGCTTCTTCCTCCGTACGAGGCAACAAGTTTGACTCTTGTCGAAGACAGGTGTTGGGAACCTCCGCATCCCAAGCCACAGATGGCAATTCTTGAAGCAGTCAAAACCTTGTCTATCGAAATCATGTTCTAAAGTATCAATCTGTGCAGAGAATATGCTCATGTCATCAAAACGTTTAGTGGGTTTGATCAAGATGTCATGTCATCACAATGTTTGAGCAACTATTTCACAGGAGCATACACCAGAGAGCTTGATTCCCTAAATACTTCAGTTAGCAGAAAACACATGAGTAATGAATGGTTGTTCCATCAAATAAAGTTTACAAGGGATAAATTTATCAGTTAACTCAGAATAAAAGAAAATGAGCTCACAATCTTACTGCAACAGTGGAGTTTTGGGATACTATTGGCCCCGCTGCATATGCTCTTCAGGCAACCCTATTGTCAACCGTATAAAACATGGAGGATAGATGCTGTTGTTTCACTGATGGAAGTGATGCATCTTTAGACTAATTTGCTTAAGAAACATGTGACATGCCATCACAGTCATATCATGGGCAAGTCAAGCATATATATCAAATGACAACAGTAACTTCTGGGTTGACTGAAAATAGACACAAAATGCAGGATTCTGATTCTGGTTCTGATCGAGCCGGAAACACGAACGGTCTCGATTACCGAGAATCATTGTGCAGAACAATTCATTTGGGAATCAGATCGAACACCTTGCGGTCATTGTCACTCCTCAGCACCTCGATGGCCAGGCGATTGAGTAACAAGTGGCAAGTCAAGCTTATCAAGAGAGAAACAAGAGCTCTACAGTTGAGAGAACGCGACTGTGGAACCCAACCAAACACGACCGACGCGACCACACATCGATGACACGATTCGACTGCACAAAACTCGCACGGTCGATGTGAGACCTCGAAGATGAGGCTTCACTACGTCCAATCCGATAATTAATTGGGTCGGATTCGAACATATTCGTGGCTCCAAATAAATCGGATTTTAAATCAGATGCGACCCCCCCCCCCCCCCCCCCCCCCCCCCCCCCCCCCCCCCCCCCCCCCCCCCCCCCCCCCCCCCCCCCCCCCCCCCCCCCCCCCCCCCCCCCCCCCCCCCCCCCCCCCCCCCCCCCCCCCCCCCCCCCCCCCCCCCCCCCCCCCCCCCCCCCCCCCCCCCCCCCCCCCCCCCCCCCCCCCCCCCCCCCCCCCCCCCCCCCCCCCCCCCCCCCCCCCCCCCCCCCCCCCCCCCCCCCCCCCCCCCCCCCCCCCCCCCCCCCCCCCCCCCCCCCCCCCCCCCCCCCCCCCCCCCCCCCCCCCCCCCCCCCCCCCCCCCCCCCCCCCCCCCCCCCCCCCCCCCCCCCCCCCCCCCCCCCCCCCCCCCCCCCCCCCCCCCCCCCCCCCCCCCCCCCCCCCCCCCCCCCCCCCCCCCCCCCCCCCCCCCCCCCCCCCCCCCCCCCCCCCCCCCCCCCCCCCCCCCCCCCCCCCCCCCCCCCCCCCCCCCCCCCCCCCCCCCCCCCCCCCCCCCCCCCCCCCCCCCCCCCCCCCCCCCCCCCCCCCCCCCCCCCCCCCCCCCCCCCCCCCCCCCCCCCCCCCCCCCCCCCCCCCCCCCCCCCCCCCCCCCCCCCCCCCCCCCCCCCCCCCCCCCCCCCCCCCCCCCCCCCCCCCCCCCCCCCCCCCCCCCCCCCCCCCCCCCCCCCCCCCCCCCCCCCCCCCCCCCCCCCCCCCCCCCCCCCCCCCCCCCCCCCCCCCCCCCCCCCCCCCCCCCCCCCCCCCCCCCCCCCCCCCCCCCCCCCCCCCCCCCCCCCCCCCCCCCCCCCCCCCCCCCCCCCCCCCCCCCCCCCCCCCCCCCCCCCCCCCCCCCCCCCCCCCCCCCCCCCCCCCCCCCCCCCCCCCCCCCCCCCCCCCCCCCCCCCCCCCCCCCCCCCCCCCCCCCCCCCCCCCCCCCCCCCCCCCCCCCCCCCCCCCCCCCCCCCCCCCCCCCCCCCCCCCCCCCCCCCCCCCCCCCCCCCCCCCCCCCCCCCCCCCCCCCCCCCCCCCCCCCCCCCCCCCCCCCCCCCCCCCCCCCCCCCCCCCCCCCCCCCCCCCCCCCCCCCCCCCCCCCCCCCCCCCCCCCCCCCCCCCCCCCCCCCCCCCCCCCCCCCCCCCCCCCCCCCCCCCCCCCCCCCCCCCCCCCCCCCCCCCCCCCCCCCCCCCCCCCCCCCCCCCCCCCCCCCCCCCCCCCCCCCCCCCCCCCCCCCCCCCCCCCCCCCCCCCCCCCCCCCCCCCCCCCCCCCCCCCCCCCCCCCCCCCCCCCCCCCCCCCCCCCCCCCCCCCCCCCCCCCCCCCCCCCCCCCCCCCCCCCCCCCCCCCCCCCCCCCCCCCCCCCCCCCCCCCCCCCCCCCCCCCCCCCCCCCCCCCCCCCCCCCCCCCCCCCCCCCCCCCCCCCCCCCCCCCCCCCCCCCCCCCCCCCCCCCCCCCCCCCCCCCCCCCCCCCCCCCCCCCCCCCCCCCCCCCCCCCCCCCCCCCCCCCCCCCCCCCCTCAAGAATTGACACAAACATAACATTGTGAACTGCCCTAAATGACTGCTTTGGGACTCGGTCAAACCAAATAAATCCCACAGGGTATGTCATAAGCGATAAAATATTTTGGATAATCCTTGTATTGATACTTCAAGGTAGAAGTATCCTTGAAACCTGGAACAATGACTTGTAATCATGGTCAAATTAATATAGTATTAGTGTTTTAAGCATCATAATGAGTGTTTGAAGGTGACACATTCGTAATTATTTTTTGTTAAAGAATACGTTATATATATATATATATATATATATATATATATATATATATTAGTCCCCGGGGGGGGATCTTTAACCTCGTCAGTACACCAAAAAAAGAAGAAATTAACATTGTACTCGCAGGAATGGAACCCAACCCACGCACTGCCCACCTCCCAAGAATCTCACGTTGCAGTGGCATTAGTAAACTAAGAGCTTCCATTAATAGAATAACGGGAGCATCAAACGGCACACGGGCTTCGCTAATGACGCAATCAGACAGGCCACGAGGCGAGGTGCACGTGTCGTACAGCCGGTTAGTCAGGCCCGTGTACGGTACACGCGACCCGACGCCCACTCACACGTCAGCGTCGACTTTTGCCTCCGTCCCCGGCAACCCGTCGCGCACCCCTCGAGGATGACCCATCGCCCGCTCCCGCCGGCCCCACCCTCCCCGTCCTTCCCTCGTCCTTCGCCTTAACCCCGGGGCCCGCAGGCGACGGGAATCGCGAGGCTCGTGGGAGTTCCCGCCCGTATGATAGGGGGCGTGGCGCGCAGACTCCGAGGGCGATCTGGAGTCGGTCGCGCCCCATCGATCGGACGGCTGTCTTCGAAACACCCAGAAAGAATGCAAACTCGGTTCCTCCACGGATCTCCGGCTGGTCTGCGATTGGAAAAGGAAAACGGTGGGACCCACGACAGGCACGTGTTGTAGGCCTGGAATGACCATAGCAATACCCTCCTGCTTTATAGGGCCAAAAACAAGATTAATCTGCTCTTTTTTCTTGACAGTGAATTCAACTTTGCTACTTGATATACATACGTATATATATATATATATTATTATACAGTGATAAACAAAGAAGAATGTTCAATAAATATTTCTTTTTTGTTTTCAGAGAGATCTCATATGAAGGGAGGAGAAAGCTGTGAGGGGAGAGGGCCTCATTGGTAACTGTTTGTAGGGAATGCTGTTAGGCATAGACCTCCCTGAGTACACAGCTAAAGCCGTGTCAGAGATGGATCTTTTATCCCTGTTCTCTTACATGTAATTTGAAGGCAAGGCTGCAGAGTGCTCAGAAACAACTGTATGCAGTGGAAGAGGGAACTTGTACATTTCCTTTCCTTTCGTTCCTGTGAACTCTTAAAAATCTGTCTCATGACAAGCTTCCTTTGGATGACTGAAACCTCGCTCGAATGCTTTCTTTGTCAAAGCCCTGCATGCAGTCCCCATTTTTCTCCTCTTTCTTTTATTCTTTCCTTTTACTATAACAAGTTTGCTCATACTCATCTTTGTCCGAAAGGTGGAATAACTATGGAGGATGATGAACAGACAATGAATTACGCAAGAACACAGTTGTTTCCTCTGACATATTCCAGCCATTCCACCTTCTAAAGACTTGTGAGATGTGTCGAGGAGGATTATTACTGAGGTAAAAATTTCTACCGCGAGAGGCTTTTAGCAGGAGACCAAGAATGGTTGATAGGTGGAAGGAGACTCGAGGATGAGTCAGTGCGTGGCCCACTTGGTGGTGGGCGTCACGTGCGGTCTGCAGTACGGCGCTCTCCTCACTTTACATATCCCCTCTCCCTGCAACGATGCAACGACGCCACCAAACACCATTGAGTGTGTGTCTGTGTGATGAGAGAGAGAGAGAGAGAGAGAGAGAGAGAGGGAGAGGGCGAGGGAGAGAGACGGACAGGCCAACCCCCGCTTCTGCGCCTTTGGCACGGCTCAGTACCAACACTTGCAGGCTTTTATACCCTCTACCTCTGTCTCTCTCTCTCTCTCTCTCTACACACTCTCACCTCTCATTCATGTCTCTCACACACGCAGTATACTGTTATCAGATACTTGTAGTAAACATACTGGTGGTGTTATTGGAGTTGTCAGTGGCACTGCAGCAGCAAACGATCGGACAATGAGAACGCTGAAGGCGTGTGATGGGGTGTGTATGTGTATGTGAAAGACAGGTATGAAAAAGAAGGTTGAGATGGATAGGAGATTGATGGCAAAAGGAGAGAGAAAGGCACAGGGAAATATGCCTGCTTCTCCTGCCGCAGCTGCCTCCTCTTGTTTCCACGCCCGCGGAGGGCGCATGGGGTGCTGCCGCGGTGAGGCTAAGCGACGCGTCACCGCCTCTCGGATTCCCGTCCTCCGCCGCGTACCGCATTTATACCCCACCTGCGCCGCTCCCAGTCCCTGTCTCCCCCTCCCTCGTGATCCCTCCACTGAGCACTAATTTTGAACCCTCTCGAGCGTGTTGGAGATCCGTTTGGGCTCGTGAGTCCGCGGCCGCCGACCGATGGGGGAGCCCGTGCCGAGCGCGCCGCCGCTTTCGGCTCCACCAGTCGTGGTGGTCGCTCCCAGACCCAAGTCGCCACCCAAGTACCCCGACCTCTGCGGCCGCCGGAGGCTGCAGCTCGAGCTGCAGATGCTGAACCGCGAGATTGGCTTCATCGAGGTAACCCAACAAACCTTCTCGTTGACCCAAATATCGGATTTGTGGAACTCTTCGAGTGCTTGCGATGGCTCTGCATGGAAGCAACATTTAGATGGATTATCTTGCAATTTTTAGACTCTGCAATTTGGGTAGCAAAACATTTTGATTGAAGAGCTAAAAATGTTGCCTTGCTCGATGGTTGAAGATAGAAGGGCACTGTCACCCTCAAAACAGAGTTATGAATCCTAGTCCAAATGAACAGATGTCAAGATGGAAGACATACAGTAACAACATCAGGTTTGTCATAGGCAAAAAGAACATTTTTTAATGGCAAAAGATGCTGATGTGGCTAAAGGAATTTTTTTGAATGGATCTTTATGTCTCCAGCAACATATCTGTTGCTACAGCTTCACTGGAGTGCATCCGGTAGATCATCAATGTTCAGCTGGAACTATTTCGGAGACTGCACTGAGGCATTGTTTTGCTATACATATAATGTATAAGATACATACATACACACACACACACACAGTTCGGCTTACATGAGTTCTTCTTCAGGAACTTGAAGTATGTGCCTGTTATACAAAATAAAACATAAATGCTATGTGTGAGACCAGTGACATGATGATAGCTATCTATCTTGTCTGATATGTGTGAGCTTTGCTATGTGTGGCATGCTGATATGTGTGAGCTTTGCTATGTGTGGCATGCTGATATGTGTGAGCTTTGCTATGTGTGGCATGCTGATATGTGTGAGCTTTGCTATGTGTGGCATGCTGATATGTGTGAGCTTTGCTATGTGTGGCATGCTGATATGTGTGAGCTTTGCTATGTGTGGCATGCTGATATGTGTGAGCTTTGCTATGTGTGGCATGCTGATATGTGTGAGCTTTGCTATGTGTGGCATGCTGATATGTGTGAGCTTTGCTATGTGTGGCATGCTGATATGTGTGAGCTTTGCTATGTGTGGCATGCTGATATGTGTGAGCTTTGCTATGTGTGGCATGCTGATATGTGTGAGCTTTGCTATGTGTGGCATGCTGATATGTGTGAGCTTTGCTATCTTTTCTGTGGAACTAAATATTGACTTCAAATCTACAGATCAAGTAATTCCCGTAATAGAATTGGTTGAAGGTTTGTATATATCTATATTGACTTTGCAGCATGAACCTGTAAAAATTAGCTGCTGCTGATATGTGTGAGCTTTGCTATGTGTGGCATGCTGATATGTGTGAGCTTTGCTATGTGTGGCATGCTGATATGTGTGAGCTTTGCTATGTGTGGCATGCTGATATGTGTGAGCTTTGCTATGTGTGGCATGCTGATATGTGTGAGCTTTGCTATGTGTGGCATGCTGATATGTGTGAGCTTTGCTATGTGTGGCATGCTGATATGTGTGAGCTTTGCTATGTGTGGCATGCTGATATGTGTGAGCTTTGCTATGTGTGGCATGCTGATATGTGTGAGCTTTGCTATGTGTGGCATGCTGATATGTGTGAGCTTTGCTATGTGTGGCATGCTGATATGTGTGAGCTTTGCTATCTTTTCTGTGGAACTAAATATTGACTTCAAATCTACAGATCAAGTAATTCCCGTAATAGAATTGGTTGAAGGTTTGTATATATCTATATTGACTTTGCAGCATGAACCTGTAAAAATTAGCTGCTGCTGATATGCTTCTCTGTTTTACGTTTAAGTTTCCGTTGTGAAATACGAATATCTCATTGAAATTTTATTTTTGAGCAGGAGGAGTTACAATCACTTGAAGGAGTCCAACCTGTTTCCAGATGCTGCAAGGAGTATGCTTCACTCTTTGGCTCTTGTACATTATTTGATTTTATTTTCTTTGTGATTGAGAAAGCAAAATTGGTAGGTTGCCTCTGGATGTATGTTATGTTCGACCAAATCTCGGGAAATGTGTATGAGAAGAGACTGCCACTCTTTTCTCTCCTTCATCAGCTGCTTTTCTCACAATAATAATGTTCCACCACTTTTTTCACTTTGAATTGTGTAAAGCTCCATTGCTGGCTCGAGTGACTATAACTTGAACCTATATTAGCAACTCCAATAAAATGCATCTATAATGCTGATGATAGGAACGATCCATTTAGGTAATGCATATAAATGAATTTTTTGCTGAAGTTCTTGATATAGTTTACTTCTGCCATAGAGCTTTTAGACATTTGGGTAAGAGTTACAATCTTCTTTATCTTCTGTCTTTAAGTGTGGTGTGGTAGTTTTCTGTTTTCTTGTCCTCTGTAGCTGTTTCTGGTGGCCTAGGCTCAAGTTGGGCTCTCCTACTTGTGCTCTCATGTAGCAGTTTCATGTATTATTTTCTTTCTCCTTAATAAATTAATGGGATAATTAGCTCATTCATCCTCCCAGAAATGAAAAAAGACTTGTGAGATCCAAGTTGTCTATTGAACTTAGAACCTCGAGTGCAAAACCATATTCAGTGTCATATAGACTTGGGGTATCCAAGTTAATAGCATGTTCCCTGAGAAATTCTAGTGCTTTCAACAATATTAAGATTGTATATCATTTTATGTAGACTAGAATTATAAATCATGACTATTTTGCAGGGTCAACGAATTTGTGGGAATAAAACCAGATCCCTTGATGCCTATGTATGATCCTTCAATTTCACCTGTTGCATACTAAGGTTTATGTGATATGTAAAAACATATAACATCTGTATGCTTGTTTTGTCAAATAGAAATAAGCGGGAGGCACGCATCGTGTTGCTTGTGGAGATGGCTGAGGTACTGACTCGATTCTATTTCAGTTTTGGTTCACTTACTTGATGAACACAATTAAAGGAAGATATTTGCAATCCTGAAGCTGTGAAGATAATAGAACTTAACCATACAGAGAAACAGGGAAAGTGTTTGGTCTAGAGAAAACAGGGAAAGTGTTTGGTCTTGTTGATGTTGCTGCATATATAGATTCATCTGCACTTTTTGTTCTTATTTGGGGCATCAGTATTCAGCATTACCAAGTCTTTAATCTATTAATGCCTTACATAATTATCAGTGAGAATCATAAACCTTCATTCTCCACATTCATGTTGTCATGTGACAATTAAAATCTCACTCAGAAGATATCAGCTTGCACTACTTGTCCTGTTGTGTTGCTTCAGATAATTGGTGATTTCTGCTTTCACGCCTTCTCAACTCTGCCTATATTTTCTGATTATACTTTGGCATGATGTCTTATGCCTATATTTTCTTATTCTTACCCTTTTTTAACGTAGTAAGAATTGCAAAAACTGAAGTATTGGTACTTTTCCTAATATGCTTGTTTTCACCCTCTCTAAATGGTTTACTTGCTATATTATAAATTAAAACAATGCCAGTCCAGTTCTGGCATGCTTAACTGATGGAAATTATGGTCCATGGAGTTACTAGCCTCTTGGTGTTGATTGGCTTCTGAGGTTATATGATGACCAAATCTTGATTGTTATGAAGGTCTGTTCTTGAAGGTGTTAAAAAATTTCTACAAATTTCTATAGTTTAGCTGTTGAAGTTTAAGTGTATTTACAACTTCTCATTAATATAATATACGTTGATCGAGCAGCAACAACTATAAAGGGGTTCTAATCTTAATACAGATAAAAGTTACTTTATATTCAGTGTAATTTTGTAGGCTGTCCTTGGATACATAATTATACAGTAAAGTGATGTTGAGTTAATAGTTTTTTGTGCTTGTGAATCTGAAAGGTCAGTGTTTATTTATGCTTTAGCAGATGTGAGCTTCAAGAAATTTTGTTAAAAGGGAAAAAAAGACAAAACTAGAAATTAAAAAGAAAAAACAAAATGAACTAACAATAGAAAGCCATAAATGAACAACAATTACTTGTCTCTGATGTTTGTTCTTGTTGACTTATTCCTTTGGCATTGTTTTGGTTGAAGAAGTGTTACAACAATGTATTTTCCTATACTCAAAACACAAATGACTAGCATAAAGCATGACCATTTGAACGAGTCATTCAGAACATTTATTTACTCTGATCGATATTTGACTTGGTGAAACTTTTGGATCTTCCCTTCAAGTTTTGTTGGTAAATTATGGCATTCTTTCCCTTCTTGATTTGATAAGTTCATCCTATTCATTTTGGATTCATTATTGTGCTTTCATGCCGTCTAACTGCAACATTCTATGGCACCAGAAACCAGATATCTTGTTTTAACATCTTGGATACACAGAATCTTTTACTAGATAACAATTTTCAGATCCGGTTGATTACACATGAGCCGACATACTTATTATATGGACATCATTCTTTTTGATAAATATCTTGATAATCATTCCATATATTTAAAGAGTCGCAACATATATTGCAGCATCAAATTTGTTGACATCTTCTTAGCTGTTAGTGTCGTATCCTTCAGGAAGTCCTCGCACAAGGTTCAGAGGTTGACAATTTAGTCTATGATGCAGCAAAAAACATATGCTGTTATGCTTATAGAAAATGTAGTTTCTTTTCATTTGAAGGAGAAAAAAGACTCGTTTGGTTTTTGCGCAGGTCGAAGTTGTGCTTTAACTTGTCGTGGATTTGCTGCCTCAGTGGGTGTATGCTTGAGCTTGAAAGACCAAGCTGTTCTTGTCCACAGAACTGTAACCGTTGTCAATGTGGATGTCCCTGCCCTCGATGCTGTGAGGCTCCTACCTGCACACCATGCTGCAGTTGTTCCCGAGTTCCCTGTAGTTGCAGCAGAGCACCCTGCAGCTGCTTGAAGTTTCCTTGCAGTTGCATTGGAGCATGCTGTAGCTGCTTGAAATCTCCTTGCAGTTGCAGCAGAAACTGCAGCAATTGCTCGAAAACACCTTGCATTTGCGACGGAACATGCTCCTGCTGCTCCAAAATTTCCTGCAGCTGTGGTGGAACATGCTGCAGCTGCTCGGAGATTCCTTGCAGTTGCACCAGAACATGCTACAAATGCTCCAAAACTCCTTGCAGTTGCAGTGAAACATGCTGCAGCTGCTCAAAAGTTCCTTGCACTTGCGGCTCAACATGCTTCAGCTGCTCAAAAGTTCCTTGCACTTGCGGCTCAACATGCTTCAGCTGCTCAAAAATTCCTTGCAGCTGTGCCGGAACATGCTGCAGCTGCACAAAACATCCTTGCAGTTGCGCTGGAGAATGCTGCAGCTGCTCGAAAACTCCTTGCAGTTGCGCTGGAGAATGCTGCAGCTGCTCGAAAACTCCTTGCAGCTGCGCTGGAGAATGCTGCGGCTGCACCAAAAATCCTTGCAGTTGCGGTGGAACATGCTGGAGTTGCCCCAAGGCTTCTTGCAGCAGTTGCTCCGATGTGTCTTGCTGCAAACCGCAATGCCATTGCTTCAACGCTTCCTCCTGCAGGCCTCACTGCTGTAGCTGGTGGCCTTCCTGTTTCAGGCCATGGCGGTGTGGCTGGTGGCCGTCATGCTCCAGTTCATGCTGTGATCAACCATGTTGCGGTGGCCGGAAGACATCATGCTCCAGTTCATGTTGTGCTCGACCACTCTGCTGCGACTGGAGGCCGTCCTGCCCCGGTTCCTGTTGTGCCCAAGGATGGTGCCGTGGGTGGAACCCCACCTGCTGGAGACCACAATGCGACTGCTCATGGTGCTGCGGCTGGAAACCTTCATGCTGTTCCGGAAGACGGTGCTGTAGCTCGAAGCCTTCGTGCTCCAGAGGCTGCTGCACCTGCGCCCTCCCAAAACTCTCCTGCCCCGAGTATTCTTGTGGCTGTGTCTGGTCCTGCTCCAAGTGCACAGATGCATGCCTCTTACCTAAATGCACCAAAAAACCCTGCTGCATCACTGGATGTCTATGTTAAGATTCAGACCATAAATTTGTATTCCTTTATTCTAGCTTGACATGCCATATTATATTCTATTGTATCTCTGAAACATGTTCAATATATAGAATTCTGTGTAGTAGTCATTCTTGATGATTAATAGCTCCACTCCGCCAGACTGCACACATTATTTCTGTTGCAGGCATATCGTTTTCTTCAGTGAGGAAGAAAGAAAAGATGGCAGGAGAATCAAGAAAAGGTTGACTATCATCAATGGCATCCAAATAATGGTGGAGTTAATATATGCAGATGTACATACGCAAGCAATGCACCCACCACCGATGATGAGATAGATAGATAGATAGAACATGTCGTTTATGTTGTCTCGGGAGCATCCGCACAATGGATGGGCTCGAAACTCTTCCTGCTGAGATCATGTGAGCTTCTTTTATTCTTTTCACGAAGAGCATCATCTCCTTTGAGGTTGCTGTCTTCTTCAGACCAAATGCAGACAAATCAACGCTTCTTTCCTTGTCGAATACATTTAGCAAAAGTTCTTTTGACTTTATGATTTTGTTATTGGAGAAAAATAAATCACTATATCACTTGGATTTAGTCTGACAAATACAGATTATTTTATAAAAATCTGATAGATATATTATTATTTACTCGAGCCTAAGTATCTTAGATTAGCTATTTGGTGACTTACCGAATCAATTATCTATTTATTTATGTTTTAAAATCATATTATTGATAGTAATTATCTTTTTATAGCTCTCTTCCTTTATATATATATATATATATATATATATATATATATATATGTATTTGTGGGTAGGTTTTCGGAGTTGGACTTAAATTCCACCGCGAGTGAGCAGAAACGAGTCCTTATTCTTTTAAACCACGTTCGTCCTTGCTTGCTTTTCTAATCGTGCGTCCGCCTCTCCGCCACCAGGACCGCTGTAATGGCCACGTCCGACGATGACGCCCAAAGCTGGCCGTCGCGGCCTCCCACACGTGGCCCCATGCTCTTCCGCATGCCGCACCGCTGGGCGGCGGCCCCGTCTCTGCGGCGGAGGAAGATGACCGTTGTCCGGCTGGGCTCGCGCCGGGGGTGGCGGTGGCGCGGGCGACGGCTCCTGGGGGGGCTCCTCCGGCGTATGCGTCTCCGGTGGCTGGCGGCCATGTACCGGTCGGCGCTGAACCGGCTTCGGGAGAGCTACGGGGCGGTGGTGAGGGATCTGATTGAGGCCCAGGCCGTCCAGTCACAGCTCATGAGGGAGTCCTACTTAGCCGTCCCCTTCCAGGTCACCGCCCCTTACATCCATCATACCCGCTCCTAATCATGTTATAGTTCCTCTCTTCTTCTTCTTCTTCTGCTTCCTCCTCATCCTCATCTTCTTACAGAACATTTCTTTCTTCCTGTGTCTCAGTTTCCTTTTAGCTCTTGCGTATTGTATGGAGCCAACCATGGCTCCTCCCTCTGCTTTAAAGTTGGCGATCACATGATGCATGTAGAGTAATCGATCATGAGCGCATGTCAGGCTGCTTTAAAATTGGCGATCACATGATGCGTATTCCCAAAGGACGATCGCACGCAAGTCTGAAATCTTAATGTTTAATAAATATGATATTAATATGATGAAGATTGCGCAGCGTGAGGAGATTGATTATGGTGTTTCCTATAACACATTGTTTATTGGAGTTAAGCAACTCGTCGAGATGTATTATTTAAGGAACATGATGTCAGTGGCGGCCATTCTTCCACCCTATAGTACTATAATCCCGCATGATAAAAGCGTGTGGAGTTCAAATCAATAGATCTTGAGAATGCATCCCTCATTGAGATTTCTACTAAATCTACAAAATGGTTGTATAAATGGATATCATTCCAAAATTACTTATCTCCATCTTTAGTTATTGCAATTAATCACTTGACTATTAGAACAAAGATTTTTAAATTTTAATTAACATATATATATATATATATATATATATATATATATATATATATATGTATATATATAAAGAAAAAGGCTTGTTTGATAAGGAGCCTTAATAGGTTCTAAGTTGAGGATCTTCATAGTTTAACTTCTCACAGGATTTTCTCAAGGAATAATAATAAAGCAAGAAAGTACATATTAAGCCACTTCATCAAGAAAGATTGAAGAGGTAGATTTTTTACTTGGAAGAAAACAAATGAATGTACAGATGAATGAATGCATCATCTATGACATCAAAGAGAGAATGCATCTCATCCGAGAGTGGGTTGGGGGCTATGGCCAAAGATTTGGTAACCAATGGTTGGGACATAATACAATGCATCTAATGATGAAAGATTTGACAAGTAGATGATCTACGATTTTATGTAGCAGAACAAACGTAAGCATTTACACTACATTGAGGTCATACCTTTGGCAAACCCAGTTGCAGAACACTACAAAAAAGAACAAAGAATGCATTCCATTCCACACAAGCAATCTCATGGAAGAAGCAGGTCTATTCGGTGGATTGGTGAAGTCACACTGCATCATTACCAGCTCATTAGCAGGCCTAATCTGCATGCATGGAAACATTGCTCGACTGCAGAAGTTGGCCTGCTTTCATAAAGAACTTTCTGTTCATATTCGCAAAGAATTCTCATGATCATGCTTTCAAATTCCTCTGCACATCATAACAACATGAAAGAAACTTTTTTTATGTTGTTATAAGAGAAACATAATCTCATAAGGAGTTGTCAAAAGTACATCCGGCCAAAGCTAAAATATGCAATGCAAGTTGGAACACATCTTCCCCTGCATTGCTTTCATACAAGCCACAATCATCTGTCATGTAACATTTCAAAGGAAAAAAAATTATAAGGCTCACTATTTTCTATTTCCTCACGACCACAATGGAGGCCTACTTGATAATATCAAGTGCTTTGGAGATTTCAGCATGGCTAGGCACCTTTCTCACAGTTTTTCAGCTTCAGCATGTGTGTTTGTGCCCCTTATTCAAGTTTCTTAGAGCAGCAGCAGCTGTGTTATGGCATTGATCTGCATGATCTACTGCATTCTGTTGTTTGAGCAAGTTGAATTGGTGTCAAGACTCTAGATTGTGAATGTTAATACTACAATAGATAGTCAATGAACTTGACCCACACTGGAGGTCAATCAAAGTGTCATGGAACAAGACTCCACCTAACCCCTGGATTCTCTAGTTGCTTCAGTTGCCATCGTGCCCTAGATTCAGAACATGATGATGATAGGCTTGGTGACGTAGAACCATCTAATTTTATAAAAGATTTTAAAAAAAATTATTATAGGCAAACAAAACAATAATAAGTCATCGATTAATTGGTCTATAAATTCTAAAGTCTTTTGATCTTTCTACGGGACTCCTTTTATATCAAGTACACTCATGTATTAAGCATGCTCTTTTACTATTTAAGTATCGTATAATCACATTTTAGATTTCTAAGAGATATACTAATTTTTTAGGAGATTAAGTGACTCCTTTTATATTTCTAAAACTTATTTACTCTTCTTCTGGTCTTTCTATGGATTCTTTTTATATTAAGTGCACTCTTGTATTAAGTACACTCATTTACTATTTAGATATCCTAGAAATTATATTTTGAATTTCTAAAAGGGCATACTAATTCTTTAGGAGATTACTATTGAAAATCATTGCCTTGATTGATTATACTAAGGTTCCTAAATCCTTATAGATAATGAAGCTTATCAATGGATGATTTACTTGAAATTTGAATAAAAAAAGACTTGCATCTTTTCTCTTCTAATCTCTTGTATTGTTCTCTTGCTATTTTGCTCTCTTTTTTTCTCCTTATTTCCCTCTTCTTTTTACTTTATTCTACATCAATTTGGTATTAGAGTCGATCAAGAAATCTATTGTGTATCCCGTTCGGTTTTAACTAGCAATAAAAGCTTCGATCAACACTCAAGGATCATTGCACCTTCAACGCAAATCCCTTGCATGTGGAGTTGGACTTCAGAGCAACTATCTCTATGGAATTGGTGGACCACATAGCCTTCAGAGTAAATTTTTAAAAACTTTACTAACATTTTTATTAAAAAATTATATATTTTATTAGATCATGATTTTCATGACTTCTTCCCCATTTTCTCCCCCTTTTTTTCTATTTATCACCCTTGTTCTCCCTTTTAGCTACAATATCACTAAAATTTAAACATTTAAAACTTAGAAAAAAATAAAACAAGAAACAAGAAAAAAAAGTAAGAACTATTTGAAACATTATATTTTCTCCATTCTTTACAATCCATAACTTTAAATCAAAGAATTTTACTTACTCCCCAAGCCCTAGTTCGAACAAAGCCTAGGTCCACCCGTAGGGAACCTATTTATAATCATGCTCTAATAATTTTTTATAATCAAGCTTTTGACCTTAATGATAAATTCCTAGAACCAAACCTAAGTAATGGGCTAACGAGTTCTGTTTGCTAACAATACGAGGGAAATATCTTAAAATAGATGTGTTGAACTTTGATAGTAGGTTTGACTCAAATATGTTTGTGACTAGTTAGATAGAATGAAAGACTACTTTGAGTGATATGGAATGATTGATATTAAATGTGTATGATTTATAAAAATAAAACTGGTGGGGTTTGCAAGAAAATATTGATAACATGTCCAACGTAGTCTTGAACACCATCGAGAGCCTCCCATCACTCAATAGGAAGTCATAAGACAAAAACTTAAGGAAAAATATTTACCAACATACTTTCAAAGCCAATTGGTTAAATAATGGTTAAACCTTAAATAGTTGAATTTTAGTGTGGCAGAGTATTTGGCCCAGTTTGAGGAGTGTTTACTTAGGTGTGAAATAGAAGAGGATCAAATCATCACTGTCCAAAGATTTGGGCTTGACATCTAACGAGAAGTCTCCCTTAGTTTTCCTGACACTGTGGAAGAAGTTTCTCAATGAACCCTTGAGATTGAGAAGCGCATCAAACTTTATTTAATTTATCGAGCATCTTCTTAGTCTCTCGATAATAGAACTATTTCCCAATCTACTCTAAGGAGTGACTTTATCAACCCAAAAATCTCCACTACTAGCAACAATCCTGGCCTAACCATGAATCGTCCAACTTGTTCAGCTATTGATTCTCAAACTAGTTCTTCTTTAATCTAGTGTCATTATTATCATAATAAAGGTAATATTACCTCCTATTATCCTTAACGTATCCCTACCCTAAAATAAGAACTAGATGATCAAATCAAGGAATGAACTTGCAAATTAGTTATTGATAAGGGTAGCACTACGAATGTAGTCTCAAAATCTACTACCAAGAGACTAAACCTTAAGGTAGAGCCACGTTCGATCCCATCAAAGTAGCCTTGGTTGACAAAACCACTCTACCCGTGATCAAGAGATACTTGATACCAATCAAAATGGGTGATTACCAGGATGAGCTTTACTGTGACGTCTTACCAATGGACATTGCCCGCATTCTTTTATGTTGATCTTAGTTGTACGACATTGATGTTACCAATCATGAGAGAGAAAACACACATCTTTTGATATAAAGGTAAAAAAATTATCCTACGACCAACAAAATTGTTATAAAAAGATAAAACAAAAACGCTCAAGTATCTTCCATAAGCCCCAATCACCAAAGGACTTCACTTATTAGATCCTAAATCTTTTGAAATGAAAAGCCTACACAACAAATTTTATATGGTCATCATTATTAAAGAAATTTCTATCCCTTCCACTATTCTTGGCCTAACTCCTAAGGTTAAATCCTTACTAAATGAATTTTTTGATGTTATACTCTCGGAATTACCTAGTGATACCAATCTTATAGGATAATCAACATGCCATTAACCTTCACCTAGAATCATAGCTCCCTAATCTCCCACATTATAGAATAAATCCTAAGGAGAAAGTCGAGTTAAACAAACAAGTTGAAGAACTTTTGGCTAAAGGTTTTGTACGACATAGCGTTAGTCCTTTCATTGTCTCTCTCTTATTAACCCCTAAGAAAGATGAGTCGTGAAGGATGTATGTGGACAATCATGCGATCAATAAGATAACAATCAAATATCACTTCCTAATTTCTTGACTTGAGGATATGCTAGACCTTCTCGTTGGATCTAGTTGGTTTTCAAAACTTGACTTGAGAAATAGATACCACCAAATTCATATTAGACCTGGTGATGAATGGAAAATATCATTCAAAACTCAGGATAGTTTATACGAATGGCTAGTCATGCCCTTTGGTCTATCCAATGCCCCCAAACACTTTTATGTGCTTCATGAACCAAGTTTTACAATCATATGTAGGCAAATTTGTTGTAATCTACTTTGATGACATCTTGATATTTAGTAAGACTAAAGAGAATCATTATGAACATCTTCGACAGGTTCTTACTACCCTTCGAGTTGCTAAGTTCTATGTCAATCTAAAAAGTGTTTGTTCAAACAAACACGTTTTATTCCTAGATTTCATCATTTCTGCCCAAGGTATTGCCACTGATCCAAAAAAAATCTACATCATTGTAGAATGGTCTAAGCCTAAAACCTTTTCTAAAGTTCGACATTTTCATAGATGAGTCTAATTTTATAGGAGATTCATTAGAGGGTTTAGTTTTATCATGGCACCTATCACTGATTGCCTAATGAAAGGTGAGTTTTCTTGAACCTTGGCTACTACCAAAGCCTCTACTGATATTAAAATGAAAATGACCATTGTTCTTGTTTTTAGGCACCCTGTCACTTGTGATGCCTTTGGTAGCAGTTCATAACGAAAACCATCATGAACATATAAACTTTGTTCTTAGGGATGGTTATCTGTTTCGATCTATTAAATTGTGTGTTCTCTGATCCTCCCCTCGGGACTTCCTTATTTAGGAAATGCATGCGACTAGATTAGGAAGTCACTTAAGCTAAAACAAAACCATTGTATTAGTCGATGATAGATTTTATTGGCATTTTTTACAATGAAATGTTGCTTGAGTGGTATCGTAGTGTCGCACCTATCAAATTGTCAAAACTCGCAAATACAATACTAGCCAATACACCCCATTACCCATTCCGTATTTATCATGGTAAAATGTGAGTCTAGATTTTGTCCTTGGACTTCCCAAAATAGCCTGTGGCCATGATTCTATTCTGGTTGTTGTTGATTGATTTTAAAAATAGCCTACTTTATCCCATATAACAAGACTAGCAACACCATATACATTGCTAAATTACTTTTCAAGAAGTGGTCAAATTGCATGGCTTGCCTTTAACCATAGTGTTATTACATGACTTGCCCTTAATTGTGGTATATGATAAGGATATGAAATTTATTAACTACTTTTAGAAAACTTCATAGAAATTGTTTGGCACAACATTAAAATTCTCTTCGGCCTTTCAACTCATTTCAAATTATCTTCGTTTATACTCCTTGCAACCCCATTGGCTTTGCACCCTTTCCACTTGGCTATCGTGCCTTAAAATTAGCTCACTCATCTGGTCAATATTTTTTTGAAGTAATTAAAGTCATAAATTTGCTAGTAATGCATACCGTAGAAGTTAAGAATCTCAAGTAAATATCAAAATGCATATTGTATTAAGTGTAATCATTTACTATTTAGGTATCTAGTTACATTTTAAATTTTCGAAACGTATAATATTTCTCTAAGAGATTACTCTTGAAAATTATTATCTTCATTGATTATATTAAAGCTCCTAAACCCCTATAGATAATAGAGCTTATCAATTTACTTGAGATTTAAATGAAAAAAATACATCTTCTCTCTCCTAATCTCATACACTCTTCTCTTGCTATCTTACTTTCTCTCTATTTCTCTCCTCTCTCTACTTTATTCTATATCACTTGGTCCAGGCCTATAAATACAAAACTTCACAAAAGTATGATAAGATCATACCTACATCACTTTTCCAGGCCTAAATCCAAAACTTCACAATAAGATCATACATAGATACTGTGTTTCTTAAACCAAATAGGAGGCCTTTTTTGTGAAACACTCAAACCATGTAAGGTTTATGCAAAAGGTTCTGGACTTTCACAAAAGGCCTTTTTCAAGTTTTAGCTTCACAGCAAGAGAATTACCTAGGTCAAAAATACAGCACAATCACCATGGGTATGCACTAGATGCTATTCAAGATGAAGAAGAAAACCCTTGTTGTGAAGCTCGCCATCATGTCAAAAGCGCTCGACAAAGCCTAGTAAATTAAGATGGGAACTCAATTTATGCACATAAATATGTTGACACAATATACAATTGGAGGTTCACAGAAAGTGACAGAGTTCCATCAAGGACTATATCCAACAAAGCTTTGTGGTTGTAGAAGCAATGGCTCTTTAATCAGCCTCCATGGATGATATAGCGAACAAAACTTTCTCACAAATCCAAGTGATTAAATTGAGATTAAGAAAAATAGCATAGGCGCTAGCATATGTTTTATCACCATTATTACCAACTCAATTGGCATCTTAAAAATACATAAAGCAACATAGGAAAATCTTGCCGGAGAAATAAACCATAGTGAATAGTGCTCTAAGTATCAAAGGAGACGTATTACAATTATTCAGTGATATATATATATAGATATATATATATATCTATATATATATATAGATATATATATATATAGATATATATATATAGATATATATATATATCTATATATATATATCTATATATATATATCTATATATATATATCTATATATATATATCTATATATATATATCTATATATATATATCTATATATATATATATCTATATATATATATCTATATATATATATCTATATATATATATATAGATATATATATATATCTATATATATATATAGTATATATATATATATCTATATATATATATCTATATATATATATCTATATATATATATTATATATATATATATCTATATATATATATAATATATATATATAGATATATATATATAGATATATATATATATCTATATATATATATCTATATATATATATAGATATATATATATAGATATATATATATAGATATATATATATAGTATATATATATATCTATATATATATATCTATATATATATATATAGATATATATATATATCTATATATATATATATAGATATATATATATATAGATATATATATATAGTATATATATATATATAGATATATATATATAGATATATATATATATATATAATATATATATATATCTATATATATATATAGATATATATATATATAGATATATATATATATAGTATATATATATATCTATATATATATATAGATATATATATATATCTATATATATATATCTATATATATATATATCTATATATATATATCTATATATATATATAGATATATATATATAGATATATATATATATAGATATATATATATAGTATATATATATATATCTATATATATATATCTATATATATATATCTATATATATATATATATAATATATATATATATATAGATATATATATATAGATATATATATATAGATATATATATATAGATATATATATATAATATATATATATAGTATATATATATATAGATATATATATATAGATATATATATATATCTATATATATATATCTATATATATATATCTATATATATATATAGATATATATATATATCTATATATATATATCTATATATATATATATCTATATATATATATAGATATATATATATATCTATATATATATATTATATATATATATATAATCCAAAAAAGACGACGTCGTCGAATATCGTCTTTTTCTAATATATATATATATATATATATATATATTTATTTAAAAAGTGACATCGCATCACCTCGGCGACGTCGCCTTTTCCTTCCCCACGCGGGGCGACGTCGCTTCGTTTATATATATATATATATAATCCAAAAAAGACGACGTCGTCGAATATCGTCTTTTTCTAATATATATATATCTATATATATATAATATATATATATATATATTATATATATATATAGATATATATATATATATAGATATATATATATATATATATATATATAATATATATATATATATATATATATATATATATATATATATATATATATATATATATATATATATATATATATATATATAATTTTATTATTGTTTTTCTTTCCGCCCGATAGCGGGCGGTCCGCATACCGATATGTCGTCGGACCGGTACATACGGCCCGTACCAGGCGGTATTATTTGGTATTGTCTTCCTTGCTATAAACAACATAATGATACTCAATGATATTAGTTGTAGAGAGTGATGTAGGAATAATATTGATTCCAAGCATGTTGGTACAATCAAGAAGGTTATGAATATACTTATATTGAGAATAGAAGAGAACATTCACTATGGGGATAACTTAGACACCAAGAAAATAATTGATTACCCTAAGATCTTTGATAGAGAAATTATTGCTAAGTTTTTTTTAAAATTAATTAATTATTATTAATTTATTACCAATAATAATTAAGTCATCCAAATAAACCAATAAAAACATGATAATTCTTTCTTGAGATTAACTGAAACCAACTAAGAGTATATACGTTCAAAATTCATGGTTCAAAGCATAGGGGACCTGTTTGAGACCATAAAAGTTGTTACCAAGCTTGCAAATATGTTGACAAAGATTGAGATCAAAAAATCAAGAGGTTTACTCATGAACTTATCAATGGAAGTGTGATTGCAAAGAAATACATTTATCATGTCTAATTATCAAAATTATCAATTGTTAAACATAATCAAACATAAAATAATATAAATTATTATTGATTTCACAATTGAGCTGAAAGTATCACTGTATTCAATGCCTGCATATTACTGAAACCCCTTCGCAACAAATAATGCTTTGTGCTTACTAACAGATCCATTGAGATTTCACTTGATATAGAAAAACCTTGTAAGGTTTTCACTAATTTGATAAGGCATACACATACATCAAATATCAGAATGCATATTGTTCAGCTTCAGCATTTGTCTCTGCCCTCTTAATCATTAGGTACCATTTTATATGCTCTATGTAGTCAAGGAATATATAGTGAAACATAAAAAGATTTTGTACTCATCCAACAAGCTTTCAGCTTTTCCTACTGTTTCTAATGCACTGATTCTTCTTTGTAACTTGAACAGTAGAGGGTAGAGACATGTTAGCATTTTGTTTTAAAAAATAAGGTCCAAATAATATATAAAAAAAAAGATAAATACAATGCATGACGCTTCCGCTGAAGTAGAATTTAGGGAGGGTTAATCAATATAGTCTTACCCACCCTACAAATATAGAGAATTATTTCTGACTCAAGCCCTTGTTATCAATGTCATAAAGGACAAGTTTATCCTTCTTCCAAGAGTCAACCTCTAATTACAGTCCAAATTGTGAGAGACAGAAATTAAAAAAAAAGTCTCGGTAATTATCTCATGGACTGTAAATCAATGATAATTTCTAACCAATGCCAGTACAAAATGTAGAATTATTTTGTCTTTAGTGCACTCCGTAAGAATCAAGAATGGCAAGTTCCCTTCATGTTGCATTAGAAAAAGAAACCCACACAAAAGTTCGATTAAAGTAAACTTACTTCCAAGTTTCTTTAATAGAATGTTAAATCTAGTAACTTAATTTATGCATAATTTTCTCTTTTTCTTTTTCATTGGAGGCAAGGAAGGCATCAGACGCTCGTCTAGGCACCCGAGCAAGGCAAGGCTCGAACGCCTCGATGATGGGGCAGGTGAGCGCATGCAACTAGATGTGGCCTAGGCACGTGCTTGGGCCTAGGTGTCAGACGACTCAAGCATGCACCTAAACTGATCACGGTTTGATCGAATTAGATGAGTCCAATGATGGTTCAAATCGAACCAATGACCCATCACTTAAACCCCCCCTCTCCCCCCCCCCCCTTCTCATGCATGAGACTAACCCCAACCTCCTCTCTAGAAAGCCTAGCTAGTGGATGCGAACGACTTCCTCCCACAACAAAACTAGTACTTCAATGACTAGTGAGTGACTTCCTCTCACACAGAGGCCCTTCAACAACATTTTATTCTCACAATAACTCTCCTACTCCTCCTCGATAGTCCCCTCTCAACCTAGGGTCACCAAGCCTCTCTAAACGCGACAACTCCCCTCTCCTGTCTCCTCCTATCCGATTCTCCTCCTTCCTCTTCTCATTAATTATATTTCTTTAATTGTTATTTTTTCAAGTGCCTTGCTTCACTTGGGCGAGATAACACCGTAGATGTTTTGGCACTTTGGCGCCTTTGACTACATCACTTAGAGGGAAAACTTTTATCACCAAAAATCTCCTGCAATTGATCTCATTTGGAGGCTATGCCAATGAAAAACACTTGCAAAGTAACAAAAAACTGGAATAGCTATAAAATTGCAGTCCCAATTACATGACTTGCCAAGAACAAGCTGTGCACTATTTTTTCGATATGAGAATCCAACATACAAAGCAATAGCTTAAGTAAACATATATGCCAATACATGTCATGACACGATCTAAACTGTTTTCTTCTTTGTCTATTTTAATTTCAAATATGAATTGTGTACTTCTAAACTACTACAACCACTATTAAACATCACACTCAACAAAACATTGTAAAAACCAAACCAGAAACTTAAAATAGATCATCACAAACGAAAACAAAGAAGAAAAATATAAAGCATAAAACAAGATATCAGAACTCAAAACATATTTGATACCACGGGAGATAAAACAAAAACTGGAAACAACAGTATGTTTTGGGAATTGCATAGACTTATATTTCCAAATATCATTTCACAATTTTACTTCACAAAATCTATGTGCATAATCACTATTATGCCACCTTGTAAAAACATAATGCAGAAAAATGTAAACCATAACACGATAATTAACAGAAGATTTCTCAGTAACACACACATTTTAGAAAGATATAAAGTATGTATCTAAGGCGAGTACCGAAGATGAAAGGCCGAATTAAGGGCAGCCACAGGAATTCTGCAACGCCACGAAATCCGCTTCCCCTCCGCTTATAAAGAAGAAGTACCCGACCGTCAGGCCGGCGACGACGGCGACGAATACGCCGGCGTTGTAGGACATGACGGCGAGCATGAGGAGGTACCCGACCGCGGAGTTCAAGCCGAAGAGGAGGGCGGAGGCGAGCCTGTGGGGCGGGCGGAAGAAAGCGGAGTCGGAGGGGGGCAGGAGGAAGGGAGCCTCGACCGCCGACGGGGGCGGCGGCAGGGAGGGCTCGGATCCGGCGAGGATCTTGAAGCGGACGCGGCGGTCCTCCATGTACTGGTAGAAGAGGGCAGCGGCAAAGAGAGCGAGGAGGCTGAGGAGGTAGCCCGGCCAGGAGTCGGTCCGCCACGAGTCGAACAGGATCGTCGCCTTCTTACCCCAGTAGAAGGTGATGTGCATCATCTTGAGGGATTGGAGGTGGAAACTGACGCTGAAGCTGAAGCTGAAGCTGAGCACACTAAGAGGTTATAAATTTGTCCGTCTTGCCTGTCACGGTTTACCTCGGCGATGTCACCAAATTGCTTCCTACACGACGGGGTTTTCAAAAGTGTTATCGTTGGTTTAACAACAAAGAGCAAACGCCTTCGGAACCCTTTCGTGATCTACCCTTTCGTCTACCAAAGTTATGATTGGACAAAAACAGGACAATCCATGTTCACGTCCACGTTGTTTACTAGATGGAGCACACCATGTGACCTATAGCTTCTTGGCGCATTAGAGAGGTTACCCAAATGGAATTCGAAACTAATAATAACAACGTAAAATCCCAATTATTTGAGATCCATTATAATTACAATTATAATTATATATAAAAACTTTTTATTTATAGTCTCTACTAATTTTTTAGATAAAGAAATCTAACAAATCATTATTAACTGATACCATTATATAAAGGCTGACCAAATGGCCATGGTCACTTGTATTGACTTCGAAATAGCAAATTCTGAATTATCAGACTATTATCACTGAAGACAGACTTTTGAGGTATCTTTCTGAAAATAGATCCATCGACTATGATTCCCATCACAGGTCAGTGATACCAATGTGCTGTCAAGTCATTTAGTATCACATAAAAGACGAGTAAGACACAAACAAAACTGTTCATAAAAATTGAAGCTACAGTACTAAAAGCAAATCACAACAATAGAGATGGCTGCTTCTATACTTGGGGTAGAGTTCTTCAAATGGCTGTCACCGGCACATCATTCAGGACAAAACAAAAAAACAAAAAAAAACAAAATATTCCTATCGAAAGCTACGTCATATCAATAGCAAATATAAGGTATGCTGTATAAAAGTTGGACGACATCAGAAAGATTACGAAAGAGAAGAAAATTTTGACACAGCAAATAAACATGATTTTGACTTTGATGAAAACACAAAGATAAAAAGGAACAATCACAAAGAAAAAGCTAAACAAGGTAAAAGTTTATATAGCTGAAATCATACATCAAATGGGAGTTTCTCAATGCCTTACACAGTATTTCTAAGAAATAACAAAGCCCAAACACATGAGATTTCATATATCTAAAATCAATGGCTGGCAAAGCTATAAAAAATAAAAAATAGACGATTCCAGTTTCACCTGTAAAGGGATGTACCAATCGAAGTAATGGTGTTGGAAGCAAATAACATAATTAGAGTATTTGAGTTAAGTTGCCAACTACTTGGAAAATTAATAACTATTTACAACAACTGATATTTCCTTCTAAAAAACATGGATTGTCAGTTTTGAGCCTCTAAGGGGCAGTACTGCATGGTATGTAACATTCTGCAACTAGATAAGAGCCCCAGTTCTTATAAACCAAAACTCAGTCTTGGATGCATCTCATCTAACTAATTAGGAGTCTGCTAGTCCAAGTGACCTTATTGCATTATCCATCTTCTACTTCGGTTGTTAACCACAAGTGATGTTTTCCTTTGTCGTGCCAGCCCATGCTACAGGCATGCTAGCAGGTCTTGTGTGTCGGCACATTCTGGCATGCAGCATGTATTGTGCTAGGAAGTTATGACAAAGGACCAGTGAGCCATGATTGCAACAATATGGTCACATTCTTGAAGCTAAACATAACTATTTGATGAGATGATCATGATAATAAAAAGTTAGTAAATGGTAATCAACCACCAAAAGGACAGAATCAATGCCCTTCCAGTTCCCATTTGTGGCATTTGAGGCAACCGATTCTTTTAAGGATTACTTCCAACTTCACAAACAGCTTTTGTTAAATCTATCATCAAAAGCAAAAAATTTAGCTATCAGTGAAGCTCTTCCCAAAATTTCTTTCAAGCTGACAACTTTCAGTAGCGACAAAAGATTCATGTAACTAACCCTAAATAGTTGGAATTTATGATTTTATCGTTGTTGTTATTGTTGTTGACAACTTCAAGTTAATGATTATGCTATTACCAATATATACCATGATTTGTGCATAACAGCAGTGACAAGAAGGAAAAGTAAGAGGATGTTTGCACTCATGCCAATACGTGTCATTTTCCTTATTCTACATTAGCTGATAAAAGATCCTGAATTTGGTTAACAGATCGTTTCAAACCGTGGTGATGTCATGATCTTTTCTAATGCTTAATTGGTTACAAGTATATAAAAAGACTCTGACCTACCCTTGACCACTTTTGATGTGGACAAAATCAACAGATAGAGAATAGAAGGTATCAAGGGATCCAAGATCCATTAATAGTCACAGGTGAAGTTTGTGTATGCCTTTTCGACCTTAAAAAGGTAGATTACAATAAGGTAGGTGAAAAATGAAAGGGCCAAGTGTAGGAGAGGTTGTTTGTAACATCAAGAATGGAAATGCTTACTTGACTTTGCTGAATCCCTCAAAACACCTGAAAGACTATGAGCACCATTAAGGATGAATAGATGGAAGAAAGGTGGCAGGGGTATGGATATCATCAATGGGTTTCCTAATGATATTAGAGTTAAGTGAAGGAAAATAATGGAGAAAACCAAAACATGCTAGAGAGGCAAAAGATGTGGAACAAGAAGACATTGAACATAGAATGAAAGCCAAGGAGAAAATCAAAAGCTTTTTTATTATTTTTTTCTGTGAGCTATCAATCATAAAAAGGCTTTTGACATTTAATGTGATCAACATGATGATATGCAGGCCTGGCACAACTTAATGTTTTAAAAGGAAGAAAAAGACAACACACTTTGTCCACTGAGATGGTAGCCATTGCATCACAGATGTCTATGAAATATATGTCAATTTTTACCAACAATGATACTCTCAAAGGATTCTGTTACAGCACTTCGCCATGATAAGTGTGGTCACAAACAAAGTGCAATAGAAACAATCCTTAGACCCTAAGAATTTTTGGTAAACAAACTTGATATAATATTTTCTAAATGCCACAGACCCGACATCATGAACTCAGTCCTTAAAACTTTGCCACCAATCATGAAAAAAGTGAACTTCCATATCAGTCAGAGAGCTTACACAGTTCTGTATTCCTAGAACCTCTTCACACTTTATAAGAGAATTTTATGGTGCCAGAGAGTTTTACCAATCAGTAATCAGCTTTCTGATTGTGAAGTATAGTTGGTTTTTCATTTTCCCGGTTCCCTAAGACTTTATCTCACAGATTATTTGGCCAAATACAGATATACCTTGACCAGTAGTATAAATATCAACAGACTTTGCTGTGAGAAGATATCTCTCCAATAAATTTGGTTTTGTGTAAGCAACTATATTACCAACGTGTGTTGCATCTTCCTCTACTTTCTTGGTCAAAAACCTGTGTTGCGTGTTAGAATTACAATTATTGCCTGGCAGTATACCATGTTTTATGGAACTGATTAGATTGTTTCTGTATACCCAAGATTTTATGTTTTTCAAATGAATATTTCAGTTAATTGACAAAGCAACCTTAAAAAATAAAATGTTGACGAACTATTCCATATTTTATCAGCTGATGTTGTAAAATCATTGACATGCTATGAACTACCGAAACAAGCTAGTGTCTACAAGAAAAAATGAGATATTCTCGATTTCACATCACATTTCAGTAAACCAAAAAAGATCTTCAGATGAAAAGAGTTGGCATAACAGAGCAGGCAAGATGAATATTAGGTACTAAAAACTTGCATAAGTAGAACACATTTGCATGTGATCAGAGTCTGTTAGTGACCTAAAATGGTTTTCTTCAGAGGATAACAGTCTGCATACTGCCAGGCTCATATGCTCCCACCGAAAAATATTATTTCCTTGATCTACAAACATCTTAAGAATGATTCATGACAGAAGAAATGAAACATAGAAGTAAAAACTCCGTGAAACAAAATTGTAATACAATCTACAAACCCTCACATAAGTGACCCTACAACCAAGACGATACATTAAAATAATCATCCACAACGAACAAAAATGAAGAAAAAAAACAGAAGTTCAGAAAATTTTCATATCTAGTAATTCCCCAAGGGATGCAAAAAGTAGACACAATATAAACATGCTAAACAAATACTAAATAAAAGAGAAAACAAACTTGCTTACAGAGGGAGGGAAACTAAACAGGCGAATCCCCTGAGTTATTTGAATCCTCCAACAAGATCTTCATATCAGATACAAATATTACGTGGGACTTCTGAGCTCTCCATCAGCTACGCTAAATTCTTGAATACTCCAAATATCTGTGCTGCTAAGACTTGTCACCTCATCGTTTCCCTCTTAAGAAATTAAAGAATATCAACTAACCGAATCATCAGTCTCCTTTCTTGATACCATCATGTGATTTAGTGAGATCTTCTTCTGTTGTTTAAAGAAGGAGGGCACCCTTCAAAAAAGTCAGGACAAGGCCATCTCAAGATCCTCAACAGAGTACTTAATGTACATCTCAGGGTGCCTCCCACTCTCTATATGTTGCCGGAACCGGCCAAGAAAGGATCTGTACGCTGGTAACAACTTCTCAGAGATCGAAATCCTCAATTCCTCTCTCAGCTGTGTGTCTGGCACAAACCATATAGCTTGGGTTTTATGAGCCTCCTCGAAAGCAGCATTGAAGCCCCTGAACCTCTCCCTCAGCATCGACTTGGAGACGCCGGACGAGAAGCTCCCACTGACATGAATCCCCTCATCTCTCAAGCAGTGTAGGATTTTTACCCACGTCGCCCGCTGGTAGCTTGTTGCTGACAGCCGGAACTTCCCGGTGAGCTTTCTTAAGTATTCATCACCGATCATTTCACGGAGCTCAGGCGAACCCTTCATCTTGTGGACGATATAGTGGACGTTGTTCATCAAGAAGAGGTGGGCAAGAGCGCTATCCTTGTAAAGGTTCGCCTTGTTCTCGAGATTGTGCGCAAGAACAACAATGATCCAGATCAAGTGGGCGGCAAGGGGGGTCTGGTTCTCGGCCTCCGGGAATTCGATCTCCGGTGGTGTAGCCCCAACTGCGGCTTGATCATCGCCAGAGAACCGGGAGCTCGCCGATGGCCTCGTAATTATGAGCTCGATGAGCGTGGGCTTGTAGTCGGAGATGAGGCTGATGTAGTTCATTACGTAGCGAGTGAGGGGATGGATGGTGCCACCAGGGACCGCGGTCTTGGGTGGATCTCGAAGCACTGCGTTCTCGAATTCCGAGAGAATGCCTCGGACGGCCTCGGCGAGCCGGGAGAGAATCTCGGCGGCCTGGGTGTAGATGGACTCGGCAGACTTGGATAGGAATACGGCGGCGATGTCCGGGAGGAGGTCGGAGATGGTGTCATGGAGGTCGAGGATCTTGAAGAGCTTCTCTGGTGACCGGCGGCCGATGCTGATGGCCTCGGCGAATCCAAAGAGCTGGATGGCCGCGCCCCTGACTGTCTCAGTGAAAGGGGCATCGTCAGTGATGCCGAGGCCGTCAAAGACACGCTCGCAAAGACGGCGCTCGCTGGAAAAAACGATGCGGACGCAGATCTTGGCGGCGCGGATCCAGCGCCGGATCTTAGCCTCCAGGGCGTCCCACTCGAGACGCTGGACCTCGCCGATGCTATGCTTCTCCACCCCGAGCTGGCGTAGGCACACGTCCACTGCCGCCTTCCGGGCGCCGGCGTACACCTGGACACACTCCCGGCCGTACCCGGCGGCGATCATCCGCTCGGCGATACTCCGGAGGTCGTCGACCGCGTCTGACGGCAGCAGATCGATCTCCCGGATGCTCCTCGTCGACCGCATGCTGCTCCGCCTGATGCTGCTGCTGCTGCTGCTTCCCTCCACCGTCTCAGACAAGAAGGCATGCTCCTCCCGGCCGTCGACACCGCCGCCTCCTTCGGCATCTGACAGATCACCGGATCCCTCCCCGGACGCGGAGCTCTTCATGGATAGCGTGCTCAGATCGACGAGCTCATCGACTTCGATCTCATTAGGCCGGGTCAGAAGCAGGTTGCGGAACTCGTCCTCGAGTCGGGCCATGGCGATCTGGATCGCGTTCTCCGAGGAGGAGTGGAACGCGGATGAGGACGACCGCCGAGGGCTACCGGTGGCGATCGGTTCCCTGATCGAACGGCGGATCTCGTCGACGGCACGGAGGAACCTCTCGGCGTCCGAGCGGTCCCCACCATCGAAGAGCATCCGCTCGTCCCCGGCGGAAGACGCCGTGGAGTCCCACCGCATGATCAGCTTCTCCGCCGCCTCCAGGTCCCCCTCCACCGCCGCCGCTTCTCCAGATCCGTCCATGGAAAGCGACAGCGCTTCACGGTCTTCGCTTCGCTGCAGGGGAGTTTGGGGGAGCAACCGCTGGTGCCTCTCTCTCTCTCTCTCTCTCTCTTGCGTCCTTCTTACAGTGGGGTGGGAAGCAGCTGTGGCGATGATATAGGATATTCCGGTGCGATCTCGGCACACGGGACCAAGCGCGCACCACGGATCAGAGGGTCTTACTGGTGCCACGTCAAGTGATCTCCCTCGCACGGAGCGCCAGTACGGAGGCTTCCTGACACGGACGACGAATGAGGCCCTCAAATAGCTGACGTGGTTGCTCGCCGCACGAGATTTAACAAGGAATTCTAGCCGTCTGATGGGCATCATGGGGATAAGAAAAGAAAAGATAATTAAAAGAAATGCGGGACGAGGATATAGGGTCGTGTCACGGGACAGTGGAATCCCACGTGACGTGTCTACCGACGCAGGCGCGACACTCGCAGTATTCCGCCATGGAAGCGACGGAAGGTCCAATGCCGAGTGGACCCCCAGAGACCCCGAGCGAACGGGTGGATGGTATTCTCTTGAGGAAATTGTGCCCGCTGGGTTGGCCACCCCCTACGAGTATGAAGGGGGTTAATGGTTAGTCAAAAGAATCATTCGATTGGATGTTAGCAAGCCAAACATTAATCAACTTCAAACGTGATTTGATTGCAATGACATATGCACAGTAAACCCCTCCCTTTTAATTGGATGCTCTACACCGGCATCTAATATCTAATATCTTGTGTAAATCATTGATGATCACCACATAACACATAGCGTTTGTTTTCTTTTGTCCTCGATGACCGATGATTCCGTCTTGAAGAACCTCATAATCTCGATGCATGTAATGTTCATTACTGAGGGTAAAAGGACTCGAAAGCAAGCAAAACTATCTTCATACCCCAGACAAAAACAGTGAAGGGTCCAAAAGAAATTGATGGATGTATCCATGTTTACTTGTATTGAGATATTATTAGGTATGTGGTTTTGATAGAATCGAGTGTAAATCTACCTGAATCGAAGAAGTAATCGGATCGGATGCATAAAGTTTCATTTTCTCCCTCAAACTTTTTTTTTTCTTGTTTTCTTTTTCCTCCACTATAAATGGATCAGAGGGGGAAAAAAAAAAAAAGTAAAAAAGAAAGTAGAGGAGTGACATGAGATTGACCAAAATGGGTTCACTAATTTGAACCAATTCAGAAATTTAGAAAAAAAAAAAGATTGGAATATGATGACAAAATTAAATAAAAAATTATTGAAATAAATGGATAAAACTCAAATTTACAAAAAAAAAAAAACTACATTGGGGTAATTTCTCCATATAGAATGATATGATTAGTATGTATTTTTTTAGTCCTAATTAGATTCAAATTATTTGAAGGGGTTTTGATTAGATGATTATAATTAAGGTTATAGATTAAGTAGGAAATAGAGTTTTTAGTGAATTAAAATTTATTTCTATAAAAGATAAGTGACGAAAGTGGAGTTCGAGCTCGAGATCTTATAATAAATTGTCAAGATCTTTCTCAATCAAATTAATTGACATATTTAGAAAAAATATATATTAGATGATGATTCAAACTTTTAACTTTTGATAAATGAGTTTGATATAAAGAAATTACTTATTTGCACCAAACTATAGAAGGTTTGTAAAGTAAGGTTGTAGTTGAGATTTTAGTTTATGTTCTTCAACCAAAAACTAAAGAAGATACAAACTAGTTGGTTAATAGTAAGGTCTAAGATTAAATTTCATAGCCATTATTTTAAAAGCTGTATCATTTCATAATGTAAGATCAGAATGCTCTGAAAATTTTATTTATGATGAGAATTATCTAAATTCTTAAATGGGGTGTATCTAATGTTTTCTTTGTATTAAGGAAATCTTAGATTTGATCTTTTGAACTTCTATTTAATTATATGCAGTGTTTTTCCTTCATTTATGTGTTAATCTCTATTTCGAATCTGATATTTTTATTTTTATTTCATTTAATTCTATATTATATTTGTTTTCTTTAGTACATTAATCTCTATCTCAAAATCTAACATTTTTTATATATTTTTCATTTATGAACTGGTCTCTTTTTAAAAGCATAGTTGTGATAAATAAAAAAAGTACACTTTCCATTGGTTGGTCTCATTAATTAGACCATTTAAGCTTTCAAAAAAAAGAGTAAATGGTCATAATTTTAACTATCCACAAATATATTTTTAAATTCTCAAGGATATTATATTTTTATTATAAGAGAAGAAATTTCTATTAATATTCCTCCTGCTTTGTTAGAGCATCCTTCTTAATTATATATAAAAATATTTATAATAATATATTTTATATATTATTTAAATAAATATTAAATCATTTCAATGAATGATCCACTGTTCTAAGATTTAACAGATCAATACCCGATGATACATCTTTGTTCACGATCACTTAATATCTATTTTAACTCCTATATTTTTTAAAATATAACATATGAGTTGCTTCCATTAAATTTGAGTTAACAACTGTGAATGCTTACATGCATGCCAACTCACAATAAATCATTAATATAATAATATATATAATTTAAGTTTTAAAAAAACTAAGTCCGTCATCAATAACAGCATAAGGCATCGTGGAAGCGACCACTAGTAACAGCACCGAATTATTACTGTCTAATAGGGTGTTGTATGCACGCCGCCTATCTTGCACTAATGATGAGCTCAAGATATTTTGGTCCTACCTCAAGTGAATGTGCATCGACCAATCTGATGTTAAGCTCACAGTGGTCTTTTAGTCCCTTTTCCTTCTCCGAGGCATCTTCATCCTCATCGTGTTGGGAAATCTTGTGAGTGACATCACATACGCAATGGAAGAACATAAAACAAAATTCTCAATTCCCAAATATATGTTCGTCGTCGTGTGAAGATTGGTGCGCAAAATCTATGAAACTTAAAACTGCGTATAAGATAAATTATGTTACCTAAGGAGATCATATATACATGAATCCCTGCAGATCTTTGGGAGAGGGTGAAGGAGGTCAAGCGCCCTCCTCGCTAGTGGTGATCCACACAGTAGGGTTGTGATGACGCTCCTCAAAACTCCATATCTGCTCTGTGGAGAGGGGGAGAAGAATAGGAGAGGCAAGTAAAGACTCTCGCCTATAAACCACTGAATCCCTCCTATTTATAAAGGTCTCTCGTCAAAACCTAATAGATCCTCTCCTATTTAGTATTGAATCTGTATCCAATTACCCAAACCTCTTAAATTAGTGGATCTCTATCCAATAATCTATCATAGGATTTTATTTGATCTCATTCATAATATCTAATAATTCAGGGTCTTATTGAATATTCAATAAGATAGGGGCTCCGGTAGATATCTCATATCCGAACATCTACTCATCATAACACCTACCATATGTGTGTGACTCTCTAGGCCCAATATCGAGTTGGCTGTGAGTCATATCTGTCAGAATTTATTTTGGCTTAGTGAATTATTATCTCCATAATAATTCACTTGACTCATCGACTGCAAACATACTAGGCCACTACACCGTAATCCCTAAACAATACAGAGGAATCCAATCCATTGGACATGTTTGTCCTCAGTTACCATGTACATATAGTCCCTCATCCATCTAATATCTCAGAGATCATACACCGGGCATGGTGCTGTCAGACCCATACGATTTCTACTCGAGTCTCGCTCTAATTGGATTCTCCCGGATGACTCTTTCTCTCTTAATCTGAATGGCCATGGCCAGGGATTTGTCTGAGTAAGAGCACATGGGACATTCCTCTCATGATATCGAGAGTGAATGATCCTCTATCGACACTCAATAGCCCTCGTAAAGTTGACTACCACTCCCAATGACTGGTTATGCTAGATCTGGGATATCCAAACCTATAAGTCCGGTATCAAAGAGTGGAGCACTTATACAAGACATCCTTGGGGTTTCAAGTCTAAGGACCGGATACACCACTCGAACTACGGAATCATTGTTTGACAATAAGGCATCATCAACCATCCAGCATTCCATAAGCGGATCAATCAGTGAACTCATTCTTCAATGAGCACCTATATTGTATCTCTAGTGTCCCCACATGAGCAGCTATGAGACCAACTGCATCCATCATATGGACGGGTATACAACACATCAGTCTATCCGATTATCTCGATGTTCTTCTCGAGTAACCTATGACCGAGATTATTTAGGATCTGTATTTAAAAGCGAATCGGTCTCATTATCGTGATCTTATCATGATTTGATTCCTATTGCACAGATCCAAGGACATCACTATATATATATATATATATATATATATATATATATATATATATATATATATATATATATATATATATATATATATATATATATATATATATATATATATATATATATATATATATATATATATATATATATATATATATATATATATATATGCAACAAGCAATATAAAGTGATAAATGTCAAAATATAATAAGCAAAAAAATTATGTATTAAGTCATATGTGCCATCACTCACATGATTGGTTTGCAAAGCATATATGACTAGCATATTGTCTCTCACTTCGTCCTCCCTTACACCCCCACCTGTCGCGCCCACAACGTGGTGGTCTAACTCTCCCTCACCTCCGCTTTTAGCCTTTCCAACCTTCGCCTCCTCACAAGGGAGGTGGCTTACGAGATATAGTGGTACTTATCTGGACCAAAGCGTATTGCTCACGATGGCAGGCAATGCCGTGGTGGGCAACATAGTTGCATGCGCCTCTAGAGCTAGCGAGTGACATCTGGTAGATCCAACTCACTAACTCTAAGGTGCATGTCACTATGTCTCCAACCACGACTTTGCTTGCCACCACAAACGATACCCGCTTCGATTTCGATGAGTACCGCTATACCTTTTAAGCCATCTCCCTCACGAAGCATAATATCACAAAGATAGAGAGCATGTAGAAGGAACGATTCAATTGGTTCATATAGGCCTCTCGCACCTGCTCACTCTCCTCGACTAGCTTATTGGGGAAGAGGAAGCGACAAACAAAAGCAGAGAGACATGGGTGAGGGAGAGCTGGACCACCACGTCATAGGTGCAGTGAGTAGGGGCACAAGAGAGGACGGAGTGGGAGGCATTGGGGATGAAAATGCCTAAGAGAAGAAAAAGAGACTATGAAACCATTACGTGCCTAGCATCGAATTAATCGATGCACATTCACCAAATGTAAGATTTGAAGCTCTTGAGCTTATTATCATCATAGGGGAGGTTACGTGCATACGATGCCCTACTAGACAGCAATGACTCGATGCTGTTACTTCGTCGCTTCCACGATGACATTTACTCTTGTCATTGATGGAGGTTTTATTTTTTTAAATTAAATTATATATATCATTATATTAATTATTTATTATAAATTAATATGTCACATAAGTATATTTTAATCAATATGTCATATAAGTAAATTTTAATGTCTGTTAAAGAATCGAAACATGAGAATCAGCAAATAAGAGTCCGTCATTAAAGCTATTGCAAATTAAGATCGTTCCCAGAAAGAGAAGAAAACCCTAATTATTCTCCTGTTATTAGCTTCCATAACGAATTTATACACTAATACGAAGCATTCGAACGCCAAACAAGGCGCAACCTACCGTGGCGGGCTATCGCAGTCGTACGATTGACATCCCACGGTCACGACATGACGGACGAGAAGCTACTGTCGCTCCGCCGCTCCGACGCTTCGCCGATGCTCCCGACCCGACGTCCCGACCGCTCCCCCGGCGCGGCCGTCTCAACCTCGGCGGCGACCTCCTCGATCCTCTCGACGGCCTCCCGCAGCTCGATCCGCCGGTCGGGATCCGGATCGGCACAATCCACCGCGACCCGGAGCAGCCGCTTCATGTCAGGTATCGACGACTGGGCCCCGGCCACGAGGGCGGGGTCCAGGATCTCGGCCTCCCGTCCCTCGCCGATGGAGTACGTCGCCCAGTGGACGACGTCGGTGCCGCCCTCGGCGCTGTCGAGGTACTGCGACGGGAACTTGCCGGTGAGGAGCTCGAGGAGGATGACGCCGAGGCAGTAAACGTCGGAACGGGGATCCACGGGGCGGTCGGCCAGGGCTTCGGGGGACCGGTGGGCCTGCATGGTGGTGGGGGCCTGCGCGGGGTTGACCAAGGGGAGGAAGCCGTAGTCGACGAGGAGGGGTTCGAAGTCGGGAGCGAGGAGCACGTTGCTGGACTTGAGGTTGCCGTGGGGCGCCTCGACGGGGGGCTGCTCGGCGTGGAGGTAGGCGAGGCCGCGGGCTACTCCTCGTGCGATCTTTAGCCGCGTCGGCCAGTCCAAAGACGAGTAATCGAGGCCGCGATCACCTGCAAACCGGTTCGAAACATACGGGTTTAAGCAAGTGTGAGTCGTGTCGTGATAGATTGATATGTTGTGACCGTGAGAGGTATATATAAGAAGAGCATCTCACCGTGGAGGACGTACAATAAGCTGCCTTTAGGGATGTATTCGTACACCAGCAGCTTCTCATCCTTCCGGTAATGGTAGGCTAGCGGGGGAAGCAGGTTAGGGTGGACGAAGCACCCGAGCCGGCGCATCTCGGCGTCGAACGCCTCCTTCCCCACCCGGTTCATGTCGCGTATCCGCTTCACCACCACGGCCACCCCGTTGGCCATCACCGCCTTGTACGCGGAGCCCAGCCCGCCGCTCCCCATCACCTCGGCCGCGGCCTTCATCAGGTCCGGCAACCCGAACGCGCCTTTCCTATCGTTCACCATCACCAGATCCGCGGCCCCTCCCCCTCCCCCTCCTCCGCCTCCTCCGTCTCCGCCGTCGGCCCCCCCGCCGCTGCCACCCTCCCCTCCATTCCCGACCGGCTTCCTCGACGACTCCATTCTTCCGTACCCGTTGATGGATCCACCCTTGGGCCGGCTGCTAAACGCTCTCTGGTAATCCTCGTGGGGCGAACCGGGGGACGTCGCCTCCGTCTCCAACTTTCTTTGACTCTGTACCGTGTCAAGCGCACTTTCTCCACTCCTCTCTCGTTTTGTGAATAAATACATAGCCAAGCACACGAGGACGACGGTGACGAAGCACAGAACCAACACCTTGTCGTTTCCCATATGTGTCATTGTTTTGCATGACTGGCTGTCAAGCTGCTCGCCGCACAAATCTTTGTTGCCCAGGAACGAGCTGGCGTTGAAACTGGAATAGACGTCGGGGATCGCCCCCTCGAGGAGATTATTCGACAGGTTGAGGGAGGAGAGGGACGGCAAGATCAGAGCAGGTATGGAACCGGAGAAATGGTTGTCCTCCAGGCGCAGCTCCAAGAGGGCGGTGGCCTTCGACAGGGAGTAGGGGATGAGGCCGGTGAAGGCGTTGTCGTTGAGCCACAGCTTCTTGAGACGAGTCATGCCGTCGAAGAAGTCGGTGGGGATGGCGTCGGAGAAGTGGTTCCGGGACAGGTAGATGGCCTTGAGCGCATGAAGGCGGCCGAGTGGAGGAATGGGGCCGGAGAAGGAGTTGTTGGCGAAGCTTACTATTCGAAGCCCGGTGAAGCGGGAGAGCGCGTCGACGTTGATGCTCCCAGAGAGGCCCATATCGGAGAGGTGGAGGCCGGTGACGATGTCGTGGAGGCAGAGGACGCCTCGCCAGGGGGAACTCGGATTGCAGGGGTTGGAGTTGGTGGGAGTCCATGACGACAACGCGGTGGCGTTCGTGAAGGAGTCCTTGAGGAGTAGGAGGGCGTTGGTGTCCGACAAAGGGGCCAGCTCCGGAGCAGAGTAGACAGGCACTAGCAGTAGGAGGAGGAGGAGGAGGCGGTGCCGGGGGTGGCAACGGTGGTGGTGGAAAAGGAGGGCCAAGGCAGCGGCCATGGGCTGAGCCGGGATGGAGGCCGCTGTTTCCTTCTTTTTCTCTTCTTCGGACATGGGGGGGAATTAGAGAGGCAGAGACAATGGTCGGTGGAACGGGAAGATTGACTAAGAATAGGGAGCGGGAACCAGAACACAAACGTCAACAGTTTCCAGGTTGACAATGTTGACCCGGTCAACCACATAATTTTGCTCGATCAGATTATATTAATTAATGGTGGGCCTAAATCAGGCCAACTCCTCACTTATGATGAAGCCCAAAACGTACTTTGATGAGTGGCTATCGTTATCCACCTGTTCATCCGATCAAACCTCGTGTCAAGTGCGATTTGTATTTGGTGCGATGTGACGTTTCCCGTTTCTCCAATACCCATGGCAGCAGGCACATTGAGACCAAAAAGACGGGAGACATCACATCAAAACTCGTAATCTCGTGCGATGCTGCTGCTACATCGGATGGCAATCGTGAGTGCCTAATTTACTTTCCATCGAAAAGGCTAAACCGCCGTCGGTGGCAAACCAAACCGGAAACGAGCCGGCGAAACGGTTCGGAATCAAAACCGAAACGAACCGAAACCGGCGGTTCGCGTTCGGTTCCTCCGAATCGATGGAAAAGAAAAGTAAACATTAAACGTTAATAAAAAGACGGTGAAGCAACCTCTTGTTTTGAGTGCGATCCTGAATTATTCGTTTAATTTTAATTGTAATTAGTGTTGTAGCTAATGTGATTGGTAGTGGAGCGTAGGGCCCACAGGTTGGCATGGTGAGGGGTTACCATCGACGCTCCGACTCCTGAGGTGAGTGAGATGATGACGAAGACGGGAGTACTTTGTGTGATCGTGGCCTCCATGCCATTCCCCGCCCCAAACAGCTTGCACTTACAAGCATCAGCTTCGGAACTCGTACCCTTATCCAATTATTTCTTCCTTTCATTTTCTAGATTTAGTTGAGATTAGGGTTACTAACGTAAGAATCTTTAGATTTCTTAATTCAACTAGTTAACTCAGAGGAGAGGATAAAGAATTCTACTCCGAAATTTTTTTATTATTTTATAAATATCATACATACATACATATATACATATATACATATATACATATATAAATATAAATATATAAAAAATATATCGAATATTTTCAGTCTTTAGTCCAGAGGGATCGAAGAAAATACTTCATGATTTATATGTTTTGAGGTTAATTTTTTATTAAATCAATAGATGTATTTTATTATTATCATATAATAAAAATTTTAAGTTTGTTGAGTATTGATTTATTTTGTTATTTTGGTTACATGATTTTTTTTTCTTTATAACTAAATAATGTTATTAAAAACAATAATCCAATCGATTTGGTTTGTTAACAAGTTGATTTTAATATCATAAGAAAAATTTTAAAGGGAAAGGTGTTAGCTAGTTTAATCGGTAAAAACTTTGATAGTTTCTCATACGATTATGCGTCGAAATTTATTTTTTCCATTTATGTTTTACAAAAATAAAAAAAATCATCTTAAGTTTAAATATTTAAGCAAATAATATAGTTTGATTGTGAAAACATGTAAGCAAATAATATAGTTTGATGGAATGTTGCCATCGTAAGGAAATCAATCGGAAGTGTTGTCGCTCATTCATTTGTTCACGTGAGTGATTAACATGTCTAATATCATACCACCTTTGATCGTTACTAAAATCTCTTTCATTATTAGTACTCTCGTTATATTTTATTATTATTTTTTTAATTTATTTAATGTCTTATTATTCTTTAGATTTCTGTCAACAAAATTGAGTCCATCCAAGGGTATTAAATCGGAATCATTTATTATATATATAAAAAGAAAAAAAATTTACTGATATATTTCTTTTGACACTCAATTACTATATCCCGAAACGAGTAAAAGAGGGATGAAAGTACAAACTTAAATGTTTTTAACCAAAAAAAAATCAAATCCTATCAAGTTATAATGATTACAACTCACACATCACCAAACTCTCGAGACGATGAACACATGGATTACATTGGATGAAGGAGTCAAACCAAATGATGGAAATCGAGAAGACTAATAACGTAATTGGGGTTAACTACGTTGGTATTGTATTGGATCGTCAGTCTCGTCATGGTTAGGTCAACTGGTGGAGGAGCAATGCTTACAACGTGCAAAAAGATATCACCGGTTCCATGAAGTATGTGGGGCTCAAATGTTGGGATCATATCACCGAGTTAAAGGCACACTACCAACTTCACCCAAAAATATTAAATGATTGATTGCTCGTTCTATCTTTGCATCTTAATAAAATAATTTGATCAATTATTATTACATTGATCTGATTGTTACATTTGGAAGGAATATTAATGATGTTAATTTATTTCAACGTTCGAAGTCTTATAAGCGTTATTATCATCTTTTACCCTCAAAAGTATCTTTCGGAGACTATCACAAAAGGATAAATTATGTGAGATTATCTAAAAATAAATAATTCTTCGTTGGATCATCTTCTTCCTCAATCATAACAAAAATGTGAGTAATAGATAACGATAGTGGTGGATTGGGTTTATCGAGTTAATTGGTTATATTAGATCTACTTAAATCGAGTTAGATTAAGACAAACTTAGATATAAAAACTTAAACATCGACCTCCCTCTTATGAAAGAGTTGATTAAGATTAGCTTCGCTAAACGAGCAGTCATAGATTATGTTGAAATTGTATTAAGATTTGTCATCGTCATCAAGTACCGAATTTTGTTTTATATCGACTATCAACGTGCTAAAATATAAATTTTTGTTTTTAAGTATATTATACTTTTGCATCATGGAGAACTCACTTAGGCAAGACGATTTATATATAATTCCGATTGATTTTAGCACTTGCAAGAATCGATTTCCACTTCTCTTTGATCTTCAAAAATATTATTTATACGAAATTTGCACATCATTTTACAAACTCACTACGTGATTTCAAGACATACTCCCTCCATCATATTAAAATATTTATTTTCTTCGTCGTATATTAATTAGTTGGGTACAAATCTTCAGCACCAAACAAACCACAACATTAGTCGTAGAATTTCAACGACTAAATTCGACATTTTGAATGGAAAATGAATAGAGGACAAATTTGGCCTAACATTTTAGAGAGATAGTGAGCTTCCTATTTAGCATTAAAATTGTGGTTGGGTAATTGCAATCACTCACCCACAGACACACCCGCACGGCAATTCCAAGCGATCAACTGTTGGATCCTAACAAGTCACATGTGAATTGATGGCCTCAGTCCCACCTTTGCCTCTCCTTCGACCTATCTCCACAGCTTAAGTCACGAGTCCACATAGGCTTTTGTAGTCAGTCCACGATTAGACTGTACAAATCCATTGCATCTATCCAAACCCATCATTTTTAAAAGGGGAAAACAAATATTATAGCAAAAAAAATGTGTAACTCATGCAATATAGAAAAGATAAAGATAGGAGAGAGAAAGGGTGATGTTCTATTATCTAACCTAACATAACAAGACAAATTATATCCCACATGAAATATATATATATATATATATATATATATATATATATATATATATATATATATAATCATTTTCATAGCTTCAATTTTTTATAAGAGAATTTAATACCTTATCATCAGATTAATATTTAAGTATAAAATATATCTAAAAATAACTCAAATTTCTTCCTAATAATACTATATATATATATAATTTTTTTTGAAGTTATTTATTTTTATTTTCTGTCACCAATATTTTTTAATAAAAAATAATTATTAAACTCAAATTATTTGTTCGATTGGATAAAAAAATATTAAAAAATCGATAGACCTTTGATCGGATTGATTGGTTTACTATATAGATCGTTGTGGTTATTCAATGATTAGATAGTTGAAGAGTCCTAAAAAATATTAAAATGAATGTAATTCGATTTTTTTAATGTATATAAAAGGTTTACGATTCGAATTTAAACTCCATTAAGTTTTTTACAATGTTATTTTGCAGTACTTTCAAGAATTCAAAACTCTCAATTTTTATCTATTATCGAATATATATTTAAATTCATAGATGTATGTAAATACTACTTTCTCGCTCATTGTGTCTCATGTCATCCTCATTCACTATATTATTCTTATATTTTATAGTTTTAGAAAAATATTAAACAAGTGATTTGATCATCGATCCGACGGTCGGATTCGATTTTGATGACCATCGGAAGGAATGCGTGAACCACGATCACATGTAATACGTACACTAAGCACGAAGTTTAAAGAAGATATTAGGACACGATTACTTTAAACGTGATCCGCATGACATGACATGACATGACCTGACATGGCGAATCCAAACTATGCATGCATGTACGAAGGTGTGTACATACGCATACTAAAAAAATGCGCGGGCAATGATGGATGATGAGTGATGCGCGATGGGCGTGACGGATGCTGCACATGAGTTGGCATCATGCGGACTCGCACTCGCACCGTGGCAGCGTCTCCCGGCTTTATCGAGTCCTGCCGCTGCGGTGCGTCTGTCTCTGTGTCATGTGCTCATCTTTTCTGTGCTGGTTTATTTTGGTGGACTTTTGTCTGCTAAAGACACCACGTGTTTGTTTGGAGGCCCTCTTTTTTCGTCCTCCGCTTCCTTCCTTCCTCCCTTCCCTTCTTCCCTGTGTTCTTTCCATCCCCTGCCCTCATTCCCTCCTTTCCTCCACTTGAACCAAAAGAGCACGTGATTCTTGACCCGTTCCTCGCTGGTTACTCCCTTTCGCTCTCACCCTACAGCCGATGCCGATGCACAGAGACTATAAAACAAAAGCCTAGAGATGAGTGGGGAGGAAGCACAAATGTTCAAATTGACCCGAGGAAAGGGAGAGGAGGAAGAGGAAGAGGAAGAGGAAGAAGAAAAGGAAGCGACGTTGGAGGGGGAGGAGGGAGATGGCAGATCAGAAGATAGGAAACAATAAGGGGGAGAAGTCCAACTTCTCGCTCACATGCAGGCTCTTGAGCCAGTACTTGAAGGAGAAGAACGGCTTCGGTGGCCTTGGCCTTGAGATGGCGGCCGCTAAGCCTCTTCTTGATCAACAAGCCAAAGGTGAGATTTTTTCCTTTTTCCCCACAGTTCATTTCTTCTTCCTTTTCATTTAGCCCCAAATAGAATTTTCCTGATGTCTGATCTTTCTCTTTTTTTGTACTTTTCGTATGTATCCTCCCCTCTCAATCTTAGCGGAAGATGTCTGTTTGTCAGTTTAGAAGTAATCTACAGTTTTTTTTTTTTGTTTCTTCATGAGATTTAGATTTGGTTGATCTTTGTTTCAGGTAAATCTCGGGCGCCCACAACCATGAGCCTGTTGCCAGGGGCGGATGTGTCGGGAGATGACCAAACTCAGAACAACGCAGACAAGAACCCTCTCAAATCCATGGATCTCTTCCCCCAGAACTCTGGCTTTGACTCGGGTCTTCTGCCCAAAGAGGAATCGGGCAAGACCCCGGAGATTAAGTAAGTCTTCTAACTTGCTCCGAGGATCGCCTCATCCGATAACTGTAGTAGCTAAACCAGATGCTTCTACTGCTGTCTCAGGCGGCCGACGGAGAAGGGCCAGCTGACGATCTTTTACGGGGGGAAGGTGCTGGTCTTCGACGACTTCCCGGCCGAGAAAGCCAAGGATCTGATGCGGATGGCGAGCAAAGAGAACATCTCATCTCAAAACTTCAGCTTCTCCAACCCCCACCCCGCCGCTGCCGGAGCCGACTGCCCTCCCAAGCCTGACCCCATCTCGCCGGCCGATAGCCTCGCCAAGGCCACCGCTTCTGGTAATCCTTCTTCCGTGGACAATCTCCTGCCCAATTCATTACGACTGGCGATGCTAACAGCTGCTTCCGGATGGACTGCAGATATGCCCATAGCAAGGAAGAACTCCCTCCATAGGTTCCTCGAGAAGAGGAAGGACCGGTGCGTACTTCAATCTCGAGTGTCCATGATGTACCACCACAGCTGAAACCTCACGTTCTTGTCTCTGTTAACAACATGTTTCAGAATCAACACCAAGGCGCCGTATCAAGTCCATGGCTCGTCGGCGGCCACCAACGAGGCCAAGCCAGAGTCCAGCCAGTCCTGGCTCAACTTAGGCCGACATGTCCCGCAGGCAGAGCACAGTTCGGAGAGCAGCAAACAGCACATGTATCGGTGTGAAGGTAAGCTCGTCTGACCAGCATCTCTGCTCTCCCACTTCCATGTCAAGAACTTCAACTACGGTGATCCATTCCTAGATCTGTTATCTATGTTTGCTAGCCTCCATTTTCATCCTCTTAGTGCGAGGATGATCCCAGTAAGCGAGGTGGTAGTGTTGTTTCTTCTTGATTGATGCAGCCTATATTTTTGTAAGAGCTTCTTCCTCGACAGGGAATGCTCTTGTTTGCCATTCAGACCTATTGAAATCTGCAGCAATATTTTACGCATAAATAATATCCATCTTCTTCGAGGAGACATGCAACCCTCTTTGACATTCTCTTACTGCCGTTGCCTTTTCCTTCCCTCTTCTTCACTGTAAAGATTATGAGAAGATGATGTCTGGTTAGATTACGGTCAGGAAAAGGTACTTTCAGAGATCACTTGCAGCTATTAATTGGCTAGTGACAACTCCCCCTTCAGGGATGCAAGCTTTTCTTGCACTTCAAAACATATCGGCGACCGACAATTTCTAATGACCATGTGAGAATCTCATGTTGAAATCAGTAAGCAGGGCTCTCTAGCAGCAGAGGCATGATCGTGTACAGAACCATCCGATGAGTATGCGACGTAGAAAGCAGAGTTTGGTAGGGATAACGGGTCCTGCTCATCTTCCCTTGCCCACCAAGCTCTATGGAGCCACGGAAATCTTGTAAGCAGCAGCCGATGCCGCTTCACTGCAAAGGCAAGCTTGCTTGCATGTGGAGACCTAACTTTCAAGTGGTGGAAAGTACAGCGTCATCGAGCTTTGCTCGTCACGTTTTCCTCCTGCGCTTCTCCACTCCTTTTTCTTATTTCACCGTCGCAGGGTTCCTTGCAGCTTCCTCCGAAGAGAGCGAGCAAGAGAGAGACAGAGAGGGGGTTTCTAGGAAGTCGTCCTTCACTGTTCTTCGGCAGCGACTCGCGGGATTCGTGGGTGGACTTGTGGCCGGCCGGATTCGAATCTCTCTCTCTCTCTCTCTCTCTCTCTCTCTCTCTTTGTCCTTCTAAGCTTGACTGTCCTGTTTCGGTTCTTAGAGTGCAGGATTCGTATCCCTCTTCGTTGCTTTGGTTCTAAGGGAGCAGTCAACCGTGGTGAAGTTTCATCTTAGTTGGGTCAAACATTCTAAATACTCTAAATATCTTCACAAGATCTCTTTGATGCTCATTTTTTTTAATGAATAAATTATTAAATATATAAAACAAAGAATAATAATATAAAATATAAGGAAAAAAATATTCTTTTAAATTTAATTTAATTATGAGACAAGGCTAAGTGATGCTACTGTAGATAATTTGACCTTCTTTTATGCTCACATCACATCTAGATACTGTAATATAAAAATAATAATAATCAAAGATAATTTACCCTTTTGCTCTCGAATCTATCGTACATAACTTTATGGGTCAGTGGAACATAAACTTTAACATGGAGAGGTTTATTGTGAATATTTATAAGGAGTATTATTTACAAGTGGAATATAAATCATATATTTATTCGCTTCATGTATTAGGATGTGTGTTGCGCTTTATTAAGCTTAATCGGAATGAACGTAAAGAAAAGGCAAAGCGAGCATGGATGCTTCGCGGAAGATATTTTTTGGGGAATGGACGCATGTGTTTAACGAGGCAACACCAAAAAGGTGAGCCAACTCACTACGGCTCCATCATTTTGTCATTTAATATATATCATGAAGGATGGTGATTTTTTATATGTAGATAATAGAAGAATATTTCGGTCAATTTGTTTGATATGCCACTCGTACATGTAGGAAGATTATTTCCCTGATTACGACTCCTTCACCCAATTCCAAATCAAACAATAAATTGAGAGAGAGAATCTTAGTGTACCGCAAAGCATACAATCATGAGGTCGTGACGTAATTCGTTCCATGAAACAGAAACATTTTTTTTATGTAGATTGTTTTTTGTTTTTTCAGATGAACAAAAATGAGAGTTTGATTATTATTATTATTAGTATTATTATTGTTGTAAGATAGTAATCCGAAATAAGGACGATAGGGTGAAGATATAAAAGAAAAAATTATGAGTATTCAACGGTTACGATGCATTTAATCAATTCATTTGTGAGTATTGAGAACGACAATTGAAATGTATGGGTTGACACGTACACGTCCACGTTGACAATCATGTCGATTGTCCGCGTTGGAACCAAATCAATTTCTTTTAACGTCAGCAATGAGTACATCGACGTCAATGTTGCCTACACCATCACAGTGTTGTGACCTTCAAATTGTATTGAATTGATTGATTACAAGACTCACTTTTCAATTGAATTGATTGGTTATAATCGGTCCATTATTTTGGTTAAAGTTACATTGCCACCCAAACAAAGAACATTGCACATCGAAATACCGATTAACTAAATTATCAATAAAAAAAAGTTATCTAAGAGTTTTTTTACATGAAAAAATTGCTAACATAAGCTTAATAAAAAAACTATTTTTCCCATGAATTTAGATGAATTGGGGTCAAGAAAGAAACCCTAGTAATTAAGGTTTGGTTTTTCTATCGATGTCTTATGTATCTCTTGATTTTTTTTTAGAGAGAAAAAAAGATACGAAAAATATTTTTGATGCTCTCGGAGTTTCTCTTAGAAATGCTATGTAGTATTTATGAAAAAAATATATATAATTTTTTTTAAAATTTACGTAAGAGTATATATAAAAAATTTATACTTGAGGAAGGATAACTCGAGAATCTCTAATGATTTATTATCGAGTAAATCTTTTACATTGACTTTGTATTTATTTTTTTATTATCTCTAATGATTTTTTTTTTATCTTCTCTCTCCCTAATAATTTTATTGGTTTTTTTCAGTTGACTTTTTAGTCAACATAATATTCATTCTATTCCATCACAAGCATCTACGATCAACCTGTCAATCTTTCTTCCATCCTTCTTTCCCTTTTTCTTTTATCGCCCACTCTCTCTCTTTTTTCTTCTTCTCGCTTCTTCCTTCACCACCAAAGGAAGTTGGCGCTGAAGTCACGGATGAGCTCAGAGCTCACGGCTACAAGCTTCCCATGGCTGCATGAAATCCTCACGTCAAACATGTGCTCACTTGCCTCCACCTGCAACGTATATAATATGCATACTTTGCCAAGCCCACTGGCCACGGACCTCCCATCATATCACGCGTGGAGAAATGCCTCTACCAGCGCCGACACCATGCCGGCAGACAAGCCTCTCACAGGCCATCGTTGTTCTTGTGCTATATATGGTCTTCCTTGTGCATCTTCATCTTGTTTTCACGTACATCTTGTTTGAAAGAATATAATGATAATTTATTATTGAGGAAGAGATTAAATGGCGGAGTTCAAATCTCCAAGCAGGCGTCAGAAACATCCCTCGCTTCGCCAGCAGAGAAGAAGAAGAAGAAGAAGAAGAACTCTTCGAGCTCATCCTTCTCTTTCTGTGACCAAACCGTGAGACATACAGTTATCTAATGAACCGTTGTTTATATTCTTTCAGAAGCTCCACAGAAAAGAATTCGACGCCAAATCTATGGCGCACTGATCCTCCACCACTTCCGCCAGTGGCGCTGTCATCTGCACCGGCGAGAAGAAGTCACACATGAAGTCGTCCATCAAGTCCGGGAACTCTCCGGCTACCGCCTCCTGCGTGTCCATGAACGACCAGTCGAGCGTGTCCTCGCTCCCGGCCGTGAACCCGTCCGAGGCATCCTCCGACGGGGAGCTCGCGGCGCGGGGATGCCAGAGCTGCGGCGGCGTGGACGCGGAGGCCGCGTGGCGGGCGGCGACGGCCTGGATCTGCTGGTGTGTGAGCCGCTGGGCCGTCCGGGGCGGGGGCGTCTCGGGGATGTTGAGCCGCGCGAGGCGGCCGCGGAGGCACGAAGCGGCGGCGTCGAAGGCCCGGGCCGCCTTCTCGGGTGAGTCGTATGACCCGAGCCATATCCGCTTGCGGCTGTTGGGCAGCCGGATCTCCGACACCCACCGCCCCCATTTCCGCAGCCGCACCCCTTTGTACCGCCTCTCCCCCGCCGCCGGCACGCCGCCTTCGCGCTTTGTCATCTTCCTGCTCCCGACAGACGAGCCTCAGGTGACCTGCAATGTGTTCGTGCAAATGCCCAGGTGGGGCTGGCGATGACACGACTCGGAATGCCGTCGCCGATATATCGTAGCGGCCAAGCGCGTGGTGAAGCGTGTCCGAGCGTCAAAACCGCGAAACGATGTGCGCGTTCGCGTGGTCAATAAAAACAACGCCTCTTTACCCTACCTGAACGCATGTATACCTGCCGTATACTTGTGTTTCACCTGGGTCCCGGAGTAAATTTGCAATGGACACGTATGCAAGTCAACAGGAGACCGGTTGACCAAACCTTTTATCTTTCGGCCTATGGTTCTACGTGTCGTAGTGAGAGCGTGGGGGAGTGCTGAGACTGCCCCCGTCTTCGTCCACCCGCGTAAGGCCATGCATGGGTTCCACGTGGTACATTGAATCCCTCGCTACTGCCAACTCAACCATCTCGGCAAATAGGTAAACGCGCTTCGTTGGCTCGCAGTCGCTGTCAAACGCATGCATGCGCCATCGGTCCATACGAGGAGCGTACACGTACGTAATAGCCTTCCGATACGATGGCAAATCCATATCATAAACTATATTATATTTTTGTGTTTTATTATTATTTATAGATTTTATTATATTGAATTATCAACCCAATTCGATTATAGTTCCACCTTGATTCAATCCAAAGGATGATAATAAAATATAGATAATAATAAAAAACATTGGACATAACTTCAACTTCTGTACTCAACACATTACAATATTTTTAGCACCATTCTGATTGATTGGGGAGAGAATATTTTTAGCACCATTCTGATTGATTGGGGAGAGACTAACACAGAAAAATACAAACAAACAATAAGATTTTGAAACTAAAATGTGCTTATTTCAATCGATAACATACGATAATTTTACATAATCTTTCTAACAAAAATATATATACACATTGATCAACAATTTCTTTTTTTAAGTTGAATAAAAATAATGATATCATAAAATTTTAAATAAAGCTTATTTATTATAAATTAATTTGTATTTTTACAAACCTAATTTTTCTTTTCTTTCTCTTCGAATCCTCTAAGTTATTTTACGTAGATTTATTCATCTATATCCTCGTTCAGAAATATTATTTTCATACTCATTTAATGTAACTTAAAATGATAATAAGCTACTAACGTTATAACGATCCTCAACGAATTTTTTTTTTAAATCGAAGAAAATGTCTCATTATAGTTGATATTTTCTTTGTGATAAAAATCTTTGACCGTAAATATGACTTTATATCATTTAATATTACCTTTTAAATCATATTTTATGTTAAAATTCATTTGAAATCGACTGTTTTATAATTATTATGTAATTTTATAAGTTCTCAAACACTATTTTAATCTATCGATTTCAACTCTTTTTTCATTGTATCATAACACATTTCAAAATAACTATTTTTAATGGCCTATGAAAACAAGGTCCTCTTTTATTTCTATGTCATAATATGATATTTATAGATATGATAGGTTATCTTTTTCTTTTTAAATCTTTTTAAAACTATTACATGTGATTGTTCAACAAGATTATTAGCGATGACATCATATACAAGTTTATCAATATTATTTTATTATTCAGTGATTTGAGAAATTATATCTCCTTCGTATCAAAATAATCTTTCAAGATTATTTTGTAAGATATCGAGCATAAAATGTAATGATAATTTATGATAGTTTTAATCAGTACCTTCAAAATCTAAGCTAACTCGATATTCTATAATGAACCGAAGTTAATAGTACGCTTATTTTCTAGACCAATTTACATCATAATATGAAACATTAAAGTAATATCAATAATATATATAGTCTCATTACTTCTCGACTCCATTATAAATATTCAGAGACGAGGAAGGAGCAATAAGGGAATAAAACGAGAGGAAGGAAAAGAAGAGTAACAAGAAATTGGCCGGGCGGCGCGCCTTGCCCTTCCCATGCAGCAGCAGCAGCAGCAGCAGCGCCCGTAGCCCGCCGCCGTAGGAGGAGGAGGAGGAGGAGGCGACGGCGGGGCGGACACGAGGGCGCATCGACGCGTAGGGGGAGCGCTTCCTGGAGCTCAACCGTGGGAACCTCAAGCAAAAGCACTGGCAGGAGGTCGCAGACGCCGTCACCAGCCGCGACGGCTACACCAAGACCCCCAAGACCGACGTGCGTGCAAGAACCGCATCGACACCCTCAAGAAGAAGTACAAGATCGAGAAGTCCATGATTGCCACCTCCTCCTGGCCCCTACTTCCACTGCCTCGACCTCCTCCTCGGTCCCAACCACAAGACCGGCGGCGCCGCCCTGACGCCCCCACGAGAGGAGATCGTCGACATGAACACAACGCAAATCATAATCAAAAGTCAAGCTAATTCTTCCATAGCAATCTTTATCTCGTAATAATTACCATCTCATGTGATAAGATACTTACAATCCCAAAAACACAACAGAAATAGCAATAAGATCAATACGATCATCACATTCATATGATCTTAAGAACCACTACAGCTTAATTCGATAGGCTTTTCCATATAATGAGAAAGGAGAAAGGTGTAACACTTCTCTTAATTTTTGTCTGTTTCACCATGGAATATAAGTAGAAGATAATTTTCAAAAATAAAAAATATTTGAAAACATCATTTCGAACATTCTAGAAAACCTATAAAGCTATAGCAATAAATGCTCTGTTGCAAGGATATACAGAATCTGGCAGCGAAGGATTTCCATGATCACATATAAACAAACAATAGAAAACCAATGAAATAAAGCATCAAAATAATAAATAAATGATCAATAAATTCTAACCCAGCGTTACAGAAAGAGAGTTAATAGTCACAGGGCCGCAAGCCGATTCCGATCGTATGTGCTTTTCACGGGAAATCATGGTAAATTGCTTGCAAGCCTGGTCGGCTAATAGTCTTCGCCCACGTAGCCAGTAGATTGGTATCATCCATCGACGGCTGCTCGGATTTGCTGTCCTCTGTTCGGGCGGAACAACCGAATCACCACCGAATAGGTGCTTTGGGATCAGCTATCCCCTTGAGAACAGCGACAGCCGATTGACGCATGGGACCCACTTCGGTTGCGGGAGCGTGTCACGTTGCGGCATCGCATTCCGCATATATTGCTGGTTTCAGTGGAACACTAGATCCGATAGTTCATCAAGTCCCCTACGTCCGTTTCGACGCCCCCTACTCTCCGCTCTCACATTTATTCATGCGAAGCTCCTTCGCTTCCTCGCTACCGAACTCGCTCTCCCGCCTCCGCCCGCCCCGCGGATTCCCCCCTTCCTCTAGGGTTCCGCCTTTGGCCGGGATGCAGACATTCCGCATCCCCACGGTGGATGCCCTCCGCCTCCCGCGGCCGGCCCCAGCACGCCGCGGCCTCGCCCTCTGCCGGCTCCGTCCTCGCCTCCGTCGCCGAGGCCGCGCCCCGTCGCGAGACGGATCCCAAGAAGCGGGTGGTCATCACCGGGATGAGGCTCGTCTCGGTGTTCGGAAACGACGTAGATGCGTACTACGAGAAGCTGCTGGAAGGGGAGAGCGGGATCGGGAACATCGACCGGTTCGACGCTTCCAAGTTCCCCACGAAGTTCGCGGGGCAGATCAGAGGATTCTCGTCGGAGGGGTACATTGACGAGAAGAACGACCGGCGGCTTGATGACTACCTGAGGTATTGCCTTGTCAGTGGCAGTCAAGCTCATGGGAAGGTCTGCCTCTTTTCACATTTCACTATAAAGTAGACTTTTATATTCACTAACCAGGGAATGCAATTGGAGATGTTTTCTTCATGATTATAGTTCACTTATGAATTGCATGAGTAATGCTGTCCAGGCTCTGATTAATATTGTCAGACATGATTGCAGTAGTCTGAAACTTTGTTTGGAATTAGAGAAAATCCATCAAAGATAAAATGGTTAAAAAAAATTGCCTTTGGCTGATACTCGGTATTTTCTTAAAGTGTTACCATTCGTCTATTGTTTCCTGAAAGATTTGCTTTCGTTTCTTTGAAAGTGAAAGAACCATTTCAATTGAGTTTTTCATGTTACGTTTTCACAAGCATTGTCTATGTGGTTGACTTGACTCAAAACTTTCAAGTGTCTTCTTGCATTTTAGAAAGAATATAGTTATGCCACTGCTGGATTATGATAGTTGCTTTAGTTGCGCCTTTGATGTTATTTTAGTATCGGAAAGATTGGGAAGAAGAAAGCTTTATGTTAATTCATCCTTGAGGTTGTCTATAACATACGATGCACGCTAAAGATGCAGAGTGTAACTCATCATTTGCATAGAGACAACTGAGTTTCCAATTTGCTAGGCAGAAGGCTAAGAAACAAATAACCATATTTAAGTAGCATAAAGCTGGAGACATCTTTAGTGGTCCATTTCACTAGTTTATGCGTGAGAGTTTATTCTTACATTTTATTAAGCAAACAGTAAATTTAATAATTTATTTACAAAAACAAGAGACAGGTAAATAGTATGACAAAGGTGCCAAATAATTATGTATAGTGAGCAACAGTCTTTTCCAATCTTATAAAGGAGAACTTAAGTTGCAATGATTTTTTATCATGAACTTCAAGCATGTTTGCTCAACTGCAAGATGCCATGGTTGTCTTCATGAGCGTGCATTTTGTATCATCAATTTAAATCAATTAGTATTTAAAAAGATGATTGTACATAATCACTTACATATTTGTGCTACCTGATTTCATCCCTAGGGCTGTTGACCTAAGAAAATATTATGCAAAATGCTTCTGCTAATGTATATTGGGATATATATTTGGAAAGCAATAACTTTAAGCATCATTCTAGTGTGAAAATCTTAAGGTTGAGTCAAGCTTAGATTAATTTAAATAAGTTTGATGTAAATTGAATCATGCTTTATTTAACTAATGATTATCACTTAAAAACTGCTCCATTTGTCCACTCTGATTAAGGATGGTCTATTCATTCTCATTCAAATGTGTAACAAAACCAAGCTTGATTGGAACACTTAGGCCCAAAATCAATCTCATGCTGTGCCCAGAGGAACTCTGGGCTTCATCAGGCTTGACTTTGTCATGTCCGTACCATATTAGTTAGCCACAGAGATATTTCTACAGTTTCTTTCACCATGTAGATAATTGGTCAAACTGTAATTGTTCAAGCTTTCTGGATCAGTTGTCATCAATCATCAGCATTGTACAACGATTGCTCTAAGTTTGACTTGTGATATTGCTTGGTGGAGCTAAAGGACTGGAAAAATGCTAATTCTTCTGCTTGGGACATCATGACCTGTTGTAATTGTTGTCTCTGTCGTCATCATCATTTTTGTCATTGTCGTGCATTTATTTTTTTATAGATGATCATGACCTATTTACAATTTGTCAATTTTCATTCATGTTCCATCTCTTATTGAATCATTTTTTGCCAAAACCATGTCTTGGTGCCATATCGACAAGGTTCGAGCAGGTGTACTTATTGGAACAGGCATGGGTGGCCTTACAGTGTTTTCTGATAGTGTTCAGGCTCTTACACAGAAAGGCTGTAGGAAAATAACAATTTTTTATTCCTTATGCCATACCAAACATGGGTTCTGCATTGCTTGCTATGGATATTGGTTTTATGGGTGTGACTTACTCCATTTCAGCAGCTTGTGCAACCTCCAATTATTGCTTTTATGCTGCTGTTAACCATATTCGTCGAGGTGAGGCTGATGTAATGATTGCTGGTGGTACCGAAGCTGCAATTATTCCAATTGGTGTTGGTGGGTTTGTTGCATGTAGAGCACTGTCTCAAAGAAATGATGATCCAAAGACTAAATCAAGGCCATGGGATAAAGATCGAGATGGTTTTGTTATGGGTGAAGTTGCCGGAGTGTTCGTATGATTTGCCATAAGATTATCTACTTTTATTGTTGCTTTTAATGTTATCTCTCATGTTGTGCATCTTATCTATAACAAATGTCTTTGATTATTAAATAGATATAGCTTCTAACTAGTAGTGCTCGGGCTAAAATAATTATTTGAAAATATGTTTCATGCTTATGGATTTCTATTGGTATATCTTTTATTTACTTATCATCACTTAATTCACTTATCATCATTTCCCAAGGTTTTTGTGAGATTGTAAGATTGTTTATTTTGCCTGTTGGTTGGAGAAGTGCTTGGAATAAGTCCGGAAGAATTGGGCTCCTGGATAATACGTTATGTTTATATGCATAGCATTGTTCAAGTGATGAGTTCAACAGAGTCATGGACATTGTCAAGTAACATCATCGTGAAGATTGAACTGTTAACTGAAATATAATATATAAATTAACACTTAAACGTTACAATTTTGTTTAGTTATTTCAAACAGTTAAATTATTGATATTTGATTGGTTTCTGCCTTATTATCATGCCAGACATTGGATGTCTAATGTGTCAAATTTCCATATTAGAGAATACTTAGAGACCAAAGTAAACAATGCACCATATATTACTTCTATAATGTGGTTAACCACATGAGTTGTTTTCTCTGTATATTTTGTTCACCAATCTATTCATGATTGTTTTTTGTTGTTTCTTACTGTGTCCTGGAAAAGGTTCTGGAGAGCCTTGAACATGCGATGAAGCGCAATGCACCAATTATTGCTGAGTATCTAGGAGGTGCTGTGAATTGTGATGCCTATCATATGACAGATCCTAGAGCTGATGGGCTTGGAGTTTCATCTTGTATTAGGAAAGTCTTGAAGATGCTAGGGTAGCACCAGAAGAGGTAACTCAATTATCTTTAGCAGTGTGAAGCATTCAAATTGATTTGTTCTTTTATTATCATGCGTGTGGAACATTTTCTTACCTGTTCGCTATTTCATCATAAATATTTGCTAGAGTTGGAAACTATATTAGATGTATTTCCACATGGATAGTTCTGTTGCTATCTATTAACCATACCGTTCACGCAGCAGCCTTCATCCTCAACCACTTTTTATGCATAATTCTTTTACATAATTCGGCTTTGTTAATGGCAACTATCTTGAATATCCCATGGGCCAGCATTCTTTTTTATTATTTTCTAGTTAAGGAACTCCAAGCATGTCTGAACCACTTCAGATGTTTTCCTCGTTTTAGCCTTGGTTGAAGACATCAAGGATTTGACTCATCAGCATAGCTCCTTCTGTGTGCAGGAGCATGTCTGTGTATATTTGCGGCTCCCCTAGGCACCAAATTGGAGGGAACCTCATGCACTTGACTGCCCTTTGCATTGTTAATTAGAACTACCGATGATTCACCAAAATGGAAGAGATCATAAATTGTCCAATCATCAGCATATACAGATTTATGATGCATCTGCAGAACTCTCTTTTTTTTCCCCTGCATGAAATACATCTTTAAAAATGCTTTCTCCTGTCAGTGAGATGTCATAAATTTAAATTTTCTTTCGTGTCCATTCATTGAGTTTGTTTTATAATTGCACCATTCTGGTTTTGTACTAATTCCATCCTTTTCCTTTAACCATCAGAATGAAGTTCCATTCAATTTTTAAATTAAACCTTTAAAGATGCCTTTCATAAATATTATATGTAATCTCATCATTTCTGCTTGGTGTACATCAAACAGCTAGTTTTAATGGCATCCTTCCAGTTGCCACTGTAAAAGATGTTGAGGCCACAGAAAGTTTTGTTGCAAGAACAATTTAGGTGTTATGTTTTTCATCATGTCTTCTGACTAAGATGTTCTTCATACAGGTTAATTACATTAATGCTCATGCAACTTCCACCCTTGTGGGTGATCTAGCAGTGGTAAATGCTGTTAAGCAAGTCTTTAAGGATCCATCTGGGATTAAGATGAATGCAACCAAGGTAACTTCCATCAACTGTTCAGATTCTCGGTAGTATTTGTGATGCTTTGTCTTTGTCCAACTTGTTTCTGCTATCCAGTCTATGATTGGACACTGCCTTAGTGCAGCAGGAGGATTAGAGGCCATTGCAACAGTGAAAACCATAACTACTGGATGGCTGCATCCTAGTATAAATCATTTTGTAAGTATAAAGTTGGCTCTTGGTGAAGAACCAAAAGGGATGTTATCTTAATGAAACCATTCAAGTAACCCTGTACTTACCCAACTTTTATCTGGACATTAAATCATGTCCTGATTAAGGAAAGAGTCTTAACTGGAATAGGGCACACCTCTCTTAGCTAGTGTCAAGATGCATATTGTTGTGCCAATACAAGTCTCATAAATAAACATAAGCATCAAACCCAGGGAACAGGAACAAGCTTATCAAATGGTCACCCTTTTTTTTCGGTCTTTATTCTCCACTATTAATATGTTAGCTTACAAACTGAAAACTTACAATGGCACTATTACCGGCCAATTGTGTTATGGTGTCCTTCTTTCCATGAAAAATCTTAGGCCAGGACAAGTAGATTGCTTTTGTTTCTCATTTGAACAGCTACTTCACAAGATTTTATCTATAAAAAGTACAAGAGGAAAGGATCGTTATAGCATCAGTTTGTTTCAATGATTAAATCATTCTCCTTTTCCGGCAACTACGGAATCCTGAGCCAGCAGTTGAGTTTCATACAGTTTCCAACAAAAAGCAGCAGTTGAGTTTCATATTGGTAAGTCCATCATCTCTCTCGATCTTTCTCGAGCTCATTAATTAATATTCTCATCCTTCTTTTGGATTGTATATATGCAGCTATTTCAAACTCATTCGGATTCGGAGGGCACAACTCTGTGGTGGTATTTGCACCCTTCAAGCCATGATCCTGCTTGGTGTACTTTTACTTCTCTGGGCCAATTGATTCTCGATCGCTGCATCGATGAACGTAGTTCTAACGAGTCGTTTATAGCCTTCCTTTTATTTAAGGAAATTTTCAGCGGAAGTTGCTTTACTTAAACGTGAGCATCGGAGGCTTCTCATCATCCATTCTATAGCTGGGTACTCTGTGTTACAAAAATATTACCTCAGACTCGAGTCTTCAAGCGTATCTTTCTATTTCTTGATGGATAAATAACGTGTTCATTTGGCTTGAGTTGCATTGATTTGTTCTTCCAAACATTTAATATACTCAAAGTATTAGTGGTACAGTAACCGCAAGTGTTTTCTTTAATTAATTTCCCTTCATCACATTAAATTATGTGAACTCGGCGATTGGTTCCCATCACTGATTTGCTGCAATCACAATGCAACTTAGTCCGCGTATCAGAAGTCGATGTACGTACGTGGCCGGCCGCGAAATCACGCGCCTGTATACGCGACGGAGACAGCCGGTCCCCGCAACAAACGGCCCGTAAAATGTAAACTGCGGTAGTCTCCGTCAACTAAGGAATCCACGATCCCCTCTTTCAAGAGAGAACGAATCGTGTTTTTCGTACCCGTTCAAGTCGTACCCGTCCCCATACCCGCCTGCGCGTGGCCCCCATGCTGTCACCGATGGAGAGCTGCACGAACCACGAAGAAGAAGCATCACGCAAGTGGCTGTTTCTGGGACCGCCACACATGAGTGACTCTATAGTCCACGTAAGCCATCGACAGAGAAGCAGCAAAATCTCCACGTACCCTCCCTTCTCCCGTCACACCAAACAAAATGAAATGTTAATTATAAAAAAATAAAATAAAAAATCACTGACAGAGCTTCGGCCGATTGGACGACGATAGATAATAAAATCATTTTTTAGAAAAAAAATAACGTTCTGTGAAAATTTTTTAAAAATAAAAACACTCATTACAGATTTCTCAAAGCTAAAGAATTTTTCAGAAATTTATTCTAAAATATTTTATTAAACTTATGATTTATCTGTCAATTTATCGGTTTAATTAACGAGGAGAAAAAAAAAGGAAAAGGGGTAGGAACAAATCATATATATATATATATATATATATATATATATATATATATATATATATATATATATATATATATATATATATATATATATATATATGGGCCAAATCGATTGACCTATTAATCCGATCGATGACGCCGTGAGTGGAAGGTGGTCCGGTTGGACGATGGGTCCAGAATCAGCTCTCCGTCTCCGCGATCGGTCCCACTGCTCGCAACCGAATGTGACGCGACAACCGCCGCGATTCACACGTGCGAGGGGCCGTCCGGGATGTACGCTGACGTCGTCTGTTCACCCCCAACGGAACCTCCGTCATGCCCACCAACTGGTACCGTTATATTCCCTTCGGATTTCAGGAAACGATATGAGAGAACGTTGCATACGTGCATCGTATCGGACGCCCAAAACGCCCGTCAAAATCGTGACGCCGGTCGGCGGACGAATCCCTCTCCAAAAGAAATCCCTCCTCTTCTCGGCCGGCCGCCGCCGCCTCTTCCGATCCTTTCCTTTCTATCCTCTCCCTCTCTCTCGCCGCCCTCTTCCCGTCTCGTGCCGTCGCCGGCCTCCCTCGCTGCCGCGGCAAAGCCCAGATCTTGGCGTCGACGATGGAGGACGACGACGACGCCCTGTCCCCGTCGCGTTCGCAGTCCCAATCCGCCTCCAGATCCCCGTCGACGACGTCGTCGCCACCCCCTGTCTCCGTGGTGGACCCCTCCTCAGACCCCTCGCCCCACGTACGCAACGGCCGCGTCGCCGAGCCTGTCACCGTCGCCGCGCCGCCGCACCATGCCCTCGCCCTTGCCCTCTCCATACAGCAGCAGCGCCCCTCCCCCGCCGCCGTAGTAGGAGGAGGCGGCGGCGGCGGCGGGCGCGAGGACTGCTGGAGCGAGGGCGCCACCTCCACCCTGATCGACGCGTGGGGGGAGCGCTTCCTGGAGCTCAGCCGTGGGAACCTCAAGCAAAAGCACTGGCAGGAGGTCGCCGACGCCGTCACCAGCCGCGACGGCTACACCAAGACCCCCAAGACCGACGTGCAGTGCAAGAACCGCATCGACACCCTCAAGAAGAAGTACAAGATCGAGAAGTCCAAGATCTCGGCCTCCGGCAGCTCTACCACCTCTTCCTGGCCCTTCTTCCACCGCCTCGACCTCCTCCTCGGTCCCAACCACAAGCCCACCGGCGCCCTGCCGCCCTCCAGCACCAAGATACCCGCTGGCATCCCCATCCGGCCCCCGGCCCGCGTAACCCAGCTCATCCCGCAGCGGCACCGGTCCAGCCACCCGGCCCTCAACAAGGCGAGGTCGTTGCCGCCATCGATGTCCTCCAAATCAGCGGACTCGTCCGCGGACTCTTCCGACGGTTTCCCGCCGCCACCGCCGAGGGAAGCCAACGGCAAGAGGCAGCGCCAAGAGCCAGAGGAGGGAGAGGAGGAGGAAGGGAGGACGGCGGGCCTGCGGGAGCTTACGCGGGCGATACTGCGGTTCGGGGAGGTGTACGAGCGGGTGGAGAGCTCGAAGCTGCGGCAGGCAATGGAGATGGAGAAGCAGCGAATGGAGTTCACGAGAGAGCTGGAGTTGCAGAGGCTGGAGTTTTTGATGAAGACGCAGATGGAGCTTTCGCAGCTGAAGAGCCACCACCACCATGGCAGTAGTAGCAACAGTAGGAAGAAAAGGATGGATCTTGCAGGTGGTGGCAGCAACCACCACAATCACCATGATACCAACAACAACAATAGCATCGACAACAGTGACAACAATGGCTAGTGCAAGTTAAAGGAACCTCTTTGCTAGTCGGTAGTTATCAGCATCTTGTAGTCATTCACCCCATCCATATCCTCCACCTCTCAAACATCGAGTTGGATGATTGTATTCTAATCTTGCCTCAGCCTCATTCTATTTGAATCTTATGAATTCGAATCTATGAATGTGATGTTTCTGACAATCTATCCTGGAAATCATTTAGTAGAAAAGATGGCAGAAGAATGAGAGAATGTCACTCACAATTCTTCACTGATTACACTATTTTACTCCATTGTTTTCATTAAAGATGAGAGACTGAGGAAGAAAAGTGCACAGCAATATATTGGTTTGGTCGCAACTTCTTTTCTTGCAGGAGGCTTCACACTGTGTGATCCATAGAAACTACCAATAGGCTTCATTGGACATTCAGTTTCTGTATGCTGCAAAAGAGTCACTTGTATATGTCAGAAGTGGATCTATTGAGCCAGCTTTACTGTTAAGATGCATGAACTGAGTGAGCTTTGGGGATTTGACACTCTCTTGTGGATACCAAAACCATATGGTGGATGATGAACAGATGAAGTATGAGAAGGTTCCAAAGAAGTTTTGTTCATCAGACCATATTCATAATTTTTTTGCTGAATAATTCTGGTATTATTTGGAAAAAGGTTTACATATAGTGTCAAAACCAAAAATACTTTTATTTTTCAAAGATCCTAAACTGATACCAATTGGCTCATATTTTCTGCCTTTTCTTAAGGACATGATTCACTACTCAGTTCTGTACATACATTTTCAGTTTATCCAAATATTGTAAATATTTGGAATCTATTTACAATATTTCTAATAAGTACTAATATAATTCTAAGAAGTACTAATATAATTTTATTCATGTTCATCCGAGCGTAACAAACAATACAGTGATTTTACGTAAATGGTCAACCAATATGTATACTTATTCGTTCAATGTATAAATTTATTATTATTATGTGAAAAATTTATGAAGACGAAATTTTATATATCTATATATATATATATCTATATATATATATCTATATATATATATATCTATATATATATATCTATATATATATATCTATATATATATATATCTATATATATATATCTATATATATATATCTATATATATATATCTATATATATATATCTATATATATATATATCTATATATATATATATTATATATATATATCTATATATATATATATATCTATATATATATATATCTATATATATATATTATATATATATATAGATATATATATATATATCTATATATATATATATATCTATATATATATATCTATATATATATATATATCTATATATATATATTATATATATATATATAATATATATATATATATCTATATATATATATATCTATATATATATATATATATCTATATATATATATCTATATATATATATATTATATATATATATCTATATATATATATATTATATATATATATCTATATATATATATATCTATATATGTGTGTGTGTAAAAAAATTTTGTCTTCATAAATTTTTCACATAATAATAATAAATTTATACGTCGAACGAACATATGTTTTCTATGTTTTTTTTTAACAATGGTCTGAGAATATTTTGATTGTAAGGTACAATTAAAGGATATGTTTACGAGTTGGACAAAAGACAAACTGCAGAATCAACTTTGAAATGCCAAGGATTAAGTACAGATCCTCTTAATTACCATGGAAATCCTTTTGCCATCTACAAGTAGAAAGAGATAGAAGAATGAAACCCATCAGCTGCATCACATTCATCAAACACATGACATGCATACCTGATACCTTCAGCAACTCATTCTCGAGCTTTTCCAGTAATGGTGGAGGAGCGAGTCCGAGCTGGAGAGGTCGGGCACGCGTTGCCGCCGCCACCGTTCCGATGGCACGAACACGTGCCCTGCTTCTCCAGCACGGCTCGCCCTCCCCTTCTCCCGCTCTAACCCCATTGCAGCTGCGTAAGTGCAGCAACACACGACAGTACCTCACTGCTACCGTGAGTATATAACCTGAAAACATGGCGTCTCGTGTTGGTTGTCGTCAGAGTTATGGCTAACGGTGTAATTGGGAAAGACCCCAGGGCTGTCTACCTAAGCACCTACCTCCATGGCCGCTGGATCAATGGCAGACCACCCACCACTGGTTGTCGAGCGAAACCCTCGGAGGAGAAGTGGGATCGATCACGGGAGACACATGGACTTGGTTGAGGTTGCTGCGTACATCTCCAGCTGTGGTCGCCATTGTTGATGACGTACAACATGGACTTGAGAACCATTTAAGCGCCAACACGCTGCGCCGTCCTCGGCCGTATCTTAGTGGTGCATGCCGTGACGAACTCGTCAGGGGTTGAGTGGATTTGGCTTGCTTTGTCGCAGTACGAATCAGCGGTGGCCAAATGACTTGGATGATTACTTATTTAGAGGATAAGGAATCAGTGGCGGCCAAATTACTTGGATGATTACTTTGTTAGTGGATAAGGAATTGACGAATAGAAAAACTCCTACATTGAAGAAAATAAAATCTTAAATATTAAATATTACTATTTTATGTATATTAAAATTTTAATGAGAAGACATAAAAGTAAAATATTGTTAGTGTTTCTCAAAGTTTTTTTTTCTGATATATTTAGAAAAAATTACAAAATAAATTTTGTATGAGATGATGTGTAAGAGACTTGACATATAACTTTCATGGTGAGGAAAAAGATATTCTTGATTGATAATTTAATTAACTACTTGTTTATTAATATAAATAAAATGACACGTTGGTTTACATTAATTGTAGGTGGTTGAACTTCTTGAGATCTAGAGAAAGAAAGAGTAAGTAATAAAATAATAATTATGTTAGATTGTGTCTCTTGGGATCCTTTTATGTTATGATCGTGATATCTTCTTTCAAGAAAGGTCTGAAACAATATTAGAACAATCGTCATAGTTGTAGCGTGTTAGGGTGGGTAATTCATGATTTTTGAAAATTCGATCATACTTGTAGTGTTCCTTTCTCTTTCCTTTTTTATAGGAAGATAATTTGTTAGATTTTCATATTTACTTATGGATGACTTGTCAATCATTCGATGAGGTGAATTATTTGAGGATTTTATACCTATAAATATTGTTAGTGAACTCGTGTGTCGTGATCGAGGAGTAGTACGACTTGGGTCCACGGGTCGATGTCTTGGAGTTTCTGACTTTCGGGGGCAGGTGTCTCGGTCGGTTGGAAGAAGCACTGTGGTTGAGCTGGACCAGGGGTCGGGATGGCCGCGGCTCCGATGATGGGTTGAGTCAATTCGGGGGTGCGTCTCTCGATCGGTTGAAAGAAGTGTCGAGGTTGAGTTGGACCAAGGGTCGGGATGGCCGCGTTCTTGCACACTGGCCCTGGTCAGGGAGTTCCCGACTTAGGCCCCTCATGGATTAAGTTAGTGATGTTTTCCCTTTTTTTCGTCCCTGACTAGATGTCGGTCATAGGCTTTTATACTATTGTCCAAGGATTAATCGTATGCGAGCTTAGTGTGCCAGCCGATCCCCCCGAGTGGCGAGTTCGTACCTCTATGCGGCCAACACTCGATATGTGTGAAACAGCGCCATGCAACGCCATCCCAAACTTTCCGGGATGAGACTTACTAAGAAGATGCCTCCTAGTACGGGCTCCGATTAGGCGTGGGAGGAAGGTGGCCCCGTTGGGCTGACAACCTGTAGATTTAGCTCATAGTGAGCTTTAAAAGTCCATAACCCACCCCTCCTTTCATCTAACCCTAGATCAAATTAGGGGGGTGTGGTGGTTGTGATTTTTTAGGGAGAAAAACTATAGCAACGAGGAGAAAAATTATAGTAATTACATGATTCCAAAAATTAGTAGAATAGTGCAGAAAAACAAGAGAAAAAAATGGAAGAAAACAAGGACAATACAGATAGACTGTTTTCAATCATCCAGACAGTATTCTCATCTCAGATTTGATCAGATTTGTGGTAGATTTTTACTGTGATTATTTGAGGAGAATTTAGATATTGTGCACAGTGACGTAATCCTTGTATCCCAATTATTCTCTTGAGATTGTTACTAGGTTTTGGAAAAAAAAATTAAGATTTGTATATTCATTATTTTTATAGTAGATTATATCTAGTTTGCTCCGTGGTTTTTACCATTCACATTATATAAGTTTTCCACGTAAATCTTAATGTTTTATTTGATTGTCATTCCATTTAATTCCATTGCGTGTTATGGTATGCTAGTATTTGTTTATATACAAAAGTTTATTTTTCTTTATATCCCATCAAGCCCTTGTGCTAAATCGATAAGGATGTGACATGGCATGGGTTGCGACGTGATCGTGATCCGAAATATACCTTATCGAATATAAAACTATGTATATAGTTTGGTATTTTCTAAGGTTGAGGAGACTTTGCTGCTCATCTCACTAAGCGAGTAGAAGAAGAAAACCAACACGCCAAAGAGGGTGATTAAACGTCACGGGCATCATCTTCACACGTATGCCTTTGTTCCTTTATCCTCTCATTGGCCACAAAGCAACAAATCGATTGAGCCCACACAACAAGACGAGCAAGCTGTCCGCTGTTCGCCGCCAGACGACAAGCCTGCAGAATCCAACACGTGTACTGGTCCCCCCGGGCGGGGGAGTGTGACTCGGCTGTGACAATGACGATATTAATATATCACCCGAAACTCCATCGCCACGAAGTTAATATGCGGACAACCGAGCGGCGGTGGATCCGTGCTCGACTGTTCTTCCCGAGCCAAGAAACAGTTCTTTTCTGGACAACAATTTAAGTCATGGTGAATCCCAGCATTGGCAGAGAGTTTGCGACCTCGAGCGAGGATGTCCCGTGTCCGTGTGAGACAGGAGATCAACCAAGCTCGGCGCCACACTGACGTGGACTGCCTGGCACCCGCACCAAACGACGGCGGTACCCGCACACCGTCGTCCCACCCAACCCTAAGTCATGTTGGACCCACTTGGAGATCCACCGGATCGCGGGACCTCCGTCGTCCACGATTCCGATTCCCAGCATCGGCAAGGCATCTACCTCAGCATGTACTCCCAGCATCTCCGCATCACATCGGTCCCTATCCAACGGCCCTGATCTGGTCTCTCTCCTCTATATACCCCTCACCCGTGTGTGCCTCTCGCCGCAGCTCGGAGGGCGAGTCGAGAAAAGAACGCTTCCCATAATACACACCCATCCTTCGTTTTGTACCGAAATGGACCTGCTCGATGTGCCGCCGCTCGAGGCGGTGGCGTTCCGCCTCTACTCCCTCCCCGGCGCCGCCGCAGGCTCGGTGTGGGCGTGGGCCGCCGTCCTCGCCGCAGCGCTCGGCCTATGGGGCATCAGAACCGTCGGAACCAAATCTGACGCCTCCCCCCTCTCCCACTCGGCTCCCCGCTCCTCTTCCGCCCCGCAGCCTGCCATCCCCAGTCCCGCCGTCCCCGCGGAGCCGGCCAAGCCGCAGGCGGATCCGACCAATCGCGAGGACTACAGGCCGATCCCGCGGCCTACCGGATGCCGCGTGGAGGAAGCCAGCGCGACCAAGGCCCGGTTTACGGCCTACTACCACGGCGCCTCCTGCAACGGCTGCGGCGCGGTGGCGGAGGACGAATGCCACGAGGGGGAGGATGGCGGCGCTCGCGGCGTCGAGTGCGGGGTAGCGGCGCCATGGAATCAAGGGTGGCTGTGGGAGGGGCTGACGGTGCGGCGGCGGTGGGACTTGGGATGGTATCGTTACCAGGACATGACGGCGCTTAACGGAAGCGTGGTGAGGCTGTGGGATGGGGCAGACGGCGGCTTGACGGCGAGGCGACGGCCGCCGCAAAATCTAATTTAGGTGGGAATACAACTTTGTGAGATGTGCAAATGTCTCTGCCATCAGTAAAAGTACAATTTTGCCCTCTCATTGATCATAAAATGAGACTGGCGATCTTCTCATTCAATTCTTGCATTCGAGGTCATTTAAGACTTTTGAGAGCAGTGTGTCACGCTCCTACGGTTCTTTGATGGTTCACTTGCTCATTCAGCTAAAGATCCAAGGAACAAACATATGCCTGAATGAATTAGTGAAAACAAAGTGTAGTTGGTTGATATATATAATAAGCGTTTGATAGCCAATAAGGCTTAAATACTTGTATTATGCCAAGTTGGATTTATGAGGATTTCATCTATGAGATCATCCTATGATTTAGATATGGTCAAAAGTATTCAGAGATGTTGGGTAATCATATGTCTTTGCAGTACAGTCCCTCTCATGAAGTTAATGTGGCTTAGATTGGAGTTTAGCATAGAAAAGTTATGCTTGGCATAGAATTCTTTTTACTTATGAAAGTGTCAACAGGCCAATTTACCTATTTAGAAGGGTTTTTTTTTTGAACATATCCTTGTAAAATATAGGAGATATAGGGATGATTTAATGCATAATTAAGAAATCATATGTTTAAAATAAATAATATTATCTAATTGAAAAGTAAGTTAAAGAAAAACAGTAAGTATTATTGGCAAATGTAGGATTTAAATTGGAGATCTTATGATAAACCGTTAAAGTTTTTATCAATTAGGACATCTAATTATTATAAAATATTGGATAAGATTTTAAACTCTCAAATTTTATTGAGTGGATCTGCTGCCTCATTACTATAGTATTTTAGGTGTAGCAACATATATGTTAAATTGCTTGTACATTCAAATTAATTATCTTTATAATTGAGGTTTTTTGACACCAGAAAGGTATAATGACACATTAGCACCAACCTAACCTTATGTTTGGTGACTGCAGCAATTATTAGGCCATTTTTAATGCTCACCAAAACAAACCAGAGTGTTCCTCACTCTTTCTGGCCACTGTCATCCTGTGAGAAGAGGGAGGAAGACAGTGAATAAGTGCATCATTTACACTTTTTTTTTTTCTGGTTAGAATCTAATAGCCCCAGTGAACCATATGTTTCTGAAGCACTATATAAAGCAATAAAACAGAGAGAAGAAATGATGAAATGTAGGATGTTCTTCTTATAGATCATTGCAAGTTGATATAGAACATCCTAACAACATATTTCAATTCTCAAACAATAAAGACACCAAGTAATTTTTGTTCAATCTCCCAAGACTAATACATTGAACTAGTTTAAGATACTTTTTATCTAGATAAATGCCTTAGGATAATGTATAATTTAGGTGTTTTCATAATATGTTCAATCCCATTTTTCATCTTCAGTATTTATAAATCTCAATCCTTGTGCAGATTGTGCCCAAGTGCTTAGTCCAAATGACTTTGTGGTGGTCCTCCTCTTCAGTAGCATACATTAATGCTTGGTTTATTTGGTGCCAAATCCCTGCTTACTGCAATCTAGAGGATCACATCCCTGCAATATATAATATAGTTTTCATAATTAAGCAAGATAAAGGTACCACAATAACCTACTCTACTCAGGGAAAATATAGTTTTATCAAAGTTAGAGCTAAGAATTATCTGTGGGGCAGTTATCAATTAAAGAATTGTGACTGCTTCAGTACCTTTGCCATTAAATATAAGGGGAGCATGATAATTGACATGTCAACAATTATTTGTGCAGAGTCTTCTTGATTAAGGAACTAATGCAGAGATTTGGAACCATCCAAGAGTAGATTCAATATTTAGCTCACTAATATCTACTTGTAGCTCCATCATATAATATAATTAATCACCATGTGTTACATGAGGTTTTGTACTTCTGCAAATATTGAGAATGGATTAGCACATATTATGTGATAAGTTCTTGATGATAGATCTAGTGGGATGGATCTGATAAAACTGAACCAGACAGCATATGCCATTAGCAGTGTCTGAGAAAAGACTATTTGGTGACATTTTATAAGGCTGATTTCCTCTATCATTAACAAGGTTAATTCACCAAACTAAAGGACTAAGTGTGATCAGATTATTATGTCTTGTTATTTGAAACTGGGAAGCTTTATTTTTTCTTCCCTTTTCTGAAATGTTTTGGGATATAATTTAGGGAATCTGTGTGTTTTAAGATGTTGCACTTTTTTATTTAAATCAGTAAAAGAATGAAAAGTAATTTTGTAATAATAATATATCTATTATCCACACAAAACTATCACACAACCACAATTTCAGCTACACAGCAAGCTTGCTGTTTGCAAGTGTCACTAAGCTTTAACCTGGAGTTCCAATGTCAGCTCTGTGCGTTTGTGCCAGTGGATTCACAGGCTCAACTGAGTCTTAACAAAAAGAAGGAAAGATTCTGTCGACTCTGCAGACACAGACAAATAATCCAAATGGTAGACTAATCACAAATACAAAACAACAACACTTAGTAGATCATGTTTCAGCAATCATTAGTTCCACAAAAGCTGTTGTTTGTGATCTTGAAGACAAGCCAGACCTTGAGTGAACCAGTATGTATCCATACTAGTGTTTATCTAGAGATCTCAATCAACTCTTCCTTTAATTAAATAGCACACAAGGATGAACATTTAATCCCTTCACACCATGTTTCTTGCCTGTTTCTGGTGCATTTCAACTTCTTAAGATGTTCAAGTCCACAAGCAAAGCATAATCTCAAGTTTTGGTGCAACAAAATTTAGATAGCAAGCATTCCATTGAACAGAAGACCCACCGCTTAATACACAAGCACAAAGATTACAAACAGGAGGGGACAAAGCCAAGTGGGGGAAATGATTGCATAGGTCCATGCTGTGCCCTCCATGGCTCAAAAGTCTCCTACAAACTTTTTCCTGACTCCTTCCACTGCTTTCTTATAGCTACAAAAACCTGCATCATATGCACAGATCAAGATACAAACAAAGCTGACGGCAACTCCTTGTCTGCAACTGTCTTCTTCTTCTTCTCTTAGCTTTCCTAGCAAGGTTTCTCCCCCATCTCACTTTCATCTGTCTAGAGAACTTATCACCACCCTGCAAACCATGTTTCTTCCGGTAATTACAATTGCGCGAGCATAAAAAGACAGTCTTTTGCGTTCCAGTGGCTCTAAATATGAATGAAATCACTAAAAGCAGAGCCTTTTTATCACCAAAAAATATGAGTTAGGGTTTCCTGGCACCAAGATTTGGGACGAACCAGTCATAGACGGTGGGGCTTCTCGGCTCGGCCATCCCCGCTCCGTCAGCCACCGGCAACGGTTTTCTCCGCAACCGCTTCCAGTCTGCCCACGGCCCCGGCGCTGCCAAAGAAGTAGTTCAAACAAGGGGAAAAAAACTCGTTCTTGTCAGCTCCGCTCGCGAAACCTCTAGAGGAGAAAAAGGAGGGGCGGGAAAAGGAGGAGCAACTTACGCGCGAGGGGGGAGTCGGGGGCGCTGGCCGGCGAGGAGGGGGAGCGGGGAGAGGTGGCGGAGGAGGAGGACGCGGTGCGCAGGATGGTGATGCTGCGGGTGACCTGAACAACGCCGCCAGCGGCGGCGGCGGCGGCGGAAGAAGCAGCAGCGGAGGAGGAAGGGGAAAAGGAGTTGTACTTGCGTAGCTTGCCGACGGGCGGAGGCCCGGCGACGGTGTCGTCCCACAGCTGGTCGAGAAGACCCATTCGAACCTTGGATGGAAGATAGAGAGGGCTCCAAGGAGAGGCCTTTCTGTTGCTGTTAGTATTACTATGTTTCCAGAGGAGGTGAGGAGACTCGGGGGGTTCGGTAGTTATAGCAGCGGATGGGGTTGTATTTGTTTCGGATAAGCTCATATTTTCCCGTCCTTTTTGTTTATTTTTTTTAGGCGGTAATAAATGTTAATAGAAAAGATAGAAGGGTTTAATTTCTTGACTAATTAAATATTCATATTGATTTGAATATATATATATATATATATATATATATATATATATATATATATATATATATATATATATATATTTCCATCCGTGCTTATCCATCGATTACTGATATGGGTTGAGTGAGTTTTGTTGACATTAATATTCAAGAAATATGCTACTGATTTTATGATTTTATACCTAAATTTTTAATTGAAAGTTGAAATTTTGAGGTGGATGTTTGGAAATTAGTGATGAAAAGGAGGCGGCTTCCGAGATGACGGCCACCTCATGCAGATCATGACGTGTCGGAATAATTCTTGCTGGGAGATTTCGATTGGGCTCGGGCCCACCGATCGAGTGACGTGGGGCCCACAAGATGGAGAAAGGGCTCCCTCCCCCCGGGGTATGTGGTGTACCGTCGATGTACGGACATCGGGCGGGCAAATCATCCAACGGCTGGTGGGACTCCTCCGGCGGGGGACCGGGTCACGGTGGGTCCCACTCCGGACGGACTACGCGGTGAAAGAAAACGAAAAAGGAATAATGGCGTCATATATGGGGGGGCCCGCATCATCAGCGGGGGCGTACCGCGTCTGAGCCGCGACAGCACCGTGACCTGGGGGGGTGTGGGGGTGGGGGGACGACTCCGGCCTTCCAGAATCGCCTGGCAGCCTCACAGCGTGTCGTGTCACGTCACCTTGCCCCGTCGCGGGAAAGCTGTCCCCCCCCCCCCCCCCCCCCCCCCCCCACCCCTTCCCTGTGCTGATGTCATCACAACCTTTTCCCCTTCTACATACGCAAACCAATTCTTAGTCAGATACTCGGAAGTATTGCTATTTATATCACAGTCGAGACATCGACATGCATTTATATCTTAAATCATACATCTTAAATTTATTAATTTAATTAAATAATTATCTTATCGGATCCAATTATAAAAAATAATATCACATCTTATGAAAAATAATAAATGCTGTCCGATGCATGAAAATGTGTTATATATAAATATATATATGTAGAGAGAGAGAGAGAGAGAGAGAGAGAGAGAGAGAGAGAGAGGAAAGCTATGATTTTGTGGGTAGAGACATCATAAGTTGGGTAGGCCGATAGACTGGCATGTGTGGTTGAGATTATTTTTGTGTAGATGAGCTGAAAGAGACTAATGATTACAAGACAATACTGTGGGGAGACTCTTTTAATCATTGGAGAAGGACGAGCAACATCGCGCAACATGAACTCTACCCTTTTGGCCCATGAAATTTAGGCTCATATGCACCAATACCACATAAAAACCTTGTTAGATTACACCACATGAGTCTAATAACTTTGCAATTCTTACGCCATTAACCCTAAAACATTTTAGGAACCACTTTTCCTCGATGGATGATTCCAAAGATCTAATTCAGCCTCCATCTTCTCTGATCTATTTGCTAGAAAACAATATCCAAATAGGGAGGGAATAACAGCAAGTTTCTCCTCTCAGTCAGCTAATAGAGGGCCTGCAACTTGACCTATATGTGCAGAGCATGAACCAATTACTTCATTTAAAGTCAGTCATCCTATCTGTGGCATGACAATTCTTTTTTTTATTCACTCCATTTATCCAACTTCTGCCTACTATTTTTTTCTCCTGACATTTCCCCCTTAGTATCCTACATTATTGCATGTCATCTCTATCATAAATTAGAGTTTGTCTAATCTACCATATTGTTAGATTATGACAAAAGGATAAACCTAATCTTGGTTTTAAAATCGAGTCTCGAATTTGAAAGTAGAATCGAATCGATTCTAAGCAATTTTAATTTTGGTTTACGAATCGAAAGGTCTATTTTTTATTCACGATCCAACTATTATAATTTCGAATGTAAATACTAATTTTTATATTTTATATTTTATTTTCTTAAAATAACCCTCCAATTCACTAGTTGTTAAACTATTAGAAGGGATAAATTCATCATTTGGAAGGGCATTTGGTAGTTTATTTTTTATTTTTTATAATTAGTTCAGAATAATAAGTTTTGCTTCAGTTCAGAACCCATCGAACCGTTCACCTGATTCGGTTTCGATTTCTTATTGGTTTGATTTTGATTCAAACCAAAGCATTGTTACATCTAAAGAGAAAACCTATCAATAATTGAACAATAGGAAATCAAAGGGAAAAATTATGCAATATAAATACCTGTTAATATAAAAACACACTATGTTTCTCCTGTAAAACAAACACGAGAGAGAGAAAGAGAGAGAGAGAGAGAGAGAGAGGTGAAGTTAGTACTATATAGCAACCACCAGCACAAGTGCTGTTACTTCACCACTGCTTCTGCTCCTGTATGCATCAGCTCACGTCTGCAAGAACAAGCCGACTGTAGTTACCACTACACGGCTTCTGTAACCCTATAAAGCTTTTGCTGAAGAGGAAGAGCGTCGTCCCGGCATCATTCTACCTACTGAGCTTCCAAAATGGTCGGCCATGCACGCTGGAACATGAAGCCATGCAGAAGAACCAACCACGCGTGGGAGTGCAAACTAAATGCGGTAGCCGACAAGCAAGCCTATCATGAATCAATCTCGATCTGTGGAATCGATTCACGTGTGTGGCTCACGTGGCATCAATGTAGGCACAAATGGTTTCCGTATTTATCCTCTGTGGAACAACCAAGATGATCAGATAAGGCCCATGGAGGTGTCTTTGTCCATTAAAGTATCATGAAACATTCCATGTGCTCCTTCTGCCACGCGTGCATCACGATGGATCTGCACTGCCATCTCATGACTAGAGCCTATGTAACCGGAGGAGAAGTCACACGTATCCGAGAAGCAATCTCAAGCTAACAGTGCTCTGAAGGAGTAGGACAGAGGTCCACATCTCATCCAGAGTTGATGCATGGTATTGTTTAGACGACAAAGGACATGACAACTAGAAGGCAGTAGAAGTCCGGCTTCTCCGCCCATGGCACATGGACAGGCAGTGTTTGACCATTCAGGGTTGTCATGGTCTTGTTAACCTCGCCTGTCAAATTTCTCCTAAGCAAATCAACGATGTATGTAGCAAGTGTTCATGATCCTTTTTGATTCTTCTTTTCTTCTCGGTCGAGCCCACCTCCGTAATCAGCGCAGTGACAGCTCCTGAGAGGTGATTCACGACTGGTGTTTGATTCTTCTTTTCTGGTAAGGAAGAGGAAGGCTTTCGCAGTCTCATCCCCTGTGGATAAGAAGGTCATGCGTCGATGATACTGCAAGGAAAGCTGCACTTGTCTGTACATTAAGCAAGTTTGATGGAACACCATGAGTTAGTGCAGTGCAGTAGCAGGAACGCGACATGAACAGCAGTATTGGCTCCTTCATCGTGTCACACTCGAATCTCATATCAGACCATACGCAGACATACAGAAAAAACATCGAAAGCTTACAATTCCAGAGACTGATAGGGCCAGAAACAAGAACCGATCAGCCTTGAATTCTTTTGCATAACAATGTACACGATTATTTTGTAGGACATCCGTAAAGCATGCTATTACACTAAGAAGAGCCGCATCTGCTTCGCCATCAACAGCAGGAATAGAAGTCTACCATCTCGTCTAGCGACACGGACTGCGGGTCGGCGTTCTCCAGCATCCACAGCAAGTGTTCGAAGAGCACCACCTCGCAGTCCACCACCGTCCCGGAGTCGTCCGCGGCGGACCCACCCGACCTCTCCACCAGAACCCGGAAGAGCGGGTGGCCGGCGAGGTCAGAGCGGATGAGGTACCGCCGGCGGGACTTGCCGACGTAGACTGTGTGGAGCCCGGGCGGGACCTCGTCGCCTTGGAACGACGTCGCTGACCTGGAGGACGAGTCGCTGCTGCCGCCTCTGCCTCCGGCCGAGCGCGTGATCTTGTTCGATGAATGCCAACGCTTCATCATGCACCTGAGCTTGTTCAGCTTCCCGCTCTTCGCCATTCGGACTTCTCTGGTGACTGGCGGTGGCTCCACCCCCAACTTGAGAAAGAGAGAAGTCGGTGGTTGTTTAATGTGTGGAAGGTGGGGGGTTATGACAACTTAAAGCGGTAGGAAGGAAGGAAGGAGGAGGGGACAGCGCAAGTGGACAGGGAAAGTTTGGCCATACGGTGGACGGCGGAGGTGGACGTAGACGAGTCTTGCAGGCGAGGGGACATATGTATGCTACAATGACAAGCAGTCCTAGTAATTCTCCCTCTGCTTATGAGGCTAGAAATGAGCCAACAACTGGAAATGATGTTGACCATCATATTTCTTCGAAGACAACGAAATTTTAGCTCAAATGTAGTCAACAATTATGTGTTCTTTTAATGCAATTTTACTGCAGAACTCAAATCTTGGATCTCAACACTGAGCAAACAAAAGAAATGAGCACAACTTAATTTCCTCTACCTTTTAGCTGAATCAGACAATTGCCAAGGCACTAATTCTTTTGGAACAGTCGAACACAGTAGTCTAATCGAAAAACAGAGTTGTCTGCATGAGTTTGTCTAAATCAAACAGATGTCACTCTTGTCTGCTATTAGCCATGGCCAGTCACAGAAGGATATCAAATGCTTATTTAGTTCTGCAGATAGAAAACTTGGAACGCATAATTCGTTTTTGTTTTCTGTTGACAGACGATACGAAATAAGGCCAAATTAAAGTGGAGGAATTCGTATGCTTCATGTTCCTGACTTGATACAACTTCGTCTAATCCAAAAGGATGCATTTAGAATAAGCTCCTCAAGGAACTTGCCAATGTGTTCGTCCGAGATGGTGGAATCATTGAAGCTGCTTAAAAATGGATGTCATTCGACAGCAGCATTCTGTACAATTTGTTTTTCTTTTATGTCGATAAAGATCAGGATCGAACAGTAGTTTTCCTAAACACTTCAATGGGTGCATTCATCATCGGAGGTGCATTAGAGAGATTAAACCACAACTGTAAAGAGTTCTCTGCATGCAGCTGAGTAGAAAGGGCGAAGGAAGTCGAGGAGGTGCATGTGATACCTCCAGACATCCTATGAACACACAGAACATGAACTACTTCCAGTGAACAGATCAAACTAAGCAATTCAACGCGAACAAAGATTTTGGTCCCGGAACTGTAGTCTCGTTGGGATCATCACTGCTTTTGGCACCACGCAGGAGAATTCTTGCGAAACTGGTAAGGGTTATATATTTATACTTATATAAAGTTATTCGGGAAATGAATCATTCAGCTTTCATAGCTCAGTTGGTTAGAGCACCCGTTTAGTAAGCGGGAGGTCTTGAGTTCGAATCTCAATGAAAGCATGCATTGTCTTTGGTTGGTAATTTGGCTTTTTTTGAGGAATATTAATATCAATCAGGGTTACAAGCGTTGATGATAAACGAAGAAGCTCCACGTGTTGTGGAACTATTGCGGCGACTCGGTTTGAGTCGAGAGGTGAATATCGTCCGAGTTGGAAGCTTGACCGACTCACCCAACTCATTCCCTCGCGATGATACTCCACCCATGGAAACGAATCCCAAGTTATGGCATGGAAGATTTACCATTAGGAAGATTTATATGGTTTCCGTAAATTACCTAAGGCTACTTCACAAATGAAAATTTTCCCAAGTAAAACGTTTTAAGATGAATATGAACTGTTTTTCTCCAGAAGAAAATTGTTTTCTGCCTTTCATCCTACAAAATCATGTTGATATTATTATATCAAATTTAGATATAAATATCTCTAATCATATTGAAAATGTTCGAATTTGAACATAAATATCCCTAAATTTATTCAAAAAATAAAAAAGTTATACATTCACTATTGCAATATTATTATCTCTCTCTCTCTTTTAAAAAAATAATGAAGAAAATGGATAATATTTTGATTGTTACACATATAATAAATTTAAATATAAATATCCTTAAATTTTAAAAACAATTATTTGGAGATGTTGTTATTCCTATTCTTAAGGTCTACTATAAAATGAATATAAAGTGTTGAAAATATATCAAATTTAAATATAAAAATGTGATAAATTCAATATTTTAATGTTATTATCATTTTATTGTGTAAGTTGCAGTCAAAATGGACAATGAAAATATGTTAAAAATTGAATATAACTGTCCTTAAATTCACATAAACCATAGATTATAATAGATTCATTGTTTCTAGAAGGGCAAAAATGTACTTTTGATGCCATTATATTTGAGGGGCCCATGGTAATTTCCGGAAGCCGGGCCGCTGTCATGTAAAAGCCCGAGGTTTTTCTTGGTAGATCAAATAAACCAAATCACATATCTGTCGACCCATCCGTGCCGTACCCTTGCAACAACCCTTCTGGTTATTGCACACTTTGTGGGTCCCGTGTTCAACACGGGGAAACGGGTACCGGCGAGGAAGTTGGCGAAGTGTCGGACTTGATTGGATTCCAATCACATGACTATGGAGGAAATGTAAGAAGGTTGAAGAAGGACCCAAATAAATAAAACTTCCTTTCTTTCCATTATATTTTCCCCAACTAAATTGGGATTTTGCGGATTGAAGGCGTCGCCGAAGCTGCGGTTTTCCTTCGCCCCCTCAAGGCCTCCCTCTTTCTCCTACCCTTCTCCCAATCTCGCTAAAACCAAACGCGAAAACGTATAAATTTCGTTCCTCTTTTGCTGTTTGTCACCTCCAGTTTCGTTTCCACCTCGAAAGATTCGAACTTTCGTTTGAAAGATCGCAAAATTTCCGCCTTCTCGATCGTGTTCGAGCTGGTTTCCCTGCGTTCTGTGTGCTCTTTGGTTATTTGAATCCGTGGATGGAAAAGAGGGCATTCGGGAAGCGGCTTCTGGCGCAGGAGAGGGGAGGAGGCGCTGAAAGAAGCTGTGGTGATTGAGGCGGTGGGACGATCTGGAGATCTGGCGAAGGTTCTGGTGATCTGCCAGGTTTGGGATGTTCGAGTGATCTGGCCCCAGCCCGGGGTTCGGGATCCGGAACGGGATGGTGGTGGAGGACGGTGCGGGGGCTCGGATCGCGGGCAAGCCCGACGCCTCGAGCTTCTACCTCCATAAATTTAGGCTCTACGAGACTCGATCGGTAAGGAGTTGCCTAATTGACATCTGTATGGCTTATCTCTTACCTCTACTTTGATTCCTTGTTCTTCTGTCATTCTTAATCTGCATGGGTGCTAAAGCTTCTTCTATAGATGCGCTCCTTTTGATTGTCCTTTTTCATATGTAATTCCTTCGATAGTGTCTTCGATTTACTCAACTTTATCCCATCCTCTGATATGTAGCTGAACTACGAATCCTTGTCAGTAATTTTAAGAATTTATGTAAAGGCAAACTGCCACATGTTCTTAAACTTTTGATGTGTCTTTTTAGTTTTTGTTCACCTTGCATCTAAACGATTAAATTTTCCCCTTCTCATACCTACTACACCTGTGGCCGCTACCTTAAACTTGTCAAGCTCAAGCATGCAAGACTTTGCTCCATATTCATCAGACAAAAATCTGTAACTTTTTATCATAAACGGGTAATGGTAATCAAAAGGAAATGAACTTACAGGATCATAAATGCAGAAACTTTTTTACTTGATAAAACGGACACCCAGCTTAAAAGCCATCTTCACAAACATCAAAGAGTACCCATACTGACCATCATCAAAATCTGATGTGACAAAAGCACTTCCAATTCCAAATCAGACAAAGTTCTATGAAGTATGAACTGATTGCATAACTGATATCTTCCCTGGAGTACCCACACTGATCATCATGAAAATCTGATGTGACAAAAGCACTCTTAGTTGCAAATCAGACAAAGTTCTATAAAGTATGAACCGATCACGGAACTGATACCTTCCCTGCTGTTTTCTTCTTACTAATTTTGGGCTAGTTAAGAAAAAAAAAAAAATGGGTCAATTCAATAGCTCATTTTCCATATAATGCCTTTTCTGGTGTAACAAGCATATAAAAGTTACATTCGATCACATAAGTCTCCGTTTCCCAGCTAAGGTTGCAGAATACTTGTGGAGTTTAAAGCAAATTGTTACTTGTTTTAGATCAACTATACAAAATGAATTACACATTTTCAGTGAGGAAAATTTCAACTCCTCAAACACATTAAGAAAATTAATTCCAAGATGATCAGTTTTCATAATTATATAGTAATTGAATAATTAATCAAACAATGGCTACGCCAATCCCCATGGCAAATTTTAGCTGTTATTACTTCTATCAGACAAAGACACTAACACCTATAGTTGCTTGAGTGCAAAGGTCAAAATCTTGATCCAGTATCAATATGGTTGGTATAGGCCACATCAGTCATTGCATGTGTTAGTATGGGCCGGCTTCGGTTGATACATATTGGACTGTTCAGTATCGACTAGACCAGTTCTGAGGCATGTTAAAACTAATTAAATCCATTTTTTATTCTTTTTACTCAATAATGTATTGAAATTTATTTTTAAATCTTATTGTGACCCATTTATTAAATAATGATGTGTAAAAGAGCACGTAAAAACGCTGAAGTGGGTAAATAATTGAAAATTTGAAATGCTTGTAAATGCATGTAAAAGAGCAAAGGGTACATGAATTATAAGTGGTTACTACCAAAAAGATGATCATAATACCAGCATGGACTTGGATCCATGAGTATCTAACCTACATATACACAAATCTAGAGGGACTCTATGTGGATCTAGGTTGGTTTTATGCAGATATTGCCTAAATCCACATAATTGGATCTATGCAGATATAGCCTAAATCTACGCAGAACTCGATTGGATCAGCATGCATCTTAGTCAGATGCAAGTGGATCTTGATGAGATTCAAACAGATCTTCACTCGATTCACATAAATCTTGGCCGTACCAAATCCAACTTAAAATCAAGTAGGTCTAAACTAAATTTAGAGAGGTTTTTTGAGTATTATTACATGATAAAGTAAAGCTTTCCAGAAAGAGAATTCTGTTTACAATAGCTTAACCAATTATCTAAAAGCAGTTCCGCAAGAGAATAGTCAGCATATTAAATAGCAACTCATATCACATGAGATTATATTCCCAAAGTGATCAATGATTGCTTGAACTTGACCTATTGAACCTTAAAGTACCAATATCTGGCAATACTATCTTAAGCATTCAAGATTGCCAATAAACAAGTGACATCACGAAACTTATGGACCAGCTTTGAAATCCCTACTCACATGCCTTAAAATGTACATGGAGCTCAAGTTATGCTTCTAAGATAGTTGAAGCAAAAATTCTGAGTAGTAGAAATGATATTGCTGTTTTGATTACTCCTCTGTGATTTATTTAAATAAAGAAAATCAATGACCCATTTTTTATCATTGAATAATTAGGGACCTGAACCCTATCTGTTTATTCAAGTCTTTGAAGAAAGTCTTTGCCTCTGGTTGACTGTGGGTCTAAAAAGGAAGATGAAAAATATTAAATCCTATTTATCCCATTAGAGAGAGGTAGAGTACATAAAAGATAAAAGGATTGCTTTTTACTTGGTTAAAAGAGAGAAAACATATATCAGAAGGAACAACATTTAAAAAAATTAAAGAATCAGAAATGATCTTGGGTGAAGGAGAAAGAATACTTGTTCATCTAAGACTGTGTCTTTCGAGTTATGTTTTTTCCTTTCATTGGTTAAGTTGATGGTCTTACATTTGTAAACTTTTTCTGCATCTGGTCCAAATGATGAATGGCCAAGTTTTTTATGTCCCAACTCCATTAAGATGTCCAGGTGCCCTGTTAGTCCATACTGCTATAAAGAGTTCTTAAGATAAATAAGGTAAAACAAAAAATGATAAAAATTACACATTAATTGCTTGAGGTTTCATTTTTTGGTTCTAGCATTTAAAAATTTTCTTCTACTTGTATCTTTTAAGATATTTTTGATGATCCTGACCAATATAATCATCCAACTTGTGTTAACAGGTCTTGGCAACACAACCCAAAATGGTTAAAAGTTAAAACCACAATTATAACTATTAGAATCATCTATTAGGAAATGCCAATCTAACCAAGCATCATCTTCACATGGGGAATTGTTGAAATGTAACAGTCTCTAGTATTAGTATCATCTGTTTAAACATGTCAATCCAACTTAGGATCATTTTCCAAACTGAAACTTTTTAAGTGTCACAATCTTTTCTATTTAGAATTTTATATCCCTCATATCCTCGTCAGGATACAAAAATAGTAGGGTGGTGGGTACATACTGTGCCGTGCCCCTCCACCATACTACAGGTACCTTTTTCATTGAGCTCACTACTCCATTCAGTGTCTTGTGATTTTGATTATGATTATCCGGGTTGAAATATGCTTTCAAATTAAGGTCTGAATTAGTAGATGCTGCCAGTGTCCAATTCAAAGAGCATCAACCAAGTCTTCTTTTTTTCGGGGAAAATGCCCAAAAGGCTTCTCTTCACTTGAAATGGCACACAAATATTATTTGAGGAGAAAGTGGACTCCAATATAAAGAAGGCATAGCAATCAACATAAAGTAGCAGTTATGGGAACTACAAAATCTTTCTGAACTCCTTCAAAGAATGTTTTGGAATAATCTACTGCATTAGTAATTTCTTTGTTTTCCTGGTTTGTTTGGATTTGCTTCTCTCTTATCCAAGAGATTGAAAGTAGTATCATTTCTGAGGGTCTAAGATCTGGATCAGAACTGGGTACTCAGTAACATGACCAAGAAAAATATTATGTTTACAACGAAATTACATTTTGTTTCACAATAAACATTAAGTTGTTTTATTGGTAATGAATTTCATTCTGTTTCTAACTGCTTCATGTTAAGTGCTTTGCACAAATCTATATACTGGAAATGTGCATCTTAAACTCATTACTGGCTCAGAGACAACCTAAGTTGTCTTTTTCTACTGCCACTCTTGTACTTTGCTTTGTCAGTTGCTTTCTGGATCATTATGTCAAAATGTGATTTTTCTGTATCACTTGCCTTGCAGAAATTTTATATGATTGGAAGAGACAAGAAAAGAACATTGTGGAGAGTGTTAAAGATTGACAGATCAGAACTCTCGGAGCTTAACATCCGTGAGGATGCTACAACCTACTCTGAAAGTGAATGCAATGAATTGTTGAACCGAATAGATGAGGGAAACAGGTCGACCGGTGGACTAAAATTTGTCACCAACTGTTATGGCATTGTTGGTAAGTCAAGTATCAGCTATTCTTTGTGGTGCTTATTTGCAGTATTTTACTTGTGATATCTTATGTATTATCATTTCAGGATTTGTTAAGTTTTTGGGGCCTTATTATATGCTGCTTATTACTAGAAGGCGGCAAATTGGTGCTATATATGGCCATACTATTTATGCTGTCACCAAAAGTGAGATGATTGCACTTCCAAATTCTACCATCAGCTCTAATCTGACTTATTCTAAGAATGAAAACAGGTTTGTTTTTTTATTATGTAACTAATAAAATGTTTTGACGTGCATGGAAACAGTGATATTTTGACATTGCACCTTTTGTTATTTGAATGTCTCCTTTAAACTATTTTATAAATCATTATTTCTTGATAATTTGTTGGTTGAGGTGGTTTTTTCTACGGATAGTTTCTGATCTATTACAGTATTACTCATTTAATAATTTCTCTCAAAGTCATATTATCTGTGGGGCCTAAGTGGCAAATTTGTTATGTTTATTATCCTCGAATGACTTCATGCATTTTTTTTTTATGTTAATGTATATTAGATGTATTATAAAATCATTTTTTCTGTCGTTCTTGTACTTTGTCATGTAACATCATGATTCTTCATTTATATTTTATCAGAATGATTCCTTAGAATATAAATTTGTCTTAATGATGGTGCAGATACAAAAAGTTATTATGTACAGTGGATCTCACAAAGGACTTCTTTTTTAGCTACTCATACCATGTCATGCGAAGCCTCCAAAAGAATATATCCGACAGTCAAACAGGTCAAGCATTATATGAATCCATGTTCGTCTGGAATGAATTTTTGACACGTGGAATCCGTAATCAACTTAAAAGTACTCTATGGACAGTTGCTTTAGTATATGGTTTTTTCAAGCAGGTAAGATATTTTAACTTCTGTTTGTTTTATTATCAACACACAAGTGACTGTTTAATGTGCAGTTGCCTTAGACATATGTGTATGATATTTAGCTCTGCCAGAAATGGTAACTCTTGTTGGAAGCGTGTGTGTTTTTTTGTCCCTTGCTGTTTGCTTTGTGAATCATACATCATTCAGTCATGGATGTTATGCTGAATGGATAGTTGAACCTGCAATTTTTGGCAATGTGTTGGTCAACCCAGGAAAAGAAACCTATCCTTAGTTATGTCCATACAATTAGGAACAAATGTATTTAAAAATCTTAGTATTCCTTTGTTTCCTGAAGGAAAGAGTTTGACATAGAGTATATATTATAGATTCTAAAACAGATGTTAAGATATTGGACATCTCACTAGTTATGGAGGATAACTCATATCCGGATAATGTTCTCTTGTCTGTATACCTCACTGGCGCTAAGCACTTCATGGAACATAAGAATGAAATTTTCCTCAAGCTAAGTGGTACCATTGGTGTCAGCTGGATGATGTTTCTCTTTTCTGTAGACCTCAGTGGTGCTAATCACTTCATGGAACATAAGAATGCAATTTTCCTCAAGCTAAGAAGAAGCTAAGTGGTACCATTGGTGTCAGCTGGATGATGTTTCTCTTTTCTGTAGACCTCAGTGGTGCTAATCACTTCATGGAACATAAGAATGAAATTTTCCTCAAGCTAAGTGGTACCATTGGTGTCAGCTAATGTCTGGTAAGATAACTAAAAGGAAGTAGGAACTATGTTAAGGTGGTTTTTTCTACGGATAGTTTCTGATCTATTACAGTATTACTCATTTAATAATTTCTCTCAAAGTCATATTATCTGTGGGGCCTAAGTGGCAAATTTGTTATGTTTATTATCCTCGAATGACTTCATGCATTTTTTTTTTATGTTAATGTATATTAGATGTATTATAAAATCATTTTTTCTGTCGTTCTTGTACTTTGTCATGTAACATCATGATTCTTCATTTATATTTTATCAGAATGATTCCTTAGAATATAAATTTGTCTTAATGATGGTGCAGATACAAAAAGTTATTATGTACAGTGGATCTCACAAAGGACTTCTTTTTTAGCTACTCATACCATGTCATGCGAAGCCTCCAAAAGAATATATCCGACAGTCAAACAGGTCAAGCATTATATGAATCCATGTTCGTCTGGAATGAATTTTTGACACGTGGAATCCGTAATCAACTTAAAAGTACTCTATGGACAGTTGCTTTAGTATATGGTTTTTTCAAGCAGGTAAGATATTTTAACTTCTGTTTGTTTTATTATCAACACACAAGTGACTGTTTAATGTGCAGTTGCCTTAGACATATGTGTATGATATTTAGCTCTGCCAGAAATGGTAACTCTTGTTGGAAGCGTGTGTGTTTTTTTGTCCCTTGCTGTTTGCTTTGTGAATCATACATCATTCAGTCATGGATGTTATGCTGAATGGATAGTTGAACCTGCAATTTTTGGCAATGTGTTGGTCAACCCAGGAAAAGAAACCTATCCTTAGTTATGTCCATACAATTAGGAACAAATGTATTTAAAATCTTAGTATTCCTTTGTTTCCTGAACATAAGAATGCAATTTTCCTCAAGCTAAGAAGTACATGGTGTCAGCTAATGTCTTGTAAGATACTAAAAGGAAGTAGGAACTATGTTAAGGGTGTTTTTCATTTGCTGACATTTTTCTACATCCACTTGATTGCTGACTGATCAACTCAAATCAGAAGTGCTCAAACAAATTTCGTTTACCAAGTTACATTGCGTTTACTGGTGAGACGTGGTAGGTTGTTTATTTCGTGAGCCAATCTGTTCCATTACAATTTCTGTACAACGTTAGAAGGTTATGTAATTTGATAGTAGGGACATGATCTTATATCTACAATTTAATAGTCAAGTCTGAAATGCATATATTAGTTTTAAAAAATTTTGGCAGGGGCACTGCCGCACTGTAAGGCTCATGAAATCCAAGTTACAAAATTCATGAAAACAAAATGAAGTGAAACAAAGAAATCATCTCGACATTTGATAAGTCAAAGAAGCAAGGTTTTAAATCTCGGTCCGATACGGAGTTTGTAATTTGCTGGACTGCTATGGTACCAGTGTATTAAGCAATCTGTACTGCCCAGTATCAGTTGTAGAAAATACTAAAATTAGTGACTACTACCCAGTACCAGATGATTGTCCAATACCAGTCCTTGAATGGATTGGTGAATATGCACCAACTGGCATTTGAGACAAATGCAATGACATATACAAAAGGTTAAGGTACCTACCAAATTTCTCTAATTTTGTTAAACAATGTGAATGATTATGTATCCTCATATTAACTTATTAGTCTTTATTGCCATTTACTTGTTTTTGGACATCAACCTTGTTTTAACACAATTCATTGGTAATGATTTTTATTTTGTTTGTTCAGGCAAAACTTGCAGTATCTGGGAAGATTTTTAGATTGACACTCATTGCCAGGCGCTCACGTCACTATGCCGGCACTAGGTTGGTATACCTTTTTCGTTTATTCTTTTATTATGGTTGTCAGGGGAGTAATTAAGATCAATCCTGATGGTGAAGAGGATGTTTGCTTCTCGGTGCATTGTGTATTTTGATATGTGAAGATTGACAAGTTTATAACTATAATGCATTTCTTTTTTTCTCAATTTTGATATGTGATGAATTCTATTTATCAGATATCTGAAGCGTGGTGTTAATGAGAAGGGTAGGGTGGCAAATGATGTTGAGACAGAACAAATTGTTTTTGAAGACATTCATGGTGGGATTCCAACTCATATTTGTTCAGTTGTTCAGAATAGGGGTTCGATACCACTTTTTTGGTCACAAGAAACCTCAAGGCTGAATCTTAAGCCTGATATTGTCTGTAAGCATCAAACTTGCTATAACATGATGTTCACATGAGGTTTTATTTCTGTCTTATCTTCTCTTCTCTTTTCTGCAGTGCATAGAAAGGATACAGATTATGAAGCTACCCGGCTTCATTTTGAGAATCTTGTAAAAAGATATGGGAACCCTATAATCATTTTAAACTTGATTAAGGTATAATCTACATCGAGTGCCTACTAGAGTTTCTTGTATGAAGCATGGATGGACAATTTTCCATTATAATAGGCATTCCACTCTAAAATTGGATGTGATGGTCATTTCTGCCACATTTTTATGTGATTTTTTTTTCATTTTTACAGTCAGAAGAGAAGAAACCCCGAGAATCTATTCTTCGCTCGGAATTTGCTAATGCCATTGAATTTATAAATAAAGATCTGCCAAATGAAAATCGTTTAAAGTTCTTGCATTGGGACCTTCATAAACATTCTCGGAGGTACCTACCTCCTTGTTCTATACTTTATAAAGATATAATGCCTGTTAAGTCATGCAGTTCTAATCCAAAAGCTTGTGTTGCAGTAAGGCTAAAGGTGTGCTTACTTTGCTGGGAAAAGTTGCGACCTACGCCTTGAATCTAACTGGCTTCTTCCATTGTGAAGTGACACCAGCTTTAGGGTTTGATGTTGCCTTAGGGGGGCCTGTCATTTTGTAAGAATTTTATCTTTTTAATTTTTTGTTTCAGTGTACTGAATCTGCTATATATCCTTCTAATTTCCTGCTTTAGGTTCTGTATTGTTTTCTCCATCATTCTTTTATAAAAGGTTAGTTTTGTACTGGTTCTTTTGTCCAAAATAAACCCTATTACAAATTTATTTTATGTTGACGAGCTGATATATTAATATTTACATTTCTGGATGTTACTTTCTCTTCATCTTCCTTTAAGAGTTAGATATGCCACTACCTGATTATATGCTTATTTAAATGGCACTTTGACAGTTTACATCTTCAGAAGTGAGCTCTTGCTCTAGGTCTAGTCTGCCAATATTTTGTGCTTATCTTGCCCTTTCAGATTAAGGAAAATGATGTTTATATTGAGATGTTTCCTGACCATCTCCTCAATTAATAATAATTTAATATGACCATATCACTCAAGAGACCTTTGTTACATTTTAGTATGGATTATTCACCCTTGAGGAGTTTTATCACATAGCCTTTTGTTGAGAAGCAGAATCATGAAGTATTTTGGTGCTTAAGCAACATAGTTCTGGCTTTTAAGTGCAATATTGTTAAAAAGACATTTATACGTCAAATTCTCATTCACCCACTTGGTGTGAGATGATTTGTTGCAGTGCTATTTTATTATCTCCTACAAAATTTGAGCTATGGTTTCCACTGTAGTACCAAAAATATTCAGGCTGCAAAGGGAGTCTCTGCTTTTAATTTCATTCTGATCCTTTGGCAGCTTATGCGATCTTTAACCATCTACAAGGATGCACAAGCATTACTTTGTAGAACACACAGCATAGTGAACATAGGATTTAGAAATTCTAAACCAAATGTGTGTCAAATATCATGTTCGATATACTTTTTTTGGTTCTAGTCAACAGAGTTAGGCCCTATATCTTTATAGGCAGACCCTTATGTTAAATGGCTCCAAATTGCATGCTAGGTTATTGATTGGCATATACTGACTGTAAGCTAACACCTTGATTTTTTAAAAATTTTCTTGGTAATATGTTGATATTTTTATCATACTGATGATGTGCTAGTCCACACTGGTCAACTGTAGCATGATATTTTTTTTAAATCATTGACGAAAATTATCATTTAAAATAGCATCATTTAAAAAAAAGGCATATTAAAATCATCATCTCTGAACCGCTTAAGTAGTTCTCAAAATTTTTTTTACACCATCTAATTCTTCAACAAATTCAAACAAAGACTCCCTGTACAAAATTTGAGGTACAGATTTGAGAGGGTTCATTTCATGTTAGAAACTAGTTCCACAGTTCTATAGTTTTCCTTCATAAATGCACTAAACCTCATCACTTCTGATAATTTATCTAATAAGTTTCTTAGACTTAATTAGTCAAGATAATTATTCATTGTCTTCACAATATTATCAGGATATTCTTTAATTTGATCATGCATATAATATTCCTATGTATTATTTAGTAGTAAATAAATGCACCTGCCCAAGAATTAAATTGTGCAGTGTGTGCCTGTGCCAACCACCCATGAGTTTTATGTCACTAAGTGCATATTGTATGTATCATGTTATGGCATGTATTAATAGAGCTGCATGTTTGGATTCTATATTGGCACAACATGCTGAATGCACTAGTTTTTTCCTATGTTACATATTATGCTATGTACTTGGTAGAACATGCACCTTAATCCATGAGCCTGAATATGTTTTCTAAACTATTTTTGCTGGTGATGTTCCATAGGAAAGACCATGCTGGTCTCTGGTCATTTAATTTCAATAACAATGTCAACAACTATATCAACAACACAGATGGCTATACTACTAATAGAGATGGTTCTCAAGAAGATAACATGATGGGAGATGGTACTCAATGATGGGAGATGGTACTCAAGAGATAAATGGTAAGTGATGCTTCTCAAGAGGCTGAACAGGGAACTGCAGAAAATAAAGATGGAAACTGCGGAATTTGCTTGACCAAACCCATTAAATTTCAGAAAGGAGTCTTACGTACAAATTGCATAGACTGTTTAGATCGCACAAATGTTGCTCAATATGCATATGGTTTAGCTGCTCTTGGGCATCAGCTTCATGCGTTAAGCCTAATCCGTGTACCAAAGATTGATCTAGATGCCCCTTTGGCTGATGATTTAATGAGCTTTTATGAAACAATGGGGGACACACTTGCTCATCAATATGGCGGTTCTGCTGCTCATAACAAGGTATATTTGTTATTATTTCAAATTTCATATCACTTAGAAGGCCACTTTTACCATGTTTTCCAACTAGTTTGTGTTCTTTTGATGTTATTTGCTTCAATATCATAAATTAGTTTCCAATTTACAAGTATTGGAAATTAATTTACAATTGGAAATTAATTTACAATTGGAAATTAATTTACAATTGGAAATTAATTTACAATTGGAAATTAATTTACAATTGGAAATTAATTTACAATTGGAAATTAATTTACAATTGGAAATTAATTTACAATTGGAAATTAATTTACAATTGGAAATTAATTTACAATTGGAAATTAATTTACAATTGGAAATTAATTTACAATTGGAAATTAATTTACAATTGGAAATTAATTTACAATTGGAAATTAATTTACAATTGGAAATTAATTTACAATTGGAAATTAATTTACAATTGGAAATTAATTTACAATTGGAAATTAATTTACAATTGGAAATTAATTTACAATTGGAAATTAATTTACAATTGGAAATTAATTTACAATTGGAAATTAATTTACAATTGGAAATTAATTTACAATTGGAAATTAATTTACAATTGGAAATTAATTTACAATTGGAAATTAATTTACAATTGGAAATTAATTTACAATTGGAAATTAATTTACAATTGGAAATTAATTTACAATTGGAAATTAATTTACAATTGGAAATTAATTTACAATTGGAAATTAATTTACAATTGGAAATTAATTTACAATTGGAAATTAATTTACAATTGGAAATTAATTTACAATTGGAAATTAATTTACAATTGGAAATTAATTTACAATTGGAAATTAATTTACAATTGGAAATTAATTTACAATTGGAAATTAATTTACAATTGGAAATTAATTTACAATTGGAAATTAATTTACAATTGGAAATTAATTTACAATTGGAAATTAATTTACAATTGGAAATTAATTTACAATTGGAAATTAATTTACAATTGGAAATTAATTTACAATTGGAAATTAATTTACAATTGGAAATTAATTTACAATTGGAAATTAATTTACAATTGGAAATTAATTTACAATTGGAAATTAATTTACAATTGGAAATTAATTTACAATTGGAAATTAATTTACAATTGGAAATTAATTTACAATTGGAAATTAATTTACAATTGGAAATTAATTTACAATTGGAAATTAATTTACAATTGGAAATTAATTTACAATTGGAAATTAATTTACAATTGGAAATTAATTTACAATTGGAAATTAATTTACAATTGGAAATTAATTTACAATTGGAAATTAATTTACAATTGGAAATTAATTTACAATTGGAAATTAATTTACAATTGGAAATTAATTTACAATTGGAAATTAATTTACAATTGGAAATTAATTTACAATTGGAAATTAATTTACAATTGGAAATTAATTTACAATTGGAAATTAATTTACAATTGGAAATTAATTTACAATTGGAAATTAATTTACAATTGGAAATTAATTTACAATTGGAAATTAATTTACAATTGGAAATTAATTTACAATTGGAAATTAATTTACAATTGGAAATTAATTTACAATTGGAAATTAATTTACAATTGGAAATTAATTTACAATTGGAAATTAATTTACAATTGGACAATTGGAGCACAAGTTTTGAATTTTTGGTAATAGCTTCATTAAAAGGAAATAGAGCCCCAGCTTTCTGGGTGACCTATGTAAATGTGTTGTGCTTGATTAGGTAAATCTGTGTATTTTCCTCTGATATTTGTAGAAACAGCAGAATCTTGACATTGGATGACTACATGCTATGCTAGTTAGAGCTTTTCAAAGTCCTTATATGTTGGCAAGCTGAGATATGAGTTGAAAAATGTTATATCTGCCAACTTTATTGGGCATGTTCATAGTTCATACATTTAAGAATAAAGGTTTGATAGCTACACCTTTTGGTTGTTGGAGACCTTATTGCAGGATAATTAGTTGACCTCAACAAACATTGTTTCTGGAAAAAAAAGAACAATCCATTTTTCCTTCTGAAATCTCACAATGTGAACCTAACAAATTTGACTTCAGGGCTACTTGGACTGACACATACTTGATTAATAGGGATATATGTGCATGATGGCTTTGTCTGACAACCAAATATTGAATTTCATAAATCTGAAGAAACAATCAGTTCACTTTTGAAGTTACTGTTTCAACTTGCAAATTGACACTCTATTTACAATCTAGTTATTTTTAAGAGATAAAGGCTGGAAGATTAATTATTGTATTATGTGAAAGCCACTCTAATGCTTGTGGAGAATGACTAAATGATATAAAGTTGGTCATTGGATTCTGTAAGAACCATTCACATAATCATTATGGAGACTGAATATTTTGCTTAAAAATAGGTAATTATTTGGAGGAAAGATTGATATTGTGTGAAGAAGGTTTCTTGCTTTTGTTCTGCAGAAACAGTTATGCCATTCGCTTAATCATAACGGAGATTGAATATTTTGCTTAAAAACAAGTAATTATTTGAAGGAAAGTTTTCTAGGTTGTGTCGAGAAAGGTTTCTGCTTTCGTTCTGCAGAAACAGTTATGCAACCTCTATGATGGAAACATAATAGGAAGTTCCAGGAGAGTTTTCACGATAAATCTTACTGCACGTATTTCATATTTCACTTGTGCATAAAACTTATAAACATCAGTATCAGCATTTTGGGTCACCAAGAAACCGAATTTTGATTGAATTGGATGCTTCCAAGTCATGAACATGTATTTATGATGAAACTAGCTGATTTTTGTGACGTCTGCTTTAATAGGATACTGGATTTGCCCTTTGATTTATTAACCACCTCAATATTGTTGTTCATGTTCAATGATATTATCATTAGATAACATCTTCAATGTAAATGCTTTTGGTTATTTTGATATTTAACTTGGTATATCATGCTTGTTGATGACAATCTACAATTTGGTGCTTTTATGTTAATATTTATTCAGCATTATTATTTTTTAAATGTTGACTTTGATTTGGTTGCACAGAAAAAGTGACCCAGAATGATTTTAGTAATCCATGCAAGGTTGGGTTTGATTAACTTTTATCCTAATAAAAAAATAATCAAATTTTGTGTTTACTTGAAGTCTTTGTTACATAAAATTGAAAGCAAACATATCTGTTTCTTTCAAGTTGGTTTCATTAATCTGATTATCTGAGAAATTGTCAGTCATTTCAGCTTGTTTGAGAAGATCTGATTTCATCATTTCTGAAGTTCATTAAGAACTTGAAGTGTTAACTTCTAATCAAATTGGTGTAGTTTCCAGTCAGTTCAGAAAAGGAATAATTTACCTAACCATTTTGTTTACTGATTTGCTCTTCTATGTAGAACTTTGGAAACATGAAGAAAAAACTCTACATTGTTTGGAATTGCTGTTAATATGCTTTATGCTTATGTTCATTTTTTTCAGTCGAGGATTTTGATTTAACTGTAAAGTTGGTAATGCATTAATATTTGTTTTTATTATACTGAAACAAATAAGCTATTTTGTTCTTCATATATAATTCCGCACAAAAGAAGGGTAGATTGACCTACTTGTGGTTTTGTCATTTTAACTTGTGACACTTGATAGATATTCTCTGAGAGAAGAGGCCTTTGGAAAGCTGCAGTACAATCGCAAGAGTTCTTTAGAACACTTCAAAGATACTATAGCAATGCCTATATGGATGCCGAAAAACAGGCTGCAATAAATTTGTATGTCGAAAGCAGTGTTTCTTACTAATTTCCTTTGAATTTGTTGCCTTTTATTTCTCAAAACTAAATTTCAGTTCTTTGTGACCAACAATTTAAAATTTCCACTGCCCTTATCAACCAATTGGCCTTGTAAAATGCAGATTTCTGGGCCATTTCCAACCTCAACAGGGTAAACCGGCAATATGGGAGCTGGACTCTGATCAGCATTGCAGTGTGGGAAAAAGTGGTCATGCTTTTGCTGATGAATGCTCCAGGGTTTGTTTTGTGAATATTTTTGTGCATAATAAACAGTATCTTCATGTTCCTTGTCAAGCATGCTTGGAAAGGCTTACTGTCACATCTTTCCTTTTTTTCTGTCTTGTCTTTTTCCCCCTCATGAGATTAAGCATTTTATGCGCTTCTTTGCATTGTCTAAAATTCTTGTTATCGCATGATTTCTTATCTTAAAACTCAGATGTCTTGTTCATACATGGTTTTCAAATTCTCCCTTATGTCCATTATCTTTTTAAACTAAATAAAATTAGTTCTACTCCATGAAAAAAAGAAAATCGCTCAGTACTCTTTATTAAGATGTATGCAATGCTGTGCAAGTCTTTGTTACATAAAATTGAAAGCAAACATATCTGTTTCTTTCAAGTTGGTTTCATTAATCTGATTATCTGAGAAATTGTCAGTCATTTCAGCTTGTTTGAGAAGATCTGATTTCATCATTTCTGAAGTTCATTAAGAACTTGAAGTGTTAACTTCTAATCAAATTGGTGTAGTTTCCAGTCAGTTCAGAAAAGGAATAATTTACCTAACCATTTTGTTTACTGATTTGCTCTTCTATGTAGAACTTTGGAAACATGAAGAAAAAACTCTACATTGTTTGGAATTGCTGTTAATATGCTTTATGCTTATGTTCATTTTTTTCAGTCGAGGATTTTGATTTAACTGTAAAGTTGGTAATGCATTAATATTTGTTTTTATTATACTGAAACAAATAAGCTATTTTGTTCTTCATATATAATTCCGCACAAAAGAAGGGTAGATTGACCTACTTGTGGTTTTGTCATTTTAACTTGTGACACTTGATAGATATTCTCTGAGAGAAGAGGCCTTTGGAAAGCTGCAGTACAATCGCAAGAGTTCTTTAGAACACTTCAAAGATACTATAGCAATGCCTATATGGATGCCGAAAAACAGGCTGCAATAAATTTGTATGTCGAAAGCAGTGTTTCTTACTAATTTCCTTTGAATTTGTTGCCTTTTATTTCTCAAAACTAAATTTCAGTTCTTTGTGACCAACAATTTAAAATTTCCACTGCCCTTATCAACCAATTGGCCTTGTAAAATGCAGATTTCTGGGCCATTTCCAACCTCAACAGGGTAAACCGGCAATATGGGAGCTGGACTCTGATCAGCATTGCAGTGTGGGAAAAAGTGGTCATGCTTTTGCTGATGAATGCTCCAGGTTTTGTTTTGTGAATATTTTTGTGCATAATAAACAGTATCTTCATGTTCCTTGTCAAGCATGCTTGGAAAGGCTTACTGTCACATCTTTCCTTTTTTTCTGTCTTGTCTTTTTCCCCCTCATGAGATTAAGCATTTTATGCGCTTCTTTGCATTGTCTAAAATTCTTGTTATCGCATGATTTCTTATCTTAAAACTCAGATGTCTTGTTCATACATGGTTTTCAAATTCTCCCTTATGTCCATTATCTTTTTAAACTAAATAAAATTAGTTCTACTCCATGAAAAAAGAAAATCGCTCAGTACTCTTTATTAAGATGTATGCAATGCTGTGCAAGTCTTTGATATATATATACACACACACATATCAGAATCAAGCTATCTTGCAGCCTAGTTAAGTGAGAGTTAATCAATGGACAATTTACCAGAATACAAAATGTAGAAGTCTGTATAATCAAGATGTGTCTCTATGATTTTCGTCATTGTTTGTAAATTGATCATTTTAGGAGTAAAGCAAGATGAAAGCTGACAGTTTCTTATCAGCTGAAATTCTTCCCATGTCTTCATCTGTGATGGCATCATTTATGATGTCATCAGGCATTTGCATCTATCACATATATGTATATCATAGTTAATATTCATATATTTTCAGGTCTTATATCAAAAGATCCTTATCAGATGGCAACATTCTTTGTGAAAGTGATTCACCTTTCTCCAGCCGCACTATTGGCCAGAGAAAACCCTCAACAGTATCTGGAAGAATTCAACAGGAAAATGAAAAGAATCTTTGCTGTTCAACACCAGAAATTTCAACTTGTGGAAGTGATGTATCATATTCCAGGTCAGCTGCTTCAGTTTTCAGTAAATGCACAAAAAAGAATTAGTTTCAATTTTTTCTTAATTTTTTTGGTGCACCAATCAACCAAAAAGTAAACACAAATTCAAAAATATGAAGAGAAGCTATTTATACTCAAACAGAGAACTGCAGATTGTGCTGACCCCAAATAGTTGTGACTATCCGACAGAGCAATGCATCAGGTTTATTGTCGTTGTTATTGTAGAAGTATACCTAAAATACTTGCGATATTAATTGCCTGAAGGTCTTGAACTTTAAAACTCTAGGACTTGTATGTTTGTGTTACCTTTTTTTTCTGTCTTGTCTTTTTCCCCCTCATGAGATTAAGCATTTTTATGCGCTTCTTTGCATTGTCTAAAATTCTTGTTATCGCATGATTTCTTATCTTAAAACTCAGATGTCTTGTTCATACATGGTTTTCAAATTCTCCCTTATGTCCATTATCTTTTTAAACTAAATAAAATTAGTTCTACTCCATGAAAAAAAGAAAATCGCTCAGTACTCTTTATTAAGATGTATGCAATGCTGTGCAAGTCTTTGATATATATATACACACACACATATCAGAATCAAGCTATCTTGCAGCCTAGTTAAGTGAGAGTTAATCAATGGACAATTTACCAGAATACAAAATGTAGAAGTCTGTATAATCAAGATGTGTCTCTATGATTTTCGTCATTGTTTGTAAATTGATCATTTTAGGAGTAAAGCAAGATGAAAGCTGACAGTTTCTTATCAGCTGAAATTCTTCCCATGTCTTCATCTGTGATGGCATCATTTATGATGTCATCAGGCATTTGCATCTATCACATATATGTATATCATAGTTAATATTCATATATTTTCAGGTCTTATATCAAAAGATCCTTATCAGATGGCAACATTCTTTGTGAAAGTGATTCACCTTTCTCCAGCCGCACTATTGGCCAGAGAAAACCCTCAACAGTATCTGGAAGAATTCAACAGGAAAATGAAAAGAATCTTTGCTGTTCAACACCAGAAATTTCAACTTGTGGAAGTGATGTATCATATTCCAGGTCAGCTGCTTCAGTTTTCAGTAAATGCACAAAAAAGAATTAGTTTCAATTTTTTCTTAATTTTTTTGGTGCACCAATCAACCAAAAAGTAAACACAAATTCAAAAATATGAAGAGAAGCTATTTATACTCAAACAGAGAACTGCAGATTGTGCTGACCCCAAATAGTTGTGACTATCCGACAGAGCAATGCATCAGGTTTATTGTCGTTGTTATTGTAGAAGTATACCTAAAATACTTGCGATATTAATTGCCTGAAGGTCTTGAACTTTAAAACTCTAGGACTTGTATGTTTGTGTTACCTTTTTTTTCTGAAATAGATGAACTCATGCAATTCTCCTGCCTGATGCAGTGTGAAAAGGGATTTCCAATAATTTGTTCATTATCATCAGGAGGGTAACTTTCTTTACCTATCTTGTTTAGGTACACTCCCACAATGTCCAGAAGGCAGCTCTTTGCAGATGGTGAGCACAATTTTGTCTATGAACATGGGGAATCAAATTTTCTGGATCTTGATTGGCTGTCATCATCTGGTAATTCATGCGATGAAGAAATTTATGATAGGTAATCCTTTCTTTGTAATACTCCACTGAGCATATGACTTGGGTGTTCGTTTGCTAGTTATGGTCCAAAAGCTATATTTTGTTTTTTCTGGAGTCCATGTGTCTCTCAAGCTTCTTTGAGACATCTAATTCTCTATAGATATATTATGCAATATCAATGTCTTGATCATTTCAGTGGCCTGTGATGCATGTTGCAGAAGAATATTTGTCATGTGTTTTTTTTTCAGTTATTATCAATATCACATGAAGAGTATGGATTTGGTTCCTTCTTGAGCTCTATAGGTTACTTGTGGGTACAATTAAATTCAGAATTTATAATGAGATGCCTACTCCTTTCCTTCACGTTCCTTCATGGCCACTTGGGTCATGCTGCTGTCCTCTGTCCATCCTGAGCATCCTGATTCCTAAGTTACTCTTGTCAGTGGATACAGAAAATTAAGTTGTTATATTGATTGTAAGGAAATAAAGGCCAAGCACAATGTTAGGAACTAAACTTCTGAGATTTTGAAGCTAAAAAAATAAAATTTCGTATGTTATTGCAGGTTGAACTCCCCAATTGAGAATCTTTTGACTGAAAACATTAATGGCATGAATGCTGAGACAATCTCTCCTCTATGTGAAGATGGATCTGGCATTAAGGTCAGTATTATAATTCTTTAATTGCCATTTTGTTTTTAATATTTTGACTTGAAGCATTTTCCAGTTAAGAATTTGATTGATTAATGATACACTTTTATAATAATAAAATGAATTTATTCTTTACCTATAAGTTTGCTCGAATTCAGTCAGTATATTTGGTCTCTAGAATTGAATGGATTAATATCACATAATGGTTATGATGGAGAACCATTAAGCTTTACAAAGGATTTTAGAAAAAAATATTCTAGGCAAAGATATCAACAAGAAGTCATCAATTAATTGGCCTAGAAATTCTAAGAGTTGCATTGAAAATTGAAAAGTCTTTTGCTCTTTCTAGGGACTCCACTTTGTATTAAGTGCACTCTTGTATTAAGTATATTTATTTATTATTTAGATTTCTTAGAACTCACATTTTGGATTTCTAAAAGGCATATACTAATTCCTTAGGAGATTACTCTTGGGAATCATTATCTTCATTAATTGTACCAAGGCTCCTAAACCCCTATAAATAGTAGAGCTTGTTAATAGATCAAACATTTTAGATTTAAATGAAAAGAATTGTATCTTCTCTAGTCTCTTACTCTCTCCTCTTTAGTCTCTTGCTCTCATATCTTATCTCACACTTCTCTTTCTTTCTCTTCCCCTCTTATTTTCTCTACTTCTCTATTTTGTTCTATATCAGTTTGGTATAAGAGCTCATCAAGAAACCTATCTTGTATCCCATTGGGTTCCAATTAGCAACAAAAGCTTTGATCAACACTCAAGGATCCTTGCACCTCCAATGTCAACCCCTTGCGTGTGGAGTTGGACTTTGGGGTAATTGTTCATACAGAATTTGTGGACCACATAGTTTTCAGTGCAGGGTAAATCTTTGAAATCTTTACTAATATTTTTTTATCGAAAAGAAAATTCGTATATTTCATTAGATCGTGGTTTTCATCCCTTCTCCCTCCTGTTTACTCCTTTTTTTTCCCCCCTCTTTTTATCACCCTCTCTCTCTCCCTTAGCTACAACTACAGTACCATTGAAATTTCAACACTTGAAAATTGTTAAAAAAAAATTCAAAACAAAAAGTGAGGAAAAAAAGTGAGAACCATTTGAAACAGAAAAAAAAGTGAGAACCATTTGAAACATCACATTTCTACCTTATCTATTATAATAATTAACAACCTCATCATCAAAACGTAATTTGTCGATAGCATTAGAATCATGACTCGATGAGGTGAAAACCAAACCAATCTTGATGAATCCCTAAACTAAAAGATTGAGATAGACACCATTAGGGCTAAGCTAACAAATCATGACACAATGTTAAACTAGTTATGTGACCAAATGACCCAAGTCCTTAGAGCTCGTCAACATCTTGAAAAACGACCCATGAATGAGGAGGCTGATAAGTCAGTTAGGCAACATATCCATTCTTTATAATTTATAGCTTCAAATCAATGAATTTTACCTACTCCCCAAGCCCCATTTTAAACAAATCCTATGTCCACCTCTAGGACACCTGTTCACAATCATGCCCGAATAATTCTTGATGACCAAGTTTTTGACCTTAATGATGAATTCCTAGAATCTATTAAAATTCCACAAACTTGAGTGATGAGCTAACGGGTTTAGTTTGCTAACAATCTAGGGAAATGACCAGAAGAGTCAAAGTGGATGTGTTGGACTTTGATGGTAGGTTTAACCCAAATGTAGTTGTTGACTCGTTAGATAGCATAGAAGACTACTTTGAGTGGTATTGAATGATTGATATTGAATGTATACGATTTACAAAAGTAAAATTGGCAGAATCCGCTAGGAAATATTGGCAACATGTCCAACTTAGTCTCAAACACTATCGAGAGCCTCCCATCACTCAATTGGAAGTCACGAAACAAAAACTTAATGAAAAATATTTACCAACCTACTTTCGAAGTCAATTGGTTAACAATTTTTAAGCCTTAAATAGTTGAATTCTAGTGTGGCAGAGTATTTGACTCAATTTGAGGAACTTTTACTTAGGTGTGAAATAGAAGAGGATCAAATCATCACTGTCTAAAGATTTTTTAATGGGTTGAGGTTTAACATCCAATAGGTAGGCTCCCTTAGTTTCCCCAACACCATAAAGGAAACTTTCCGATGAGCTCTTGAGATTGAGAAGTACATCAAACTTTATCTAATTTGGTGAGTATCTTCTCAGTCTCTTGACAATAAAACTATTACCCAATTTACCCCAGGTAGTTGCTCTGTCAAGTCAAAAATCCCCACTACTAGCAACAATCTTAGCCCAACCACGAATCGTCCAACTTGTTTAACTATTGATTTTCAAACTAGTTCATCTTCATCTATTGTCATTATTACCATAATAGAAGTCACATTGCCTTCCGTTGTCCTCAATGTACCCTTACCTTAAGACAAGAATCAGAGGATCAAATCGAGGATGTAAACCAAGTAGTTGAACCTGAAGCCTATTCAAGTGATGAAAACAAAGTAGAATTTGAAGATGCTCATGTTAATGTTGTCCATTTTATTCTCTCTATTACTAGTGATTATAATGAATGGAAGAGGATAAATATCTTCCATACTTTGATCTGAAGTGGCGAAAAAACTTGCAAATTAGTTATTAGATGGGGGTAACACTATGAACGTAGTCTTAAAATCTATTATCATAGAACTAAACTTTAAAGAAGAGTCACATCCAACCCCATTCAAAGTAGCTTGGGTTGGCAAAACTACTTTACTCGTAATTGAAAGATGCCTGGTACCAATCAAAATTCGATGATTACTAGGATGAGATCTATTATGACGTCCTACCAATGGACTTTACCCACATTTTTTTAGGTCAGCCTTGGTTGTATGACCTTGATGTTACCAATCATGGGAGAGAAAACACAATTGCCTTTTGATATAAAGACAAAAACATTATCTTGCGACTAGTAAATCCGTCAAAAAAGAACCAAACAGGAACTCCTAAGTCTCTTACGCAAGCCCCAACCACCAAGAAACTTCATTTACTGGATCCTAAATCTTTAGAAATAAAGAGTATAGACAACAAATTTTGTGTGGCCATCACTGCTAGAGAAATTCTTAGCTCTTACGCTATTCCTGATCTGATTCCTGAAGTTAAATCCTTATTAGATGAATTTTCTGATGTCATATCTTTGGAAACTCTTATCATTGACCTTATCTCAGGATCGCAGCTCTCTAATCTCCCACATTATAGAATGAATCCAAACAAGAGAGTGGAGTGAAACAAGCAAATTAAAGAACTTTTGGCTTAAGGCTTTGTACGACACAACCTCATTCTTTGTGTTGTCCTTGCCTTGTTAACCCTTAAGAAAGATAAGTCTTGGAGGATGTGTGGATAGTTGAGCAATCAACAAAATAATAATAAAATATTGCTTTTTGATTCCTCGACTTAAGGATATGCTAGACCTTCTCGTTGGATCTAGTTGGTTTTCAAAAAAATTTCTGAGAAGCAGATACCACCAAATTCGTATTAAACCTAGTAACGAATGAAAAACAACATTCATAACTCAAGATAGCTTAGACAAATATTTAGTCATGCCCTTTGGTCTATTCGATGTCCCAAGCACTTTCATGCGCTTCATGAACCAAGTTTTACAACCCTATATAGGCTTATTTGTTGTAGTCTACTTTAATGACATCTTGATCTTTAGTAAGATCAAAGAGAATCATTTAGAACATTTTCGACAAGTTTTTACCACCCTTCAAGTTGCTAAGCTCTATGTCAATATGGAAAAAGTGTTTGTTCATGCAAACCCATCTCCTATTCCTAGGCTTCAATATTTTTGCCCGAGGTGTTGCCACTAATCCAGAAAAGATCCACATCATTTCAGAATGGCCTAAGCCTAAAACCCTTTTCGAGATTCGTAGTTTCCATATATTAGTCTCTTTCTGTAGGAGATTCATTAAAGGGTTTAGTTCTATTATGACACTTATGACTGATTGCATAAAGAAATGTGAGTTTTCTTAGACCTTGGCTGCTACCAAAGCCTTTGCTGACATCAAAATGAAAATGACCACCGCTCCTGTTCTTAGACACCCTAACTTTAGTAAACCCTTTGAGGTCACTTGTGATGCCTTTGGTATAGGCATAGAAGAAATTCTTTGCCAAGAGGGTTAGCTTATCGTTTTTTTAGTGACAAGCTCAATGATGCAAAACAATATTATTCCACCTACGACAAAGATTTCTATACGATTATGCAATGTTTTAGGTATTGGCGATGTTACCTTTTGCTGCAAGAGTTTATCTTGTTGTTTGACCACCAGGCCCTAAGGTACTTAAATGCCGAAAAGAAGATAAATGCTCGACATGCCAAGTGGGTTGTGTTTCTTAACGAATACTTTTTTGTAATTAAGCATTGCTCTAGCACTCAAAACAAAGTTACTGATGCCCTTAGTCGAATTTCTACAATCCTATCTACCATGAGTGTCAAGGTCATAAGAGTCGAGCGATTGAAAGAAGAGTATACCCAATGTCCAAACTTTAATCACATATATCAAGAAGTCCAAGATGGAAATTGTCGTGAACATATGGACTTCATTCCTAGGGATGGTTACCTTTTTCAATCTACTAAATTGTGTGTTCCTCGATCCTCCCTTCGAGACTTTCTTGTTTGGGAAATGCATGCGGGTGGATTAGCAGGTCACCTAAACGAAGACAAGACCATTGCATTTGTTGAGGATAGATTTTACTATCCTTCCTTAAAGCGAGATATTGCTCGAGTGATATCGCAGTGCCACACCTGTCAAACAAAACTCACAAACATAATACTGGCCTATACACCCCATTAACCATTTCACATTCACCATGGCAAAATGTGAGTTTAGATTTTGTCTTTGGACTTCCCAAAATAGCTCTTGGCCATGACTCTATTCTTGTTGTTATTGATCAATTTTCAATAATGGCCCACTTTATCCTATGTAATAAGATTGACGATGCCTCACACATTGCTAAATTGTTCTTTCAAGAAGTGGTTAAATTACATGGCTTGCTCTTAACCATGGTGTCCGATAGGGATATGAAATTTGTCAGTTACTTTTAGAAAACTTTGTGAAACTGTTTGACACAATATTGAAGTTTTCTTTAGCCTTCACCCTTAGATCGATGATCAAATTGAGATTGTTAACTGTTCCTGGGGAAATTTTTTTAGATGTTTAGTTGGCGAGAAACACGGAAACTAAGATTTAACCTTACCTATTGTAGAATTTGCATACAATAACTCAGTCAACTGCTCCACCAAAAAAAGCCAATTTCAAATTGTCCTTGGCTATACTACATGCATCCCTATTGACCTTGCACCCCTTCCACTTGACTATCATGCCTCAGAACTTGCCCATCCCTTTGTTTAACATGTTCATGATTTGTATGCTGAGCTTCAATGTAGAATTACTCTAAGTAATGAAAGTTATAAACTTGTTGCTAATGCACATCGCAAAAGTCAAAAGTTTTAAGCTGGCCATTATGTCTTGGTTCGCATTCGCCCCTAAGAGATTATCTAAAAACTCATTTAAAAAGTTGTATTCCACCCATTATCCAAAAATTGAGATTTAATGCATATATGCTGGATTTGCCTTTCGACTTAAATATTAGTCTAGTTTCCTATGTGGAGGATTTAACTTCATATCATGGTACTTTTGAGCTTCATCTTATCTATTGGTGTTCTTGTAGATGACAATCCTCTTAAAGCATCGATTCTCCCATAACACAAGGATGATGTAGAAGTCATTCTTGATGATCGCCTTGTTACGTCTACTACTAGCATTACTCAACATTTTCTTGTCAAGTAGCGTGATTGTCCAGCTTCCAGTGCCACTTGGATTATTTTGGAAGAACTTTGTAACTTTACACCAGATTTATTGGATCAGTACTTTGCAGATCACTCTCCGGGGTCAAGGTTTTTTCCACCGGGGAGAATGATGGAGAACCATCTAGTTTTACAAAGGATTTCAGAAAAGTTTATTTTAGGGAAAGTAATCAATAAAAAATCATCAATTATTTGGTCTAGAAATTTTAAAAGTTGTGCTGAAAATTGAAAAGTCTTTTGGTATTAACTATTAAATGCACTCGTTTACTATTTAGGTATCCTAGAAGTCACATTTTGGATGTCTAAAAGGCATACTCTTGGGAATCATTATCTTCATTAATTGTACCAATGCTCCTAAACCCTTATAAATAGTGGAGTTTGTTGATGGATCAAACATTTTAAATTTGAATGAAAAGAATTGCATCTTCTCAAGTCTCTGACTCTCCTCTCTTATCTCACACTTCTCTTTCTCTTCCCCTTTCTTTCTCTCTACTTTTCTACTTTGTTCTACATCAGGTTAAGCCCTGCAACATAGTAGTGTAAGACAACCTTTGAGAATGTTTCTTTGGAATGAATTTTCCACATGATCTTCAAAAATCCTCTTATATTAGATGATCGTGCACTGATTTAATGGAATATGATTGTAGACATGTGCAGTCCACATAATATTGAAAGTTGATGGTCTTATATGTGGAGATTATTTTAATTATATTAAAGACTATTGTTGCCATAACCAAGTTGATTCTGTTAATAGAAGTACTGATCCATAAACATAAGGAGTACATCTCTCTCTCTCTGTCTTAAGCTGTCACTCACAACTATTCCTATTTTCTTTCATGTGCTATCTTTTTCTCCCTTCCACATCTTCCTTCCTGTTGCATTGCTACTGCCGTCACCTCCATCCCATTGTGTCGCTGCTGTCTCCTCGTTCGAATTGTTGTCCTGTTCTCCTACTACACCACTGTCTCCTTTGCCTTCTTTGCTTCCCTCCTCCCTCAGGCTTCTCATCCTTCTCTTTTATGTTTCTCTCTCACTGGTCAGGTGATACTGATCTGTACTGAATATCGATAGTCAATCAATACCAGAATAATATCAGTCTTACCACCAATCGTTATTGGTACCAAACTGAGATTTTAAGCCTTGCTTTAGTTAACATTTTGTCAAACTGTGGATTCGAAGTGTTGGTCTGTCACGTGTTACACAACAAAGTATAAACTTATCTCTCTTTATCATGTTTTTATATCTTTCTACTTATCTGTGTAATTTCCATATTGTACAACATTTTATATATTGATACATCTGAACAGTCGACTCTACATTTCGAATGTGCTTATATCTGTATATGCATGCACATACTTACTCTCTTGCACAGTGAGCAGCACATGATCCTGAGAATTTTTGGAAGTACTCCTTGTGTTTATGGATCAGTATTTCTATTACCTGGGCAAGTGAGCTGCACAATTGATAATTTTTGGCATAGAAATCCTGAGAAATATTGTACCATACAAGTTTTCTCATTACATCAGCACAGTCAATTTATTCTCAACTTAAAACATATTTTTAGTTAATACTGAGTTGTAGCCAATATTCTGTTCACTTTTGAATGAATAAATTTGTCACCATCATTATCACAGAGGAAGCAAATTTCGGGGAAGGAATTGGCTTATGATCCTGTCCGAAACTACGATATTCTCAGCGAATTTTCTGACAGTTTTATCCGTTGGGTTATCCATGGAGAGACTTTATGCCATTGATGCCAGATGTTATAGTTACATTTTTGGCATATCCACCTGATTGTCGGCTCCAAATCACCAAAGGATTGGATGACGGCAAGAATGAAAAGGGTTTGGGTGAAGGAAGACAAAAAGGTGCGGGTATGCATTTTGTGTTGAGGTATTCCCACTCCTCCATTTTGGTTGAGAAATGTGCAAAGAGTGCGTTGTTTGGCAGTGCTATCGTCTTCCATAGTCTGACAGAAGTACAAGGTATATATATAGGTAAGTTCGTCTGGGTTGCTCTGAAACGGAAACCCAAAGTTCAAATCAATGTAAATATTGATATAGACATTGTTGCTTCTCAAGTATCATTAATTCTTTCTTTTTTATTCTCAAGTGTTGGTGAATTTTCCGGTTATATATGCCTCAAGATGTGCTGAATAAAACTAATATCTCAGTTTTTTTTCCTCCCAGTCTGTGTTCTCTGCGATTCACACTGCTAGCATTCAATACAATACCAACTCCCTCCGAAATGTCATGCTAAGGTGATGTCAGCAATGGCCATGGTGTTTTTGTTGAGATATTCTGTTGGTTAGAATAGTGTTACACAATTAATGCATCTCATGTTTGAGATGCATATGTCAAACGAGACAGCATCGAGTCGACACTACTAATATGGGCATGACATTTGATTGACTTGTAACGAGATGTGGCATGACATCGGATCATCCATATGTCAAACGTCAGACTTCGAATGTGCTTGTCATGCAGGGTAAGTATAATGACTTGATGTATTATCAAGCATCGGGATAATTAATGTATTAAGTACGAATCAATTCAAATGATTAAGTCCAATTAATATTAATACAAACGTCAGAAGAGAAGTCTCTTATCTATTTCGGATGTGTGATTAAAATTGAGTGTGCTGCAAGCATAGTTGAGAAATGTCCGAGGAAGTCAAATGACAGTTTCCATGAATAACTTCTTTGGCGAAATGTCAAATGACTGTCAAGTAAAATAGCTGTGATGTAAAATAGCTGCAGTATTGCCTGCCAGTCATCACCAGACTCACTGGCTTCACGCTTAGATCGCAGAAAGCTTCGGTCTTCTTTCTCGTCAATTAATGCTTAACGTTTCATGTTACTGTTGTTGACTTTGAACTACAATATTTGCGTGATATCTGCATCGAGGAAGAGTAATAAGGGAATAAACGACGAGCTTCAGCGATGCTGGCGGAGGGACTTCAGCTTCAAGCATGAGTTAGATAAATCAAACCTCTTACCAAACTTTTATAATATCTTACATTTATCAAACAGGTATTATTTTCAAGTTTTAATTTCTCATTTGTAGCTTTAAAATTAATCATGTTCAACTTTTTTTTATGTAGATTTGTTGCATATTTTTTTTATGAAATAAAAATTTTATTTGAACCTTGCTTCAGCTCCAACCCAAAAAAATAGTATAAGAGACTCACATATGATATTTTAGACTTATTCATCATGTATTTTTTAAATTATGACATAAGAGAGTTAGAAGAACCCATATATATAATATCATCAACATAAAAATTAACCATAAGAATATTATGTTTACCTTCATTCTTTAGATAAAAAGTAGATTTATTATTACTTATCTTAAATCTATTTTTGATAAAAATAATAATTAATTTTATTATACTATACCCTTGAGATTATTTAAACCCATAAAGAACATTATTTAGCTTATACACATTTTCTTCATGTTCTTTAATTAAAAAATATTTGCGTTAAGCAACAAAAACATATTCATATAAATCTCCATTCAAAAATATAAATTTTACATTAAATTGATAAATAGGTTAGTTCAAGTGAGTAGCTAAAGCCAAGAAAATTATCACGATTTTGAATCTAGTAATTGGAAAAAAAATTTTATCAAAATCAATACCTTGTTGTTGTAAATATCCATTTGCTACAAGTCGAGCCTTATGCTTTTTGAACTTTCATTTGCATTATATTTTATTTTTAACACTCATTTCAATCTAATAGTTTTTTTTTTTTTGATAGATTTATTAGCTCCTAGGTTTCATTCTTCTCAATTGACTTGACTTTCTTCTTCATTGTTTTTCATCATTCCTTCTTTTCAACTACTTTTTCAAAAACTTATATGATCTGAAATAAATAAAGCAAATATTGAATCATAAATTTTTGTCAGTGATTTGAATTTTTCTAGAGGGGTTTTATCTGAGAAATTATTTGATGAATCTGAACTACTATTGGGTGAGGCTAATAATGAACTTATTAGAATAGGATCTATTATTTGATTTTGTGGAATGTCTAGTTTTGTTAGAATCTGAATTTATTTTTCACATTCATTATTTTTTTAATTCTAACTTGTCCGTTCATCAAATATAATATTTCTATTAATCATGACTTTACCATTAATAGGATTATATAATCAATATCTTATGGATTGTAAGGAATAATTAGTATTTTTTAGATTTTTTATTAAGCTTATGATGATCTTATGAATTTACCAATGCATAAGCAATACATCAAAAAATTCTTAGATCTCTTACACTTAGTTTCATACCATACCAAGTTTCAAAAGGTGTTCGATTTATAACAATTTTTATTGGTGAAATATTCAACATGAATAGTTGTTGCAACTACTTTTACCCAAAACTGATTTGAAAGATGTTTTTCTTAAGTATATTTCTTGCCATTTCAATGATAGTTTGATTCTTATATTCAACAATACCATTTTGCTTTAGTATATGTGGTGTTATTAATTTCCTATAAATATCATTTAAAAAAATTAAACTTATTAGATAAAAAAATTTATTATCTCTATTTGTCTGAAGTATCTTTATGCATCTACCACTTTATCTTTCTACAAGTGCCTTAAATTTTTAAAATTATTAAATATTTTATATTTTAATTTTAGAAAATATACCAAACTCATACGATTATAATAATTAGTAAATAATAGAACAGATTGACTTCCATTAAAGAATTTTATATTTATAGGTCCACATAAATCAACATGAATTAATTCAAGATAATTAGATGCTTTCTGATAGCAAATGATTTTTTACTTTCTTTGCCATAAATACATTCTTCACATATATCAAATGTATTAATTTTGAATAATTTAAAAACTATTTTTTATTTAATAACCTTAAACCCTTAATATTAATGTGTCTATATCTTAAATGTCACAAACATCAAGTGGAAGCATCTTATTTTACATCATGCAAATATTTATTATAATTAAATCAAATTTTTTATTGTATGAACCACCATCAAATATAACTAAATATATGTTATTTGTCAATTATCCAATACTCAAAAAGTTATGTGATAAACTAGGAATAAAAAAATATTATTAAGGTGTTTTACCTTCTCCTCAATTGTTCCTTTCTCTTCTACTTTAATTTGCTTAGTATCTCAAAGTTTAACTAACTTTTAACTTATGTGTTTCATTAAGATATCTAAACATTATTCTTATACTTGACACATTGATTAGAATATCCACTATCCAAAATCAAATATCATTTTTGATATTATTAATTTAGGAATGAATCATAAATAACTTACTATTTTATGTATTTTTCTTTACATAACTTGTTTATTTTTTCCTTTTCTAACAATATGCTTGTGATCAAACTTTTTACAATAGTTACATTAGATTCCACTCTTATATTTTTTTATCATAATTTAATTATTTTTATTCATCATGCCTATCAAAGTATCATTTTCCTCTTCTTCTTCCATTTTCTCTACTATAAAATCTTTCTCTATTACATCCTCTTCCTATTAATTTTTTTTATCTCTTTTTTGAAGTAAAAAACTTCTCCAAATACCTTTTCTTCACTTTTCTTAGATAACCTACTCAATTTTGCTTCATGTGCTTATAAGGAATCCATTAATTTATCAAATAAAAAATAGATAAATATTTTGACTTCTCAATTACGGTAATAAAATTAAATTTATAAAAACTTTCACAATAATTATATTATCATGAAGATATTCATCATAATATTTTATTTGACTAATAATTGTAATTGCTCGAGAATGAAAATCTTGCATCGATTCATTATTTTTTATAAATAAAATTTCAGACTTATGACAAAGAATTTAAAATTCTATCATAATTATCTTCGATGAGTCTTGAAATTTATTTTGAAGTATCAATCAAACTTATTTTGAGGTTGTAGTTATTACAATTCTTGAGAAGATTATCTTATGTATAGTTTGTTAAACTAAAAATAATGCTTTGAGTCTTTCTTTTGTCTTCTTCTTTAGTTTAATTTTTCATTTGAATCTACATATCCCTTCTCTATTAAATTCTAAGGATCTTAAGACTTGAATAAAGTTCTTATCTTAATATTTCAAAATTTATAATATTTATTAAAAAAAAGAATAGAAGATTGAAACGTGAAATTATCGTTGTAAGTAATACTGACTAGTTCAAATTAAACTTGACTATGATACCTTAGGGATGGAAGAATAAATAAAAAAAAAAACTAAAATACTATGATATAATTAAAAGAGAATATTTTCAATCAAGAAAATCAAAATAATATTAAACAAGAGGTAAAACTAAAAATATTTATAAGTATACTCACCTTTGTTTCATCAATCATGGTTATCTTTATAATAGCTAATGATAACTATTTCATCCTATCATTCTAGGTATAGAAACTATTAATATGATAATAATTTTTTTAATCATAAATTACTTAGATAAAACTACTTACAATATAAATAAAATTATTTAAAATATAATAATTATATAATATAATTATCAGTCGATCAATTCGAGCGGTGTTGCAGCGTGCTGTGTCAGTCGGCGATCCAAGCTAAGTTCTACTGCCCTTTCAATTAGTGCTCAGCTCTCTTGGAAGCTGGAGACGGCGAAGAGGCCATAACAGTGTGCGAGTGCCCGCATTGTAACAGGATGCTCTGTGTTTAGTGTAAGGTGCCATGGCACCATGGTCCTGACTGCAAGGAGTTCCAGGGTTTGGAGGAGGGTGAGAGGGGGAGGGAGGATCTCCGGCCGCGGGAGCTGGCAGCAAAGCTCAGGTGGCAGAGGTGTCCCCACTGCAATATTACTGTAGAGAGGATTGACGGGTGCAGGGAACGAAACCAAACAAATTGCTTGAGAACTACCTTTTACTCAGAAGCATGTCTCATATATATATATACATATATATATATACACACATATATATATACACATATACACACACACACACACACATATATATATATATATATATATATATATATATATATATATATATATATATCCATCCATTTTTGTATTTCAGTATCAAGGTTTTAAAATTATATAGTGAAATCATCATTTGATATACATATTCTCTTGATTTTTTTTTGTTGACTTTCTACCAAAATGAATTTTTTATTGAATTATATCTGAAGTCTCAAGTTTGATATGTTTGTTTCCCTTTTTTGTGTCGGAATTATGATATTTCCCATGATTTTTTACTAGTGCTTGCTTAGTAACAAAAAAGAGAAAGAATTGGAAATGTTAAATTTTATTTTTATTTTCAGATTTTGTTCATTGAAAAACAAAAAAAATAAGTTTCCAAATCACTGATTTACAGTAATCTTCATATTTGTTTTTCCTACACCAGATTAAAAGATTCTTTTAAGTAAGCATTATCATGCAATAATCATGCTTCCTCTCCATTTCTATTTTGCTGTGGTAACTCAACACTTGTCTAAAGATACAATTCTGAAGATATAATATGCAACAATCACAGTGAGTCATTTGACCACAATATCTCTATGGTTGTAATTTGATTACTTTGTTTGAATAAAATTTATCTGACCTAATTATCTTATCTATTGTTTTGGTTCACGTTTGAAGGTGTGGATACTGCTTCTGCTGCATCTCCTTTGTCTGAGGAAGCTCTCGTTACTGCCATAACTGCAAGTGCTAATTACAGTCTAGTGGTAATTTTTTCTTATACAATACAAATAAAATATTGATATGACGAGATTAATCATCTGAAAAAAAAAATTACATACAGTGTTGTGACCCCCAAAATAAAAAAATATATATATTTTATGTTAATATTTCTATTCTAGTTATCGATTTTTTTTTTCCTATTGAGACATCGTCGTAATGATAGGTTTTATGTTCGAGTCCACACATATAATTTAATGTAATGAAAATATTTTTTTATTTTTTTAATTAAATGTAGGTATCTCATTTATGATGTGACACTTCTATAGATTAGATTGAGTGTTAGTGTTAAGGTGTAATTTCCTTAATTAAGAGATTATGAGGTTGATAAGATAATATCTATTAAACATTTTTATTATTTTTATCTAAAAAATTAAGCTGAGTGGGTAAACTACCATCTTAAACTTGTAATCACTGTCATTCCATCTAAAAGTTTAAGCCAGCAGATGAAACAAGATCCAGTGATTCATATTTTTAATCAGAACACAGTAAAATGGAGCATTAATAATGTTCCTAAATTTAATTTAACTTGATCTAAACACTTATGATTTCTCAGCCATAATGTAGAATGATGTGTTCATGGCCATAATACTTTCTCCACCTAAAACCTTGTGTAGTAAGTCAACGGCGACGACTTTTTGAAATAAAACACATTTCTAATTTTTTTGAATATAGAAAATAGAAAGAAAAAAAAAGCAAAAAAAATATTTCTTTTATGAGATTTAAATAGAACCAGACTGGTATATTTTTGAAAACCTACTTATAGAAAAGGTCACTAAAAAGGTAATATTTTGCGTAAAGTTCGGTCAACATGTCAATCTTAATCCTATAAATAGAATTGATAACCCAAAGGAATTGATATTTAGACCCATAATTATACAAAATGAAATAATGGGCTTAATTGAAATACTTAACGGTATATTTTTCTATTACAGACAGATAACAAAAGATAAAATGGATCTTTTTGGTACCTTTTGAATTATATATATATATATATATAATTATTTATAAGAAAATCAATCAAAACAGATGAACCTTTGAAACTAAATAACATGAGAGGAAAGATCTCATAGAATCCATCAAGCTTTCTTTGGCAGGAAGGTGAATGATAGAGAGAAAAGATCGCAATCCTACTGATTGCCATTTTATCTTCTCTATCTTATCAAGATATAACAACATTTTCTCCTGCCTCTCTTCTCTGTCTCTTCCGTAAGCTTTCTTTTACGCAAGAGGTGATTCGGTAGGCAGCCGAGTTCGATCGCCATGGCAGACACTCCCTCCCTCTTTTCACTCGTCATCCACGGCGACGTATTCACCGGCACCTTAGTGATAAGCAGATAAGATTTCCTCAAGGCAGTTGAGGAAATCTCTACGTAGTTGAGAAAAATCCTCCCTGCTGAATGTGTATAAACTCTCTGTTGAGTGTGTATAAATAGCTATCAAGAGCTCACTATCAAATGTATTAGCCAATTACATTTTATACATTTCATAGTTTCTTCTACAATTTCTATCTTTCTATCTTCTTCATTTAATTCTTATCATGGTATCAGAGCAGTTTGCCTAGAGCAAGCCCTCTTCTCGCTGTTTGACTCCTCACAACCGCTTCCCGACCGGAGTCCACCGCCTCCCCTTGGGTCGCAGCCGTAGCCGCTCGACCATCCCTCTCGTGGCGACGTCTCCGCCCCTCAGCCGTAGCCATTCGCCACTGCTGCAGTCGTTGTCACTACGCCCACTGCATCGACACTTCTTCCGTGGGCAACGCTCCTAAAGGAAGCACAGTCACGGCCTTTGTTTCTACCGCCGGCTGCTGCTCCCTTGCCAACCGAAGTCTTCCGCTGAAAACTCCGCCGCTCTTCCGGCCACCAAACTCCAACCTTGCAGATTTCTCCAGCATCGCTGCAGAAATCGCTGCAAGCTGCAGAGATTTCTCCCACCTCGCTGCAACAATCTCTCCTGCATTCTGCATCGCTGCAGCCTACCAGTGCCTCTAGAAGAAGCAGCAGCCCTCTTCGGCATTGCATACAGCGACCCTTCTACAGCTGACGTCTTCATCATCTACCTCCCTCCACAGCCATCACTGCCTTTTTCGCTGCAGATTTCTCGCCCATCTCTGCAGTGCATCGCTGCAGCCTCATCGCCGCAGCCTTCTCTGCAGTTCATCGCTGCAGCCTCCTCTGCAGTTCATCGCTGCAGCCTCCTCTGCAGCACATTGATCTGCTTTTCTCCTCCTTTCTCCCTCCTATATCTTTACAATCTTTACATCTTCCGTAAAGATCACTTAAACCGCCACAAAATATCTGGGATGTCTTCATTTTCCTCTTTCGATATTCCTATCCCTGTTTCTGCAGGGATTCTGAGTACTTCTCAAAGTCTTATCACTATCAATGCTGCAGCACTCATTCCCTTCAAATTATCCAAAGGCGGCAACTACGCATCTTGGCGGGCACAACTTTCTAATCTTCTATTTGGCTATGATCTCCTAGGTTATGTTGATGGCTCTCTCCAGTGTCCACCTGACATGGTCACCATCCCAGGCGAACCCAGTCCAGTGCCAAATCCAGCCCACAAACTATGGTTACGTCAAGATCGCCTCATCCTCCAAGCTATTCAAGCTTAAAACAAAATAATACCTCAATTGAATTCTTTCCTAACTTTTTTCTTGTCAAGGATTTGAGCACGGGGGCATCCTTGGTCCAGGGCCAGAACAAAGATAACATTTATGAGTGGCCATCCGCTTCGCAAATTACCCTTCCTACTGCTCACTCTTCAGTCGCAGCTCCGGTTGATGTATGGCATCGTCGTCTTGGTCATCCCTCCCCTTTTATCCAGCAAAAATTACTTTCTCGTTATTCTGGGGGGGGGGGGGGGGGGGGGGGGGGGGGGGGGGGGGGGGGGGGGGGGGGGGGGGGGGGGGGGGGGGGGGGGGGGGGGGGGGGGGGGGGGGGGGGGGGGGGGGGGGGGGGGGGGGGGGGGGGGGGGGGGGGGGGGGGGGGGGGGGGGGGGGGGGGGGGGGGGGGGGGGGGGGGGGGGGGGGGGGGGGGGGGGGGGGGGGGGGGGGGGGGGGGGGGGGGGGGGGGGGGGGGGGGGGGGGGGGGGGGGGGGGGGGGGGGGGGGGGGGGGGGGGGGGGGGGGGGGGGGGGGGGGGGGGGGGGGGGGGGGGGGGGGGGGGGGGGGGGGGGGGGGGGGGGGGGGGGGGGGGGGGGGGGGGGGGGGGGGGGGGGGGGGGGGGGGGGGGGGGGGGGGGGGGGGGGGGGGGGGGGGGGGGGGGGGGGGGGGGGGGGGGGGGGGGGGGGGGGGGGGGGGGGGGGGGGGGGGGGGGGGGGGGGGGGGGGGGGGGGGGGGGGGGGGGGGGGGGGGGGGGGGGGGGGGGGGGGGGGGGGGGGGGGGGGGGGGGGGGGGGGGGGGGGGGGGGGGGGGGGGGGGGGGGGGGGGGGGGGGGGGGGGGGGGGGGGGGGGGGGGGGGGGGGGGGGGGGGGGGGGGGGGGGGGGGGGGGGGGGGGGGGGGGGGGGGGGGGGGGGGGGGGGGGGGGGGGGGGGGGGGGGGGGGGGGGGGGGGGGGGGGGGGGGGGGGGGGGGGGGGGGGGGGGGGGGGGGGGGGGGGGGGGGGGGGGGGGGGGGGGGGGGGGGGGGGGGGGGGGGGGGGGGGGGGGGGGGGGGGGGGGGGGGGGGGGGGGGGGGGGGGGGGGGGGGGGGGGGGGGGGGGGGGGGGGGGGGGGGGGGGGGGGGGGGGGGGGGGGGGGGGGGGGGGGGGGGGGGGGGGGGGGGGGGGGGGGGGGGGGGGGGGGGGGGGGGGGGGGGGGGGGGGGGGGGGGGGGGGGGGGGGGGGGGGGGGGGGGGGGGGGGGGGGGGGGGGGGGGGGGGGGGGGGGGGGGGGGGGGGGGGGGGGGGGGGGGGGGGGGGGGGGGGGGGGGGGGGGGGGGGGGGGGGGGGGGGGGGGGGGGGGGGGGGGGGGGGGGGGGGGGGGGGGGGGGGGGGGGGGGGGGGGGGGGGGGGGGGGGGGGGGGGGGGGGGGGGGGGGGGGGGGGGGGGGGGGGGGGGGGGGGGGGGGGGGGGGGGGGGGGGGGGGGGGGGGGGGGGGGGGGGGGGGGGGGGGGGGGGGGGGGGGGGGGGGGGGGGGGGGGGGGGGGGGGGGGGGGGGGGGGGGGGGGGGGGGGGGGGGGGGGGGGGGGGGGGGGGGGGGGGGGGGGGGGGGGGGGGGGGGGGGGGGGGGGGGGGGGGGGGGGGGGGGGGGGGGGGGGGGGGGGGGGGGGGGGGGGGGGGGGGGGGGGGGGGGGGGGGGGGGGGGGGGGGGGGGGGGGGGGGGGGGGGGGGGGGGGGGGGGGGGGGGGGGGGGGGGGGGGGGGGGGGGGGGGGCTCTTCCTACCTTGAAAATCAATAGCACTGTCAATCATTGCGATGCTTGTCTTTGCAATAAAAGTCATAAACTGCCTTTTGGGACAACCTCCATTTCTTGCTCTAAACCATTTGAAATCATTTATACCGACGTATGGGGCCCTGCCCCAATTCCTTCTTTTGACAAGTTTCGCTTTTATGTCATTTTTGTCGACTATTTTACTAAGTACACATGGTTATATCCTCTCCACCATAAGTCTGATGTTTCCATAGTATTTACCAACTTTCGAAAGTTGGTCGAAAATTTTTTTCAATCTTCCATTAAAACGGTTTACTCTGATGGCGGAGGCGAATATCAAGCCCTCACATCTTGTCTCTCTGCTTGTGGTATACAACACCTCAAGTCACCCCCACATACTCCCCAATTGGTTGGCTCTGCCGAACGCAAACATCGGCATATCGTTGAAACTGGTCTCTCCCTTCTACATCAAGCATCCATGCCACCACCTTTTTGGTCAGTAGCCTTTCAAACTGCAGTTTATCTCATTAATCGTATGCTCACTCCAGTCTTACAATACCAGTCATCATTTGAAAAATTATTCCACAAGCTTCCAAACCTTCATAAACTCAAAGTTTTTGGCTGTTTATGTTATCCATGGCTCCGTCCCTATACGTCACATAAGCTAACACCACGATCTAAGCCTTGCACTTTTATAGGCTACTCTCTTGAACATAATGCTTTTCGATGTTATGAACCCCAAACTAAAAAAATCTTTATATCACGTCATGTTATTTTTGAGGAGTCTGTCTTTCCTTTTCAAAATAATCCTACCATGCAAGCTACTTCGATAAACATACATCACTGGAATATCCCTCCGATCTCATCCCACGAACCTCCAATGACACCGTCCAGTCCTTATCCTCAAGATCTGCATACTACTACTCCTGTTCAACAGCTTCTCAATCCCTCTATTTCTCCACTTCCTTCCTCACAAGTTTCCCCTGTTAATGAGGTAATACCCTCGGCAACATTGCCCCTACCTTCTCCTAGACCTAGTGACATTGTTGTGCCGACGGTTGGCTCGGTCCATGACAGTGACTCACCCTCGGCTTTACCACCAACACAATCTACCACTTCCATTCCCCCTAGACATCCAATGACAACACGCTCCAAAAGTGGTATTTTCAAACCACGTCAGGTCCTTGACTTACATGCTATAACAAGTTCCTCCACTGAGGCCAGTGAACCCACTACAATCACTCAAGCCCAAAAATCTTCTCACTGGCGTAAAGCCATGTGTGACGAATATGATGCTCTCCTCCACAACTCTACATGGACCTTAGTACCCTTTCATCACACACAAAATATCATCGGGTGTAAATGGGTCTTTCGAATTAAGCGGAACCCAGACGGATCCGTTGCCAGATATAAAGCACGTCTAGTCGCCAAAGGGTTTCATCAACGACCTGGTGTCGACTTTACAGAGACATTTAGTCCCGTTGTTAAACCTACAACAATCCGTCTTATCTTGAGTTTGGCCATCTCAAAGGGCTGGCACATACGACAATTGGATGTTAACAATGCCTTTTTACAGGGGTCACTTACTGAAGATGTCTTTATGCAGCAACCTCCTGGTTTCGTTCATCCTCAATATCCGAGGCATGTCTGCAAACTTCAAAAAGCTATTTATGGACTTCGTCAAGCTCCAAGGGCTTGGTATAACGAGCTTGGCTCGTTTTTGACCTCAATTGGCTTCATCAATTCCAAGTCTGATACCTCATTATTCATTTGCCAGCAGAATGGAAGCATAATATATCTTTTAGTATATGTGGATGATATTATTGTCACAGGAAATGATCCTTTGAAGACTCAAGCATTTCTAAAGCACTTGGCCGATCGCTTCTCCCTCAAAGATCTAGGAACTTTAAGCTACTTTCTGGGAGTGGAAGCAACATTTACATCTTCAGGTCTCTTCCTATCACAAAGAAAATATATTCAAGATTTATTATCAAAGACAAACATGCAGGATGCGAAAGAGGTTACAACTCCTCTCTCTACTAGTGAATCACTTAAATTATGTGATGGAAGTCCTGCTACAGATTCGACTCAATATCGACAAGTCCTTGGCTCCTTACAGTACTTGGCTCTCACACGTCCAGATATTTCATTTGCCGTCAATAAATTATCACAATTCATGCATCGACCATCTACTATGCATTGGTCTGCGGTCAAACGAATTTTGCGGTATCTTAAAGGGACTCTTAACTATGGCATTTTTCTTCGCAAAAATACTTCACTCCATCTCCATGCCTTTGCTGATGCTGATTGGGCAGGGAACCTTGATGATAGAACATCTACGTCAGGATACATTGTCTTCCTTGGAGCCACTCCAATCAGTTGGAGTTCTAAAAAACAAAAGACGGTTGCACGATCTACAACTGAAGCTGAATACCGTGCCATCGCCACCGCTGCTGCTGAACTCAATTGGGTCACAAATCTGCTCAAGGAACTCAACGTCAACTCCACGGTTATTCCTACAATATATTGTGACAATATTGGCGCTACCTACTTATGTGCCAATCCAGTGTTCCATTCCCGCATGAAACACATTGCCATCGACTTCCACTTCGTGCGAGATCAAGTTGTTAGACATCAACTCCGTGTTTCTCACGTACATACAGTCGATCAACTGGCAGACTCACTCACAAAGCCTCTCGCCCGAAAACTATTTTCATCTCATCGGTCCAAGATCGGCATCCTTGATGGAAGCTCAATCTTGCGGGGGCATGATAAGCAGATAAGATTTCCTCAAGGCAGTTGAGGAAATCTCTACGTAGTTGAGAAAAATCCTCCCTGCTGAATGTGTATAAACTCTCTGTTGAGTGTGTATAAATAGCTATCAAGAGCTCACTATCAAATGTATTAGCCAATTACATCTTATACATTTCATAGTTTCTTCTACAATTTCTATCTTTCTATCTTCTTCATTTAATTCTTATCACTTAGACAGCCCGGCCGAATGGAACGACAAGCTGGCTGAGGAACTGCAACTCCAAGAGTTGCTTATCGCGTCCTTCGGCCACTCGAGTTGCTGCACCGCCGCCAACACCTTGTGCAGGGTGTGCGACAGGCCGACACTGCTGACGGAGGCTCCTGCGAAGCCGGCATGCTCCCATGCAGTCTGCAGCGCATGCTTGACCCTGTACGTCGATCATATCCTTCGGCGGAACGTGACCAACGTGAGGTGCCCCATTTCAGCTTGCAGGGCGGTGCTGGTGCCTGATGCGCACAGGGAACTCGTCCCCCCGAAGCTGTTCCATCGGTGGACCCAAGCCCACCGAGTTGACAACTGGGGAGGCGGAAGAGTCACCGACGATGGAACTCGAGTTTTCCAGCGCGGTGGTGGGAAGTGGGGAGCCACCCTCTCGATGGAAGGGTTTCCAGGGGAGAAGCCGCAGCGCAGGGATTCATCGCCGCAGATATTCATCCAAGGAGAGTATGACCCCGACGAGCTCCTCAATCTCGCCGGTCAAGCTCTGCGATCCCTCGGAGTAGACCGCAACGATCCAAGGGGAAGAATCCCGTGATAGAGATCGGGCATGCCTCCGGTTCTACTGAGTTCTACTGCAACATCTGCATGGAAACCAAGGAGAGCTCGCAGCGCTTCGACATGAGAAGCTGTTCGCATGCGTTCTGCGGGAGCTGTATCGGCCAGTACGTAGCCACCCGAGTCGAGGAGAAGGTTACCTCGATCGGCTGCCCTTCTCCGGGTTGCAAGGAAGGGATTCTGGACCCAGACAAGTGCCGACACGTGGTGGCGAAGGAGGTGTTCGATCGGTGGGGTTTGGCGCTTTGCGAATCTGTACTCGGCCAAAAGGCGTTCCACTGCCCCTACAGGGACTGCTCGGCACTGCTGATGAACGATTGCGGCGGAGAAGTAGGATGTCGGTCGACCATTAAGGCATCTTGCCCGCATTGTAGGAGGATCCGCTGCCCCCGGTGTAAGGTGCCGTGGCATTGGGGCATCGGCTGCCTGAGGTCTCAGGAGTTGGGGAATGAAACGGGAAGTATGGAGGAACACATGTTGAGGGATCTGGCTGCTTTTAAGAAGTGGCAGAGGTGCCCTCGCTGCAGGATTTATGTGGAGAGGATCGATGGATGCAGCTACATGAAATGCTGGTACGCTTCCATGTCCTTGGGATCAAGCATTCACATTTAACTTATTATGATATATATACTTGGAGTACATGGAGAAGACAACTAAATTTTTTTGTTTCTAATCATCCATGATGATAATTATTTACTTAAGCTATGTGGATTAAACAGCCAATCTTAGTTTATGATAATTATTTTCTTCCTAATGCTATTGCCTATTCTTGAGAGACGTGTGAGGCTGGTGTGTCTGCTCTGACAAATACATACATGTATACACTTCTACTTCTGCTCTGACTAAATGCCTCGTGTTTTGTCTTCAACTTGAAGTTGTGGCCGTGGCTTCTGCTACCGTTGTGGTTCTCCAATGGCTGCCGGCCGCAGCTGCAACAACTGCAACATCCGCTCGTCACAAGTTCTCGAAGAAATCATGCAGTGTTATTTTCTTAGGAATTCTCATGGACTTCATAAACGTTTAGTATGTCTTTCTAGTTCTTGGATGACTCCGAACTGTGTTTTCTCAGCATGGTATTATTCCCTAATTCAGCATGCATGTTTTTCATTATGGAATTTTTATGAGCCACCTGCATGCTTCTCATTCACATTTTGCTGCTGACTTTACTCTGTTGACTTAATACTCTGTTGCTGACTTTACACTGTAAGCAGGCCGTCAAAAACACTAGACATGGGTGCATGAATGAAGCATTTCATCACCCATAAGCTTTATACCAAAAAGTGAAGACGCGATGTCAACTTGGTCTTCGATGGAGAACAATGAAAGGGATATTTCGAATGCAGTGTGCACTAGCCACTCGGAAATATCTGATATCTTGATGGTGGACCGCAATATTTTAGCAAAATGAAATGATCACAATCTAACCAGATTCATATTTTGGATTAACAGTTGGTTTGGAAAATGCTTGTGATCCAAACAGAGAGAGATTTCCACCAAACAAATTATGCCATCCGAAACAATCAGAACAAATCCAGTCTATCATTACAGCATCAAGGGGATAAGAACAACTGCATAATAAGCAAAAGCTCAATCATGTCCATGCATCACTGATAGTAACAATGACAAACATAGAGCCAAAGCAAGTTTTCGACATAACCACATGCTAACTAAGAAGGTCCAAGTTCGGCACTCAACAAGAAAACACACAAGGCAAGCATAAACACGATACATAAGTTCTAACATAATAGCATAAACCGAAGTTCCAACCTATGATCATAGCTCATATGTCTTGTTCTCCATATCTCCATCAGCATGGATTCCTGAAAAAGGGAAAAAGGAATTGAGAGAGAGATCCTTTCAAGAATAGAAAATCAAGCAATACGAAAAGGATAGAATAGAACATTATGCAGCAGCAATGTGTGACGAACTTACGGTTGTGTCTTATTTACAGAGCATTATTTGGCAGAACGTCAATGTTCTCAGTAACTGCCGACTGCCACTGGTGGCAGGTCATCAAAGCTCCAGAGATCCACTTCACTGACATCCTGAGGCACATCACTAACCAGAAGGCTCTCAATAGATCCATCTGAGCCCCCTTCAAGATATGGTACTTGCAGAAATTTCATGTATGATTCAAAAGCAGATAGCTCCTCCGACAGTTTGGCCACAGAGTTCCTGGCAGCCACAACTTCTCCAGAATTATTTTTCAGTTTCTTCAGTGGACCACCCTGTTCCAGGTATGGTGTTCCTTCAGCTTCATTCATGGTTGGAGCAAGAAATGATGTGATATTGGGGGTTTTAACCTCACTTTCCCAGCCGTATCCAGAACAATCAAAAGGGTTGCTTCCCTGGTCAGAGTATAAATTAATTGCAGGTCCCTCGATGGGTGGAGATAGATTCATCCCAGAGGAGTCCATGTTCATGGATTGCTTGACGGGTTCCTTGTCATCAATATAGTCGAAAACAGAACAGAAATCTAAATCTGGGTCATCCATACCCCCATATGGGTTTACTTTGAGCATCTCTTGTGGGTTTGGCTTGGGTGCTTTTGGTGCATTTGATTTGAGTGGGCACTTTTGAACACTTGGTGGTGCGTCATCAGGGAAATTCACCTTGGCTTTCTTACCACGGATCCTACGGGCCTCTGCATCATAGGCTCGTGCAGCTTCTTCAGCAGTGTTGAAGGTTCCAAGCCAGACACGAACCCCCTTACGAGGATCTCTAATTTCAGCTGCCCATTTCCCCCAAGGACGCTGACGGATTCCCCTGTATTGATTCTTTCTCTCTTTTTTCGCAGACCTAGCTGCAGATCCATTGAATTTCACAGGTTTCAGAGCAACTGGTCCATCTGCTGCAGTAATAGAACCAAAAGCAACAAATTATACAAAGTTTAGGAAAAATGCTTAAAGAGGACTTTCCCATGTGATGATTGTGTAATACCTTCTCAAAATTTACTGAAGAACATCAAAATTCACAGTAGAGCTACTAATTCAGGAGAGCTAAAAGCACATTAGGAAATGTCACCATTAACTGATTCTGGAGTAGATCTGTGTCTGTGATTAAGCCAAGAGTATGCGGCAGTTATTAGTAACTAACATTTGTAACTCCTAGAGGACACTTCTTTTCCTCATTATCCAGTGAAGAATATGGGATTTAAGAGATGAAATAACTATCTAAATGGTCTGAAACATCAATCCAGTTTGAATTGAGAAGATTATTAGAAAGTTAAGGATTCAGAAAGGTGTGCTCGCAACAAAGAAGGTAAAAGGACCGTAAAACCTAGAAAGTTGGCAGGCAAGTTCTCATTGTAACACATCAAAACTTCTTCAATCGGTCAACATCCATGATGCATGTATCTGCTGATCTCTTGTGGTCACACAGATTCCATTCAAGTGATTTCAAAACAAAGGAAATCCAGACTCTAATTTCATAGACTTAATACCAGCTATTGATTCAAGGTAACCCCAATAGTTACCAATCCTTCTATCATTTACATCATGCATAAATTCTGATATTGCATGACCAACAATATATGGATGGTCTTAATAGATAACTCAGTGCCACCAATTGAAGGGCAGCAGCCTAAGGTCTTCAAAGCAACCAAAAGTCTGCATACGAGCATCGACCAACAGCATATAAATAAATAAATAACAAATTAAATAAAATGAACTTTGCATCTTATGACCCTCAATCTATATTCAAGAATAAATGCTGTTAATTAAAAAATCATAAAAAAACACTTTTTTTCAGGAGAATAGCAAAATAAGCTTTGCATCTTGTGATTCTAAACCTACATCAAGAATAATTGCTGTCACTCTAAAATCATAAAAATAACCAAACGAAAAACTCGAACAAAGAAATGAAAAGCTAATCAAAGGGGGGAAAAGCAATGTTTTGGAAGGCATAAAGCAGAATCAGGGAGGAAAATTCTCAAATGTCTTTGCAAAGAAAAACGATAGCCACATCAAAGCAAAATTTGATGAACGAGATTTAATGAATAATTTCACCATGCTATGAAGATTAGATTCAGAAGAGAACAAAACAAAATTATAACGATGGAGAGTTAAAACTGATGCACCAATTTTCGTGCATCAAGAACAATCTCCATGAAACAAAACAAAGATGAAGATGCTACTTATAGCAAAACCAAACCCCCCATCACTAGAAAAACGAGACGAACACAATCCACTATATTGGAATATAATCCCCAACATACATAAATACATATATTTCAGTAATCGAAGGAAAAAAGGAATAATTAAACAACAATTTTGTCTTCCGGTAAACGGGAGGGAAAGAGGAGTCGGAGTAGAAGGATTCTGTTCGAAAAATATTACACCTTCAAAGTATTATTTTCCTAATTAACTAAAAGAAGAGGATGAAAAATCCGATCTTGGCCATCGGGGAACAATCCAGAAAACAGAGTATATACTAAAATCTTGTAAATATTTCTCATACCTAACTTGAAAAAAAGGCATTGTGTAATATGTTAGAGGAAAATGATTGGGATGCACGAAAGATTTCGCTTTCTGGTGACGTGTGACGAGCCAAAGTACCAAGAAATAGCTGAGAAAATAGAATTTGGTGGAAGTATCATAACATAGTTCATACACGGAGAAGGATTAGAACGCGAAATGAAGTAACAACTAACTATCAAAACCCAATTTTTTTCACCTTTGCAGGCGAAAGCGAAGGGCTTCTCCACGATCTTCACCTCGTCCTCCACTTCCGACTCCAGCGCCTCGTACTCGAACTCCAAGAAGTCGGCCTCGAAGTCATACTCGACCTCCTCCACAGCCCGGCGGTGGCCGCTCTTCTTCTGCTTCTTCGTCGTCCCATTGGCTCCGCCCGTCCTCAGATCCGGCCACAAGTAGTCGGCGGTAAGCCGCCGCGCCGACCTTGTCGCCGGAATGAAGTCGGAGATGATCGCTCCTCCGCACATCCTCGATCCTCAAACCCCGCTCAGCTTCTCTTCCAAAAGAGCTTCCTTTCAAGAACAAGAGAGAGACAGAGAGAGTGAGAGAGGAGAAAAGTTGGGGACTTTATATTCTGTTAAATTAGTTGGAATTTCCGCAAAAAAAATGAAAATAGAAATTAAATGAATAAATAGACATTATAATGAGATAAATTAGTTGGTGGGATTAAAAATTCCTATTAAAACAAATAATATATATATATATATAAGAGCTTCGGCACACATTTCAAAGCAATGTGCAGGGAAGAGAGTAAACAACGCACGCTAATGTTGCTGCCTCGACAACGTTAAGAAGCGAATGACGCAACGTGCACTCAAGATGAAGCACCAGTCTGTGAGCCTCTTAATGCCACGAAATCTACACCCTTGTGAGCCTCCTGCACTTTGTCGTTTCCAATTTGTTCGTCGCCGTGAATTCTTCTTCCACCTGCTTGAAAGAACCGTGGTTGCTTTTACGCGTTTAAGAATTGATCCCTTCCATCAACGTCTATCCCCCGCTGTTGTTATTATATGAGACCGAGGTTTAGATATACTTGCAACTTGGACGGTGCTCGCTTTCTTTGATATCACCAACTTGCAGGCAGTAATAAACGCCATTACCGACCCTTCTTCTTCTTCTTCTTCTTCTTCTTCTTCTTCTACAAAAGCATTTGAGAAGCTGATAGGTAGCAGGGGGTTTTCTGTGTGTGTGTGTGTGTGAGAGAGAGAGAGAGAGAGAGAGAGAAAGAGAGGGGTGCCACAGTGTGGTGGGCACAAAAGCCAGAATTGGGTTGGGTCTCTCTGTGAACTGTAACTGCAGCAATGACTATCATTTATTATTGGAAGTGCACCAACCTTTCACAGAAGAAGAAGAAGAAGACGATGATGATGATGATGATGATGATGATGATTGATTTGCTCCCGTACTCATATAAATGAGCAAGTGGGCTGAAGAGTGATGGAATGGTACTGTTGCCAGTGGGGTCTCACAACCAAAATAGACAGCTATTCCATTCTCATATGGATCATTAGTTGCACTTTTTCTTATCCTTTTTATTCTTTCTTTGTGAATTATGGTAGGTTTACAATGAATTGCTTTCACTCTTCTCTGAGGAGCACAAAGCACAAATGCAGCAAAGCTTGAAGACAAGAAGGCCTGCTTCATTTCGCAACTGCATACATTATTTTCACCTGGTTGATTGTTTCCGTCACCACATCCTCCAAAGTTGCTGATCTATTGTTGCCTGTTGATAGCTCACACAAGCAGCCAAAGGAGATGAACCTGAGCATGGAAGCATGAACCGTCACTACCTAACCCTTGGCACACAAGCAAACTTTGCAGTACCAACTTGGCCCCAACCTCCCACCTTAAGATAGGAAGACGGACCCTCCACCATTGCTCGCATCAGCATACACAGAGATGAGATAATTTTGGATTCTGGTGTGCACCAAGCTACAAACCCTCTCCACCACATGTTTGATGGGGTCCAACTTAAGCTCTGACAGAACCTTTCCCAGTGAGAAAGGTGGTGCTGGCAGTTCGCGTAGAGCTTCCTCTGTGGGAAGATGAGCATGTGGTCATCTGGCCAGAATCCTTTTGCTCAGGTTCAGTGCATTCAACCTTGGATGTCATCGTCACCGTGACAAAGGGGTGTGGACCGTGTGGCCTACACGATCTTTTTCGTTTAATATTGCCCATGAAGACAAGAAAACCCAGGTTAGGTTGAATTCCAGATGCTTATGTGCACTAACACACAACACAACCAGTGGTTTAGACTGTAACCTTTGGTGGATGCACTTTAATCTAGTGGTGGATGAGAAAACCCTAGATTTGAACCCTGAGATCTTGTGTGTCGACCATGACATCTCTCAGGATGCACATCATTTTTAAAGATATTATTATTAATTTATATAATTTTATTTAATTATATAAGATATATTATAAATTTAATTATTATAGACTTAATAAAAAAAATTATTTATGATAAATTCTTTAGGAGATAGCTTTGATGAGAGTAACTCTTCTACTTTTGCACACTCTGCTCTCGTCTATAAATAGATATGATCTCTTAGAAACTATACATGATACTATTCTCAACCTTCTTAAGTCCTTTTTATCATTTATAATGGTTCGATAAAAGATAGAAAGAGAGAAAAAAACAAGTCTAATTTTCCTTGTAGATTGATATCGTTGTAGCTTTCAGATCGGTGTGTTTGTAAATTAGATAAATATTTTCTAAATGATATCGAAAGGCACGTACATAATCCTAATCTTGATATATCGTTATTTGATTTCAATTCATACATTAAATTTTATCACATAATAGTAGCATGATTGAAGTTTTTATGCTTATAATTAGTATTAAGTCAATTTTGAAATCAAATGCCTTAGATTATATAACATTAAATATGTTTTGTATTAGATCCATTTTATGTTATGCAAAGGGTGATTTGATTTATTTAGTTTATCCTACCTACATTACCTGCTTTTCTCACCTAAAATTGCAAATGAAAGTGTGATGATCAACAAGTTACAATCACTAGCTTGTTGTCAGCTATTACATTACGGAGGGCAACGACCCACTTTAATTGATAATGAACGTCAGTGTAGCAGCACTTTTGTATGTGGTAGTAACGAGAAACAAAAAGTTGAAGCATATCCACCACATAAATTTATCAAGTATGAAAATACTAAATAGACTAATGAAAACAAAGCATTCATAGTAAAATACTTTTTTATGTAAAAAAGGATATACATAAAAAAAGGACTATGTTAAGTGTAAAACTTGATTAGAAAAAATATATAAACTTAAACTTCGTATGTTTCAAATCAAACATTCCAAAAAAAAATTCTAATAATTGAATGATTAATTATGTTACTTTAACTCATATTACCAATAATATACAAGGATTTTTTATAAATCAAAAACTAAAAAAACATAAAAGATTGGAATCATTTTAAAACAATAGTGATAATAATGGAAACTTGTTATCTAGGTTTAGGGACGAGACATCTAATGGATCTTACAAACACATGTTATATTCTTATTATTTTTAGAAATCTAGTTTTCTTATCTAAAATTAATAAGTTGGGATTTTTTTAATGGTAATCCTAGTATTTTTTATAATTCAGTAATAGTTGGTTCCAAAATTTTATATTATGGTTTATACACAATTAATTTAAATTTTAAGCTTAGAAAGACATTGGTGACCCTATAATCAAATGTTGGATTAAAACATAATTTTAATAATAAAAAATATTTTATATTATAGCACATATATTTGGGGTATATCTCTAAAAAAAGAATTAAATGATTAGTGAAAGATAATATTTTGAAAAGTTTAAACTCATTGATTTTGATATTTTCATAAATTACATTAAGGGAAAGCAAACAAGCATACAAATAATAATACCACAAAAAGTAATAAACTCCTTGATATTATTTATATTGATATCTCTAGACCACTTCATATTTTCTATTTCATTGAAGAGAGTTATTTTATCACAGATGATTTATCAAGATATGGTTATATATTTATAATATATTGAAAGGCATATGCTATTGATACTCTTAAAGTGTATATAAATGAGGCTATCCAAGAAGTATTTCTTGATATTTTATAAGTTATCTGGAAAAATTCAAGAGATACAAATTTTATTATCTTAATTATCATATAAGAATAATAAAATATGATAATGTAAGATTCTTAAAAATAGTAAAATTAATAGGAGTGAAAATTTTGAAAGATTAATATAAAATAGATACAAGTTAATACTCATTTATTATTTTTTAGTCGAGAGGTTGTTGTTCCTCAAATCACTAAATGAATTAATAAGGATAAATAATAAAATAACATTAATAAACTGATATAGTATAAGGATAAACTCCAATAGTTCTGAAAAGATCTAAAAGAGAAAGGAGACATCATTATTAATAATTATTTAATATATCTATAAGAATTAAATTATAATATAAAAATCAAAAGGGATTCTTTATTATTTTCAGAAGTTGTGGAAAGCAACGATTCTAAAATATGGTATGATATAATGAAGGAAGAGTTAAAATTGATAAACTAGAATGATATTTAGGAATTCATTGGATTACCTAATAATTATAAAAAAGTTGATTGCAAATAGGTCCTTAATAGAAAATGTGACTTAAAGGACAATATCGAATGATATAAAATCAAATGTATAATCAAAGATTTTCTCAAAAAGAATATATCAATCATAACGAGAATTTTTCTTTAGTTTCTATAAAGGACTCGTTGAGAATCTTTACGGCATTAATAGTTCATTATGATTTTGAGTTATATCAAATGAATATGAAAATAGTATCTCTAAATGAGGATTTAGATGAAAAAATTTACATAAAATAACATGAAGGATTTATAGAGAAGGAAAAATAAAGTTAGATTTGTAAACTTAAGAAATCTATTTATGACTTTAAACAAGCTTTTATACAATAATATATAAAGTTTCATAATGTTATTACTTCCTTCATATTTAAAAAAAAAATTATTTTGAAGGTCGGTGAGAGCAAGTTTATTATATTAGTTTTATAAATGTATAATATTTTGTTTGTCAATAGTGATATTTGTTTATTACACGAAACCAAGATATTTCTCACTAAAAATTTTAAGATGATTGATGTGAATGAGATATCATATGTTATTAGCAATGAGATATTCATGAATAAATCTTAAAGATTACTAGGAGAAAGGATATATTGACCAATTTTTGAATAAATTTAGTATGTAGTTTTACTCAACGGGTGATACATTTATTACTAGAGTGAAAAATTCAGCTAATATAGTGAAAAATTCAGCTAATATCCTGAGTGAAAAATTCAGCTAATATCCTAACAATAACTTAGAAATGAATCAAATAAATAATATTCTTTAGACATAAAATCTGTTATATGTTTAAACATATATGAGACTATATATCAATTTTATAATTAGAATACTATATAAATACAAGAGTAACCTAGGAATAAAACATTGAAAAGTTACAAAATAAAGTAATGATATATTTATAGGGGATGAAAGACTACATACTCATATACATGATATCAGATCAGCTTGATATGATAGAATATTCATATGTTGATTTTATAAATTATCGCAATAGTAAGAAGTCCACTTTAGGATTTATATTAATGTTAGTTGGAGGCCCAATTTCTTCAAAAAATATAAAATAATAGCTTATTGTATCATTAACAATAGAAGTTAAATTTGTGACGTACTTTGAGGTAACAAATCAAGCTTTATAGTTATAAAATTTTACCTCAAAACTTGATGTAGTTGTCTCAATTGTTAGACCACTAAAGATATTTTATAATAACATCCTGGTAATTTTTTTCTCTAAGAATGATAAATACTTTAACGGTTTTAAGCCTATTAAAATAAAGTACTTAGTGGTTAAAAAAAAAGTATAGAAATAATGATTGTTAATTAATAATCTAAACACTACTTTAATGATTGTTAATCTATTTTCTAAAGCTTATTTGGGTCTTGTGACTAAGTTATAAAAAATATAGTAATACATGTTTAAAATGATATTATTATTAATTTTTTTCTTTACATATTTAATTAAAGTTATTTATTTCAACTATCTTGTTTATTTTTATATTTATATATATTATAATTGAATATGATAATAGTATTTTTTTGATAAGATAAATTATAAATGTTGTTATATACTGGATTAGGAAAGACTAATAATGTTATGGTACATAGAAAAGAGAATATCATTGATGATATAAAACCACTCGTATTGGTAGTTAGACTAAATATAATATTATTATACTTACTGGACTTGTTGACTTATTTTAAAAATTCATGGTCATGTATAAAATGCCTTTAAAAAAAATTTATAATCTAATTATATAAAATTATTTACTTTTTTTTATTTATTTTGACTTTAATTTTTTTATATTTTATCAATTAATGGGCCAAATGAAAAAATATTAGATTATATGATATATTTAATTAAGTAATATATATTATATATCTGATTGAATTCAGATTATAATTGTCTATCAATCCAAACAAAATCCATTTATGACAAAATTTTTTAAGGAGATGATAATGATGGAATGGACTTTTATACTTTCTTATCTTAGATCATCTACTCTCACTTATAAATAGACAAATCTCCTATGGACTACACACGATATGAGATTTATTCTCAACCTTTCTGAACCCTTATTTCATTACTTATAGTGGTTCCGTAAAGATCAATTATACTTTTCTGATCCTATGAAGATGTATTAACATATTAATAAATGACGTCAAAAGATATGATTTTGATATATCATTATTTAATTTTAATTATAGTATTAAAATTCTTTTTATATAACAGTAATATTATTAAAATGTTTATGTTTATAATTATTTTCAGTCAAAGAAAGAACTGAGTTGAAGAAGTATAGATCATGACGAAGAATAAAAATAAGTAGTCTAATAGAACCATTGATGATAGGGAAGAGAGACCTGCTCATTCGCCCATCACAGAACTCGAGTCGGCAGTGCCCCACCCACTGGGAACCGCCATTTGCTGCAGTAGTTGCAGAGTCGAAATCATCATAGATCTGATGACATCACAGAAAAGAGTATTATAGAGCAGGATGAAAGCTTTAGATTTCCAATGCATAAAAGGCCTCTAATAAGTATTGTTGAAGGACAGTAGTGGGTCTTGATTCTTCCAGCAATCTGTTAGCAAAAGCAACATAAATCAAAAGGCACACTGTCATTACAGATCTCCGCCAGGGAAAGAATCCCGCCATATGTTTGGCAGAAACAAAAAGGAAACAGGTGAAGGTCATCATCTTAAACAATTGATGACAGATTCCACTTCACGAGGAGCTTAGAGATGGAAAAAAGAGCATAAATCAACGTATTTCCCTCATAATTTGTCAGTATAGAAAAAGGTATTGTTTTGGTTTCTCGAAGAGTAGTTTATGCTGCATCGAACATTTCAAACATGATCTGTTAACGAACCTGGAGAATTCATATTCGTGCATGAGTCTGTCTAATGTCTCAGTAGATTCTTAATACGAGAAAATAACCGGATAGGTGATGGCACTACACTACAAATGTGTATTGAGTTACCCTATTTTATGAAGAAAATTAACGTTAATAGAAGCTTAATATTCATAGCCCCTTTTTACTATTGTTATTGGTAATCCCTTATATATATATATATATATTTCCAACCTTATTATTATTATTATTATTCCTTCCCATAATCTCTAATTTCATTCTTACTGTTGACGTCGCTCCCTGCTAATGTTGACATCGTCATCATCTTCCCTACTCGTTGGACTCGGACCCATTAATTGACCCTTTGATGTCATCCTCGAAGAAGGAAGAAAAACAGGAAGAAAAAGAGAAGAGGAAGAAAGAGTTGACGAGGGAAAAAAAAGAAAAGAAAAGAAAGGAACAAATAGTAATCTCCTAATAGCATTGAACATAAATAATTAAATTACTTGCAAGCTTGCAACTCGATAGTATGGGAAACACAAAATTAAGACAGATTAATTTCCAACGACTAATTTTGATGTGCATTCTAAAGGATTTAGCCAAAGTTGGATCAACACCTCAGTACAAAAAGTTGCATGAGCAGGAAATTTGGTCTGCAAAAGAAAACTCTTTGTTATTCTTGAGACCCAAAAAAGATTTCATCCTTCGGTACCAATCAGGTTAAGCACTGGTGCAAGCATGAGTCATCCCATATTTTGATCCACATCCATAGCAGAACTCAAAGCCACACCTGGAATTCAACGAGACCCAAAGTTTTCTCCTTAATTCGACATTAATTATATTGTCAAAACATGGAGAACGATACGTTCGTTACCTGCACGTAATATGCATGCAGCCCTGAGTCTTCTCCACGAAGAACTTGCACCTTGGGCACCTCTTCCACCTCTTGTCCTCGGCGATCTTCATCAGCATAAGGTCCTCTCTCCCCCTCTCATCGGTTCCCAACATCTTGAACTCCTCGCAGCTCAACCCCGAATGCCACCCCACCTTGCACTGCGCGCAGAACAGCCTCTGGCAGCTCGGGCACTCCGCCTGCCTCACCGTCTCCTGCCCATCGTCAATCATAAGCGCCGAGCAATCCTTGAACGGGCAGTAGAACCTCTGCGACGCGAGGACCATGGACTCGCAGAGCGCCGTCTACCACCGCGAGAACACGTCCGCGGGGACGATATCCTGGCACAGCTCCGGCCGCAGGACCCCCTTGCACTCGATCTCCGGACACTTCACCATCAGTATGTTCTCCTGGACCTTCGCGCCGATGTACCGGCTCAAGCAGTCGCGGCAGAAGGAGTGGGAGCAGTTGCTGCTCCAGAACATCTCGGCTGCTGGTGCTGTGTCCATGCAGATCTTGCAGAGCACTGGGGCGCTCGAAGAGGACTCGCCCCTCTCATTTATGGTTCTCACCGCCGGCGATCTGATACGAACGGAACAAGAAGCAACCACCGCAGACATGAGCACTTCCTGGAGCTGGAGCTCGTCGGCGTACTTCTCGTCGGAGATGGGGAAGAGCTCTTGGTCTGTGTCGGAGAGCGCAGAGAAGTAGAAGTCATCCACCAGATGCCTTAATTGGGTTAAGGACTCTTGTTCCATTCTGTGGACGAACGCCTGCAGACCTGCAAATGCCATGAAAGGTCGAGTGTCTTATTTATGGTCGAGGGAGATCGGAATTCGGAACGTCGTCGTCGGTATGATTGGGGAGAAGTTTCCACGAAGAGTGGATGGGTTTGGTGTGTTGATGAAGGGGAACAATTCCAAGAACATTAATAATGGAGCCATATAGTTTCTTGATAAGGAACTGATCCCAAGTTTCCGGTTATGGACTTGTAATCATCCGAATTGGGATGGTTGCAAGGTATGCAAAATGCACCTGCACGATCTTTACAGCAGAATATCACTGATGTTTGAAAACGGACGTCATATGATGAAGTTTGAAGAAGTATAGGTTGCGTGACATAAGAGGCACACATAATGTACAAATTATGTTGTGGTAAAAATAATGTACATGTTGCTACGAGGTAACGACACTTCATACAACCAAAGTTTTTGGCATATAAGACTTTGTTTCACATCTATTGCAAATAAATGTCAAGTGGGAAAAAAAACCAACAAATCAGATTGTCATCTAGAAATACAACAAGATATATATATATATATATATATATATATATATATATATATATATATATATATATATATATATAAAAGGAGAGGATTGATGGAACCCAAAAATGTGGGCAATCACCCACTATACACCATAAAATTTGCAGGAACTTCGTGTTGCGAATTTAGCGACGACGATGCACCTAGCAGATTATCTTGGCCAAGGTCGGTCCGTGAGTTGCTAGGGATGATGGCAGGAGGTGACCACTGATCTGGAACCACAAGGAAATATGCTGACATTGCTTTTCGGAAACGTTTCTTGTATTGCTTGGGTGAAATCACAGTAGGAGATGCATCTTTTGGCCCTCCTAAAATTCCAGAAGCTTTTACCCATGTCTCCAGGTGCTTGTCCCAGGTATACTGTCTCATAAAATCAATTATCCCCACAACCAGCTCTTGCTTGTTCTCATCCACCCCCACAAGTAAAGAGTAATCCATCACATCAATGGACTGCAACAACATCAGCAGTAAAAGAAGTTAAAAGATGTGAATTTTTAAGCCTTTGGTAAGGAAAGCTTGTTGAGTTGCTAAGAAACAAACACTTGGCTGTCTGATATCACTTGCTAGTTTCATCAACTTTGAACATGGGCAAGCTATTGTTGTGATCCAAAGTGGAAACGGAAATACACAATTATTCCATGGCAAAATAAAGTACAGACTTGTCTCATATGATTGTGCAACAGAGCACAACAGCTGATTGACCGTTCATGGCAGGTCATGGTTACAATGTGCTGCAAACCTATGGTTGATACATGTGAATTTAATGATGTTGATAGTAAGCTTACAAACAAGAACGGGGGCATATCTTCCGACATCTTAGATTTTTTTAATGAATCTGAATGCAAAAGATTCACTGGGTTGGCTGAGATAAAAGTCGGCTTGCCAGAAACACAATTCAAGCCCAGTTACAATACTTGTTGAACCAAATCTACATATACCCTTAAATATATTTCTTAAACCAAGAAAACAATAATCTGCACTAATTCTGTATTTTATCATAATAATGAGAAAAATTCAGTTCGTAGACACCATGAGGATCTTGTATTGGTTTAAAGTTTATCTAGTCAAAAACAAACTACAAATACTGGGTGAATGCTAACATAAAAAACAGAATGGAAAGTCTGTTACTTACGGCATAACAAGCTAAAAAGCTTCTATTAAATGTAAGGAGATAAAACCTATGGTGAAAGCATTATTCATGTCAACCCAATTTTGAAAAGTAGACTTCTTTTAAATGTCATGGACATAAACACCATCCTTGGTTGGACCAGAGTATACTGATTAGTTCATACTGGTCCAACCAGTTTCCAACCAGAACGTACCAGTCCAATCAATATTTGAAACCTTGTTTTGCAGGACTTGTAGCATATCCTCACATTTGAAGAACAGTGGAAAAAGTAGCCAAAGATTAATTTCTTTTGGTTTTAGAGGAAAATGTAAGAATATAGTCTAGGACTCTTGGTAGACTCATTGGTGAGGGTAGAGAGAAAATTGCGACACTACAAATGCTGCTATTCCTTGGTAATATTGAAATAAAGGAATGCAGTTTTCCAACAGGAGTGGCAACACAAGCACCCCATACTATGTCCAGACACCTATCAATTTTGTGCAGATCTGGCAAAGTATAAAACTTGATAAACTGGTGAAATTGCTCCAAGGGGAATCTATGGAGGATGCAGTGTTAATTTTAGTCTTTTTCTCCTTTTCTCTCTGCTCAACCCTACCCAAGTAAATATTCTTATTCATGTTTAGTTGTGGAAATAAGATGGATTCTCATCTTTTCTTCCAAAGGAGAATAACTCTTTTAAATAACCCAAATGATCAAGGAAAATTTTCTTAAATAAGTTATGTGGTAGCCAATATTTACAGGTAAGAAACAGAATTAACTGAAATTATCTACTCACCGCAAGAAATGCAGTGTCATTCCATACAGCTCTTTCCAGGAGTCTCTTTGCTTTGTTTCCAACAAAAATTGGAGTGGTACGCATTGCCTCGATCAAATTTTGATCAAGAAGTACCTTATTGTTACCACTTATATCCGCATTATACCGTGACCTTGAAGATCCTTTAAGGTCGTACAACCATTTCACAGACCGTCCAAATAAAAGATTCTCCATAACTAGTACATCCATCCTTGACTCTTTTCCGCCCTTCAGATTTTTAACTGCAACCTGCATCAAATATCCAAAAAACATATCAGAAAAACTAGTAAATAAAATGGTAATTATTCTTGATCATGGTTATTATTTAGTTCTAGGATCTAAGAACTGGTAAACCAATAAAAGGAATTCCAGATTGTTTGTACCAAAGAAGAAACATGAAATTCATTAAATTAAAATAAAAAAAAGGAACAGCCAAAAGAAGCTCCAGACTGAGAACCATAGCTCAAAATAGACTAGCAGCCTGAATCAGTCAAAACTACACCAGAATGAAGACCAAGTGTAACAACTATCTGGTATTTTTTGCTAACACAAAACTTTGAGAGAGGTACAAACAAGTAATTACATTGACAATAATTTTTCAGACAGTTGACATCAAAGAAAACCTAAAAGAAATGAAAGATGAAAAGGCTCAACATGACGTATACCTGGTAGATGCCGAGAATCTTTGCCAAGCATGTTGGACTCCCTGTACTTATCAACTCCAACAGATACTTGAAATACTCGGGGGCAAATTTGATAAATGATTCTAGCTCTGTCTTGGTAACCTGCTTTATGATGAACCTATCATCCAGTGACTTCGCAAAGAAGACATTGCTCTTCCCACCCTGTGCTCCCCATTTTTTACATCGACTAAGAGACCTTATAAAATCAAGTTCAGACGGACAGCAAGTTCTTCTTAAAGCATCAAAACATTTTGCATGGTAACATGTTACAGAATATCTTACTTTCCCATGAGGCCCATCCACAGAAAAAGAAACTCTGACATGCAATGATTTAGTCGATGCAAGTGGATCTAATATCACCGAGCTCTTGCTACCAGAGGTGGATGAGGTGCTGTCATCAACTGACCCAAAACTTCTGAAGCTTTCAAATGGAATGTCCTCAACTGATTGAAATGATTGAGAGTTTCCAGATTCCTGGATCATCAAGGAAATTGAGGATTCCCTACCATCTCTGGACTTCTCAAACTCATCAGTTATCTGAAAGTGATAATCAGGACAAACAAGAGCATAAGATATAGCACTGGTCGGTTCATCATCATAAACTGGAATGACAGTATCATTCACCCCAAGGGGAAGAAGCAGCCTTGCCCAACCTTGCTGCATTAACTCCTTAAACAAAGAAATATATTCAGGATGGTACTCACTTAGGGCACTGTCACAATTCTTGTTAAGAAAAGCATATAGATCTGAAAATGATGTTTTTGTCAAAATTGAAATGGCTTTTGCACTCTCTCCCAATCTTGCTGGCATCATATCAGTACAAATGCTTTCTTCAAGATTTTCAGAAGCTGAATTTGCAGGTGCTTCTTCAACTGAGGTTAATGATTTCAACTTGCTTCCATCAACTAATGCAGAACCATTTTCACCTCTCCACTTTGCATCCAAGGTGTCTGAAAGATCAGCCATAACTGGGAACTGCCCATCAGAGAGAACCCTACGGACGTCAAGACCACATTCTGGAGGATCAAACTGATCGCTTACACTTGTGCTAGTAGAAAGAAGTTTGGTGTTCTTGTCCTGTTCCAGATCTAATCTTTGTTGATTTGTAGTAGATTGCTTATATTGGTCATGTTCATTCCTAGTTCCACTCCCATTAAGGGGTTCAACAACTGCAGAAACCGGAGCATCAGAACTCACGAAGCTCCTCTGTGCCCTGAGAGTTAAATCCTCCTTATTTCTGGTCATGAGACCATTAAGCAGTTCATGAGGGTTACTAAATGAACCTGCAGCAAATTTTAGCCGTTTATCCCATACATAGGACTGCAACAACAATTGTTTTTGTAGCCTATTGACATCAAGAATATCAATGAATGGCTGCCCCATCTTTGCATCCTTTTTCATTACTGTCTGTTTAGATTCCTGGAATGGGTCATTGCAATTAAAACCTATCTACTTGAGGAGGTCAATCTTTGATAAAAAAATTGGAGGAAAAGAAAATGGAGGAGTATGTTACTTCACCTCAAACTCTGCCTGCTCTTTCTGAAGAATTCCTTCAAGTTCAATTAAGCGTCTTCTCGATTCACGGACTTCCATGTTACCATCATGAGAACCAGTGTTCAATACTTTCTCTTCAACTTGGCGCAATGACTTACGTACTGCAATGAAGAGATCATTTGCAGTTTTAACCACCTGTCATTATATCAACATAGTTAACTTCCAAGAGTGCCAAATAATTCAGCTGTAATGCAAAGAAAGAATGATTGGTGGAACAGACTTTATTTGCTTCTTCTTGTACCCATTTCTGATGCTGGAAGTTAAATTCCAGCTTTGGAGGTGGCAGGTAGACAGAGTGTACATTAATTGATGCATACTTGAAGCATGCAACCATTTCCCCAGATCTGCACATGTTAAGACTAGCATCAGCAAATAAGTAAGAGCGGGCGTTATCCTCTCAAGTGAAAGGAAGAATAGAAGGAAAACAAAAGTACCCATAAAAACGTAGACAATCCCTGTGAAGAGAGTGACCACAGCTGGCTACTCTACTTGCAGCAGCATGATTTGAAAAGCTAAGCTCCAAAAATTTACCAAAAGACAAACCCCAGGCAGCATCAGACATTACAACTCTTCGAGTTGCAGGAGGTAGCCCATTGACTCGAGGACAGCGTAGGCACCTGTGCCACATCCATATCTTGCCATCACGTTCTCCAGGCAAAAGAAATTCCTGAAGCTTCCTCACAGATATCGTCAGGCTGCCTTGGCAATGAGTATAACAAGTAATATGAGCTTCTGATGGCATCTCACAGGAACGACACCGATAACTCTGACACAGCAAATATAATGAGGTTCTAGTAGGCAAATTAGATTCTTCAGGAAAAACACTCGTAAGTAAATAAAGCACTCTAAGTACAAATAAAAACCTGATCAAACAGATGGTCACGTAAATATCTTCCGAGAGGCTTGTCAAAGCTGCCATAATATTTAATGCGGAACAGATGTGCGCGCTCACATACAGTCCCTTTCCATACACAGCAACAAGATAGTGAAACCAAAATGCTCTGATGATCTGAAGGTGATGGTGGGAATTCTTCCTTTGGAAACATGTGATCATTCCTAGAATTATGTTGATCTGAGGTCCCTAAACCTGAAAAACCATGTTGCATTTCTATCATTTTGGTGTCTTCTGTTTGCATATCACAAGCCATATTTTTACCACTCTCAAAAGTTTCTGGACTATCAAGATAGTTGGACATTGGCACTGGGCAATGGAGAATTGTTTTATTATCATTTTCCATATATCCAATCTCAGCCTTTGCTTTATTGCCGTCTCTAGTATAACATGAAGAATCACAAAAAAAGGAGCTTGGAGTTGTTGCTGAATGAGACAAATAATTGAATGGAGCCAAACTTTGCTGTCCATCAGTATGTTTAATTTGATTATTTTTGTCAACAGGCAGATCATGCATATCAACAGATGCAGTATCAGAGGTAGAGAGAAACTTGAAAGCATGAAAAGTATGATTTTCAGAACAAAATGGTGATGCTACTAATCCAGATTTTCCAAAGTTGCCAAGTTCTTTGTTGGAATCTGATTTACTGGATATTTGTGCAGCATTACTAGGTTGTGGATTTTCAGCAGTAGAGATTGTGAAACCAGGTACTGTAGATATAGATCTGTTAATGGTTGAGGGTTTATCTGGCAGTGCAACAGTGATTGGAGACTTCAAAGGAAGTTCTGGAAGAGAAGCCCCTTCATCTGCAAGAAAAGATGTTTCCAATGCCAAATGATATGCTGCAAACACTCCGTATTGGATAACATGTTTGACTTTCTTTAGTTCATCACCATTGGAACCCTTAAGCAGAATCTACAAAAAAAGAAAAATCATAATTGACATGTGCGTTCAATTGCCTTATTTGTGTGTTTACAAAAACATAACTAACAAGAAGCATCAAAATCTCCTCATCCTCTATTTATTATTAAAAAAATCCTTCAAAACAGAAAAGTTGTTTGAGAGTAAACTTTTTATAAAAAAACCAATTACAAGCACAGCACTCTAAAGTGTCAAAAAAAAAGGCTGTCTGAGCAAAACATAAATCTGATGGTATGTCTGCAATTTGCTTGGTGGAACACCAAAATACAGAAATATCAATGGTGATGCATGAAGAGTTTTCATCACTTGGCAACAAAACAACAACCAATAACTAAAATTAGGAAACTTGAGAACTTACGGTACAGCCCAATGGCTTTGGACATCCCTCAAAAAACATCAACGTCTTTAGGAGTTTCTTTCCTTCCTGTCCAGCAGTGCCATGCTCTTCGAGAAACTTCTCCACATGAAACAAGTCACAATGACCCAGTTTAGGAGACGAAAGGTGGTCAATTGAAGGGACTATCTGAGCACCAGTACAGCGTGCGATACGCTCTAAGAGTGGCCTTTTAATATTCAAGACAAGTGAAATGTTTTTAGCAAGAAGATAATCTTGAGCAAATCGAGAAACTGATTTCTCCACCAAAAGAACATTGGGGTGATGAGCATCTATCTTTGCAATTGCCATCTTTAGGTGATCCATTTCCTGGAGAAAACCAAAGAAGTTCAGAAATGACAATGAAGCATCTCACTCTCTAGGCATATATAGCGTACGTAAATCCCTGCACACAAAGCTAAATTTAAATGCATGCAACTTAAGACTAAGGGGCAAATTAACCTGCTGTAACAATGTATCAAAACTTGAAAGCAAATTTGTCACACGCTGATACTCAAGAGCTCCACCAAGGATTAGGAAGCGGGGCTTCTCAATCTTTGACAACATACGACGATGAGCCATGTTCTTCTTGCACACAACTCCTTTCACCACCATGCTAGAAGAAAAAGGAAAAAGAACATATATTAGCACCACAGCATTTCCCAGGAATCAAAGAGTCCATGAGTAACACAAAACAACAATACACCAGCCAAATCATGATAATCAATTCTGCTACAACATCATCTAAAGCAATTACATTTCCATTATCGAGAAGGCACTGAAAGTTCACGTATTCAACTTGATGAAACATTAAAAGAACATAAATTTACCTATCACTGCGATGCCCACAAGCTAGGCACTTAACTTTCACATATAATCCAGGGTCCATTCCTCCTCCACTGCTAGTGTCTGGCTTAAGAAGTGTTGCTGCTTCCCACGACAAAGAAGTTATTATATCTAGCCAATTGTCCTTACCATCTTCTTCACAGATGGATATATTTTCAACTTGAAGTAGTTGAGATACCAAAGCCCTAAAATGCCCATCAACAACACTTTTCATGGCTCTCTTATGTTCCTCACTAGATCGATCTCTGCTTCTGTGCCCACTACTACTAAAGCTATTTGATGAACATGGATAACGCCATTCTCCTGTAGCATCTTCTTCATCATCATCAAATAGAACAGCTTCTCTCTCATCTTCTTCATCTTCAGGCTCAGGAGGGAGCCAAAGTTGTTGATTGTTCTCTAAGTCCATAGGCTCTGCATCAGTGCTATCCACACCATATACGGAGGAAGAACCACATTCAACATTATTGAAAAAACCTTGTTCTTCCCCCTGATCAACACCTAACGAAGAATGGAATTCACAGCTGTGAGTCAATGGCAAGCCAATATCTTGAGTTCCAATAGTTACTTCGGCAGGATGAATTTTATTTGATCGATAACTCTGCTCAGATTCATCGAAACCAGCTGGACCATAAAATTCATCAGAGTTGTGGAATTTTTGTTCTTCTGAATCCCAGTGACATGCTCCATAGTCATCATCATCATCATCACTCCTGTAATCAGAGGCAAACTATATATTTAAGTGTCAAATGCCAAAATAAATTATTGACATGATTGATTAGACTTTCACATTAAAAATATGGAGACTTTTTCCATCAACACTTAAATTGCCATATGACAAAACTGTAATTCAGAAAAGAATTTGTGATGTATTAATGAAGATGTGTGATGAAAGAAATTTCTATAGTAAAATATGATCTAGCTGGACACAACAATTCCTATACATATCAGAAAAGGTAACTTTGGAATTAAGCTACAAGGGCTAGTAAAAAATTTAGCACAAAGTTCTTAGAATTTTAACAAGCCCAACCAAATATATGAAATCTGAATTTTTCAAGAAGTGATGATTGACAAATAACATGAAGGGAATTAATCACAACTACACTGTAATAAATCAAGCTAAAGAACTCATGGAAGAAGCTATAGTGTCAGGTAATGATTCATAGGTTTCATGCATTATGTTAAAGTTAATGTAATTAACATATCAGATGCACTTAATCAATATTTTCAAAATAATGCAACGATTTTATAATATACATTGATCTAATACAGGATTTTATCAGGTTTATTGTAGAAATTTTAATTTCAACAATGTACTGTTAATATGTGTTTTTCAGGAGAATAGTAGTCCTAATTTTTTGGCATCTAAGTTGAAATTTAAGGAGTCCAAAAAGAAAAGGCACATCCGACTACAAGAAGTCTGAATTAGAGGCTCTTGCTAGACATGGAATAAAATGTCCAACATACACTTGTTTTAACAAAGTTATCACGGAATGAAGGATTTATAGAAGGGTTAGGATATAACTTTTCTTTATCTTTTTTCATTAACTTAGGCCCACAAGATGGAGAAGAAATTCTTAGAGATAAGGAATTTTCTTATAATAGATTTCACTCACTTATCTTCTCCCAACTCCTTGCTCATATGCTGTCTCCTTTCTCAATCCATGTAACAATAAGTCACTTGAGTTTATTCCCTTGGGTACACCAAAAGAAAACATTCGAGTAAAATGATCCAATAAAACTTATCTACATTTCAAGCGATGGCTAGCTACTACCAACGTTTTCCCAAAAGAAAAAGAAAAGCAAAAGTTGTAATCATTATTACAATGCTTCTGTGGTCATGATAGAGTATGATTGGTATTTGATACCTTATCCTGCTGTTTATACTATGAAATAAATGCAGATTAAGACCATAACAAGAAAATTTTAATCAACAGCAAATTCAACATTTAATTAGATTAAAGCAAACTTCATCAAGAACATAAAGAAGAAGGTTTCCAAATATCTAACAGTAGAAAAACTACAAAATGGGCACACTTGTGACTTGTGAGTAAACTGAATCCCTGACATAAATATTTAAGCCAAGCATAGGTTTCAAGAACCATTTATCTTGATTTAATGAAGTCTGCCACTAAAATTCGTCAGTGTCTCAGCATGATTAGCAGAATTGGAAGCAACACACTGAACTCCCAAATTGACCATCAGAATTAACTCTTGACCAAGAACTTGAACAACAACCAAACTATCTCGAGGACAAATGCACGCAATTGGGATTGTTTCATGCAACGTAGTGCTTAATTTGGTTTATATGAGATCTGATAGACCAATCCATATTATAGTTGTAAACTTTAAAACACTAGGGCTTTGGACACTTCTGAACTTATAAAAAAAAAGGAGTTTAGAAAAGAGACATATACAAGACATACTAGATTCAGATATGGGCTACTCATCACCAGAAAGTGCCCTGAAAGAACTAGGAAAAAAATTATATCATTGGCAAAATTAATTACTAAACAATATTTAGGATTCTCAGCTTTAGGAAAATGTGCCCATTGTGAAGTAATGATTATGCAATTTGGGTGAAGAAAATGTCTCTGTATGTTCTTCTCTTACATTTCTGTCTTTCCTAGCTTTGGTAACTTGAAATTATGTTATTTACAAAATTATCCTATTTACTGATTTATTTTGCCACAAGACACAATGTCTAAGAAGATTCATTTGATTTTGGCTCAGCCATAGCAATGGATGCTGGCCACGTTCAGAAACAAGAAAGACAGCTGCACCACAAGTTTGATGATCTCATTCTTCTATCATTTAAAATGAGTAAATGGCGTCCCTCGTCCAGATATTCAGAAAAGATAGTTTTAAGGACGTTTCTACAAGGTTGAACAAGCACAAAATGCAGCAGAATGTCTTTACGAACACTTATTGTCTGAAAGGATGGTTAAGGTACATATCCTCTAGTTTGCCTAATCCGTATATCAATTTCCAGAGGATTGACGTTCAACAATAGACAGTCACAATATCTACTTAAATCTCATTGAAGGAGCTTTCTCAGCTTTGCAAGAGCTGTAAAGCCAATAATTATAAAAAGATTGGAGGCTCCAATAATGTTACGATGACATAAGCACAAAAGATATTTGTGGAGATGCTATACATGTATGAATGTCGAAAAAGCAATTTGTTACTTATTGTTGAGTGTAGTAATCTACCTATGAGCCTATTCCCCTATAGAAAAGTGCATTATGATTGCAGATAATGACATCAAAAATATAATTGCACCTGTTCAAGAACCTGAAATGAGCTGGAGAATGATCGCCTTTATCCACCAAAGAGTTCATGGTAGTCTCTGACATCAACATGTCTTGTTTGTCAGAGTATATTTCCAACTGAATAGACTGACTGGGGCAACGGGCAGGACCGTGAGGGGCTTGCTGGCAAGCTCCACTTGAATATGTGAAAGAAACTGCTGATGATGTACTGCTATTAGCAGTACCACTGGACTTGGTACTAGCCAAAGTTGTAGTTGAAAGGGAAGGACTAAGTATCGGGCCTGAAGGTTGAGCTTCATCCCTTGAGGCTGCTACGTCCTCCCACTGCTTGAAGCAAAAACTACACACCCTAATCAACTCTCCTTCTTGGAAATTCTCGATGTCATAGAAATTAGCAGGGACAAAATTGGAGGTGCATTTAGCACAGAAAACACGGCCACACTTACGACAATGGTGTCTCCGATTGAGGATCGTGAACTGTGAATCACATTCATAACAGACCATACAACTATCATCAGGCATCCAAAAGGCCCTCGAAATGCAAGCTGGATCAGCCCTCCAAGGAATCCAGGATTTCACTATGCTGACTAAATCAGGGAACCTCTCGTCAGGGGTTTCCATAGACGACAGACCCTCCCAAGCCCTTTCATTCTGATTTTTTCATTTGCAGCTACCCCGACAACGATTGAAATGTTTCACCAACCGATTAGCACTGGATCAGAATTGAACCCAGAAGTTTAGCCTTCGGCCCACAAAAATGAATTCCTGATGTATTAATCGTGACAGAAGAACCCTGCTTCCAGATTAAGAACTAATACCTAGCTGATGAAGAATTCAGAACCACGAATCAAAGATTCAGATTTGAGACTCTAAATCACCGCCTGGTGATGTAAACAATGTCCTTTGTACTCGAGATCCATCTCTCATCATCCATACATCTCACCTACTCGGTCACTGTTCAAAACCCTAATAGACCAATATACGGATTATATCCGGCAGCAATTTGGCCACAAAACCTCAGCCGTCGAAGATCAATTCTGCAGAATGAAATAAAAGAAGGATCTTCATCAACGACCTTCGGATAAAATTATCCAAAATAGGAAACGAATATCTACCAAAAGAAGAACAAGAGCCAAGAATCAAAATCTCAAGGAGATTCACGGCCGAGGAGCTCGACGGCGAGATTCCCACTGGCTCGAATTCGGAACGAACAGAGGCGATTTCGGAGCAACAGAGGAATTTGGGTACGAATTCGAGTGGAGCGGATCAATCGCCGCATGAGATCCCCACAGCTTCCAGAAACTTCAGAGCGGAATCGGATCGAGCTCTCGACCAAATCCACGGGAACCCAACCAACATGGCGCCGTATAATTTACAGCGCAGGGGAACAAGATCGATCTCAACTTTCCCCTCGTCCACCTTTTCCGACTCGCCCCCTCTGCTTCGGCTTTCATGCAGAGGAGAAGGGAAGCCCCTTCTTTCTTCTCTCGCCATTTCCACGATGCACTCTAAAACGATACCATCGCCTCTAACTTCCTCTTCATTGGCGGATAGAGCGACCCCACAGCGGGGCCCAGATACTGATCCAGCATCTCATAGATAACAAAGCTGGTAGCCTCTAGGGTAGGATGGCAAAGGTATCTTTCTTTTGAATTTTAGTTATGGGGGCTTAAATCGTACAGACCCAAATGGACCCGCGGAGTCAACACGAGTTGACAGTTGTCAACCGCCGTGACTGATTTATTATGTTATTTTATTTTATTTATATTATAATAAAAATAATCCTTACATTAAATTTAATCACCGTATTGTCTCATTTATGCCAAATAATAATGTAGATAAAGTGAGTATAAGATAAATAATACTTGTTATTCTTCATAATCATTTTAGTCTGAGGTAGGTTTTGAGGCTGATTTGTATATGACAATAATGTCTTTATTTTTAGATTTAAGCATGATGATGTACTTTGGGGCAATCGAGATTTGGAGATCAACTAAGTGGTCAATGTAGTTTATACTAATCGATTACATTTGGTGATTCGTGAATCATTTTGGATGAACACAAGGGTGTAAATTACTCCAATATGACCAAACAGCCAATAATTTCTACTATTGATAATTATAATACATTTTTGGCATAATTTTGCTTATAATTTAAAGCTGGAGTTAGTAAAGAGGGATATATATATATATATATATATATATATATATATATATATATATATATATATATATATATATACTTTAATGATCAATACATCCTCAACAACATCTAACATGTGTTATTATGGGGTCAGTACTTCAAACCTATAACAAAGATATAGTCTCTTTAATATTTTTTTGATCACAAAAGGATAGTCAAATGATTTTGTCAATGATAGAATATTTTTTTTACTCTGCAAACAACACAGTTTGAGATAATAAAAAAAAGGTATTTCTAAGGTCTCCAGCATTTATAATATCAATATTATGACCTTCACAGCTTGTACACCACCAATGTTACACACTTAAGGCCCACAAAGCATTTGCTTGAAGGCCCATTAAGGGCCCGTTTACCTGGACCAGGAGGCCGTGGAACAACCAGTAGGGTATCAGAGTCCGGACGTGTAGCTGACACCGGTGCCGGGCAACCAGTAGTCCCCGACGATGAACTCCGCAACCGTGAACTTGGACGCCTCGCTGGATGAGAGGGACGGGTGGACGCCGGCCCAGCCGACGCGGCCGGAGGTGGAGGCCCCCGGCCCCGTGTTGGCGTATTCCCCGTAGTAGAGCGTGGACAGCGCGAAGCTCCCCGACCAGGGCTCCCAACCGTCCGGGTTGATCGAATCGTCCAAGTAGGTCTCCATCACGACGGTCCGGGAGTACTTCTGCCACGGCCGGCCGAGGTACGTCGGCGTGCTCCCCAGGTCGGACGAGCCCTGTATCTTGCACTTCTGGATGGAGATGCCCGTGTTCTGGTTGGGGTCGGTGCGGCCCTGCGCCGTGACGGAGTTCTTCTGGCCGCCCCCGGGCTTCCGGGGCTGGATGTAGCAGTTCTGCAGCACCACGGCGGAGTTGCCGAAGATGAAGTCGACGGTGCCGTAGATGTCGGTCTCCGTGTAGAACTGGCGGTTGGAGTGGGTGTACAGGGTGTCTTGGTAGCCCTGGACGGAGCACTGGTACACCACGGACTTGTCAGCGCCGACGCGCAGCGCCACCGCCTGGTGCTTGCTTGGGCCTGAGTTGTTGATGATAGTCAAGCCCTTCGCGATGAAGCCCGCACCCATTGCAGCTGCCATGATTAAGACTGCTCGTCAGATAATGTACTTGGTAGTAATTCCACGAGTATATAAGGGTAGATATGGAAATTGACTTGGAAAACACATACCGACGGTCGCAGAGCCGTACGTTGTGTAGCCGTCGTTGGCGTTTCTGCTGCCTACAACGATCGATTTGCCCTTTCCATCCCCCATTAACATTACGTTCTTCTGCTTGGTTGGGATGTTGATGTACTCTTTGTACGTGCCAGCTTTCACGTAAATCACTTTCGTGCTACCATCGCCGCTGCCCTTGGAGGCCAAGGACACGAAGGCGATCGCGTCATTGATGGTCGTGTGCGTCCCGCTGCCGTCCTTGGCCACCACCGCGTCGGCCCGGATGTCCTCTGGAGAGGCCTGTAGAAGTCTTCGGTCTCCCGCCGATAGCCACTCTGGAAACCTGTCGGACAGGAGCTTCCGGCCACCATGGCCGCCCTTGTGACCGCCGTCCTTGTCCTTAGCCTTAACCTTCTTATGCAGCGCCAACGCGTTGCTGATGTACTGCGACAGGCTCTCCACCCGGGCGTTCAAGGAGTCGCCGCCTTTGGCCTTGACGGTCTCGAGGCCCTCCGAGCACGTCGCCTGGTTAGTCATCGCGGCACTGAGCCACGTCTGGACGTCGTGGAAGTTGGAGCTCTTCTTCGCGTGCAAGACGTCGTCGAGCTGGTCCAGGGTGATGTCCAGGAGCTCGAGGCAGTCGTTGACGCTCGACTGCGAGCGCGAGGTGGACTTCTGGGCCGACGGCTGCGTCAGGTTGTAAGCCACGTCACGTGCCACGCGGGCCCTGCTCTTCGCGGACTCGACGGAGACGTCGAACATCTCCTTCGTGCTGGCCGTCGACGCAACCGACGCCAGCGCCGCCTCGCATACCTCCGGGTAGAGGGTGGACTTGCAGGCGGAACCGACCTGGCTCTCAGTGACGGCGGTGGACGTGTCGGTGGCTCTGGAGACTACGTTGTGGGAATGCAGCGAGTGACCCAGTGGCTTCGGCTTAGCTCCTGCTTGCTTTATGGTCTTTAAAGAGAGGCCGGCAGATAAAGCAATGGCTAGAGAGATTGCAAATGCCCATACAACGAGCTTTTTCTTGTGCTCCCTATTCCTTGACATCATCACTCTCTCATACAGACCCATGCTTCCAACATGCGCCATTTTTAAGAGGGAAGAGAGAAAGATGATGGCTATATAGTGAGGAACTCCATGGAAGAGGAAATGGCGAAGGCGGAAGAGTCCTTTACAGAGGAAGTCAAGCTGGTGGTAGTCCAAATATATAAGCAGCATCAAGTGTAGAATATTCACCACATTCATCCCAGAAAAGTAAAGTATAAAGCAGCCACTCTGCAACGTGGATGCTCTCTACCCACTTGACAGTGAATCAATCGTGCTATCATATCATATATATGCACTAAAGCAAGTCATGTGTGTCTGCCTCCTTTCTCTCCATTTCCCTTTTACGTTAATGTTTCATCGGCGTTCCATGCGTCTGTTGGATTTACACACTTGGATCCATGCAGTGAATCTATCAATCTTTCAACTGGTTTTCACGATCAGCTTAGATTTTCTGATACTGACAATGATCATCCAACTAATGATTTAATGATAACTGCTGCATATGTAATTCACAGGAAGATGGATCCATAGGCACTTGTACAGCCTCAACAAGATCATAATTATTTGATCTTTTGACGGGCTTATCGATCGTCCCCTTCTGCTTTTTGCGTGCAGGCTGTGGTGGTGGTTGAGGGGGGAGGGGGGGGTTCACTACATTTAAAGATTCCATAACAAATGTGGATGGTACCGCAAGAGGCAAATAAGACGGAATTAGGTGCAATGTCATAGTCTATTCTTTTGTTATTGCCTGGTATATTAGCTTTATTAGTCAAGCATTTGCCACACACCAATAAAGTTTGGTTGCAATCGATTGGCGTCTACACATGCACCCTTGGTCTCTTGCAGTCATCGTGTTTCTTGGGTAGGGTTTTGGAGAAGCTTTCAGAGATCCAACAACAAACTACAATTCATTTTTCTGCGGTCGATGTTACAGACAATAGGATAGATTCAAGTTTCCATTCTTGCAAGAAAACCTTTAGAGACTGGCGTAGAAGAATATACAAAGACTAGCAACTTGCAGTAAACATAGTGAACATTTGTCACATATGACAACATCAGTTCTTGGGCAAGCAATACCGCAAGAGAGAGAGAGAGAGAGAGAGAGAGAGAGAGAGAGAGAGAGAGAGAGAGGGTTAATAGAATGGGATGATAGATTGACTGAAGAGATCCAAAATAATTGGGTGAATTACTATGACGTCAAGAGAAGATTCAACATCAATCTCATCACATCCTTTGACTTCAGCAAAGTTATCGCAAGAAAAGTTCTAAAGTCAGGAGCATTACTTCATGTCCCTCTATGCTTTTAGAGAGGTTCCCATCTTTCTCCAAGGACAGTTGGACATTACAGTGTCAAACATCGTCAATCGCTGCAGTGGTCAAACCTCCTTTTCCTAAACTAAACCTCTAATTGGAAACCTTTACACAGTTCATATTTCTTCTCAAGATTATGCTTATGACGTGTTTTTGGTGGAATTCATTCCCAAACTAAAAGACACATACTATGTGGATATAGATTTATAATGCAAAATATCATTAACAATTCAGGGTGGTGGGGTGGCCTTTCCTTGGATGAGAAGCATTGTATAACAATATAAATATTATCCATTAGATTGGCACTTATCCACTGGACGACTTTTGCTTGTCCATATAGATTTAACTACTTTAATGTTCTTGTTTGGTTATTAAAAGCTGACTCCATGATTGCATACATGGAATTCTTTTACATGGACCCTTGTGATTCCTACACTACAGTATGGGAGTACATACTATGACAATTGCTAAAGTACATTCAGGTCTATTTTCTTAAACCTTTTACTTCTTTCATGTCCACTGTCATTTTTTGACGTGAGGCATATGCATTAGAGGTAAAGTTGACAAGTGACATCTGCAATTCAAAGCTATTAATCTCCAATTTACATTGCATATGATGACTGACACTAAACTGCCCTTCTCTTTTGCTTGGCACCTTCTGCCGTTGCTAGACGATTAGGTGGAGTCAACGCTCCACGATGACAATGATGTAGAAACACTGGAGTGAAGTCTGGGCTGAGGAAGTTGCTATTGATGATGAAGAAGAAGATGGTGATAAAAAGCCAAGAGTTGGTGGTGGTAGTCCAAACAGGTATGGAAGTGATTTGGGAGATGGAAATTTGGATCATGTTGAGAGATCGTAAGGTAATGGAGACGTTGGAGACAATGATTTGGAAGATAGTCACACACATGGATAATACAATTTATAATCATAAGCTATGTGCAATAATATTGATCGATAATAGATGATAAAATTGGTCATTTACGACTCAGATGATCATGAGACGAAATTACATATATGATTCATCCAAAACCGCATTAGCAAGTGATTACTTTATTCATAAATGAGACTCGAATAAGCAATTAATCAAGATAAATTATTTCATAGCAGCATTTGCTTTTTGCATGCCTTTATTCTGAGCCAGATAGGAAGAACAAAACGTTTGTCGGTGGGGGCAACTCATTCTTTTCTGGGGCTATGGTTTCTTAAGACTTTTCCAAAGGACAGTGTGTGGTCCTTGTGATAGGACATTTGCTGCTCTTTGCTATCTATTAGGAACCTTATGCCGTGGTTGATGGGTTAGTATGATTTGATCTAATCCCGGGTGTACAGAAATATTCATGTGGATGCTCGAACAGAGATCGTCGAGGTCAAGTCACATCCAAGCTTCGTCTCTAGAATCGATCTGGGGTAGACTAAGGAGTTAGTTCTTTTTTATCGAGTCCCTGCACATAAGTCAAAGTCAGGATGGGGGTTTCCCAACTCGATCCCTTCGAAGCTCAAGTCAATATTGAGTGGAGTTAGGGGGAATTAAAGTGCTTAATTTTTTTTTTTTCTGATATTGGTCAGGAGGGTAACTTTTATATATGTGGACAAATGTCGATCATATATAATCTATTAATAGTTGCCAACTCCTCATGATTCTGTACTCTATGGCATCATCTTATATGACCTTGGGTGGTGCGAAAACAGATGATCATCCTGTTAGAGTCCGAAGTGTCGCATTGATACAATGCACCATGTCACCTCTGATGCTCCACATTAGTGCTATCGTAGCTACTGACGGTTACCGCAAGATGATACTAAAATATATTTTATCACTCTCGGAAAGTCAAATCCTCTCTCACTCGATCCCACGATATTAATGTCTGGGTACCAAAAAATCTTGAATTGGATTTGGTCGTGAGTTGGCATCACCGACAAACCAACTTGATGCTCATCTCCTCATGTTTAACGCACTATGTTGGTGTAATACCTCCATTCAGTTAGGTGAGATATACTAAGACATGTTGGTAATAGTCTATAAAGCCGAGATGAGTGCATTTTGGGTTTAGGTTCGGTAGTTAATAAGTCATTTATTTTATTAGGCTAAATCACGAAAAGTTTGACTTCTAAGTGCGTGATTTATCAGTGGTCAAAACAATGTTCTTCTAAATGACAGAAAGTTACCCTTTAATGCTGCTCGACAGATATAAACATAAGACCAAGGTTTATAACCAGAATAAGATTGATAGGAAAAGCTTGCATGGCACCGTCATCATGACAATATCAGTGTCAGTAAGTGTCGGCCGGAAGAAATGGCATAAAGCATCGTAATGAGATTAAGAGGATGACGACCGCTTCAATGTCAAAACCTAGGATACTGATTGGTGTCATCCCTTTCAAGTGGCAATAATTGGGCTAGGAATTGGCTGGGGACTTCTCTGAAGCACCTCACTGCTACTGCATGCCTGATATCATCACATTCCATATGGGTTGTGCTTGCAGTAGGTGTCTGTGTTTAAGTGAATTAGGTGAAGACTTTTTGCTCCCTGAATTTTGAATAGGATTTGGACCTCTTTGACTTAATTTCTGATATGACTTGCATAAACGATCCACATCTTAATACTGACACATGAAAGAAAGAGGCCAAGGAAATTTTGACCTCACTACTACAGTAAAGGAATCTCTAGAGTACTGCAATATACTGATACAGTCCCCACCATGCATGAATTGATAGACACAACATGTAGGAGAAGGGTCGTCTTCTCATCCCATGTGTGTGATTGAAAGCGTTGATTTCTCTTGGAGGGATGTGATGTAAAGCGCCAACCTACTGTCTTGGCAAGGCTAGCTGGAAGAGCACTAAGGAACACTGTGGAAACAGTAGAGACTGGTGCAATCCATGCAGTGTGAGTGGGGCAGTCGATGTTGAAGCAGCTACGATGGCGTTCTGTGTCTTTTGCGGATAATGGAAGGCAGAAAGGAGAGCCACCCTGCCACTGCAAACTCTATACAATGACACTCTAACGTACACCACCACCCCAGCTCAAGTCCCATCTTAGACCTACTCATGTCTCCACCCAAGACTTTATTAGGTCGTTTTCCCTTCGTCACACCAGCAACACTCGTTGAACATTCTCTTCGACTCCTGAAGTCCAGTCCACGGAGAGGAGATCGATGTGATGCAGTGCCCGAAGTTAGGGATGAAGGATCGATGTGCCATCGAATCATGGATGTGATTCTCTTGGAAATGGACTGTCGGAAGGATTTTGTTTACTTGTTCATCGTCCCTGTCGCTTAACTGTGATGGATCACCGATCACTCTGAGATCCCAAATCTACTTCTTTGAGCTTCTCCGATGATCCCAGTCTTTTTCTGAGTAGATTAAACAACTAGTGCTCGCTCTCATTAGATTAAATAGAGTACGATTGATAAGCATTATATTCACTGAACATCATCATTAAAGGAGGACAAAAGCAGGTGCACAGAGTTGGATACTGCATCTATAGTACAACTAGCGATGATAGTAAATGGCCTACATCTAGCCTACTAAATTTCAGATATCTCTGTCGATTGCTTCTGCAACAGAAGAGATGAAGGGAAAGGAAAACAGATCGATGCGATCTTACGGTGTCAACATAAATTTAGGGAACCGTTTCGTCTAGACTACAGCTTTACCAAGTCTTCCCAGTAACATACACTGTGATGATCCCTCGTAATGCCGGATCAGCAGCAACACATGAATCCCACGTCTTGGGCAAACAACAAGACTTCACACTTGGTGAATGTCTTAGCTTTCTAAGATAAATTGCATGATCAGGACTGATAACAGCTGCCTCATGGCCGGTGGACTGGCAATATGCATGACAATACCTTTGGTTGGTACATGGAAATGGATAGGCTCCACAAATGTGCAGTAGGAGTATGAAGAAACTGCTTAGTCTGGATTATCACAAGCGAAAGCACCTGTTCATGGCCATGCAGATCATTTGTCATGGCCACTAGACTGGCAACGACATGACAGGACCTCTGGCTGCTCAGTTCCAAGAACTGCCTGGTTCCAAGCACTTTCTTCTCTTAAAAGAGCAGAAGAGGGAAGTGGAGAACAACAGCTTGGATGGGCTGGACAAGGTTAATCACATTGAACAAACATGCCTGTTTTACATGATGAACATAAACATTTTGGATCTTGAATCATTCTGCATCTGGGAAGCATTTCTGCTATGAGACACTTGTGAGCTTTGTTTAGTTTAGGTCGTCCGAAATAGACCAGCAACCTAACCCTTTGAATTTTGTGGCTGGCCACTCCATGTGCGATGGTTTCGGGAAAAGAAGTGCAGTGGGGTTGAAGGGGCCATGGCAGAGGAGATCACTCTGGGGTTGTAGGGGCCATGACAGAGATGTTGGCATGAACAGGATGTGGTCAGAGAGACAAACTATGTACCATGCATGGATCAATGCCAGTCATCCAATGTTGAGAATTCAAATCGATGAGTCTGAATCAAAATGATAAGAATAAATAAAGATTAAATCAGATATCATTTCACAAATAAATATTTTATTAAATTCTCAACAAAACTCATTTGATTGTCACCAAATTAAAAAGTCATCTATCTTCATTTTTTTTAAAGAAATATTTTTACTCAAATTTTGATTTTCATTATTTTGTAACATATTTCGAATAATATATTAAAAATTTAAAAGTATCTGACAAAACTTGCATCAGTTGGCATGACTAAAGTCTCTCTTCAACATCAAGTCAACCTCTGTTGCTGTGGCCAGTTTCAGTCCCTACATTAATCCACAAACTGTGTCTGATGGTGTCCAAATTTCATTCTCCCCACTCTGTCACGCATTGTCTCTAAAAAGTGACTGACATCACCATCTAATTATTCGTGACTTTGGTTAATGTTTTGACAATGAAAACATGACAAGTATTGTGAGCTTTTAGCAATTCCAAGGAGTGTGGGCTTCAGAACTATTGCCCAAATCCACCCCAAAGAAAGGGTTTACTGTTGTGGGTCTGAGCATTGGATCGAGTCTGACAACCAATTGGCCCATTGCAAACATTTTCCTCTGGAGTGCATCATTCGTAACTTTAGACTTGGTAGGATCCAAGTAAGTTTGGTCAGTAGACCCGACCGAGGTAACTTAGCGAGTGCACGCTCGTCTCTGCGCGCTTGAGATCCACGGAGGATATCGAGCAGTGGAAGCCACTGACGACAGCAGCTTCCGGTGTAGCGGTAAATTTAGCTTCTCCGTGATGCCCATTATCCCTGCCGCAATGGCCAAGCTGTTGCTGGTGTACTGCGTGGAACAGTTCACCATGGCCGCCTCCATCTTCCCCCTCAGCTCGTCGCTGGTGCCCTCGAACCCGTCGAGGCACGTCTCCTGGTCCGTGACCACCGCGCTCAACCATGTCCTCAGATCGTCGATCTTGGAGGCCTTCAGCAGCGGCTCGACCGGCGCCGACTGCATCGGCGAGATCGAGTCGTTGAGCCGGTCGATCGCGCTGTCGAACAGCTCTTTGCAGTCACGGAGGGCCGCCGCGAGCTGCTTGTCGTTGGCGGGGGACTCGAACGATCCCGCCAAGGTCGATGGCGACGGAGAGAGAGAGCTTGAAGATCTCGGCGGTGACGCTAGAGTCTCTGGCAGAGGAGATGCTGGAGAAGCAGGAGTTCGGGTAGGGCGTCACGCGGCACACGGCCTTGATGGAATCCGACACGGACGTGGGCGAGGGCGGCCTCCCGCTCGAGGTGGCGACGCCGACGGCGATGACGGTAACGAGGAGGACGACGGCGGCGGAGGCTATGAGGACGAGACGCCTCCGCGTCGTGCGGCGGAACTCTCGGCCCGCGATCTCGCTCACCTTCTCGTAACCTTTGAAGCTCCTGACGGTGTCCATTGCTATTGCTAGCTCGGAACTGCTACGCGTAATGGAGGACAGTGAACGGAAACGGAGGGCACAGCGATTCCAACACGTGTCTTCCGTCAAAGCCATTCTATGTTCACCATCACATGCATTGTGAGTCGTACTACCGAGAAATCTGTTGGCAGAGTCATGGTGTAGTTCGAATCCACTCGTAAATCAGGGGCACTTGGAAGCTCGCGGTTCTACGAGCCACATTTCGATTCGGTGCGGCCACAGATGAGCCAAATTGGGACTCACTGCACTCGATTCAATTCGGTTTTCGGACATTTTGGATTCGATAGTCCGATCCATTTTGATCATCTTGGTCAAACCCGAACTCGTTGCAACGGCGATTGATTTGGCGGGAAAGATGGAGCGACGGTTAGAATGTCCGTTGACCGCTGTTACCGTATGACCCTGGCAAACTTCCGCCTCAAACCCCTCCCTACCCTTCCTTTCCCAGGAGGAGCGACCTGCACTAATAAAGCTCCCGGCCTGGCTTCTCTGCATCTGCCTTTCTCCGTCTTCCCCTCTGCCTTGCACATCGCCACAAGGCAGAGAGGAAGGGAGGACGAAAGAAAGGAAGGGAGGGAGGAGTCCCGGGACCCCCCCCGGCAACCCCCGCAATGTCTGCCTTTCAGGACTTCGGGTACCTCTCGGAGCGCCGGAGGGCGGAGAGGCAGCAGAGGAGGCGGAAGCTCCTCATGATTGCCGGCGCGACCGTGTCCGTCGTGCTGATCCTTGCGGTCGTCGGCGCCACCGCATTTGTCTACTATTCCAAGCAACCCAACGCGTCGACCACGACTACTACTGCTACTTCTTCTTCCAGTGGCTCTTCCTCCTCTAAGGGGTCTCGCACCTCGTCGGCCGTTCAGGTGATATGCTCACCGACTGACTACAGGAGCGCCTGCGAGTCGAGCCTGACGACGTACGCCAACTCCAGCTCGTCGCCCAAGGACCTCGTCAGGGCCGCCGTCTCCAGTCTCGTCGACGAGGTGGGCAAGGCCTTCAACCGGGTGGATTCGATCGAGTCCAACGACCCGGAGGTGAAGAGTGCAGTCGATTCCTGCAAGGAGATGCACCAGTACGCCGTGGATGAGCTAGCCCGCACGTTGGGCACCATCGATGCACACAACCTGAACCAGCTTCCCAAGCAAGTCCATGAGCTGAAGAACTGGCTGAGCGCTGTCTCCGCATACCAGCAGACGTGCATCGACGGATTCCCTGACGGGGAAATGAAATCCAAGATGCAGACTACCATGAACACGGCCAAGCAGTTGACGAGCAACGCTCTGGCCGTCATCGGAAGCCTGCACTCCTTCCTGTCTCTCCACATCCCTGGCCTCAATCGCCGTCTCCTTGCGGCAAAGCCTGAACCGGCCTTTCGTGAAGACGGTGTTCCTTCGTGGGTTTCCGACAGCGACCATAGGATCCTCCTGGGACGTGCGGCCAAGCAATTAACGCCCAATGTCACGGTCGCTAAGGACGGAAGTGGAGATTTCACCACCATCTCCGATGCACTTGCTAAAATCCCAATGAAATATGAAGGAAGGTATGTTCTTGATCAAACCCGACGGTGTCCACAAAGCCACTCCACTTGGCTTACCGTGATTTCTCTTATATTTTATGGCTTTGAAGGTATGTAATATATGTCAAGGCGGGAGTGTACGAGGAGCAGGTGGTGGTCGATAAGAACATGATAAACGTCACTATGTATGGTGATGGTTCAAGGAAGACGATTGTTACGGGAAGCAAGAACTTCGTTGACGGCACGAAAACCTTCCAAAGTGCAACATTTGGTAGGCTGAGATGACCAGATCCATTAATGTAATGGCTCTGTTATGTTTAGCGGTGGTTGATGAGGATAACTGGTTGTTTGGCAGCTGCGATCGGGGATGGGTTCATGGCCGTGGCCATCGGGTTCCAGAACACGGCCGGCGCCATCAAGCACCAGGCGGTGGCCCTCCGCGTCCAGTCCGACCGCGCCATCTTCCTCAACTGTCGAATGGAGGCCTACCAGGACACGCTCTACACCCACTCCCACCGCCAGTTCTACCGCGGCTGCCTCATCCTCGGCACCGTCGACTTCATCTTCGGCGACGCCGCCGCCGTGTTCCAGAACTGCATCTTGACCGTCCGCCGCCCCCTCGACAACCAGCAGAACATCGTCCTCGCCCAGGGCCGCGACATCCGCCATGAGTCCACTGGCTACGTCATCCACAACTGCCGCATCGTCCCCGACGACGGCCTCGTCCCGGACGTCGCCAAGATTTCCAGCTACCTCGGCCGCCCCTGGAAGGAGTTCTCCCACACCGTCATCATGGAGTCCGACATCGGCGACTTCATCAGCCCCGACGGCTACATGCCGTGGGAAGGCGACTTCGCCTTGAAGACGTTGTCCTACAAAGAGTACAACAACAAGGGTGGTGGCGCCAACACTTCCAAGCGGGTCAAGTGGCCGGGCGTCAAGGTCATCAGCCGGGATGAGGCCAATACCTACACCACCCAAGCGTTCATTCAGGGAGATGATTGGATCACAAAAACAAACACCCCTGTTCGCTTGGGTCTCTTCGGTCAATAAGCACATAAAACAACTCTACGTTGCACTGCATTTTATGGTATTTTTTTGAGAGAAGATGCGGAACATGATCATTATGCGATGGGGTTATGTAACGGAGCATCTGCATGATCGTATGTATCATTCGTTTCTTCTGCATGTTGATCACTTTAGGTACCAGTTGCTGCCCTCTCATGGTTTTACTTGCACTCATTGGGAAATTATCTTTCCATGTCCTATTTCCAATATTAATCCTTAAGTGGTTCATAGTGGATATTAGAGTTCAAAAGTAATGCTCCCATACAATCACATCATTCATTGCAAACGTGAATTGTCGCGATAGATACATCATTTACAGGTGAACGAGACCCCAACTGGGCCAAAGAATCAAACACCATTATCGTAAGGGAATGCGGTAGATTCCAGCCACTCGTCGCCGTCGATGAACTGTGAGACCGTGAAGCTGTAGGCATCATCATAGTCCATCACGTGGTAACCAGGCCAGGTGACACGGCTGTCGGTGGCCGAGCCGGTCCGTTGTTCATGTACTCGCCATAATACAACGTGTCCAGCCCTTGGTCGCCGGACCACTCCACCCACCCCGCCGGATCCACGAGGCCGTCCATGTACGACTCCATGTACACCGTCGTCGAGTAGATAGTCCACGGCCTGCCCAAGAAGGTCTTTACGTCCACCTGGTCGCCGGAGGCAAGCTCGTCGGACGCCAGAATGGTGCAGTTCTGTATCGCGATGCCGGTGTCCTCGTTCGGGTCGTCTCTGGACTGCGCCGTGATCACGTTGTACTGCCCCGAGGCGGGCCTCTTGGCCACGATGTTGCAGCCTTGGAAGACGACGGCGGCGTTGCCGAGGATGAAGTCGACGGTGCCGAAGATGTCGCACTCCCGGTAGAACTGGCGGAAGGAGTGGACGTAGAGCGTGTCCTGGTGTCCGTCGATGGCACATCGGTACAGTGCCACCAAGTCGGCGTTCACTCGGAGGGCCACAGCCTGGCCCTTCGCCGGGCCGGCCACGTTCTGAAACGCGATGTCTCGTGCCACGAATCCCTGACCGGATACCGCTGCAGGTCAAAGATTTGCAAGCTTTATTATAGTCGAGAAAAGGAGGAGGAAGAATCTGTTGATCTACGTCGTTTGTGATGGTGCTCTGACATCTCATCTGTGATCGCGACAGGTTACCGAGTGATTCATACAGCACTCTTACATGCGTTGGCACATGAAACAGCTAATGTTATGTTGCTCTTCTTACAGAAGTATTGGACCACTTTGATCCACCTCGTGATGCAGCTAATGTCCTCACAATGCAAAGCATATAATAGCTCTATTTTCTTGCTGATAAACTTAATACTAGAACTAATAATTTATGAACATAAGCGATGCATTTATTAGTAGGAGAATTATTTGTATGAACTGTCGGGATCTTTAATACTTAGGTCAAAACTAATCCAACATGATATGAATATATTTCATTGCACCATGCACAGGCAAGTGGATTGAGCAATGAGAGCGCAAAGTACAGTTAGGTGAAACAAGGTAGATTTGGGACGGGATAACAAATGATCTCACCTACGGTGGCTGATGAGAAGGTGGTCCAGCCGTCGTCGACGCTTCGATGCCCTCTGATGACGGTGACGTCTCTACCGTCGCCGATAAGGACGATGTTGGTCTTATCGCCGGGGATCTCCACGTTCTCCTCGTACACCCCCGCCCGCACCAGGATGATGGTGCGGTCGTCGTAGTAGCTCGGCGCCCAGGCCACTGCCTCGGCCACCGTCGTGAAGTTCCCCGTACCGTCCGGTGCCACTGTGACCACCGAAGCTGGGTCGACCTCGCCATAGTTGCCGTCCTGCAGCAACCGCCGCTCCCTGCGCCCTACCCACGCCGGGAACCCCCTGCCCTCGCTGCCGCGGCGGCTGTAGGAAGAGGAGGAGAGACGCCGCCCCTTGCGGCCCCCGGAGCGGGTGACGAGGGAGAGGGAGTTGCTGACGTGGGCGTATGCGGCGACCCAGGAGTCGACGAGCGTGTCCTTGAGCGGGCCCCGGGCTCCGGCGAGGCCCTCGAGGCAGGTGGCTCTGTTGGTGAGCGCGGCGGAGAGGTAGGCCCGGGCGTCGGCCAGCTTGCGGGCATCGGGCTCGACAAGACCGGCCGAGCGCTGGAGGGAGGCAGCGGTGATCTGGTGCAGGTCCTGACAGTCCCTGAGGGAGCTGCGCTGGGACTCGACTAGGGCGCCGGCGCGGCCGGCGGAGGATAGCAAAGAGGAGAGCTCGGTCGCCTGGGAGATGGCGGCCTGGAGGGAGCGGAGGGCCAGGGAGAGGATAGAGGGGTTGATGGTGATGGAGATGGACAGCTTCAGGGAGTCGAGGCAGGCGGCCGGGTACGGGGTGGTCTGGCACAGAGACTGAATGGACTTGGCGGAGCTCGCGTTCATAGACGTGGCGGAGGCATTGGAGGAGGACATTAGAAGGAAGAGGAGACAGGTTACCAGTGCTGAAGCGAGAGAAGCCATGGAAATCCAAGCAAGGAAGCGCTACACCGGTATTCCATAGATATATGCATGCGTTATCTTTAAGATTCGTGCAGTCGTCCGATGATCGATGGTGTGGAGATCCCGGGAGATGGCTCCACACGCTGATGATAGAGCGGATGCTGAGGTCGTGTTGCAGCGCCGACAGGGATGCGCGACACGACAACGCGGCAACGTGGCAACTTTTGGTGTTTCCTTTTGGCCTTCCCAGGGTTTGGATCCATCTAATCTAATAAGATCACAGTGGTCACAGAAGTAATCTGTCCGATTTGGTGTCGCCTTTGTCAAACCTCTCTCGTGAACACAATCATGTTTAGCGAGGAATCAGAGCTGACTTGTGCTCAATAACTAAGATACAAATATAATCTGCTTGTGGATTCGGGTTTGTAAATCAAACGCTGCCACGAACTTGGATTGAGTTAGACTACAACCCAATCTTTTGTCATCAGAATGCAATATATTGAGACATGTACACAAATACCTGTGGGACATCGACCACGAGATCGTTAGCTTATATTAAGATTAGACACTTTTATTATGCATCATATTCTGCATTAATGACTAAAAAAGCATAGTTTGAAAGGACCATCATAGAAAGACACGTATGATGTGATGATCTAACTACATGCATCATTTTCGGCCGTCACGATTGAGACATCCAAGTACCCCCGAGAGAAGGGCAAGTCGAAATCAACGGGACTTGGCCACCCAATTCGGCGGTGGCGCCCCATGACTTGGGGGATGGCTGGAGAGGTGGGTTCAGCGAGGGAGCAAAGCACATGCTCGAAGTGTACTAGCTGACAAGAGAACAAAAGCAAAGTTGCCATCGGTCTGTTTGTTAGCGAAGCTTCGGCCATGGCTGTAAAGAGTGCACAGCACGAAGAGACTGTCACTAAATCTTGTAATGTTATAATTGCTATCATTAATTGAGCACTCACTTACAAGAGGATTCGATACTAGATAATGGTTGTGTCCAGCAAGAATAGAACAAAGTCATGCATGCGGCCTCCTCAACTCCCTCATCGGAAGTGAGAGAATGCCGGTCACCTATCTGTACATTTTGTCCTTCATTCTTCTTTCTTCTTATCATTTCGTGGACTATAGTCTTAAGTAGTTCATCTACAAACTTGGCATGGAATTGGCGTGCAAAGCTTCATGCATGATGCATCCTGTTTCTAACTCTGTTATCCTTATCACCTTATTAGATACAAGTAGAAAGATGCTGCGAACTGTAGCAGAGGCGCCTGGTCCACCATGCTGCTTCATCTTCCATGGCCGCACTCCAATGAGGATAAGACCCTCTACGGTAACTAAGAATGGAGAGGAAGAAGCCAGAGCCTAATCCTCATGCTCCACATTCCTATGCACCCCATGAACGGCCCCATCTGTTCTCTGGCTTCAACTTATCCCAAGTGGGGACTCCCATGGATATAAATACGCAGCCACATGAACTTGAGCTGCTCAGGGCATCTCTCCGATCGACTCGTATCTGCAATGGAGGAGGCCAGGGAGCACTGGATTTCCCCGCCGATGGAGGGAAGGAGAGGGTTCACCGGCAGGTGCGCGTCGCTCGTGAAGGAGCAGCGGGCCAGGATCCACATCCTGCGCCGGTGCGCCACCATGCTCCTCTGCTGGTACATCCATGGAGACGACAGGACTACATAAGAGAACTTGGGGGCACGCTCATGGCTTCCCACTTCTGCTGCACTCTTATGTTAGTTACAGCAGCAAATCCTGTCATGGCGAGGTAGAACCAAGTGTTAGCCCAGACCAAAGTTTCTACCATGCTGATATGATCTCAAGCCTAAATTTCATGTTTGATCATAACTTGCGAACTCATCTTCTGAGAAACAAGAGAGGCATTGCATTGCATAACCACCATGTAGCACAATGTTCATGACAGTAATCCTATCCTCAATAGGTTAAGGTGATCGCAGAGGCTTGATGATTGCTTGGTAACCACATGGTCAATGGCCACAAAGAGTCCACTTAAGCAAGCTTCGCACCTGAATCCATTTCCATGCCCTCTGATGGCTTTGCTGAAGCAAATGGTGTCTTGTTCGCCAATCTGATCAACATAATTAACCCGTGAGACCAGGAACAATCATGGCAGAAACAAAGTTGAAGCGATATAGTAAACGTCAGGCACAATAAAGGACATGTAGCAGTTCATATTACTCGGTGATTGAACCAAGGAGGGAAAGAAAGGATGCACCTGTCGCGGTGCTTCACCGAGAAACACTGGAGAGAATGCCTCCTCGCGATGGGAAGCTCTGCCAACAGGCGAATCCCCGAACGCTAGGTTAGAAATCTCAAGGTGGAAAGAAAGGAACGACCTTTGCATGATCACAGGCAAACTAATGCAAGCGAGAAAGAACACCAAACAACTCGTAGTTTGCAGAGGGGATCTGCAATGACAGAGATCTCGTGAGCACCGTCGCGGCAGCCGTACACGCTGTGTCGGTCCGGCCGACCTTACTCGGACCATTCGCTGCGGTGGTTGCAGCGGCAGCAGCAATGAGCATTATCGCCTGCGCCTGCGCCTGTCTCATCATCCAACAGAGCGACTCAGTTCTAGAGCCGCAATATCACACGAAATAACGGAGAAAATAAAGGCAAGAGGCCAAGTAGCGACCTTTTCATGGGGAACTCCGTCGTAGACATTGACAACTCCATCGTAGAGGATGGTGAGCTGCGTGGGGGCGACGGCGTTCGGCATTGCCGGCATCCGCACAGCCGAGTTCCTCGAAGGACGTAAACACCAAGCAAGTGAGCAAAAGGTGATCCCTTGGTTCCAAATCCGCCACTGAGGGCAGAATCCCAACATAGCTAACAGATAAAGAGAGCTTTTGTACAGTTTCTTGTGATCGAAACCATCCCTATCATGTTGCTTTCGCCTTCGAAATTGCTCAACGAAAGGAAGGAAAAGAGGCTGCAATAACAGTACTACTACTACTTACTGCCTGTTGCTGTTGCTCTCATCGCATTCGGCTTCTCCGCCGCTGTCCACCGTGATCTGTGCCTCCAATGCATCCTCCATGACCCTCTCTCTGTCTCTCACTTTCTTCCGGCCTGCCGAGGTTATATCAGCAGAGAAGGAAGGCGATCGGTGGAAACTGACGAGCCAAAAACGGCTTTAAATTACGTTAGAAGCGGAGACAAAATAATTCATCTACGATAGTTGTGATTACCCCCGTTTCCTACCTGCGGTGTTTGCGAATGAAACATCGGGACCCACGGTGGATCCAAGAGGCGAACGAACCATCGGATGGGTATGTGTGAATGTTGATAATGTAAGTATCACTTTGCATTTGACATTTCCACAGATTAAATCCCAGCCATCCATCTTCCTCTTTATTTATTAATGATAAGTTTTAACCCTTGAAAAAAGAAATTATCATTTTTTAATGATTTTTCAATGGTCAAACATGAATACTCTTTTTTATCATTTCAATCATTGATTGCTATCACCTGTGATTTTGTTTTTTTGTTTTTAGGTGGGTATGAGACTTCATACATACCACTTTGATTAGCATCCTTTGATTAATCATGATTGATCGTCGTTAGTACTATAAAGATAATAGTAGTATTAATATCAATTAATATTGCATTTTAATGGTCTGCTTGCAATCCATCTGTTTTTATGGTCTTATAACGAATATGTTTTTGACATTTAACTAAAATAAAATATCCTTCCCTCGGTCTTCTTCTAAATATTGTTGAGAGTGAGAGTGAGAGTGAGAGTGTGAGAGAGAGTGAGAGAGAGAGAGGATGACGACGAACGGAGAGGGAGCGGAGATGGAGGCGCGGGGACCGCCGTCTCTGCATCTGTCGACGCGGAATGGCAATTTCTTGGGGAAGCACCGCCTCTCGGCCGCCATTTCCCGGCTCAATCAAGAGATCCAGTACCTCCAGGTCCTCTTCTTCCCTTCCTCCTCCATGCCTACCCCAATTATTCTCCCGCTTGGGATCTTTCTCTTGAAGCGTCATTGATTGATCGCATTGATGAGTGATCGATCAAATAAAAGAAAAAAAAAGGGGGGGAAAGTTAATTTTGATTCATTATTAAATGCTGATCGAGATATGATGCTGCTTGAACTGTAGCTTCCGCCACAAGTTCCGTCAGATCTGCCACTGGGACAATTTTTCGATGATTCCGATATCTAAAAATTCAAACTTTGGACATAAGACTGAATTTTTCGTATGTTCTAGCCAATTTAGTACTTCCATGTCTCACCAGTAATTAATAGACAACAAAGGGAGTAAAGAAGGACAACAATGGCAATCGAAACAACACCTATGACTTACATGATTTGGAGCAAATAGTATATGCTTACGGGTAATCAGTAACTACGGATAGCATATAGTGAATGAATCCTTGGCAGAAGCGTTCTATTCATGTGCTCCACCTCAAGATTCTGTTGTAAAATTGTGATTATATTTCCAATGAGACCTTTTTAGATGATTATGAGTTCTAAAAGTTTAAACTTTGGACATAAAATATGTTTTGATATGTTGTAGCCAACTTAATACTACTGTGACTCACCATTAGATAATAGAAAACAAAGGGAGTAAATGGGACAAAAGGAACAACTAAAACCACACCTGGGATGCCAGGTGATCAATCACTATGGATAGCATATGGTGAGTGAGTCCTCGACAAAATTCAGTTGCAGGATACTGATTATATTGCAGTGTCTGAAATAATTGCAACATTGTGAGAACAGTCATCAGATATGTTAACAGAATCTTAGTCTGCTAGATATTATTTTTCATTTCATGATGTTTCTAATTCTGTTTTGAATAAACACTCTCAATTACTGAAGTTGGTAAAGAAACTCTCTCTTTCCTTTCATTAGAAAGACCAAAACATGTCTAAGATAGCCACAATTAAGGAAAACATTTTCCTGGATTCATCTGTGGAAGATACATATGAAGTGCCCCAAAATTTGTAATGAATGCAATATACCATGTTTGTGCCTGATGACAAAAAAATGTTGAACCTCAATTGTGTCACTAACTAAATACATAATGCTCAGAAAACCCAATCCTAACCATAATGTGATAAAATTTTTCTTATCAATCAGTCCCACCAATTATCTTATTTAAAGTGCCACACCTTTCTATGCCTCCCTTATTAGACTAATAATTGTATTGAACAAAAGATGTTTGTTCCATGTTGATTGTGGAAATCATGCCACTATGTTTTTATATGATATTTCTCATAATATTTGCTTTGTTTCTGAAAATGGATGCTTATATAATATAGAGAAGGTTTAATAGTTGCCATTGGAGTTAGGGAGTTGAATGTGGCATTCAACAATTTCAGGTTTGTCCCATGGATATGCACCAGTGTGCAGATTGACCAAAACATCATGGGCCGAAAAAAGGTTACCTGATTTTTGAACATGGTGTCCGAATGCGAATTGATTGCTTAGGTAACCATCTGTGTTACTGTGTCAACCCACCCCTGATGTGCACTTGTCTTGTCCACTAGCAACAGGGTCTGTATATACGAACAGAATGCTCATGCCCAGTGCTTGCTTAAACAGAGGCAAAACAATCAGAAGAAATTTGAAACATATCTACCAATGAGTCGATGCATGCTGGCAAAAGTCATGTTCTAGAGAGGGTAAAAGAAGTTTTTGTAAAGGCTGAGCTTGTGTGAGTTTGTAAATATTCTTACAAACCAGACCGTCTATTCTCTTTCTTTTCATTTATTTTGCTCATCTTCTCTTATTCTTTTTAATTTTCTTGCACTCTCACCGCCTCAAACACAATATCTTTTATAAGAATTTTAACATAGGTTAGCCTTGAAAAGCATGCCAATGTTAATGTGCAGAAGCATGATTGAATGTTCAAAGGCAAGAATATCAGGACATAGACAAGTGTCAAGTTAATGCATTCACCAGGCTGCATCACACATCACAGGTCCATGATGTCTGCTAATCTGTACACAAAGAAACATATGGTGAAGAGGAGACAAGCAGACCCACACTATTAATACCATATCAGGACCGCATGGGCACAGGCTGCATGTCATCAAACCAGTTTGTATGGTAGTTTGTGGGAGTGCATATACTATCTCTCTTTTATGAGTAGGAAATCAAGGACTAGGAGATTTCTTAAAATGGTTGTACGCCACCTAGAACTCAGATACGATCATTACTATTTTTTGTTTTCCATCTGCATGCAGGAGGAACTAAACGAACTTGAAACAATGGGGCCTTCTTCTGCGGCATGCAAGGAGTAAGTGATTTTTCAGGCTTTCTGTCATAAATCATCACTTTCCTTGTTCAGATGTCTATTGACACACCTGTTTGTTGATGGAATCTGCAGAATCTTGTTGAGCACAGAAGGCAAACCTGATGCCTTCCTTCCTCTGTGAGTGTGCCAAGCAATGATCAGATGGATTATTTTGCACCATGCTGCACTTCCTTATCTTGTCATACAATATTTTTGATGATTTGTTGGTCGTCGCTTATTGTCAGCACACCAGGCCCCGAAAATGCTGCCTGGCACCGGTGGTTCCAACGTGTACGCAGCTCTCATAGTCGGAAATGGTGGACACACAAAGGTTCTTCTGATATTCTTTAACACTGGTGCTGTGTTTGCCAATGAGTTAATGATGAGCTTAACACGAGTACTAGAAGTAATGGTGGTTTAGAAGTGTCATTGGTTGCATATCTTTTTTACTCAGTCTCTCGCCATTCAAAAGCAGGAGCCTTGGTTGCATGGTTGAAATATAGTCTGCTAGTTGTGCATGTGGTGGTGCACATTTAAGTTATTGTGAACGGCAAAATCGTATTGGTATGAGAAGGATGTATATTTTATTGATATTCTGGTTTTTGATACAAACATTTGCTCATTGTTGTTGGCTAAATGGCTAAATCAATGTCTGTATATGCACTATGTTCTACCTTGTAATTCTGGTTATGACAAACCATGGATCCTCCAGTTCTGGAAATGTAATCTTTGTTCAAATAGTTGCTTCTGCTATTAGTTTGATTTGTCTGCAACTGTCAATATCCGTGTTGTAACGGCAATGGTGTGTTCGTTTCAACTCTTAGTATTGTCATAGTGCCAGCTGAAAAGCTTAATCTTTATGGACCATCTTCATCAAAAAGCTGTGCAACAAGTCATTGCAAGTCCATAGGAATAATCTCGCTGTTGGCAGCTCATCATCGGTTGAATGCTTTTCTGTCAGTCATTTCATTTTTTGGTCTTACAGTCCCAACTTTTTATGTTGGTTTTAATTACCTAGTTCATCAAGCAATATTACCACTGGCAATCCAGTTCATTATCCAGTAGAAGCTGTTATTAGGTTGGATTTACCCTCAGCAAACAGTCCATGATCCAGACCAAGTTCTTACCCCACCACAAACCATCTGGAACTCTTGCACTTCAAATGGAAGAGCAATCAATTATTGTACCAGATTTAGGATGATATCCTCTTAAACTATCTGATGGTTCCCCAGTTCCTAGCGAGTTGTCAAGAATCACATGCCGGAGAGGTGTTTGATGAAAGGCCACAGGCTGGTCAACAAGTTGAGTTGTGTTGGGCCAGAGTGCGGGTGGGTGGCTGCTCAACGACACTTCATGGCAGTCAATAATGGCTCTCCGTTCACTGCAGAGCAGGGAGAGCAGCGCGATCGGACCACGGCCTCGAGACACTACACGAGTATTCCACCGACGACCGGCCCCACCTCCCACTGCCCACCCCCTGCTCCGTCTAATAATGATTCGCAGTGGAGACCTGCATCGTCTCCATACGATGTTTCGATCAGAGGGAGTAACACTCGGAAGGAAGGAAGCTAATTGGACGCTCAGACACGAAACGGTGAGTTTAGCTATCAGCCACCGTTCTTCGACAAGAGATCCACGCAGCAGCTCAGCAGTGGGGTGGGGAGGGGGCGAGAGATAGAGAGAGACAGAGAGAGATGTATAGCTTCAAAAAAGTGCCGTGTCAACAACAGCAAACATGCAGTTTGGAAGAGTAGTTCACTTCATCCTCTCAAACAGAGAAATAAACAGAGACAGGAGGCTCATCCGAGCAGTAATACTTGCCGTGATGCATTGCATAAGCGAAGGGCGACCAACAAGAGCGACAACAAAAAGAATATTTAGTTGTAATGATCAATTAACAAGAAGAAATATAAAGGAAGAGATAGGGGGAGTAGTAGAGAAAGTTTGCCGCGCGTGATCAGTAGTACGGTATCGCCGGCGGTGGTGGCGAAGCATAGGACACGCCTACAACGGGCGGCAGTATCGGCGGTGGATGCTCCTTCCCGTGGCACTTGGGCGGTGCTGGTGGCGGCGGCAGCTCTGCCGGTGGTGGAAGCAACGGCGGAGGAGATTGCTTCATCACGGTCGGAGGAGGTGGTGGTGACGACAAATGTTCGAACGGGGGAGGAGCATACTTGGGTGATGGCTGCGGTGAGGAGTGTAGCGGTGGTGGTGGAGCTTGCCATGGCTTTTGGGACGGCGGCGGGGAGGCAGGCACTGGTGTCGGCAGTGGCGATGGTGACTTGAGGGGCGGCGGCGGAGGCGACTCTGTAGGTGACAACGGCGATGGTGGTGAAGTATGATACGGAGGGTTGGTATATGTCGGGGGCTGAACAGGGGCAGGAGGAGTAGGTGTTTGATAGTGATGCGTCGGAGGAGGTGAGACCAATGTGGGTGGCAATGGGTTGTGGGGAGGTTTTGCTGGTTCATAGTCGTGCGCAGGAGGGGCAGGTGGCGGTGAGGAAGCATGGTAGCCCGAAGGGGACGGCGGCGGCGATTGCTTCGGCGAGTATGACGGCGGCGGTGGGTGAGATCTCGTAGAAGGCGATGATTCGTACTGCGGCGGCGGCGGCGGCGTACGAGGTGCTGGCTTGTAGTGCCTTCCGGGCTGGTTCCCCACCGGAGACGGTGGACGGTATACCGGCCATCTCCTAGGAGCAGTCGGCCGCGGGGACGGTGGCTTGAGGTAAGGGGATGGCACGCCGCCACTCCAGCACTTGGACTTGCGGCAATCGAAGGGTTGGGCCGCCGCGGAGGAGCACTGCTTGGGGGACCGCTGGTCCGGCTGGCCGGGGATACAGTTCGCCTTGCCGTCGAACACCGCCGACCTTCCGCCGCGGCCGCAGGACGGCGGCTGGCCGGTGAAGAAGTTGTAGGAGTAGGTGAAGTTCTGGAGCCTGGGGAGGTCGCATACGCCCGGGGGGATGCGTCCCGTAAGGCGGTTGTGCGCAACGTCGAGCTGCTCGACGCTCACCATGCCGGCGATGGACTCCGGCAGCGGGCCCTGAAGGCGGTTGAAGCTGACGTCGAAAACGGTGACGCGGCGGAGCAGCCCGACCTCGGTCGGGATGCAGCCGGTGAGGTTGTCGTTGAGGAGGATAATCTCGTTGAGCGTGTTGGCCATGCCACCAATGGAGGAGGGGATGCACCCGCCGAGGTCGTTGTTGGCGAGCACGAGGACGGACACCGGAGAGTGGCCGAGGGTGGCGGGGATGCCGGCGCGGAGGCGGTTGGAGTTCAGGAAGATGGCATCGAGGGGCCGCTCGAAGATCGCAGGCGGGATGGGCCCCTCGAAGTCGTTGAAGCGGAGGTCGAGGTAGCGGAGGGCCGGCAGGTGGAGCACTACCTCCGGGAACTTGCCGACGAAGCGGTTGTTGCTGAGGTCCAACTCATAGAGCAGGCGGAGGCGGCGGAAGGTGGGAGGCACAGTGCCGCAGAAGCGGTTGGAGTTGAGGTGGAAGAGGGCGAGGTCGGTGAGGAGGCCGAGCTCCCGCGGGAGGTACCCGGCGAGGTCGGCATGGTTCAGGTCGATGCCAGCAACGACGGTGAGGTAGGGGTCGTCCGGAGAAGCGGCACAGTAGACGCCGAAGTAGGAACACACCTCGGGGCCGACCCAGTTGCCCGTCAGGTTCTGCGGGTCGGAGAAGATGGCGGTGCGCTTCCATGTCTGCAGCGCAATGTAGGCGTCTCTCAGCCTCGAGTTCTGGAACTGGAAGCTCGGGTCCACCGCCAAGCTCACACTGCTCCCCTCCATCGCCTCTTGCTCCTCCTCATTCACCCCGAGCGCCGGAACAGCAGCCGAGAACAGCAAGAAGACGAGGCAGAGCACGCCGACGAGCAGCTTGACAGGGGCCATCTCATCTCCCCCAACCATCTCAGCTCTCAGAGAAAGATTGGCTTTCTTAGAGAAAAGATTGGTAGAAAGAGAGAGGGGAAAAAAAAGGACGAAGTCACATGGATGATGATGGAAACAGAGAGAGAGAGAGAGAGAGAGAGAGAGAGAGAGAGAGAAAGAAGGAGTCGATGAAGGTGGTGGCTCAGATGGGAGGGATTCGCATGGGGATGTCTGCTTTGCGTCCCCCGCTCTCTTTCTCTCTCTCTCTCTCTCTTCTTGGCCACCTCGTGCATTATTAAATGCACGGCCTTGTCTTGCGTGTCAGTGGCTTAAAATTATAGCTTATACACTCAATGTTGTCTCCGTTTGAAATCAAGCTCACTAACAGCAGACGGCGGCCAGGTTTGGTCGAGATGACGACGAAGCCAATCTTGGTGACCACCGTGCCATCATCGTGTTTGGTGATCACAAGGTATGCCTTGACAGCTACAGTGAAGGATCCATCACCGGAGAGATGTGATATCACGTACAGCTAACATGCATTTTAGCAGCAGTACGATCGAAGTGATGAAGTTGAGAGTTCCAGCTAAGTCTGGGCCTCGCCATGTCTCTTTCTGCCCTTCTTTATTCCGTCGGTGCCTGACAACAGCTGTTCGCAGCGTCTTTTGATGGGTCGGATCCAACTCAACACGCGGCTCCCTCTCTTTCACCCTGCCCGGCTTTACTTCCGACTCTTAATTATACCTTGGTTTCCATGGCATCTTCCTCTCTGTTCATGCCATTTTTCCAAGCTCTCATGCTCTGCATGTGTACTGCTAGGGTTTACTACACTACCGACTTGTATTTATCTACATCTTTGCAGAGATCTACATGCATGTGAGGCAATTAAAATAAAGGGGAGTCTGACAGCAGAGCAGAGTGCGGGTGCAGTGTGTCCCCAATGGTACGTATTCTTCTGCAGATCACGCCCAGGGATGGCGATGGAGGGAAAACGAAAGCTGAAAGGTCTCCGTGTGGGGACACCAACCCGAGCTGTTCATCTCAGCTTCTTCTCTTCCGACGGATTCCTTTCCCAGGAAGGAATCCTTGCAAGCTCAGATGAAGAAACGAATCGATGGAAGTGTTTTTGTGTTGATCTCTCCTGTTGTGCTCTGCAGCCGTCACCACCAGCAAGCCATGGACAGAGTCATGCAGGATTGCGCATCAAATGGCTGATGGTAAAAAACTACACGGAGATTCGAATCCACGCTCTGAGGAAGCTCCAACTGTATAAAGAATATGAAGAGCACCTCATGCTATGATCCAGCTTAAGACTACGTGTGATTTAGGAAGGCATGGAGGCATCACAGGGGTGCAGCAAAAACCCAACAAATTAAGCTACAGGTAGGTATCACAAGATTGCCGCAAGAAACCCACCAAAACCTACCAGATGCTGATGCAGAGAGTAGGAAAGGTCACGTCACCAGAGAACAGGATGGTCTTCTTGGAGTAGCCACTTGTCTTTACTTTTAAATATTAATATTTTAAGTTTTATTCAAAAATATAATTGAAGCTAAATCAGTACACTATTGGCTAATTTGAACGAGAACATATATTCCTATTTCTCTCTCTCTTTCTCTTTTTACTAGAGGGAGAGGATGATAACTTTTTTTTCTCGCAAGAGAGAGAGGGCAATCACTGTTTTTGCCCTTGGCTCTGCTTATACCTTTGTTCCTCTTTAGGATAGCCTTCTGAAATGATAGATTTAATTTCTTCCCACATATAGTTCGATTTGGTCCGAATGTAAAGTTACTGGTGTACTATGTTACAAGTTCGAGTTGCGATCTCATGGTTCCATTCAGTATGCAAAGGGGAAGAAGAGAGTCAATCCACTAAAGCCTCAGGCTACTAATAATAAGTATCAGTCTTCTTTATCTGCTATTGAAGTATGCGTTTTTTTCGATTTATTTGTGTTTGTTTTTACCGTGATTATTCTGATTTATGTTTGGATCCCTAATTTGTTAAGGATCTTTAATCTCTTTATATATTCTCAAACTTTCTGATACGCTGATCTCTTTATATATTTGTTTTTATTGTGATTTTTCTAATCTATTATTGTAGTTTTGGATCCCCGATTTTTGGATTGATCTGTCTATCTCTTTCCATATAAAGATATTCTGTATGGGTTAGCCATGATTTGCTTCGCTAATTGCTATCTTATTATCTTATTACTACCTAATCTTCTCCATTAATTTTTGTATTTCTTCTTATTACGTGCTTAATCTGCTTTTGCTTCCCCAATTGCTAATTATCTCCGTTAATATATATATATATATATATATATATATATATATATATATATATATATATATATATATATATATATATATAGCTCTCTTCGACTTCGTCATGCAGTTCACTAGCGAAATTCGAGATGTGCAAAACGCCCACCCTTCTTTGGTGATGTAGGTTTTTATGATGGGCCTTAGGCCCACCCACTTTTTCTAGACACTAGTGGAGAGACAATTGGTGACAGTCTCTAAGATATTTTAAAGAGTCAATCAATTCATAGCCACAAAGGTGATGATCTCGAGTAAGCGTAAAGAAATTCATAAAAGGCAGCATCAAGAACCTCCTCAAGCGATGACCTCTAGCTCAATGTAGAGGAAACATAGTCAACTCGAGATATCCCACCCGAGGTTCGGGTCGATTCCGATGAGGACCGAGATCTTCCTATAAATAAGGGAGAAAGGGTTTCTAAAAGACACATGACTGATGAGGACTCCTATAGAAAAGAGAGAGAAATTGAAATACTACCATTTCCATTAGGATTATAGTCATGACATCAAGGAGTGTCGTGATTTGAAGGACTAAATCGAGTAGCTTATTCATCAAGGACATCTCAAGAGGTTTCTTCGTAAACATCGAGAGCCTTCGCCTCGCTCATAAGGCTTAGTGAAAAAATAAATTAATATCATCATCGATTGACCTGTCTCAAGAGGGGATAGCTCCTCTGGGTATAAAGACTATGCTCAAGCTACTATCGAAAAATGCTTGAGGCAAGAAAGAGGTGCAAAAATCACTTTCAAAGAAGAAGAAGCATAGTACCTCAACTTGAACTATAACGATGCATTTCTGGTCTCAATGAGGATGATTAACATCCGGGTGAAAGGGTTATGATCGATAAAAATAGTTCCTTAATATACTTTATTTTGATACTTTTCAAAACCTTTGACTGTCAGCTAATAATCTCTTACCAATAACACTTTCGTTGATGGGATTCACGAGCGACTCCCACTGCTCACTTGAGATTGTGAGCCTATATATTACATTCAACTCTACTCTAAGACATTGATAACCAAGTTCATCATAGTAAACATTCTCTCAACCAAGATATTTACTATGTGGCATCCACGTACCACATGGTAATGAAGTTTTCGATCAAAGTCGACATCATAGAGCTAAAGAGCGACTCAAGAGAGTCTCAATATTGTTACTTGATGTCAATTTTAATGTCGAAGAAAGCCAAGTCCAAGCTATCGCTAATGGATCCCCAAGATTTTGGCAAACCTTTATCACACTTGGAGTCGGTGAAATAGTTAATCGAGGCATTGCTTGATAAGGCCCAACTCGATTAGATCATCAAAGTTAGAACAATGCTCCTCGATGAGAAACACATACAACTTATCAACTTCCTCGTAAAAAATACAAAGGTATTCGCTTGGTCACCAAAAAACATGTGTGTTGATCCACATATAACTCAACACCACTTAAATGTCTCTCTTAAAACTCAACCCATGAAACAGAGACCTCACAGGTTTGCCTCCAAGCGATCAATGATGAAATTGATAAATTGTTGAGAGCGAAATTTATTACTGAATTCTAGTATCCTTGGTGGCTTTCTAATATTGTACTAGTCAAGAAATATAATGAAAACTAAAGAATATATATTAATTATACCAACCTCAACAAAGCCTGTCCAAAGGATAGCTACCTCTCTCTTGGATCGATCAATTGGTGAATGCCATCTTGTGTCATGAACTCCTCACCTTTATAGATGCATTCTTAAGCTATAATTATATTAGGATGGCACTTCAAGATCGGGAACATATCTCATTTCATTACTAACTAGGTGTATACTATTATAAAGTCATGCCCTTCAGACTAAAGAACTGTAGGGAAATCTAGGGATAACATCACATGTATAGTTGAAGAATAGAAAATAAAATTTTTAAATATCCCAAAAGGTGTTTATCGTTATGCGAAGATTGATGCGCAAAACTCGCAACATAGAAGAATATATGTGAGATAGTTGTGTTACCTAGGGAGATCATATATCCCTAAATCTCTATAGATATGTTGGAGTGAAGGAGATTAAGCATTATTATCTTTAGTGGTGATCTATATAGCAGGGTTGCAATGACGCTCCTCAAATATTCATGCTTCCTATTGAAGGAGGAGAATGAGAGAGGAGAATAGGAGGTGACCACTAGGAAGCCCTAGCCTATTGGCCTTTAATTCCCTTCTATTTATATAGGTCTCAAATTAACCTTAATGGATCTTGCTCTATTAGGTATTAGATCTCCATCCAATTACCCAAACCTCTTAGATCAGTGGATCTTTACTCAATAATATCTTATTAGCTCTTATTGGATCTTATCCATGAGATCCAATAATTCAAAGATTTATTGGATATCCAATAAAATAGATGCTTTAACAAATATATCATATCTGAACCTCTATTCATCGCAACCCCTACCATATGTGTGTAACCCTCTAGGCTCAATATCGAGCTGATCGTGAGTCATATATATTAGAACTCCTATTGGCTTAGTGAATTATTATTTTTATAATAATTTACTCGACTCATCGATTGCAAATGTATTATGCCACTATGCTGTAATCCTCAAACGATACAAGGGAATGTAATCTTTTGGACTTATCTATCCTTAGTTACCATGTACCTATAATCCCTCAACCATCTAATATCTCAAAGACCATATACCGAGTATGATGTTGTCAAATACATACGATTTTTTCTCGAGTCTCGTTCTAATCGGATTCTCCCAGAGAATTCTTTCTCTCTCAATCCAAATGACCTTGGCTAAGGATTTATCTAAGAAAAAATATATAAGATATTCCTCTTATGATATCAAGAGCAGATGATCCTCTATCGACACTCAATAGCCCTCGTAAGGTTGGCTGTCACTCCCATTAACCGGCTATACTAGATTTGAAACTTTTAAACCTATAAATCTGGTATCAAATAGTGAAGTACTTATACTAGACATCCTTGATATTTCAAGTCTAAGGATCAGATACATTAATGAGACTACAGAATCACTATTTGACAATAAGGCATCATCAACAATATAGTATTTCGTAAGCGGTTCAATCAGTGAACTTATTCTCCAATTAACACCTGCACTACATCCTTAGTGTCTCACATAAGTAACTACGAGGCCAGCTACCTCTATCATATGAATGTGTATACAACATACCAATCTTTTCGATTATCTCGATATTCCTTTCGAGTAACCTCCTGCCAAAATTATTTAGGGTCTATGTTTAAAGGTGAATCGGTCTCATTATCGTGATCTCATCGCGATTCGATTCTCATTGCACAGATCCATGAACATCACAATATACATGCATATATGCAACAAACAATATAAAATGATAAAATACCAAAATATAATAAGAAAAAAGAATGCATATCATGTCACACATGTCATCACTCACACGATTGGCTTGCAGGACTCCTATAACTAGCAATTAAGCACTAGATCGAGAGAAATATGAAAGCATATATAAATAATATAATAGTCAAAAGCATATTAATCGATGCACATTTAGTAAACCTGACTAAAATGTTTCAGATCTTGAAAAAGTTCAATATGCGCCTCAACCCACCAAGTGTACATTGGAGTCGGTTTGAGAAAGTTTCTCAAGTTTATCATTTACTAAAAGAGAATAGATACAAATCCCAAGAAGGTCCATGCCATACCCAAGATGCACCCATCTTGGTCTGTGAAAGATGTGCAATCCCGGTCTGGTGATAAGTACATATACTTCTTCTAGGCACTAAAGGTCTTTGTGTCATGAGAGGAATATCTTATGTATTCTTGCTCAAACAAATCTCTGGCCAAGGTTATTCGAATTGAGAGGGAAAGAGTTCTCCAGGAGAATCCAATTAGAGCAAGACTCAATTAGAAATTGTATGAGTCTGACAACACCATGCTTGGTACACAGTTTCTAGGATATTAGATAGATAAGTTACTATAGGTACACGACAACTAAAGATAAACATGTCCAATGGATTAGATTTCCTTGTATCATCTAGGGATTGTGGCGTAGTGGCCTAGTACATCCATAGTGGATGAGTTGAGTGAATTATTATAGAGATAATCATTCACTGAGCCAGAAGGAGTTCTGACAAGTATGGGTCATAGCTAGCTTGATATTGAGCCTAGAGGGTCACACACATATGGTAGACATTGCGATGAGTAGAGGTTCGGATATGAGATGTCCGTTGGAGCCCCTATCTTATTAGATATCCAATAAGCCCCTGAATTATTGGATCCTATAGATGAGATCTAATAAGACCCAACGAGAGATTATTGGATAGAGATATACTAGTCTGAAAGACTTGGGTAATTAGATAAAGATCTAATACTCAATATTGTAGGATCCATTAGGGTTAAGTTGATAAATGACCTCTATAAATAAGAGCGAATCAATAGTTTATAAGCTATAGCCTTTTTGGGTTGTCATCTTCTATTCTCCTCCTCAAATAATAGGTCTAGAGTTTTGAGAAGTATCATTGCAGCCCTGCTATGTGGATCACCGCTATAGATGAGGACACTTGACCTCCTACACCCTCTCCTAGAGATATGAAGAGATAAACAACTTGACCTGATCCTTGCTAGTCATAGGTGCCTTGAAAGCCAATCACGTGAATGATGACACATGTGACATCATACATACTCTTTTTGATATCAAGAATATAATACTTTGAAAGGCTGAGGTAAGCAACATGATTAGATCCTTGCTAGTCAGAGGTGCCCTATAAACCAATAAAGTGAGTGATGATATGTGTGATACGATACGTACTCTTTTTACTTATTATTTGATTTTTTTCTCATTTTATGTTACTTGTTGCATATATGATAATGTCCATGGATTTGTGCAATAGGAATCAGATTGTGAAGAGATCATAATAATGAGACTGATTCGTCTTTAACCATAAACCATAAATAATCCTAATCATAGGTTACTGGGGAGGGACATCGAGATAACCAAACGAACTAGTATATTGTATACTCATCCATATAATGAAGGCGACTAGTTTCATAATTACTAATATATGGACACTAGGGATACAGTGTAGGTACTCATTAGAGAATTAATTCGTTGATCGATCTGCTCATGCAATACTAGATGGTTGATGATATTTTATTATTAGACAACGATTTTATTATCCTAGTGGTGTATTTGATCCTTAAATTTGAGACATCAATAATGTCCTGTATGAATTGTCCTCTTTTTGATATCAAATTTATATGTAAGAAAGTTCTAGATCTAGCACAATCGGTTATTGGGAGTAACAACTAACTTTATAAAAATAATTAAGTGTCAATAGAGGATATTTACTCTCGGTGTCATAAGAGAAATATCTTATAGGTTTTTACTCAAGCAAATCCCTGATTAGGGTCATTTAGATTGAGAGAGAAAGAGTTCTCTGAGAGAATCCAATTAAAGTGAGACTCGAGTAGAAATCATATGACCCTAACAGTATCATGCCTTGTATACGATCTCTAAGATATTAGATAGATGAGAGACTATAGATACATGGTACATGAGGACAAATAAGTCTAATGGATTGGATTCTCCTATATCGTTTGGAAACTACGATATAGTGGGCTAGTACATCCGTAGTCGATAAGTCAAGTGAAATATCATAAGAGATAATAATTCACTAAGTCAAAAGGAGTTATGATAGGTATGACTCATAGCCAGCTCGATATTGGACTTAGAGGGTCACATACATATGGTATGTATTGCGATGAGTAAAGATTCAAATATGATATATCCATTGGAGCCTAAATCTTATTAGATATCTAGTAAGCCAATAAATTTTTAAATCTTGTGAATAAGATCCAGATATTATTGAAATCTAATATGTTTATATAGTTAGATGGAGATCCAGTGCCTATAGGATAGGATATATTAGAATTAAGTTGACAATGACCTCTATAAATATAAGGAATCAAAAGGGCATAGGCTAGACCCTTTTTGGTTGTCTCTATAATATGGATGAATGTATAGCATACTAGTTTGTCTAATTATCTCGATATCCCTCTCAAGTAACATATAACTAGGATTATTTAGGGTTTGTGTTTAGAGGTGAATCAGTCTCATTATCGTGATATCATCATGATCCGATTCTTATTACACAGATTTTTGCATAAAGCAATATAAAGTTAGAAAATAATTTAATAATAATAAGCAAAAATAGTATATGTCATGTCATAAGTGTCATCACTTAAGTGATTGACTCACAGAGCACCTATGACTAGCAATCAGCTACAACGAAATGAAGCTTTAAAGCTTACTATGGCAAAAGCTTAAGATTTGCTATAAGAAAAAAAGGGAAGAAGGCGTTACGGCGGAAGCCTGAAATCCACTACGATGAATAAAAGAAAAAGACTCGCTACAGTGAAAGCTTGAGATTCACTATGACAAAGAAGGGAAGAACGCCTGCTATGGTAAAAGCTTGAGATCCGCTATGGCGGAGAAGAGAAGGCTCGCTACGATAGAAGCACAATATCTACTACGATAGAGAAGGAAAGAACGCTTGCTACAACAGTAGACCAAGATCCGCCATGATAGAAAAAGGAATGTTTGCTATGATGAAAGCTATGAGATTTGCTACAATGGAGAAGGGAAGAAAGCTCGCTATAGCGAAAGCCTAAGATCTACTATGACAAAAAAAGGGAAGAAGGCCCGCTACGTGGAGATACCAAACCAAATGTTCCCGAGCCATATGAGTCAAGAAACTTAACTCGTGTCAAGACAAATCTATTGCGACAAAGGTGCTAAGCCAAATATATCTGAGGCATGTGAGTCAAAAAAATCTGACTTACACCAAGACATCTGCTATGATGGAGATGTCAGGCTAAATATATCTAAGGCAACTGAGTTGAAAAATTTTGACCTACGCTATGATAGAGTGATAAGCCAAACATGCTTAAGGAATTTGAGTCAAAACAAAAAAATCTAGCTTGCTCCAAGACTAATCCGCTATGAAGAAAGTATAAAATTAATTACCCGAGACACTTGACTTAAAGAAACCTATCCACAAGACAAAATCCCAAATGCTTATATATTGGATGAGCTAAATGACATACTTCGAATCTTTATTTTTTTTGTAAAAGTCCCAAAGCATACCTTCAAGTGGGATAAATAATAGGGAATATTCTGATAACCAATCTCATCCCTCTAGTTGGTTGTCATAGAGGCACTAACGTAGAAAAACAAGAACCTAGTCATCCCCTATAGGGCATTGATATGGAGGAAGATATAACATATTGGCCTCATGGATGACGGTCTACGGGAGACCATTTGGGTCGACTCATCAACCTCCACAAACAACAATCCACGTGTGACCAATTGAGTCTACCCCCTCGATCAAGCCCTGCGGGAAAAATGCCAAGGGATAGTGTTATGATCAATGGGCTTAATGCCCCCATTAACAGAATGTTAGTGGAAAAGCGTTATGGTCATTAATGAAAATGTCAAAGGGTGGATTACAAACCTGTCACCCCCATTAACATAATGTTAATGGAAAGACTAATCATAGGTGTCTTGCAAGCCGATCATGTGAATGATGACATGTGTGACAAAATATGTACTTTTTTATTTATTATATTATTTAAAATTTTATCACTTTATATTGATTGTCGCATGAATATATATATATATATATATATATATATATATATATATATAGTGATGTTCATGGATTTGTATAATGAGAATAGGATCGTGATGAGATCACGATAATGAGATCGATTTATCTTTAAACACATACCTTAAATAATCCTAGTCATAGGTTACTTGAGAGGGACTCGAGATAACCGGATAGACTGGTATACTATATACTTATTTTTTATGATGGAGGCAGTTCGTCTTATAGTTGCTTATGTGGAGACATTAAGGATATAGTGCAGGTGCTCACTGGAGAATGAGTTCACTAATTAATCTGCTTATGGAATGTTAGATTGAACGTTGATAATGTTTTATTGTCAAACAACGATTCTGTAGTTTTAATGATATATTTGATCGTTAAACTTGAGATACCAAGAATGTCCTGTATGAGTACTTCACTCTTTGATACCATACTTATACCTCTAGAAGTTTCAAATCTAACACAACCGGTCGTCGGAAGTGCTAACTAACCTTATAAGGGTTATTTAAGTGTCAATATAGGATCATCTGCTCTCGGTATCATGAGAGGAATATCACATATATTCTCGCTCATATTAATCTCCAACCAGGGTCATTCGGATTGAGAGAGAAAGAGTACTCCGGGAGAATCTGATTAGAGTGGGACTCGAGTAAAAACTGTATGTGCCTAATAGCACAATACCCGACATACAGTCTCTGGGGTATTAGATGGATGAGAGACTATAGATACACGATAACTGAGGATAGATAGGTGTAATAGATTGGATTCCCCTGTATCGTTTAGGGATTACGGCGTAGTGACCTAGTACGTATACAATCGATGAGTCGAGTGAATTATTATGAAGATAATAATTCACTGAGCCAGAAAGAGTTCTGACATGTATAACTCATAATCGGCTCGATATTGAGCATAGAGGTTCACATACATATAGCAGGTATTGCAACGAGTAGAGATTCAAATATAAGATATCCGTTGGAGCCCCTATCTTATTGGATATCCAATAAGCCTCTGAATTATTGGATCTTATTGTTAAAATAAAAAAAGAGTCAATAAGAGATTATTGGGTAGAGTAAATCTAAAAAGCTTAAGTAGTTGGATAGAGATCCAATATCCAATATGACAGGATGTATTATGGTTAAGTTGACAGAAAGCCCCTATAAATAGAGGGAACCAATAAGCCATGTGTTAGGTTCCTTTGGCTGCCTTCTCCTATTCTCCTCTCCCCCTATCCTCCTCATACTGTAGCTCCTATTTAGGGTGTGTGAACAGAAAGAAGGGGCAACCCCTTTTTAATTACGTGGTGCTTACAAGAAAGAGTTTTGGACAACGATTTGAGGAGTGTCTTCGCAACCCTTGCCATGTGGATCATCGCTAGAGTGGAGGGTATTTGAACTCCTTCATCTAATCTCACAGATATGTAGGAATTCAAGATATACGATCTTCCTAAATAATTCTCTTATCCGTAATTTTTTTATTTTGCAGGTTTTTACGCACCAACTTTTGCACGACGATAATGAATCTTTTTCTATGAGAATTTTGAGATTTTATTTTCTATTCTTCCGTTGTTCATGTGATGTCGTCCCAGATTTCCTAACAGGAAGATGTTACGATTATTACAAGTGATTTTTCTAATTGAATAGATATAAAAATCGACCTTTAGCTCTAGTCGAATGGGTTGGATCTCTTTGCAACTAACCCGCTTATATGATAAAATATTCTAGAGTTAACTTGAGTGTCGAAATGATTATATTAAAAAACACTCCATGTATTGACCTTTAGGAACTCACTAATAAGTTAGAATTCACCTTTGGCCCGACCTCAAGACTACTTTGAAATGATCGAGACTATATAAAGATTATCGCAAAGTTATCTCATCCGTGTCAAAGCTACCATGAGAGTTCCTCATTCGTTTCTATATCTTTCGGGTTCAAATTAAGTCGAGCTGACTCAATCATCAACCACGGCAATAAGTAAGATGATGAGGACGACCGAGTTTAATTGGCTCAGGACCATTCCGGAACATTCCTATTCCTTCCGATAAGCCACAAGCTTCCCAGCGTGTAGGTATGCAGCGAGCACAAGTCAAATAATGTCGCGTCTGATAACAGGATCAGCTACGAACACACACTCCCACTTCACCCCACGTAGTTGGACCTAATCTGGTCGAGACAGTTATTTGGGTCGAACCGTGATGTCGACGTTCCGGTTGGTCCTTGCCCTGCATAGCCATATCTCCGCCACCGCTGCTGTTCTCCCAATCTATCACCATCTCCCTCACCTCCGTTTCCTGTCTCCTCCATGAACTCAGGCCTCTCTTAGAGCTGCTGCTTTCCCTTCAGACCAGATGCAGAATGGTTATCCACACGCTTCCTTCGCCTTCTGCCCTACCCCCATGCAACCTCAGGTTATCTCTCTCGTCTTTGTCTATTGATCTCCATCCAAGAGTGGCATAGACTAACAAGAAGTAGAATAGTCGAAAAGCTTCAAGCAGCTGCTTTAGCGTATACAAAGGGCTGCCGCTTCAGACAGATACTTCCATGGGGGCTCATAAATGAACTGCATGCGTTGCAGGAGGAGATCTGAAGCAGCAATTGCGTCAGCCACAGTCGAGGAGCCGGGAGCTGGCCGCAGGAAAGCGAACCTGTGGGCGAAGCGCAAGGAAATGGTTAAGCTCCCCGAGTATTCGGATGGCAGTGGCAGGGTCTTCCCTGTGAGTGAGTTCCTCAGCCATCCAACTGGCGTCGAGGCTCTTCTAAATACCAGAGCCTTGCAAAGATTTGAGCCACTGGACTCCAATACATATAGGTTGCCCCATGACCTTACTTGTGTATCATGGAATTCCAGTTTCAAGCACTAAAAATTGCAGCTTGCAACCACCACCAATGATCAAGGCACTAATTGTTATGTGAAATCTAGCTCTTAATATTTCCTACCTGTACTGTGTTGTGCGCATCATGAATGCTTCTTTCTCTTTTTTTCTCGAGTTTATACTTCTATTTTAGCCTGTTAGACTCCTAGTTTAAATTTACAAAATTTATTATGCACTGAGCTTGCTGCACGATCAATAGCAGCTACTTCTCAAGACTGGCATGCATAGTTTTTACTCTGTTTTCGCTTTGTGAAATACTCTTTATATGGTAAGTGATGCTATATGTAGGTGCACTTTGCATAAAATTCAGTTTCTCAAGTTTGAAGTTGCCCCAGTGTTGGACTTGCGGGTGACCCGAACAGATGAAGATTGCACAGTTGAGATGTTGTCCTGCAGGGTAAGTTCCATGTTGCTGGATCTGAGAATGAGATCAATCACTGGCAGTGGTTTCTAGATTTAAACAAGTTGTTCATGCATACTTGTGGCTGTTTATAGTTTCACATGTTTATCATACTGATACAAAATGTGCGAAGTCAATTGATCTTTATCAACTCAGAAGTTGTCATGAGAAATCTATATTTTTATTAAATCTATCCATTACAATTCAGATGATTTTTGCAAAGTTATGGCAAATAATTGCCTTTTTTATGATTCTCTTTCATGTTGTGCCAAATTGCTTTGGTGGTTTGTTTTGCTTTCGAGTTCTTCCAAGATGTAACTTAAGTAGTTTTTCTGAATTTAATCCAAACAGAAAAAAAGTGTATCTGATAATCAGTTGAGAATGTTATATCATCTTACTCGGCCACAACTTAGTCCTCAAGAAGGGTAGCATGATTCTCACGAGATCAGCTGATACTTGAATTGTGTATTCTATTTCAGGAAAACCTTGTGTAGAACAAGAAATTTGGATTGATAGTTTGATTCTAGGAAGGCTTTTATACACTAATAATTTCTCACTGTTTGGTGTATCGAAGATCATTCTTTATCAGATCATATGTTGGCTATGAACTTCACAAGTCCTTGACTGTTTAATTACTTGTGATTTTGAGTCCTCATCTGAATTTTTTGTCCTATCCTCTCTTTGATCATTGTTTTACATTTAACAGTTTGAGGGTTCAAAAGCAGTTGAAAAGCAAAATCAACTTTTCTCGGGTATGTTGAGATATTTTATATGGATGCTTCTTTATTAGTTATGTATATGAAAGTTTTTACATAATTGTGTATGCTTTACAAGTGACTCATATTTCTGGTATTTGTTTGTGGAAATTCTTTCACATAAACACATAAATTTGCAACATGGATGTGTTGTTGTTGTTCATACCTACTCCAGTTAACAGTATCAGATTTTTTAGTCCATGCTTATCGATTAACAACAAAAGAAAAATGCCACTGTGTTCAGATTCCAGTATTTTCATCACCAAGAACTCATGAAGGTTAGAAACTGCAGATATGTTTTGCACCCACTACATCATGATACTTCTTATTATTTCTTCTCTTCTTGCAGCATTTATGAAAAACTATATAAAGTGGGAGGCTAAAAATTCGGAGCCATGCTTGATTGTTGATGTGAATTTGAGAGTTACCCTTGAGGTAAAGAAAAAACTAAGAAATACATCTATGGTCTTAATGTGGAACTGTTTATCATTGATTTGAAAAGAAAGCACAAGGTGCAGTCGAAGCTTATCTTGGTTACTTGTGCTTTATGTTAGAACGTCATAGGTCATGGACCTAAAATATTGTAACCTTTAGATTCTTCTGACTTGCAATCAGATTGAAGTGCAAACAAATAACTACATTCTCAATGTAATTGAGTCATCCATGCAGACTTAATCAAGAACTTACTTAGTATTTGCATTGTTAATTAAAATGTAGTGTACAGACACCATTATGTCAAGAGATAGGTACATAGTGTCTGCTTAGCTTGGCGTGGGAGGAACCTTTGGAGGGGCAGGGGAAAATATTTCTCAAGGCTTAAGTAACAAGTTGCAATCTCACTAGGAACAAATTGAGCAGGGAACTTAGATCGGCTGGACATTTCAAAGACCTCTTACTTTTTGAATGACCTTGACATAGTCAACCAAATGAATTTAGTGTACCTCTTACTATGCAAATATTATGTTTGCATAGTTGTCTTGCACATTTCTTCCATGGCTTCAAGGTAAAATTTTGTTACTCTTTTGGTTCTTGTCATGCTTCTATTTGCTGCTGATACGAACTTGATTTCTGTTAGCCAACATGTTTATGTATCTTCCCGAATCTACTTTTCAGGTTTATACAAAGCCATTTAGCTTGCTTCCATTGTCAGCAGTGGAAAAACCCGGAAACCTGTAAGTTCTTGACACCTAAGTTTTTTTCTGTTTGATAAAATCAAAACACCAGAAATATCCATATTTTAGTTAGAATCAGTATGTAAGATGGCTGTCTTGATGAAGATTTAGCATTAGTAAATTCAAGAAACCTCATATGTGCCCATGAGAGGCTAAGTTCTAGATGACTGTACAACATTGTTTAGTTATGGCTGATAAGCTTTATTCTTGCCATTGGAGCCATAGATTAAAACTTAATCAAAGATAACAGAGTAGTGTTGCTGATAATGATATCTGCAACTTGATCAGAGTTTTACATGAAGCAACTCTCTGAAGCACTACCATGTAGAAGTCTAACTCTGATATTTGCAATAAGTATCATATGATCGGCCTCGTTTGTTTGGTAGAAACTGATCACATGATGTCTTGTCACCCTTTATTTGAACAACCTTGTCCACAATGGTGTTATACTCTTCTGGTAACCAGTACAAACCTGAATTTGCCATGGAGAGCTTTTCCTTGTAATAGGATGGATAATCTCCTTCACATCTGAGAAAACCTTCACATTCATTATCTGATTTGGTAGCTCTCTTCAATGCATGAATAATAGCGACAACCCTTGAATGATACAGGACATGCATAATTACCCTCTCAATTTTTTCATAAGATGTGAAACTCTAACTCCATCATGCTTAGGGTTCATGTAGGTTGTTAATTGCTTCTTTACTCATGCAGGCTTATGCAAGGTCTTCTTGACAGGCTTGTTCCTTTGCTTGCTGAGCAGCTACTTAAAGATTACTGCTCCTGGGTTGAGGAACAACTCAATCATCAAACATAAACGATTACATTTGTTGCATTCTACATTTGAGCAATGTATAATATGTGTTTAAATCACTGTAACATTACTCTTAAGTCTTGTTTAGGTTACTGTTTCTTAAGGAAGCACTTGTCAACAAGAACCTGATATGTTCCCAAACATGTAATAATTCTGAAAGCTTTCTTGTCACCCTCTTAGTGGATGCTCTTTACTGCAAGTGTTCACCATGTCTTCTTTTGAGGGGTCTCCTGCTGCTATCATCAGTGAGTGGTTCAGTCACATACACCAACATGTTTGATGCAAAATGCATTCCCAGGCAAGGAAGCAAAACAACAAGCATATGATGTGCTAGCCAAAGCTAAACCAAAAACCAAAAACAATTAATGGTTCATCAGGGCAAAAAGTCACTTTCCGTTGCCGGGACTCGAACCCGGGTCTCTCGGGTGAGAGCCGAGTATCCTAACCAACTAGACTACAACGGGTTTATAATCGAGGGTAAATATTAATATATCTAACAATAATCTATTCACTGTTACAGTTGCAGAACAAAGAAAGATGGAGAGAAACTATACCATGGAATCATGCAACATAAACAATGTGAGAAGAGAGAGAATGTTCTGCTTAGAACATGTTGTAGAGGAAAACCCTCTTAACTGAGGAACTCTTGGAATCATGAAAAGTCAGCTTTTGAGTCTGTTTGATGAAGCTGCGGTTTGCCTTCTCTGTGCAATTTAGTTCTGAATACTGTCTTCCCCCACATTGAGCTTCTTGTTCTTTAGGGTGTGATTTCTTCAGAGTTATTGAGTTTGGTGGTGGAGTCCTTTGGAAGTAGCAAAAGTTTTTGCTTGATCATGATCTTGTGATGTTCTTGTCTATGTTTCTGCACGATATGGATAGAAATAAATTAATTGGTTTTCAAACAATGAAAAGAAGAAGCAAAAGAAAAAAAAATTCATTAATGGAAAGACAATAATGATTTATTTATTTATTTTCCTATATAGATGCCTTGTTCAGGAACAAAAATCCTCATAAGAACCACATCATAAATTCCTGACTTGCATCATCATAAAATTATAAGATACTATTCTGTGAAAGATGAGCTGTTAATCTCTTAGGATCAACACCAACATGCAATAATTTCCATGAATTGTAAACCAAGTCCAAAAGCAGATCCTTTTGCTCCAAGATTGCCACAAGGAACCATAAATGATGCAGCACTTCACATTGATGGAATTAAATATTTAGCATTGGCACAACTTTTAAGTGTAGGTGAGATCTAAAGAAAGTTAGAGCCAATATATGGATTCCAGGTGTCAATTTGAAGACAACAAAAAAACAAGTGGAAGGTTAAACAATTAAATTAGATGTAAGGATGCAATAATTCAAGCTCCCCTTTTTTGCAGATGGAAGTGATAAATAAAGCCAGAGCACAAGTTCTAAAAGTTGCCTTCAATTGTGGCTGAACCCCATCCATAGACAAAACACAAGTTGGGGATCAGACAACTGAACCACATGCATTTGTTTAATCAAAGTGTTTTGTCTACAACCTGAGTGTTTATGACTCTAGCTTCATCTTTTAGGCCATTTGGAATCACTTTATCTGAGAAAAATATTCTTCAGATTAGATTCAATTTTGGAATGTATCTTGCATGTTATTGCTTTGACATGCTAATCTGTCTATGTGATAGCAATCTTATAGGCTTTGTCTAAACCTATGAACTGGTTGCTTATGGGAGACTACATGCCCATAGAGCCATGAATTGGAATAACAAATGTAAAACCAGCCATATTGTGGGCATATTATTTTTCACAACAAATTGAAGATAGATATAGTCTTATTAAACCAGCCATTTCCTGTACTCCTCAACATCTCAAAGCATGCCTTTCTGTGTAATTATTCCTTTTTTCTAATGTTATTTTTATGCATCATGACCCTCTCCATTGTTGCAGTGTTGAGAAACAGTCAAAATAAGCTCACATGAAACTAGTCTGCAATTGGATACCACAAGAACAAAGATGAAATCAAATGTGAGTTAGATGGAGAAGAGCATCTCTCCATGCTGGTGATGTTGGAGATGATGACATGTTGTTCTACTCTGGATGAGAGTTGATCAAGTGCAAAAATATTGTCTTGTGCACATGATAAAAAAATAATTGAGTAGAAATAAGATATTAAAATTAGGTTTGGTGATGTCTAATCAAGCAAACTGATACCAGTTAAATGCAAGCTACCTTACCAATATCTTTTCTTGTTTGACTATAAATCCCTTGCATATGGTGCTCAAACCTTTTCATTTTCTTAGTCTTGTTAATCTGAGATGCACATCTATATTTTGACTCAAACCACTTATTTGAGGAGTAGGTGGGAAGTGAATCTGCAGCCACACCAGATTGATGGTCAGGGCAAGGATATTAATTAGAAAAGATCCACTCATATTCACTGTATCGATATCACTGGATTCAGGCCAAAGGCTTCACAGAGTACATCTGGTGATTCCACTATACAAATAAATATTTAATGATACAGTAGTCCATATTGCACTTGTACGAAACTAAAAGAGATCCTTGGCATCCATGGTGCTAAATCCCCACTGGCCTTAGTCTCCTACTGATAAGGAGCCTGCTATCTATTTTTATCTTGTTTTGATCCTCAATATGTGGACACTTAAATCTACAACTATGCATGAAGAGTCATTTTACATCCTACTCTGTTTCATTAAACTTTCTTTTCATTTTAGAGCCTCCTAAAAGGACTCAATTTACTGTGTTACATTGCAATCCCAGCAAACTGGTGGCACATCATTGTCACTCATTTATCAGCAGTATGTCCTGCCTCACAATCAATATGATAAACACATCTCATATGCTTATTTTCTAAGAGACAAAAGTATCTTGAAGACTTGCTTTAGAAGGATGCCAAAGCCATTCCCTGACCAATCACCATCATGATTAGCCCTCACAATGAACATGATCAAGAATATATTTCATAAACTTAATTTTTTAAAGATAAAGATGATGTCCCTTACTAGCATTAATGATCACACCAGGCTTTAAAGATGCCAAAGGCAAATTAAGCTACTCCCAACAGACAGTATTCTTAGTTTGTATCTATGGCCACACCTTGTCACAATCTTGCAACTGTTCTGAAAGCTTATAAACATCATGTTGCATTTGAGTTGTTCCTGGAGTCTGGAATCCAAACCACTCTCCTCCACAAGTCACATACATTCTAGGAACTCTTAATATGTGGAACTGCTGACTTCACACAAAATTCTACACTATGGTAGATCCATATCTTCCACACATTGATTAGGGAATGTACTGTTCTCGAGAAAATGATTTGGTGATGATCATGGTCAGAAGGGCAAAGCTTCTTCTAGGGGAAATGGTGCTGAAAAGGCAGCGGATGAGGACGACAGGATGACAAGCAGGAGCTGCACAATGAGTGCACACACTGAACAAGGTTCTGAAGCCCTTGACTTGTACTAAAATTTGTTGCAGAAAACAAGGAGATGATGGAAAAAACCTGTAACAGCATCAGAAACAGCCATAGCGGCAACAACATCAGCAACAGACGCAGCTTTTGGTGGGACTCATCTTGGATGTCTTGTTCATCTCTGCATGGTAAAACAAGGCACCTAACTTTCTCATGCTTGCTGTATGTACTCGAGCATTTTAATCCTCGACCAACAGACAAGGGAAAGGGAAGAAGAAAGAGCCTCAGGATGATCAATGAGACATAACTCCTTGGCCCCCAGCTTTGTCAAGTAGCTGTTGATACTTCCACCACTGGTAGAACCGGAGATGAGGTCCACGCGACATTACAATCGGTACCTGTGGCTATTAGCTAGCCGAGCTCCCAAGCACTGACCTACCAAACTTAGATCTGACAATGATGAACAGTTAAAGTTTGGCATGGCTTCCTGGAATCCATGTGCCATTGTCTCCATCTCATTCAAAACAGCAACTCAAGGCATGGGTGATATGATGCAGCTGATTCATTCATAATTTCATGATCTTGGGATCCATCAGTCATCCCCATCTAATTTCCCTCCAAGAGGATCAAAACCTTCAAGTTAAATGTTTGCCTAAGCAGCAGCTGCTGACTCGCACCAAAGACTGTTCTGATAAGATGACTGTATGGAGATGTAGGTGCCTTGGTGTACCATATTCTCCTAAGCAAGGCTATAATCAAAGAACTCTTTGAAGCTGTGCATATGATCGCAAGATATGTTCTTTCTCAACAGCTGCTGAGATGGTGGCATAAAATGAACCAACCATTAACTGACACAGGCTATCAAATCTCACCTTTTTCCAGAGAAAGTGTGTCATAGAATGAACTGATTTGTTCTCAGAAAACAATTGCTTGCAGGAGTTGAATGTTTGATGATTCGAGGCCTTGGTTGCTCCTCCTTGAGAGCTAAAAGTGTCCTTTCTGAACTGTTGACAGCCACGGCTTGATGAGGATTGAAGAATGCCATTAATGCCTTGGCAAGTGAGAAGAAGGTGGTGGGGGGGGGGGGGGGGGGGGGCCTCAGTTACTCATGCTTTTTTTCATTGGATGCCATTATTTCACGGTAACCTCGTTCTTCATCAAAGGAAACTGTGCAAGTTCTTGAAGAAGACAAGAGGTTAATGGTTTTTGATTGAATTCTTCTTCTATGGTAGGATGTTGCAGGTGATCTATTAATGGAGATCCAATTCTGGGCAGGTTCACCGGGAGTGACCGGATCCCACTCTCAAAGGAAAGGACGGAGGGGTAACTTCGTAATTATCTTCAACTGCAGGGTCAATCTTTCTCCCAGTACTTGCCGTCCTTTGCGATACCCCCCCCCCCCCCCCCCCCCCCCCCCCCCCCCCCTCTCTCTCTCTGTCTCTCTCTTTCCATTTGCCATCCATTTGGGAGCGAGGGTAGGGGGGGTTGTTCTCGGCGCTGGACCGGTCCCCGCGCATCCACGCGGCTCCAACCGATCGCACGAGTCGCAGCAGAGAAGAGAGAAAGGGGAAGATCGATCTTTCTGCACGTGATTGGTTCCGGTGTGTAAAGGTGAGTTTCTGGTGGATGTTTCGGCTCGCAGTTCAGGGCGCCACCACCGAAGCCTTGATTCAAATTAAAAGCCGGCGTCGCCTGCTCCACGGCTTGAACTCTAGAACGGAGTCAACAGTTAGGGGTAAAGCTTCCCCCTTATTAAGTCTCTTATCGGTGTGCTCTTTATTATCTCCTTTCCCAGCCGGGCAAAAGTTGGGTTTTGGTTTCTTCTTAGTGTTGCTCCCCTCCTGCAGCTAGAGAGTTATCGCTTTGAGTGAAAAAGATGGCGTCTTGGTTTGGGAAAATTGAGACGATAACTGTGTCCTTATATCCGAAGCTCTTTTTGGTTTTTGTTTCTGGCTGTATTAGGTTTGATGTAAAGCTTATAGAAAGATTAGAACAGGAATCCGTCGTAGAAATTAGGTATTTTGCTGTTCCATTTCTTCTCGACGTTTGTGGAACTCACTTCGTTTGGTTGCTTTCATGGGCAAAAGGCACTGGATTTCTTGTTATCGGTTAGGTGGGCGACAAAAGCAAAAGGGGGAAGGAACAAAGAACCGCACTGTTGTGGTTCGATGTGCATGTACCCACTTGCGTCTTCACATGTCACGTTTGGTCGCTTTCTCTTATCTTTTTTCACGGCAGACCTTTTCCTTAATATCTCGTTTTTGGTGTGTTTCCAGATGTACTGGTGCTGCAACTGATGGAGAAGGTGAAAATTTTCCAACTTACCACCAGCTTGGTTTTGGTTAAAAGAGCTTGTGGTGAAAGGAAACACTAGGGGTACCATTTTATTTCCGAAGTTGACTTCTTTATTGGTCAGTTTCCTTCAGTCTGAAGAATGTCTTGTGGTAGAACAATAAGAAGTCCTGTATGGTAGGAAGGAAACTTAGCAACTTTTTGATGGCAGGACTGGAGGACGGGGAAACATTGGTAGAGGGGAAATAAATTGAGAGAATAATTGGAGGGTATGATATCCGTGGATGTCATACGTGGTGAGGAGCACTAGTGATAATTGTTTCATCAGCCAACCGGTGGTGCAGCCCTTGATCGGATTTGTGGCGGAATAAACCACCTAGAGAAAGTTGTATCTTGTATTTTGCTTCTTTTTTGGCTGTAAGAAGAAGTGAAAGGAATACCTACCTGCTTTCGAGTCATCCTTTTGGTGGACGGAGTATTCTTTAGCCAGGACTGAAGAAGATAAGGGCACAGGGGATTCAATATGTTCATGTGTGGAATTCTGACTTGACAACTGGAGGTAAAAATTGCTTTGTCCATCTCATTGTTATGTTTTCCTGATCTAATGAACAAAAGTTTGTTTGCAGTTCACTTTTCACAAGGTTTATCATTTAGGCTGGAAGAGGTCTGAATAGTTTCTGAAGTTTTCTTAGTCTGTATGCTTTTATCTGGATTTGCCAAGTTGTGTGGACTCTTTTTAATTGAATTAATCCCTGCCTGATCCAGTGCCTACAAGTTCACTTCTATTTTTTAAACATTTTCTTGGGGCAGAATAATACTTGGAAATCTTACTGCAAGTGCTTCTTGGATGGACTGGGTTGCAAAAAACCCATTCCAGTGGGATTGGGAAACTCTGGACTTATTCTGTGGAAAAGAGAGTGAAATTTATAAATCTGCACAAGAACCTGAGTTGAAGATTGAAGGTGGCATGGGTATTTGCAATGGATTTGTATGTTCATCTGGTGGTGGTGCCTCCTCTGTTCTACAATTGGGAAATCGTTCATCCAAAAGCTCCATCTCTGCATCCATCGATTCTTTGTCTAAGGCAGAAAAAGGAAATTCGGACTTCAATTATGATTCAGCTGAAAGGGCTGTTAACAGCTCAAGCAAGATTATCTTAGCAAGGGTTGAAGATTTAGGAACTTCACCTGTACCCTTGGCTGCAGGCCGCCCTAAGGAACCAGTTACTGGTTTGAAGCTTGGAAGGACCTTCTTCGAAGATGGTGGTGCAGAGAATAACATCAAGAGCTCATCTTCATCTGCTTCTATGATCTCGTCTACTGCTGTAGCTAAGAAATCTAGGGTATCTCCGCAGAATTTACAAAGCCCTAAATGCCAGGTAGAAGGTTGTAATGTTGACCTTACCACAGCTAAAGATTATCATCGCAAACATCGAGTCTGTGAAAGCCATTCAAAGTCCCCCAAGGTAACTGTAGCGGGCCGGGAGCGCCGATTTTGTCAACAGTGTAGCAGGTAAAGCTTTTTTTAGTTGTTTTGTGAAAATGAATTTAACATATGATGAAGCATTCTGGTTATATGTTACAGACCCTTTTTTGGTTATTTTTGGTCTTCTACACATCCTATCAATAAACTCATGTTACATTAAGATAAAAGCTCTTTTTCTGTTCGATATAGTCATGCTGCTTGTAGTAGTCACACCTCTTGGATGGCTATTGTTCAAGAAATACTTGCAATGTTTAAAGTGGCAGGGATCTGTTTTCTTAATAAAATGGCTAGTGAAAAGGACTAATAAATCCAGATTTGGCTATTGCAGTATAGCATTAGGGCTCTGCAGCAGCATATTCTGTGCAAGTGCTCTACTTACTGTGTTGTCTCATAGCATATATGCTGTGCTCTAGATATTTTATTACTTTATTTTCTTTCTGCAAAATGTTTTGCAATGCTTTTAGTTGATAAAGTTGAACAGCCTGAAAGTAACCTTTTGGCCATCCCAGGTTCCATGGTTTGTCTGAGTTTGATCAGAAAAAGCGAAGTTGCCGTAGGCGTTTATCTGATCATAATGCACGTCGCAGGAAGCCACAACCAGCAACAATCTCATTCAGTTCTTCAAGGCTATCTTCGTCATATTATGGTATTACCTTATTTGGCCTCTGAAATCAGTAACTTCAATTTATCTTTCTTTTAGAGAAACATGGTCTAAAGAGATGTGTTATTTTTAATTGATCTCTGATTGACAGTTTCGGTGTTTTTTAAGACAATATTTTGTGTTTTCCTGCAGTTTTCTGAAGAACTTAATCAGGCACACAATTTGGAAGCAAGAAATTAATTTTTAATTTGATTTTTCTTTCGTAGATTGGCATGGAATAACTCTGTTTCTACATTATTGGATTTGATTTTCTTACTTGCTTTACGTTAGATACATGGGTTTAGATAGGTTTATAACTTGCAGTTACTGCATGAGCACCCACAAGGAAACTTCTTCTCTTACTTGTAGACACTTTTGTATTTTAATTTTATATCCTTCTCTCCCTTCTTAGGTTATGTACTGGCTACTGCTATTTTGATGCATCCTGGTTCAGCCTAAAGGGTCTATCTGATTTTTTTTTAAAAGTTTGATTTAAGGTTTTTAGCAAGAAAAGTCTGATATGATTTCTTTTCCTCCTTTGGGTCTGTCAGTTTTGGCACCTGTAACAGCTGGATGCAGTAACATATTATTGGACCCATTTACTTGAACCCTTTCCTCATTTTCTCTTTGGTTGTCTTTTTCTAACTTAATTTGGAACTTTCAACCAGCTTCGAGCTTGTTCAAATTGATACCGCAGGTTAGTATGAAATGGCATTAACTGCAGCTTGGGCTGCTGTATTCTGCATGTATGCTGGATATGAGATGCACTACACATAGTAGGTAGTGTAAATCCAAGCCTAAGACCACACAGTCAAGTCCTTTGTCTCAAATTATGATAAAGAGCAGATTAGCAAATCTCTACAATCAGCTCCAAAAATAGCTTCCTCATTAAATGATGAAGCAACATGTGCATGCTATTTTTAGTGGAAAACTTATAGGTATCTAATACGATGTCTGAAATTGGCTGTGGGAAGAATTTTTGGAATTTGTTAAATTAATTTGGTAACCAGTCACCTCTGTAGGCGTGTATGTATCTGTGATTTCTTTCTGCTTGCAATCTGTATCACTTTGGCAATAGAATATAACACCTTTTGTTTTTTATCATATGCAGATTCTGGACATTTTCTTTTTGTTTACTTAGAGTTTTCCATTTCTCATTCTTTAAGTTGCAATTCTTTATGCTAGCTGCTTGTAGATCCCATGAGTATGTTATTTTATGTAACTAGTATGAGGCTTTCCTCTGCATATTTGACATTATTGTGATCCTGTACAGATGGTAGGCATCATATGAATCTTGTTTTTGGTGGAAATCCTCTGGGTCATGGCATGACCAGTTCACCATTGGAAGATGACCCAAGCAGCTTCAAGCTTATTCAACCTAAAGACTCTTGGATAAAGTCAAATAAAGCAGGAGACGTCAATGGGCAGCTGCAATTTTCTAGCACATGTCAAACACATAATATTTCCACCCTTCACCATGACTTGAACAGACTCTTGCCATTTAAGGGCACCACTGCCGAGGTCCTCAATCAAGGTAGCAATTTGAGGCACTTAAAAGTATGTTGAAAAAAATGAAACACGACTGCTGATTGTATTTTAGGTGACATATACTAACTTTGTTGTCTCTTTCGTGCCTGCACATTAACAAAATACGTGAAGGACCTTCTGTGGCTGTGTTTTTATTTTAAGCTTGCATGTAGAGACCATAGTAATTAAGGTTGAGGTGCTTTCTGCTTTCCTTTTTCCGTTCTTTCTTTTTTTGGACATTGGGTTTTTTTTTTTTGGGATTTGGGGGTTCGGGTGGGGGTTAAGAAGCTTGCCTGGATTATTTCAGCATTTGTAAGTATCATCTCTTCTTCAATGTATTTACCAAGTCTAGTTGTGGCTTCTTGGTTGCATGACCTTATACTACCACCAATAAATGGATATTTTTATCCACCAACTAAGCTTACTAAACTTTATATATTTTTAGATGATTATCTTTTGCTTAAAATTGCCTTGATTAGGTATTTCTGGAGGTTGGCATTGAGTTGATGGTTTGTTTCAAGATATGTCATAACTTTCATGACTCTTTGGTTAGCCGAATGTGAATTAAATTGTTCATGATAGGAGTTTACAGAAATAGCAAAGCAGTTACAGAGATAACATCAAGAATTTCTTTTTTTAGTGAATGAGGCATTTACAGAGATAGCAAAGCAGTTATACCTCAAAACTCACTTCTTACTGTGAGAAGTTACACATTCAGTGAGTGGTTTTTCCAAACGTAATTCTCAACTGCTGTTAATATCTTCTAATTCTTCCTCAAAATGAGAGCAAGCTTCTAATACTAGTCCTTGTTCTTGATAGGTGCATAGTCTAGGTTGTCAACCTTTACCCTAATTTGCATGTGTTTATCTATCAGTTTGTCATTGTGAAATAAGCTGTACACAAGAATTTTCTTCAATGATCTGTAGTTCTGTACTGTTAGTTTGATAAATTCATATTACCTTCAAATTTCACACTCTAGTTACAATTGCTTTGCATCACTTTTTTTTAGTTTTTCAATAACCAAAAACATTTCCTATATATTTATAGATCATGTATGTGTTCTAAAACTGCCAAAAGTTCTCCTTTCTTTTGTGTTTTATGTGTGCACAATGAGGGGAAGATCCTATTATTCTCTTCTATTTTGTATTTTTATCCTTAGATTGATTTCTGTAGAACTGTTTAATCATAGTGTTGTGCTGCAAAGTGACTCCATGTATACTCAGCCAACATTTTCAATATTCATGATTTTTTGTCTGTATCAGCCAAAAAAATATCATGTCCACATTGTGCTGAAGCCCAAAAGCAGGATATCGGTGCCTGTTCAAAGCCACAGTTTTTAGCTGGTTCCTGTAATTTCACTCCTTATATTATATGTAATCGTAGCAGACTCTATCTTCAGTTAACTTTGTAGATTGTGCTTAACAGGTCTGGAAGCACCTGTTTTTGCTTCTAGTTTGGGTGGAGCACCGGATCTTCGGCGTGCTCTCTCTCTTCTGTCAAATAATTCTTGGAGTTCAGCTAACCCAGGACCAAGTTCTAATGTCAAGTTTGTGAACACTCATCCTGCAGCAAATACAATTGATTCAACTGCAGGGTTTCTGCAGGTTGAGCAGCCTATCGGACCACAATCAACAATGTTGCCATTCAACCTGCAAAACCATAATGGTCAGTTCCAGGAGTTTCAGCTTCTCAAAGCACCCTACCAGGCTTCTTTCTTTGACTTCACACAGATCCACTGATGTCTGCGATCTGATGGTCATGGCATCGGCTTTGAATCCAATGTCAGTCTTCTACCCAGATACTTCCTGGTTTATGTGCTACAAATTCAGCATCATTCTCACTTGCTGATACTTATGTTTATCAGGCGATACTTCTGCCTGTCCAATATGTTCTCGCTGTCCTTACCGGACTGATCAACTCCAGATGCTTGCAATTTCTTACCAATAATCCTTCTGTGCCGTTGACTTTGATACCATCATCTGATGAATGATCTTAACTTTTAGGCTTCCTTTCCCTTTCTTGCTGGAAATGCAAGCATGTCGATCTCATCGCATCTCATTCCTTGGCAAATTATTGTGTCGTCAAAGAAGCTTTCTCTGCACCGTCGGTTAAGAATCGGGTGCACTTTAATAAGTGAAGTTTCTTTTAATCTATTTATGGTTACTATTACTCAATGATGATGATTGATACAAAATTTTCATAATTGAGCATGTCTGATACTCCACTCATGTTGATGCTTTGCTACTTCTGATACAGTTTCATTCTTGGTGAATGGCATTGAAATATTTTGGTCCTCCAAATCATGATGTTTCTTGTTAAGGTATATATATATATATATATATATATATATATATATATATATATATATATATATATATATATATATATATATATATATATATATATATATATATATATATATATCGTTGTTATACTCTTCTAGAGTGTATAAATCTTTGTGAACATTAAATGTCATAAGCCTCCCTCTTTCAGTTCAATATCTTGCAGAAAGAAATGGGTGCATATTGTGGATTGTAATCTATAGAGGACTAGAAAAATAACTTGAACAAAGTATATATTATAGAAAAGAAAATACTTGTGGAATCAACCAAACCTCTTTCCAAAGTCAAAGTCAAAATGTCTCATGAATTTTATGATTTGGCCTGAAGTCAACAATCTATTGCAATGGTCAAACATAGTATAAAGAAAATAAAAAGGCAACGAGACGCAAAGGGGATTCAAATCACTCGCGTACTTCTCACGCGGCCGATCCATCGTTCGGCGCTACTCAACTCCCGCAACCATTCGTCGCGGTCTCCCATTAGATCACGAAGAACCGTCCGTCGGTGATTGCATCGTACGGTCTTCCCCTTTATAACACCGCGCCTTGCCTGCGTCTCCGGTTACCTTATCAAACGCCGCTCGAAAGACCTCGTTTGCTATCGCTTCTTTCCTTGCGTAGGTGCGTGCCGCTGTTCTCTTGCTCTTATTCTTCTTCTTGTGCTTCTCGATTAAGTAAGTGCACGTTTCTCGCTCAATCTCTTGGTCGTAGTATTCCGGATGTTTTCACGAATTAAACCGATTAATGTGTAAGGAAGCAAAGATGATGCTTTCGTGTGTTTCGATCTCCTCCGAGAGATGTAATGGCTTCAAAAAGATGCATTTTTTTGTTAGATAATGGTTCGAAAGGTTCAGAATCAGGCCGTGATTTCTTACCCTCCGTTTTACCCCTTTTCAAGTACGTCTCATCTATGATTGTTGATGAAACCCTAAGAAAAGGTTATAGTAAGTGTATTACGAAGCCCATACTGTCCCTGATCCAGTAAAGTAAATCTACTGTTCCATTGCCTGAAACTTGGATTTGAGGATGCTTCTTCATGTCTATGAATGCTCTCCATAACATCTAATGCATTGAGAATTCTTCTCGTTTGCCGTCGTCATTCCTATATGGTGTTGGTTCATCGCCACTAGAAGTTCGATATTTCAATGAATGCAAGATTGAATCTTTAAGCTTAATTGCTGGTAGGAACCTTAGAGATTTCAAGAGGGTGAAATCATGTCTGGAGGAATAGCACGCGGTCGTCTTGCGGAAGAACGCAAAGCGTGGCGTAAGAATCACCCCCATGTGCGTTCTCTCTCTCTCTGCATTATCATGTTGTGGGTTTGCATCAGCATTCATTTATTCTGCGTACATTCTAATGGTGCCAATGTCGGTAGGGTTTTGTGGCCAAGCCAGAAACATCAGCAGACGGTACTGTGAACCTGATGGTATGGCATTGCATCATCCCTGGCAAGCAGGGGGTAAAGTCTAATCTCCTACTCTCTCTCTCTCTCTCTCTCTCTCTCCGTGTGTGTGTATATATATATAAATATATATGTATGCTTGAGTTAATCTTTCTAAGAGAGATTATATATTTGGTAGGATTGACTTCTTTTATTAAGTTGGTAATGAAGATGGCAGAATGCTGCAGCAACCCTAAGGTTTAGCTTTGAGAAGTTATGATATCTCCCTGGTGTTATCATAAAATAGGACTCTTTAAAAGACTTAATAAAAAATTCAAGCATCTTAATAGGCACAATGTTGTCTTTGTTGAAACATCATAGTGGTTAGTGCGTTTTTACACAAATAATGAGTCTCATATTCAAATCCATGCTTGAACATCTTGTATGCTATTTAATGTAATGTAATGATTTTTTTTTTCTTTTAAATAGATGCAATATTAAAAAATAATCAAATAGTAAAGGATTTTATACAATACTCAAAAGTGCAATAGTTTAAGATGTAAAGTCATCGATACTATTTTATGTTTATTTATTTACATTTGAGCTATATATCTGAGCCAGAATCTTGTTGTTTTCTTGTAATCCCAAATCTATTTGCATTGCAGACTGATTGGGAGGGTGGCCACTATCCTCTAACGCTCCATTTCAGCGAGGACTACCCCAGTAAACCACCCAAGTGTAGATTCCCACATGGCTTCTTCCACCCAAATGTGTATCCTTCAGGAACGGTGTGCCTCTCGATTCTCAATGAAGACAGCGTAATCCGCACGCTCTTACTCCCCCCCCCCCCCCCCCCTTCATTGGCGCTACCATCAGAAACAAGTGCTTTTGACCTGTTCTTTGTCATCTGCAGGGGTGGAGACCAGCCATAACGGCGAAACAAATACTTGTGGGGATACAGGACTTGCTAGATCGGCCGAACCCTGCCGATCCCGCTCAGGTTGATGGCCATCAGCTCTTTATTCAGGTCATGGCTTCTTCCAGGCCTTGTGATTGCACTCGTTAGTTTTGTGATTCTGATGTAGGAAAGCTAACAAGCCTATGAAACTTGCAGGATCTATCGGAGTACAGAAGACGTGTTCGACAGCAAGCCAAGCAGTATCCCGCTCTTATCTAGTCTTTCCAGTTCCTTGTTATCATCCTTGCTTCTCGATATGATAATAATGTGGCGACATAACCTCCTAAATGCATATAGCCTAATATTCTATGGATGTCTGGTTCATCAGGATTTACGTCAAACAGGTTGAATCTGATCCATATTTCGCCTTGCTGTTGCTGTCCATGAATTCTGATGTGTTCAAAAAAAAAAAAAAAAAATAGCTGATTGGTATATGTTGCACTCTAAACTTATTTCATCACGAAAGAAAGGCACTCGTCCACGATATTTAATCGATGAAGAACTTGAGGTATTTTTTTACCTTTAAATGTCTTAAATTTAGCAAAGGTGATTTTGAAATTCTTTAAATGACAGAATACATACTCATTTAAACCCGTCGGTCCGGTTCGATCCATATGCTATGCGCCACAACAAACCCGGTTCAAACCACGTACCCGTACAAGCCCCCACCTCAGTTTTTACGACAACAAAAAAAGACCTCCCACCATACTTACTCTGAATGGTCGTTGGAAGGAATGATGTCATGGGTCCCACGTGAACTCCACCGTCCACGAGGTAACCGGGTTGGGTCAGTCGCAATCGGGTATGGAACTTGTTGCATAGCCTAGAGTATACCAACCCCCAAGTAAAGGGGAGAAGGAAGAGTGGTCAATTGTCTCCGAGGAAGGAGAAAAATTGGAGAGCATACCTGAAATGATGGAGAGCCACACGGTTGAGGAGTTCACCATTTGAGGGGAGAGCAAATTGTAGCTGAGAAAAACGATCAACCATTCTTCTTCTTCTTCTTCCTTTCCAGCAGTCTGAAAACTGGATCAAACAATCCAAGAAGTTGAGCAACAGAGGAAGAGATATATATATACATAAGAGAATGTATACTCACAGGAGCAGTGGGCGTCTAGAACAAATGCATGTCGATGCTGCATCTCCATTGGTGGCAGTGGCCATTGACAAGGACAAAGGAAGCCAGAATGCTCTGAAATGGGCAGCAGAAACCCTTGTCACCAGAGGCCACACCCTCACCCTCATCCACGTCAACGTTAGGAGCCACTCAAGTTAGTACACATCTTCCTCCCCACCTTTGATTCTCAAGCATGCATTCATTTTCTTGATCCGGCAAATTTTTCATGTAGTACAGCTTCGGGCCAAAAGAATGCCGGTGGTTGCATACAACCAATGGATCATCATACAAAAGAACTCCTCCTTCCATTTCGCTGTTTCTGCACACGTAAAAATGTGCGTACCAACTTTTATTTTGCCCCAGCTGATGGCTTATTCTGAAAAATAACATAAATGCAGTATATTTGCATGAACACTAATTTTTCTTTCATCATATTCTTGATCACTTCCATGTTGGAAAATGTATAGTTTGGCAAGTTCTAAAAATGGTGCTAACAGTTACATTACAAGGATGTGGTTCTGGAAGGCCATGATGTAGCTAAGGCTATAACCAAATTCGTTTCACATGCTGCCATAGAGAAGCTGGTAGTTGGTGCTCCATCAAAGGGTGGACTTATGAGGTGATTAATAACATTTACTTGCATTTTTTTTCAAATCAAAATATTTTTGCTTGAGTGATAGCGTACCTTGTGTCGGCCTTACTCTTGTTCCTCCTCAGGAGATTCAAACATCACGATATCACTGCCAATATCACAAAGGGGGCACCTGATTTCTGCACCGTTTTTGTAATAGCCAAAGGGAAAGTATCAGCCATGAAGAATGCCACACGACTAGCTCCAATTGTTTCTCCTCTTCGTGATCAAATTCAAAGCCAAGTGAGCCTCAAGCCTAATGCAATGTCTCATCACTTCTTGCTTGGTTCAGAAGGTGCATTTTGACTCCCAACTGCTCTTTTTCCCTCTCCTTCCCCCTTTTATCAGGTACCTCATTGAATAGAATAGCAAACTCTTGCAGCGACAAGCGACGTAGCTTCCGACATTCACAGCCTGCATCATGAAGATTCGATCAAGTAAGAATAGTTTAGTGATGCAAAAAACATGAAAGAACTTTTTCACCTAAAAAACATGCAAAAAACAGGTCACCATATGCCAAGGTGCAGCGGGGTTCCAGCACAAAGTCATATGCGGATACTTCATTCACTGACACTGACATATCATTTGTGAGCTCGGACACTGATATATCATTTGTCAGCTCTGGAAGGCCAAGCAATGAACGTAGTTTACCTCTAAGGTTATCAAGTGGATCAGAAGGTATTGATAACAGCTTTGAGATGGTGCGAACATCACATAAGTCGGTGGATCCGTACTTAACCAGAAATGAGAGTAGTACTGGAACATCATGGTCATCACAGACCATGGTAAGCACAGTCTTGAATAAATCTTGTGACGTAAAATTCTCCTAAAAGGAAGTGTTTGATGTCAACGAATAGAGTTTCCTTTTACTTGTTTTCTAAAGCAATTCCACCTGCAGGTAACTACTATTTCAACTAAGGAACTCCATTAATTGACTTGCAGGAAGATGTAGCAGAAGAGATGAAGAGGCTGAGGCTAGAACTCAAGCATACTATGGACATGTACAACAAAGCGTGCAAAGAAGCACTCACAGCTAAACAAAAGGTTAGATACCTCCATATATTCTCAAACTTCATATTCGTTTGGCATCTGATGAGCTTTTCCCCTAAACATAATGCGCTGCAGGCGATGGAGCTCCAGAGTTGGAAAATAGAGGAGGAGAAGAGGTTATATGAAGCACATATGGCAGAGGAAGCTGCCATGGCGATGGTGGAGAGAGAAAGAGCTAAGTGTAGGGCAGCAATAGAAGCAGCTCAAGCTGAGCACAGGCTAGCAGAGCTAGAAGCACAAAAGAGAATAGATGCAGAAATGAAAGCAATTAAAGAGGCTGAGGTGATGAAGAAAGCACTAGATTCCTTGGCACATGCAGATGTGAGGTACAGAAAGTATGCAATTGAGGAAATAGAAGCTGCCACAGAGTACTTTGCAGACCATCATAAAATTGGAGAGGGTGGTTATGGTCCTGTCTATAAGTGTTATCTGGATCATACGGCAGTTGCCGTTAAGGTTCTACGTCCAGATGCAGCTCAAGGCCGGTCACAGTTTCATCAAGAGGTATGCAACATAATGAAATTTGACAGGGAATGTGTGAATGGAGATTTTAACAAAACATAAGCATAATCACCAATATACCTTATAGTATTTGCCTCACAACTAATAGAATGGAAACAAGAGGGTAATGTTACAAACCAACATCTTTTCTAAAATTAAATTCATGCTTACCTTTGATTGCACAGGTTGAAATACTGAGCTGCATTAGGCATCCAAACATGGTTCTGCTTCTAGGTGCCTGCCCGGAGTATGGCTGTCTTGTGTATGAATATATGGCTAATGGAAGCTTGGAGGACCGCCTTTTCCGGAGGGGAAACACACCTGTAATTCCCTGGCAATATAGGTTTCGAATTGCTGCTGAGATTGCCACATGCCTCCTCTTCTTACACCACAAGAAGCCAGAGCCACTTGTTCACCGAGACCTCAAGCCTGGAAACATCCTTCTTGACAAATACTATGTGAGCAAGATCAGTGATGTTGGTCTAGCCCGGCTTGTTCCCCCATCAGTTGCAAACAGTGTCACACAGTGCCGCATGACCTCCACAGCTGGAACATTCTACTATATTGATCCCGAGTACCAGCAGACAGGCATGCTTGGTGTGAAGTCTGACGTATACTCTCTTGGGATTCTGCTGTTGCAGATTATAACAGCAAAGCCTCCCGCAGGGCTAACACACCATGTGAGTCATTCAATTGAAAAAGGAACATTTGATGAAATGTTAGATGCAGAGGTAACTGACTGGCCAGTTGAGGAGGCTCAGCACCTTGCTGAAATAGCACTCAAGTGCACAGAGCTGAGAAGGAAGGATCGACCAGATCTTGAAAGAGTTGTGTTGCCAGAACTAGAGAGGCTAAGATCTCTTGCAGAAGATAGCATGCTTTATTCCACCATGCCAAGCAGTACTCGTAGTCATAGTCCATCCATCCATAGTCGAGTTTCCCCACAGGTTGGTTGATAATAAAACCAAAATAGATAGTGAGTGTATTCATATTAAGAAGAATTAAAGAAATGCCTGTCTACAGAACAATAAAAAAACATAGGTGTTATGTTTGCTCTAGCTGATGTATCATCTTTAAAAAACATAACTAATTGTTTGATGCATTAATTCTATAACACATTGCTATAAAACAAGGCAACAGAACTAACCACCAAGATATGCCTCTGCAAATTGAGAAGTATAACAGGACTATCAACACTGACATGATAAAAACTGGCAAAAGGTCTAACATGAATCTTCAAAAGAGAACGATGCTGCTAGTCACTAATTAGATTTAGAACAAACATGAAAAAGAGCATTGCAATCAAACAAGCAAGTTTTACAATTTGTTGTGATTATTTTGTCTGGTTTTTCCCGATTGATTTGTCCTCTTGGCCCCTCTTTTGCTCTTGAAAAAAAGGTTGAGGCTTTTATGTTTGTTCTGTGGGTGTAGTTTTTCCCTCCATAACTGGAGTATCATTTTCTTATAGATTGCTTTCTGAGTGGCACACTGATTATTCTAGCCAAAACAACATGAGATAAAAGGCCCTATAAGTGAACTTTTCATGATAATATATAAATTAACTTGGATGAGAAAATCTTGCAAAACAACAGAATGAGGAAGCCTGCACTAATCATCTCAATACTTTTTTGCCAGGATATCGTCAGCGATTCACTAACGATACAATCTGGTTATGAAAGTTCAAGCGAATCATCCACAACAGGACGATGATCAAATGTTGCATGAGAAGATGGGTGATAACATGACTTATCTGTAGTTCCCACCACAATGATTAGCAAACTGCTACTTTGATAAGTGAATCAACTTTTCTTTTTGGTTTGTGCAGGTAAGTTTGTGACCAAGCTGCCTAAGCTGGTCTTATATAGCCAAAGTTAGTTTCCATTAGTAGAATCAGTAAGTTCTTCAATGCAGTAGCTACAAGCAACACGTAAGACTAGAGTGCTTCAAGCAGAATTTGCTTGATGCAGTACAACCTCCAAAATGAGGCAGGCAGAAGTTTCAAGAAAAACTTGTGGCAACAGCCAATTAGTTTGTAGAAGCATATACTGGAATTTTTTTCTTTTTTATTTTCTAGTACCATATTTTACAAGTTTTACCAGGTTTTACAGGGAAACATTTAGTTCATAGACATCTCTGCTGAATATATTTTTTTATGCCAAGCCTTCACCAGTCAGTCAACAACTGCTACTGTCTGAGCAAATCAACAGCTCTAGTGACAACATATTTCTGCAAACATTAATGTCTACCTTAATATTAAATGTAAAGAGTTCTTCTGAGCAAGATATTCATTTTCACTCAGATAGTAATGTTTGTAAAATTCCAAGATTCTTGAAATGACTACTTATTGTGTTGGGAAACTACAATTATCCTAGTTAAAGACACGAAAATGTTATGCTATCTTTAACCAGATGCAAAGTACACAAACTAGACTATCCCACTCCAGTCAGGAACTCTCTGTTATGCACATCCGACAAAGATCAGTTTAGTTGTTCATAGTATAAATTTCCTTACTACATACAAGACACATCAGTATTCCTATGTGTTTTGCTAGACATGTCCCACATGATTTTGACTTGCAAATTTGGCAAAAGAATTGTCAGTACTAACACTAGCAATTTGACTGCTATAAAAAGAATGAATTCACCATTTCATTTGAATCATATTGCGATGGCAAAAAATACAGAATGATAAATACCTGAGCTGTGTGCTCCTCGTTTACTTGCTACATGAGTATGTGAAGCCCATGGTGATTGGTGAATTTCCACCCTCAAGCACTGAGTTAATTCACCTCATTATAGATGTTCTGGTTAACAAGTAATTATTATCTTCTAGGAGATCATCAATGCATATCTTCAATGATTCCATAAAATGATCATGTGCTGTTTCTCCTGAGAAATTGTTAGCAGCCTTGAATATGTCTACTCCATCCTTCAGGACCCTAATTTTTATTTTCTATTAATCACATACCTGACCAGATGAAACTATTAAAGTCATATCTAGTTCGTATTTTCTATTTTTGCATCTAGTTATTCCTTTAGCCTCAAAGTCATGCACTTTCTTTTGCTCTACAAAATCCTTAACTTGGATGTGCACCAGTTTTGTCAAGATAGACATTCTTGACATTTCCACATCCTAATTATCATTGCCAGTGCAATAAATTTGTAGGCTCCTTCTGGTTTTCATAGGAAAACAGGCTTACATAAGAGCTGCAATTTCATCAGCAACCAAAACACTGAGAAATTGATTCTGCAAAGCTTTTCAAGAAGATGCCAAAACACCAAGAAATATATTACAATGGACCCTCGTAAAGTCCATACAAACCACCTTTGACATTTTTTGATAATCTTTTTTACTCATTTGCCAAGTATTAATATTTGTCGCTCATCCTGTTCCTTCTAATACAACTAAGAGAGTTCATATGAAGCAAAGACAACTTTTGAGACCACCAAAATTGTTTAGTCTTCTTATATACTGAGCCTTGATTCTAAGCTATTATATAAGCATTTTTCCCAATTAAACTAAGCAACAAGTGAGGCGATCCTGCATTAAGTAAAATTCCATGTGATATAGAAGACACTGAATTTAATAGTGAAATTAAAAATAGTTAAAAAAAAGATCGGAACATCTATAATTTAGTACAAGTTGAAGTATAAAAAGACTGATACCTGCTGATAACACGTCTGTGAATCTACAAGCACAGAAAAAAAAAGTGTCAAAGCCTTATCTTTATCACACTAGCTATAAGAATAACGTGCCATTTAAAGCATTTAATACTGCATTGTAGACATGAAAATAACAAAACTTGTTCTACTTTGTAAGGTTTCAATATTCAGTTTTCTTATGTGATTTATATTTTCTCCTGACCACATTCCAAAATATCTCCATTGGAGGCTTCCCTCCTGTTCTACCCTTTCTTCTTCCAATTACTAATATTTTTGTACCGCGTCATAGAGTAGTGTTATGGAGTTGTGAGGTCAAGCATCAAACGCAGTTGATGTGGATCGGTCAAAGCAAAAGAGGAAGAAAGGGAAATCACTCGGCGAATCGCGTGGGAAATGAGGCCATGCGCGAATTCCCCGGGCGGAAGCGCACCGCAAAAGCTAGTCTTTTCGTCGGGCTGTGCGAGCTGCTCGCTGACGATGAGGTCTCCCGCTCGCCGACGGCGAGGTGACCGAGGAGCGTCAGCGGCGGCGCCGTCGGCCTCGGGATCGTGGCAGCGATGAGCGTCCCCGCCGCCCGAGGCTCGCCGGCCCAGTCCGACCCGATCCCGATGAGTTCGGCGAGGGCCGCGGCCAAGCCGAGGGAGGCGGAATCAGCGGGAAAGGAGGATGAGGAGGCGCCAGAGATCTACAAGTGCGTGATCTGGCACGTGGGAGCAAACCTCGCCAGGAAGATGGTCTACTTTGAGGAAGGCAGCCTCTTCTGAGCCCCTGCCGCCGCTGCCAATGGGGCGTACTTCAGAGCTGCTGCGTTATATTGCTTTCTTCTCTGTGCCCCTTCTTTGGAGCTCGTGAGTAAATAGTTTGGCAATTTTGAGGCTATCTGATTTTTTTTTGTTTGTTTCAAATTTAAGAATAAAAACTGTGGCAACTGATGCTTGAATCATTTTTTCCTCTAATATTGTTCCCACAAACACGTGTTTTTATGGTTGCAATTAAAAAATAAAAAGGTTAAAAACTGACAACTATAGCATTCTCCTTTGGAGAAAAATCAACCAAACTTGTTTTAACAATTACAACAAATAATTTAAAGATTAGAGAAAGAAGATGTTGCCATAACTGTTCCATGTGAGAATCTATCTAATGCATTCCATCAGTTGTCAATCTGTAATAAGTTATGGTTATTTTATTCAATGTAGTATAATATGGTGATTGGCGAGATCTGTCAAATATGTTTTGTCATATGTAATAGATTTAAAAGTAATGGGTTTTCTTTTTCAGATGATAAAGCGAGGGCTTGTCAGCAATTAGCCTAAGGGGTGGGATCAATATGTTAAAAAAGCCCTACTGGCTAATGTGGTCTTACTTGCAAGCAACATTTTTGTGAGCTTAGATGAATAAAAGCTTGTCATTCAGGGAGTCCCTTTATTGATCAAGATTCTAGGCTATATTCACTATTTATATTTTGCAGCAAAAGATTTGGAAGTGTAATTGAAATGGTTTACCTGCAATGCTAATATATGATGAGGTTCTCCAACTTGAGCTTGCAGCAGCTGTTCCTACTCCCACCTCATGTCCCAGCCCAATTGGTTGCAAGATCATGTAGGATGCACAAGTCTTGGATGGAAAAATTAGAGCTAGCTGGATGACATACGGCTCAAAGAGAATGCAGCTTTATCTTGCACATACAAAAGGTACTACATTCAAATTAATAGACTACTAACTACATGTAGAACATTTAGAATCTATGTTTGCAAGAACAATCTTTCCCAAGTGCATTTACATGAAAGAAAACATAATTCTAGGGCCAAGAAGTCATCTACATTCAAGTATTGGTAACCAATAATTTGAACATCCATAATTCTAGTGCTATAATACATAAGCACCAAAGGTAGATTAGATTAACAATCCACCAGCCAGCTTGGAACTCCAACTTTCTGTAAACCGCAGTGCATTCCGTACTGACCTTAGATTCACAATTATGAGCAAGAATAGTACTCAGGTCACGTATCTTTTCAGATAGGATTTTGTGAGCACTTAAGAATGTGGTGATATGTACATGCCAGTTCCATCACAGTAGAATGCAAGATCCATTTAGTGAACATTCAATCTACCAAATGGAACTCTATACACATTATAGAAAATTATGAAAGCATATTGGTAACTAACAAATCCTGAACAATGTTCTCTTCATCGGTCATACAGCAAAATGTTTGGATATCTACGATATGACAAGGTTATATTTCATATGCTATATATCAAAAGATAATCCATAATGCAAAACCACAACTATTCTTTGAATACGAAAGATCAAGGACTGACAAGAAACCTATGTACTCAACCAAACAGTAGCAGCAAATTTAGACAAAACACTCGAATAACAGGGAAACAATGTCCTCGTCCGCTAGAAATAAAAGGCCCATGATATGCAGTTCTTGCTGAATACATCCCTAATTGTAGTACATTAACTGCTGAGCAGATGAAAGACTGGAATAACCATCATACATTGCCTGTGACCCACCACCGGACATGAGCCCTACAGAAGGCTGTGCAGCAAGGCCATGTTGACCAGCCATTGGTCCAGCAGCAACCTGACTCAAAGCAAGCTGACGCTGATAAGCCAAGAGCTCAGCAGCTGTAAAACCTTGGAGACCTGGTGTTGGTAGAAGCTGAAAAGGTGGCAGAGGAGGAGGTAGTGGGTTGGAAGCCGTCCCTGGGGGAGTTGGCTTAGTTCCCCAAGAACACTACAAGAGATGCCAGAATGAGACAATGTTAACGTACAGGTATAACCCAAAGCTAAACCAGATTTAGCAGAACATGAGAAACAAGTGCCTAAGTCTCTGAATTGAGGAGTTTACTTTCATTGATTTCCCACATACTATCCTTCCATTTGCCATTTGGATGGCCAAAGCAGCTTCTTCATGTGTACGATATCTGACAAATCCAAATCCTTTATCCCTCTGTATCCGCACTTCCTCAATTACGCCAGCACCTAAAATATGAAATTGGCGGTGAAGCTCAACTTGTGATACCTGAGATGTCCATTGCCAGATGAATGGTTTGAGAACTAAAAGTAAAACTAAACAAACTGTATGACGGTGTGGACTAAAAAGAAAAAGAGGAGCAACAAAAGTACTTGTCAGAGATATCAAAATCTATAAATTTAAGGAGTTACCTCATGGGCCAGGTTACCAACATACACAGTTGTGTATGCAGGATTATTTTCAGGGGCCATTTCATTTGAATTCTCCTGGCCTCCTTCTGCTACAAACAAACAATACAATGTTAACTTTCTTTAAATTGTGTAGTATATCTGCCTGTTTGTATATAATATGCTTCAGAAGATAAGTCAACTCTTACTAAGGAGAAATTGGACAACAAATGGACAAACAAGAACCTATTAACTTTAAGTCTTATGCCTAGTTAGCTAGTTCACCTGGATTGCTACTTCCCTCTGTCAATACAACAGCATTCTGATTGTCACTCTGCTGTTTGTCTTCGCCAGTAGTCTTGGTTGCCCAGTTGCACCGTATTTGTCTACTTCCAAGCCATTTACCTGGATGATAGGGTTTCTATGTCAACCAAAGCAAATCTAACAAACATAAATACTGAAATGACAGAAGCACTGAGCCCAACCTTACCAGTCATATCATTGATGGCATTCTGTGCATCCTGCAAAGAACATATGGCAACTAAGGACATCTGAATTAACACTATCAGGAAGGAAGTTGCCTTTTCCATTTATGTTTTAATGATCAGTATAAGACAAGAAATTACTAAGAAACAAACAACTCCAGAACATAAAATAACACCAACACCCCTCTATCAATTAAATCTGAATTTCTGTTGATACTGTCTTATAGCTGAACTGGCAGATAATTCAAAATTTATTGTGAACATCACTGATTTATCTTCAGGTCACTAAACCACTAGTGGCCAGTAATACCCGAGCAAATATTAGGAAAAGAAAATATTCTCAAGCTGTTAGGCTAACCAACACAACTTGTTGGAAATAAATCAAAAAAAGTAAACTAAGAAAGGCAAGTCAACTTGGTAGGGAAGTTGACCACAAATACATTCATAAGCAATATACCTGCTGATTGCGGAAAGAGACAAAGCCAAATCCTCTAGAGCGCCCCGTTTTGTTATCCCACATTACCCGTGCATCCCTGAACATCATAGTTAACATAAGCCATAGTAGAAAATATACCTCCAAATAACAAAAAGGAAATAATCATTGTTAAACTTAAGCTTTCTCTTCAACAGGCAACACTTGGCATGATAATTTCTTTTTTATGAAGTTAAACAGTTTGTCAATATGAATCATAAGATACTACAACAGTTCAGATAATGTGAGTGACTTACGAACAACTGCTGTATGCTGAGAAACAAGCAAAAAGTGTTGCATCAGTGACCTCCGAACTTAGATCTCCAACAAAAATATGGAAATGTCCTGCTCAAGACAAAAAAATATGTGAAACAGATTATAGGCAACATGCTTCAGAGGGTGTACTGTTGAACCTACAATAGGAAATTAATAAGATGGTATACGGGAGTTTCTACCAGATGTGTCTTCCCTTTGACCACTAGCGTATGCCCAATTCACCTTAATTGCTTGACCATATCTGCAGATGTACAGATTTGAAACTAAAATTGTGGCAGATCAATTCAGCAGGGAAAAATTACGTCATGCATATTCAAGATTTCTTACAGCTGTCGCCCATGCAGTGACATGATAGCAAGAGCTGCTGACCTCCGATCATGGTAATCAACAAATCCAAACGACGACTACAAGACAGAAAATTACATCTGAGTATTTTTAGTCAACAAACATTTTTTGTTTGCTTCACATGCTTGACCATCAGCGAGCTGCTACATGTGATCAATATAGCAATAAACAGAAGCAGATAAAAGCTACTACTTTAGAGGATATTTTATTGTCCAGGTCCATCAGAGGCAACTGAGGTCTCAAGACTTGCATATTTAGGACGCCTACATGGATTAACAAAGTAATGATAATGTAAATTTATATTTCATTCCATCCGTATGCATAACACCATGAGACTCAACAACCAAAAGTCCTAAGCTGACACTTGAAATGACCAAGAAGTCAATAAAACATATGCAATTTAAACATCATGGATGAAGAGTTCTTTATCATATCCTTGATTCCAGCCTAAGCCCCAAAAGTCAATTAAGTTTAACTGTCTGTTGAATAAAGTAGAACTAGGATAATTAGCTTCCACATGACATTATGAGTAATGTCTCTGGGTGTAATGTCAAAACAGGGAGGAGTCCCTTGTTCCAGGACTATCATGCATACTATGTGTAGCTGTCTGAAGTGCGATAAGAACTTTAAAATATTGGTGTTAACTGTTTACCAGTATCCACCTTATAAGACAAGGTTGAACACAATGAGTGATAGCATCATGAGTCAGCATTTGACTCGTGATTATGAATAAAAAGGGTAGTGAACTGTTAGAAGGATGAGAGCCATGATAATGATAATTTATCTAATGTTTCTTAATCTATCTAAGAATATCTCTTGACAATCAACCAATACATACCAGCGTGCACCTAATCATGTGCCAAGGCAAGTTGATAAGCTAAGTTGCGCCCAAGATGTCGCTTATGCACCATGCTGTATTAAAACTTTCAATATTTGGCATTAATATGTTGTAAAATGCACCTGCTAGGGCCTGCAAGCACCAAAGAGTTATGGTCATTGGACAAGCAGGATGATATGAACCACCACCTATAAACCGGCCCTAGAAAATGGTCAATGGATTTATATTGTTACGTTTTTTAATATATTTTCTTTCTGTTTTTATTTTTAGGTCAAGTTTAGAGTCATATTTTGAGTTGTATTCTTATCATTTAATTCTTATGTTAGTCGTAGGGAAGGTCAGGAAAATCTTACACTATTGGGGGTCACGGTTAGAGAGCTCCAGATGTGATTTTAGATAACATTTTGTGAGGTTTCAAAATTTCCAAAAAAAAAAAAAAGGGAAACTCCTCGTATATCTTAAGTACAGCATATTGTAAGCCTACATTGTACATCATGAGAATGGTAATCTTTTTTATGCAATAATATAAATTCCTTAGTTGCATTAATTACCTTTTTTCTTCTTGTTTCTAGGATGCCTGCTCTCCTCAAATTGGAGAAAGTCTTACAGGAGAGCCATATATAATGAATTGATACTAGAGTGAAGCAATCTTCTATCATAAACTTCACCACAATGATGTCTACAAAGTCCATGGAGTTCTACACAGCAACCTGTCATTTCCTCTACATATTAGATGCCACCTACAAACAGATCATATCCATACTACAGATATCTCCAGTAAAATGGTTCAGTTTGTGAATTATTTTTTAATTATCTTCCGGAATCATAGTGCCCTGAGGCAATTTTTTCATATACCTCCATATGAAACAGCTCCAAGTATTTTTCTGGGCTCCCTTTAGTGACCAATAGTTAGGAACTATTAGTATAGTGCACCCAACTAATATTGTACAATTTCTACACAGTACAAATGTATACTTTCAGGAGTATCTAATAGGAATCACTGACAAAGAAGCTATCTTAAGTTTCAGATAAAATTAACCTAAATATATATATATGAATCTGACTTTTTGTCATTGTTTTCCATTTAGTAACAGTAAAACAGTAGTAACACATATGAAAAAGTGAATACAGAGTAAAATATTAGAGAAGAAATGGCAAAGGGGTCCTTCAGCTACCTTCTGTGCACCAAAATAATATGTGAATCTTGTTCAGCAGAACCCAGCTATTTAAAGAGATGTAACCATGCAAACATGTTGCACTTTTCTATGACTTTTTTAGATAGCTAATAAGGAAAGTAAGAGCTATAGATTTCCATCCAGACCCAATTGCTAAAGAGATTCCACTAAAATAAAAGTAAATCCATCAATAAGCTCCAATTCTAACTCAAAGATTTCCAAATCTAGCTCAAATCATTGACCAACAAATATAGTCAAACAACCGTCGATAGGTCAAAAACCTAGTTTGAACTGAAATGGTAAACAATATAATTTTAAGAAGCTGGCTTAGAGTGATCAAATATGTCACTGGATCCAAACATATGTTGAACCCATCATTTTACAGGTCTAAATATCTTATTAACTAAAGTAGACAATAATATAGTGCAGGTTACAAGTTAACTATCTGTTCAACATGACAATTGCATACCGACGACAATGAGCATGATTTTGAATTTTCACTCAGAAATAAGTGATGCAGAAATAACAAGACTTTGTGACTTCAGTAAACATTAAGATTCAGTGGTATCTGCAAGAGCACAGATGATGGCTTGTTGTCTTTGGGATAACTGCTCTGAGAGTTTTGATCCAGAAATGAACCTTTTCTTTTCTGATGAGTTTGCATCCTTCAAGTGGACCAAAACTTTGAAAAACTTCAGCCAGTAGGCTCTCTGTTACATTTGGATGGATATTTCCCACATACCTAATAATTGCAATCAGAAAATCAGTAATGAAATTAAAGTAGCTCCAACTACATGGAACAGTTATGAATATTAAGAATAAATAACATCCATGTATGTAACAATAAAGTCCTAGTGCACAAAAATGTCTATTAAGAAGAAATGGGAACTCATGACAGACGAGACAAGTAATCTGGATATGATCATCAACTCCATTCTATACAGTGCACAATTACTATTATAATGGCATTCCTATGTCATGTTTGTAGCAAGTGGCTCTGGAAAATGAATGGAAAAGAAAGAAGTGCAAACGGGGAAAGAAAAAAAAACAAACAAACTATACACTCACACACTGCGGCATGTGGATGGATCAAAACCAGGGGGAAGATTTCCACTTGGAACAGGCTCCACCTGCAAAATATGAAAGGCAAAAAAAACATGAAAAAGAAAAAACCTAGAGAATCTATACACTATATTTAGGAAATTGAGAAATAAAAGAAAACCCTATAACATTCTAACATGGTAATCCAATGTCAAACGCACTTATCCAATCAAAACCTAATAAAGGGCTAACTTTAAGATGTGAAATCACTTGAAGCAAATAATGAAATCCCTGCTAAACACTCTGGTCATTGGTTATCATGATTCAAATGATAACAGAAGGTATAGCAAAAGAAGGCAACTGGTGAAAGAAAACAATAGTGTCAAAGTAAAAAAATTACTAGACGCTTGGGAAGTTTAAGCAGGCATCAATAGTCAAGCAACAATATGGAATGCACGGCCCAAAGAATAATAACCAACTAAAATATTAAGGAAGCATGTTTCTTAAGATACTTGTCCAACAAACATGTTTAAGCACGTTATATAACTAAAAACATGTTTTACCGAACCATACAGAATGAAGAACAGAGACTAACAAGAAACCTTTTCCCATGAGAAAAAGTTGCAGTCTGTTATCCGTCTATTCCTTGTTCACTTTTCATAATAACATAGATTACAATGCACACGTAAGATTGCCCTATCGCAATTTGGATGACCATAGTTCATGTTATAAAGATGACCTCCTTACTTGTAAGGGTAAGGCTGAGCATATCGACACTCCCTAGACCCCATGTTGATGGAAGCCTCTTTTGACTAGAATTCATAAAACAATCAGGGATAACCCGATCTAGAAGCCACGCACAAACCTAGCAAGCGTGATTCTCTAGGCAAGAAAGAACAAGAAATGCCATTAAGTTCGCCGCTACAAAAGCATTAAGGAGACAGAAGTGATCAAAATTAGTCAAGAGAGGAAGCCAGAGGGACTCCCACCTGAGACATGGCAGCGGCCAAGACCCCGGAGTGGTAGAGCTGCTGCTGCTGGAGCATCGCCTGCTGCATCAGCGCCTGCTGCTGCTGCTGGAGCTTCAACCTCTGATTCATCTTCTTCAGCGAGCGATCCAACCAGATCGGGCCCGGAAAAAGGGGAAAAAAACACCAAAGATGGCGGATCGGAGAGGATCGAAGGCGGATGACGAAGCAAGAATAACACTGGGCGAGCGATCGACGATCGCCGGATCGGAGGGGATCAAAGGGGCGACAGGGCAACGAAACCAATCTCTTTCGCTTCTCTCTCTTCGGCCTTCTTTCTTGGCTTCTTTCGTGACTCTCTTTCCACGCCGCGAAGAGTGAGAAAAAGAGGCACCGAGTCGTGAATACCCGATGACAGATCGTTAGTACGCTAAATAAAACCATGAATGGGAGGGAAATATTGAGGCATCATTGTACCTCTTTTCTATATATATATATATATATATAATATTATCTAATATAATGCATGTTTGTGTCACTTTAACACCATCTCGGTAACGAGACTCGAGTTTATCTGGTACTATAGATTAAGTTCATTTAATGAAACTTGTTATAAGACGGGATGATCAGCATGTCTACATCGGTCTCGGAAGGTCGAGAGGTAGTATGACCATTTGAAATATGTACTGAAAAGCTAGAAATCATGCGGAAAACAGAAACGGTTCAGTAACCATTTCTCTCTGATAACCATTCTGAATGGGAACTGTTTATGTTTTCAGCATAGTTTCCAGAATAATATGGATTAAGCATAAGTATCAAGCAAGATAATTATATATTATCATTTATAATTAATTATTTATCAGATATCTATATTTTTAAAAATTATATTTAAATTTTTATATTTATGAAAGTAAAATATTTAATTCAGTTTCTCCTCACTAATTGACTCTACTATTAAAAAATATTATACATATTCAATGATAAACTGAAGTGAGATAGAATCAACACGTGTTTAGTGATAAACTCTATAGTATTTTTATCAATCGAGTTGACAATGTGACAAGAAATAAGATTAATTTTTTAAAAAATATAAAAATCTTAATATAATTTTTGAAAGTATAAAGATTAAAATCCTAAACATAGCTAATTACATGATATAATTAATCTATGTCGAGCATGTTATCCTTTGATATAATAGACAAATCACATATAAACATGTTTAGCCTTTAGTCATAGCTCAATGCCTTATGATGAGCTATATGGTTGTAGGAACTATTGCAAAGTTCTCCTTAATACTATATGGTTCTCAATATTATATTACATTATTAATTCATATCAGCGTTGAAGTTGATCAATTCTTTATCATGCTTGAGAATCGAGTGACTCAAATCCTAGAGATCTTGAAATAACGATAAAGAGAATCTCAAAGTTGACTTGATAGGAGTGGACCTGAATGCTATTTCTCCAAAGGGAACTCATATCGAATGTGATGATATCAAAATAAATAAATAATCGATAGGTATTTAAAATATCAAGATATTCTAAGATGAAAAAATTTAAATTATTTTTCATTCTAAATTATGAATATTGATTGAATTCATTTTTACAAAAAAAAAAAATCAATATTACCCCTTATAAACAAGTGTCTTGCATAATATTTGTGTGTTGTCTTCTATCTTTTTTTTTTTATTCTATCTTTCTATCATAAAAAAAATAAAATCATTGTTTCTCTGACTCCTATATTTACTTTTCATAATTACTATTTAATTAAAAATATTATACAATGTCCATTTCTTATTCGGATATTAAGACTTACAGATATACATAGGAACTTAAACTTTTGAAATGGGCCCCACCCCCGGTTACTGATGTGGCGGTTCTCAATGGCTCGGTACTCATCCGACACCACAGAACGAACGATACGGCGCAGGAAGTCGTTACCGACGCAGAAGGATCAAACGATCGAACAACGCGTGCAATCAATCCATGCACACGAGTGCATCCGATGAGATCGTGCTCGTGCTACGACTCTCACCAACCCCTTTATTTTGGACGTGTGCCCCACCCATCCATCCGTATCCCATACAGGCCGGGTATTAAAGTCCCAACCATCGCAATCGAACACATGTTAGTGGGAATCATTTCAGCTAACCAGCGTTAAAGAACCAGCGAAGGAGTCAAACCCACATAGCAAAACCATGGACGCCAACAGAGCCATCGCAATCGATCAAACACACTTGTTTTTGTTTTCTTCTGCCAAATTGTTGCACGCCTTCTTTTTCCCCGGTGATCATTTACTATTTCATTGTGGAGTCAAACTGCATGCTTCCCAGTTGATCGAGTCAAAGAAGGCTAGCTTATTCTTTTCCCCAGAGAACCTATAGTAATTAACTTTTGAAGGTTTTCAACAATGAACAATGTTAGTATAATATGAATGAATCATTTACTTGTACTTTGGGTACTCTGGGATTCCAGGAATCCTTTCACCACCAAAAAGAAGGGTCAGATATATGATGCCAAAGGGCTAAAGGGAAGTCAAAGAAATGACAAGTCCCACCAACCCTCTCTCTCCTACCAACTCGGCTGACGTCCTAATGTCCATATTCACTCTTTCTCCTACCTCGATTCCCTCGGTAGCCCACCGATTACCCCACCGAACCACCACTGCTTCCTTCGCGTATAAATCAGCGTCCGCTCTCCCTACTTTGCATCCAACCAGCACTGGCAACAGGAAGGAAGCCAACGACCATCGCCATGGCAGCCTCCACCGGAAAGTTGGCCATGCTCACCCTTGCGGCAGTTGCCTGCACGTACGCTACCAAGCATCTGTTCCCTGATCAATCTCCCTTCCTTCTCTCTCTTCCTCTCCTCCTCTTCTTTCTCCCCTTCGTATTCTCCCGCTCCGGCTCCAATGGCGCCCCCCCCGGCCCCGTCTCCTTCCCTATCTTTGGAAACTGGCTACAGGTCGGCAATGACCTCAACCACCGGAACCTCGTGGACATGGCGAAGAAGTACGGTAACGTGTTCCTGCTGCGGCTCGGGGTGCGTAACCTGGTGGTCGTCTCCGACCCCAAGCTGGCCACCGAGGTCCTTCACACGCAAGGGGTGGAGTTCGGCTCCCGGCCACGCAACGTGGTGTGGGACATCTTCACCGACAGCGGCAAGGACATGGTGTTCACCGAGTACGGCGACCACTGGCGCAGGATGCGCCGGATCATGACGCTGCCCTTCTTCACGAACAAGGTGGTGCAGCAGTACAGGGGGATGTGGGACGAGGAGATGGATATGGTGCTGCGGGACCTCCGAGGGGACCGGGCGGCGCAGACGGAGGGGGTCGTCGTCCGCCGCCGGCTGCAGCTGATGCTCTACAACATCATGTACCGGATGATGTTCGACGCCCGGTTCGAGTCGGTGTCGGACCCGCTGTTCCAGCAGGCGACGCGGTTCAACTCGGAGAGGAGCCGACTGGCGCAGAGCTTCGAATACAACTACGGCGACTTCATCCCCATCCTCAGGCCCTTCCTGAGAAGCTACTTGGACAAGTGCAGGGACTTGCAGAGCAGGAGACTGGCCTTCTTCAACAACAACTATGTGGAGAAAAGAAGGTATATAATACGCACACAATCCATCCTTGAATCGAGAATGATGCTTTCGTGTCCCCCTCGCTGGAGATTCCAATTTCTTATCTTTCTACAGAAAACTGATGGCCGAAAGAGATGGGAACAGACTCAGATGCGCCATGGATTACATACTAGAAGCAGAGATGAACGGAGAAATCAGCTCGGATAACGTGATATACATCGTGGAGAACATAAATGTTGCGGCCATCGAGACCACCTTGTGGTCGATGGAATGGGCGATAGCGAACTGGTGAACCATCCCAACGCCCAGACAAGGCTCAGGAAGGAGCTCCGTGACGTGCTCGGCGATGAACCGGTGACGGAGACGAACCTGCACAGGCTGCCATACCTGCAAGCCGTCGTCAAGGAAACTCTCAGGCTGCACTCGCCCATCCCTCTGCTCGTCCCCCACATGAACCTTGAGGAAGCCAAGCTCGGGGGATACGACATCCCGAAGCGAACGAAGGTGATAGTGAACGCGTGGTGGCTGGGGAACAACCCCGAGTGGTGGAACAAGCCGGAGGAGTTCAGACCGGAGCGGTTCTTGGACGAGGAGACGGAGGTGGAAGCGCTGGTGGGCGGCAAGGTGGACTTCAGGTTCCTTCCCTTCGGCGTCGGCCGGCGGAGCTGCCCCGGGATCATACTGGCGCTGCCGTTGCTGGGGCTCATCGTCGGGAAACTGGTCAAGGAGTTCGAGATGGTGACGCCGCCGGGGACCGACAAGATCGACGTGACCGAGAAAGGAGGCCAGTTCAGCCTGCAGATCGCGAAGCACTCCACTATTGCCTTCCATCCGATTGCACCATGAGAGATCTAATAAGCTCGGGAGACCGTGTCCTCCTGCCCATTATGCATCGTGTTCTTCATGGGTTTGATATGTTTCTTTCTCTACACACTTCTTCTGCAACCTGTGATTGCAAAAAGCTGTGGTCGAAATGAAGTTACAGGTGAAAATAATACCTTTACATGGTTATACACAGATCATGCATCAATTCATCCTTACAATCTTACATCGAATTCATGACTCTTTTGTGGCGTTCTAAGTCAAAGGAAGAACAGAGGGGCACTCCACAGCATTCTCCGGTCACTTGTTGACTCGTGTATTGAATGGTTTCTCTTCATTTGACATCTCACATCTCTCTCTCTCTCTCTCTCTCTCTCTCTATATATATATATATATTTATATATATATTTATATATATATATATATTTATTTATTTATATATATACGGAATAACAGAAAATAAGAGACAAAAAACAAATTCGATGAACCCAAGCCACGTTTTCTCACTACGATTCGTCCTCAAAATATCCCTTCATAAAATAACGACCTGATTCGATATCTTGAGCCGTTCTTCGCCCTTTCTATCAGCAGAGAAGGGCGACGTTGGAAAGAGAGCGAGAGAGAGGAGCTGCAATGGCCGCCACCGCGAACGCTTCTTCTCTCCACAACGTCTTCGTCTACGGCACTCTGATGGCGGACGAGGTGGTGCGAACCATCCTCAAGCGCGTGCCCCCCGCCTCTCCCGCCATCCTCAACGATTAGTAAACATCTCTTCTTCTTCTTCTTCCCCCTTGTCTCTCTATCGATTCGATTCTGTTGTGCTTTCGATCGCGCTCTTCGATGTTCTTTGCGCTCTGATGGATCACTTTCCCGATGTTTGGAGGGTCTGTTGCGGCTGGATTACGGGCTTCTTCAATCCGATCTGTATGCACAAGTGAGAGAGCGTAGCACACTAAACCTTTTTGTTTCTCCATGTATCAATTGGATTTGTTTCTTTTCTTGTTGTCGATGCATCATATCGCTCCTCGATCGGATCTAAATCGGCACTTTCGAGCAGTTGTTGCAATCATATCGCGAGTAACATGTTCGAAGAATCACCAAGTCCATAGAATTACTACCGATAGGTTGTTCTAGTGCAGCTGAAGCGTCATTAGCGTATCATGCACACATTCCAAACCCAGATGACTTGTTCTTGATTTCGAGTTACAAGTGAATTGCTACTTAGTTGAGATTTGATTTTGTAGCCACAGGTTTAGCATCAAGGGGCGTGTTTACCCAGCAATTCTGCCGGTTGAAAGTAAGAAGGTGAAAGGCAGGGTGTGTTATTTAACCCTACTTTACCTAATGCTTGTAATTTATAATCTTATTCTCCTGGTGATGTTGCTTACATGACACTTGGGATAGTGATTCTATTGGCCCCTGAAGCAATTAACTCGTCATTGACTTTGAATTTTTAATCATCTTCATCTTTTTGTTTAGGATTTTTCGTTATCAGTGTTCTTTGTGCACCATTGACAATTTGATATTTCATGTAAATTCCAAAATAAATCATCACAATTTTGAGTTATAAATTACATATAATTGGTTTATATTTGGAGTGATTCATATCCTAGGCAATATAGCTTGCATAGAAGTGTTTGTTCTTGAAATCTCTCTGGGCATCAACACAAGGCCCATCAAATACAGATGCTTCTTCTGATTCATATTAGTGGAAATACCAATGAAGTTTAGCAGTCTTTTTATCTTCGATTTGTTGGAATTGATAGTAGTTAATATATGCATGTACTTTGTTTGAAGTTAAACATACTCTTTACCTTGAAGGAGAATGTAAGTATACTTTGAGTTCGCACCTCAAAAATGCCTTTACTATGTTGTAACAGCTTGATCCACTTGAAAGAAAAAAGAAAATTATGTTTTTGATTTATTGAAGATTTCAACATGAACTATGAAACATCATGTATCTTAGATTTACCAATGATATCAATGTGAAAACTACAATTTTCATAAAGGGTTTATGTTTGATTATACTTTTGCCAGGTAAGTTGGTAGAAAATCTTGTGTGTGAATATCCGGGTACATCATACACAAGATGATTCCAATTAGGTTGAAAATACTAGGGAAACAATCAGAAGGCAGCTCAAATTCCGTAGGAAATTGGTTATCCTTCCGAAGATCTGTCTTTCATCTGAGGACCGTTAAAAGGGGTCTGATTGGTCAATTTGGCGTCCTAAATCCTGGGGAAAAACATGCTAATTAGGACCATATATTGTCAAAGGAAAAAAGATGAGGGAAGGTGAATGCTCATTGGATTTTGTTTCTTCTTGCTTACTGAAACAGATTCTTCCTAAGAAATTTCCCTGTAATCACTGAACTTATTACAGATTTTTTTTACTCACTTCATGGGTGATAAATGATATGATTTTAAAGATCTCTGATGTCTTTGCTGCATAACTGATAATTGAGCAACGGACCTTTTTATATAGGTTCTTTTGGGGATTACAGATCAGGAGTTGGATAAACTGGATTCATTTGAAGATGTGGAATATGAAAGGAGAACTGTTGAAATTTCTCTGCTAGTAAGTGTGTTTGTATAACATAATCTAGTTCATTTGAACATCATAATATAACCTAGTTCATTTGTTTATCTAATGACAGTTGCGTATAATTTTTAATTAAGCATGATATATTATACAACTTTGAGGGGATAAATATTTTGTACTTTGCTATATGTAAACCTCAGCTGATTTAACCCGAGTGGCTTAGTTAGCAGCTTACTCTGATTCTACAATTTATGGCTCTAGTGGTTTATATTGTTAATGCATGAAGCATTCATTGCTGATAGACATGAGTTTATATTGTCTTTATAGTTTGTTTTTTGCCAATTAACTTTTTAAAGTGCCAGCCTCATTTATCGCTGCAAGCATTTTTAACCCTTAGAATTGTCCTGTGACCTTGTAGTACGACATTGAGATACATTGATACTGCTTTTCTACAAAAACATTGAAATATCTGTCTAATCCCCGTAATATCAAATCCTGTCCCATATACTTTGGATACAAACTAATGCACATTTTAATAAGCAATATTTTGATTGGCGGGAGATAGTTCTTGTACTCGACAAAAGAATGATAATTTGATGTTGCAGGACAAGTCAGAGAAATTACTTGCTAATGCATATGTTTGGAGTGACAAGAATGACCCAAACCTGTACGGTGAATGGGATTTCGAGGTGAGCACTCTTCTCCTTTGGACTTATAGTATTTGATTGACTTCAGGGAAATAAACATGCAAAATCGTGTGCTGAAGTTGTCTTTCTGCACACAAACATACAATATAATGTGACATCCTCTTTATCACTCACGTTCGCCTTCATCTAATTCGGGACTATACTGATTCTTCTTCCTAACTTGTACGTTGTTTCATATGTGAGAAATGTCCTACTCGAAAACATTGCATGGTTATATTTATGATCAACAGAATAGATATAGAGTTATAGTAGCTGAAGTATTACTCGAAGATTGGTTAGATGTATGTCTACAGCAGGATGCTGCAACAAAAATCCAGGGGCTTCTGCTCCTATCTGGTTTTGCCGATGCAGGTATTAATGATAGAGCCGATAGGCCACCGTGGCATGTTGGCTGGAAGACTCAAAACTGATTTCAAAAGATAGATCAATAGATTGCACGTGTGATGAATAGTCAATTTTTTGAATTTTTTTTGCTGACCGTATCCATGCTTTGTCAAAAAAAGTTGATGTCAATTGAGGCTAGAGCAACCTATAGATGTTGTCCTTCGTTAAACGATTAAGTTAGATGTACCTTTAATAGAGGATAAAATAAGAAAGAATCACTACATGTGCTAACAAGACTTACTGATATTGTAGTTAGAATATATAAAATAATTAATAAGAGATAAAGGGAGACTAAAAATATTTTATTAAAATTTATAAGTAAAGATCTAAATACTTTTAATTTAATTAATAATTTTTTTTTTTTTACGTAGTTCAGTAATGACAAAAGATGCATATAGTCGATCTCGAATAGTTGAATATATGTTATGCTTACTTTTTATCTAAAAATTAGATTATTAAAGTCAAAATATTTTCTTTCTTGTAACCTTTTAAACAACTCATGAAGCGTTTGCGTAGTCACTGGATAATTAATCTTCTTACTTTGGAACGTTCTTGTTTTGTGCAGGAATGGAAGCGTTTGCATAAGAAAGATTTTGTTACGATGACATTGGGTTTTATGGACGATTTGGAGCAGCCTGATTCGAAGACCAGGGTGGCTACGTATGAATCCTATTTCCATCAAGGTCAAAGTCCGTGAGGATTATATTCATGGTTCCAAAAGAAATAAGAAACTTGTTGGTTAGTAATCTATATCTAGTGATATATGTTCAAATAATTAAAAAGTTACTATTTTTTATTCTGCATATGCTTAGACTCTGTTATTGAAGCAGTTTTCGATTAGGTTTGGCATGACTTGGCAGACATTTTTGGAGGGTTTCCTTGGTTGGATTTTTTTATCAAGTTTGACTTTTGAACCTGTCGTGGTTTGACCAGGGATAACTGACCTATTATGATAAGTCTGAATCACAAATCATTAAGCCCAATGTTATGATCGTAGTCATTTTAGACCTTCAATTGACCTCCCCATAGGGGTGTCGCATCCTTAACAAGTCTTGATACCTTAAAAATGTCCAAATACAGCATAGAATCATCCTATGCTGATATCATTTACCACAATCGACCCAATGGTATAATTAACTCTTTGATAGACTTAACAATAATCTAAAGTACTTGAGCACAAGTTTAGTGGTAGCAAACTCTTTCTACTCCTATAGCCCAATCTAATACAAAGACTATACACCTGAGCCTGTCAAAAGAAACTCTCTTAAGCTTCTGAATTAAATCTCAATATTGCACCAAGTCAGCAACATTGAGATTCGATCAGTTTCTTCTCTTTGAATCACCGATCTCCCTTCAGGCTAACAAACAGATAGCTGTCGAACAAGTGCAACAAGTCACAACAGGAGGCAGTAAGTTATAATCGCACCGAAAACATATGCAGCAATGCGCATGCAAAATGCTCCATTTAATTTTTCATACCCAAGTAAATCACTTGGTTTCTCCAGTCGTCTATTGTGATGCTACTTGCTACACATGTCCATAGGAGAAAAATATGAAAGCTTTTCACTATCATAAAGTGTGGAACATTCATCCGAAGTAGAAAACCTACAGCAATAAGAGACTGCAGCTCCTGAATGGAGACTGCCAATTCCCTTGATTTGGATAATTCACTACCACAGTCTCTCATCTCCATTAGAGACAAAGATGGGTGGCTTTTCCAACCCGGTGCAGCTACTATTGCTTTTACATATTGGACTTTCATGGTCAGTTGAATTCTAAATTTCACATCACTCTTTGATCAAGATTAGGTAAAAGGGCTGGCAAGTAAAAGGAATTGACCTTGTCTAACGAGAGTGTCGAAATCAGTTTTGCTGCATGACCCACTGTGTCATTCAAAATGATCATATGATCCTGCAGAGGGGTTGCCTGAGTTCTGGTCACACTGGCCCCTCCAGGCATTTCCACCATCTGAACTGCTGCAAGCCTGATTCGGGAGGCTGTTATTTCCCAAGTCAACATCCAAGCTCATCTGTTGGACTTCTTGCGGGGACAATATCTTAATGCACCGAACACAGCTTACAAACTCCCTGTACGTTTGTAGTAGTCATGCTTTGTTAGAACTGAGTTGGATCCTATGATTATTTAGTAATTAATCAACAGCATCACAGCAAAAGATATAAAGAAAATTGCATAAGAATATAAGTATAATGTTTTTTCTCTTCTTTCTGCTTACATTTAAGTATTAAATTGCATATGATTATTTAATTTTTCTTATGCATCACTTTACTCTTAAACCTAAATTCACTGTCTTATTCATAAATAATTAGATATTCTTTTTGGTTGAACACTTGGATCACTAAGAGGACTTTTGTCCATTTGAAAGCACTATATACTTTGATTATCATTACATAAAAGTTGGGGAAAAGCACAGATATCCAATTATTCCAGGAAGTATTGGATATTTTCTGGATGATTATAAATTCTCACAGGTATGTATATTTACTTCAAATATCCTGAAGTCCTAGATAATATTATCATTTCTTCCTTGGGAGATGCAAAAATATGAGTATTTAAACCTTGATTGGATATCAGTTTTTACAATCTACTGGATCGGTATAGTATATGAGCGGGGCATTATTGACCTATGCTGTCCAATACCATCCAAAATAATAATAAAATAATGCCAACCAATACTGGACGATATGGCCAGATACTGGTCTGTGGTTGGATTGGTATATATCCATCAATATACACTAGACTGACCGATATTCATATCCATGCTTAATAATATGGTATAACTTACATGGGTTGTGCCATCACTATGTATGTCTCGGAGGAAAAAGGGGGAAAACATATATTATACTTAGAAAGTGCTTTCACCAAAAAGGACAACAGAAGTGCCAGATTCTTGTGCATTAAAGTCATTTCTTTAATTTTTAACAACCCTAAAGAGTGGTTTCAACCACTGGTCAGATCAATACATGCCACTACCAACTGCTACTTATTAATCCAACCAATGACTGGTAGCAGACCGACCATATGGTCTGGTATCGATCTTTTTTTGTCTTCTCAATGAAAGCAGATGGTACAGACCAGTATACGCCTGATATGTTTGACATTGAGTTGTGTCAAAATGGCATCTAAATCATGCTAGAGAATAATGGAATTTTCTTCTACCCAAGTAAAAAAGACTGAACAAAGACTGAATATAATGCTTAAATTAATGTTATAACTTACTCCCATGGGTCATCTCCAACAAGTAGAACATCATTCTCGTGATCTACATAAACCAGCTTCCAGCCGATTCTCTGACGGTCTTCCAGCTGTCCCTCTATGCTGAACATTCGTGCAAGATCATGTTTCAGCTCATCATAACCTGAATATCGTGTGATATCCATAGATCTGCCAACAGCTCCACGTTTGTACACCTGTAAACAATATTGCAAATTAAATTATGAAAGAAGAAGATAAATTAAACTCGTCTGTCCCATTACGAAAGAAGATAAAATTTCCATATTATTTAGCAGACAAATTAAACGATCACATGTTAATGCTCAAAGAAACAAATGTATAGATTCCAAAATTGAAGCCATAAACCTTGGTGTAAGTGCGCATGCGTTGAAGCGTCGGTGGCGGTGCTGGAGCCCAGGAGTTCCTATTTAGTAAACCATTTTCATTAATTGTTGAATCCATAGAATTAAATGCCACATCAGGAACTCCAAATGATTGTGAAACCATGGATGATGACAGCTCTTGTTGAGCATCCTTTGAGGTACTGTAATTGGCTACTGCATCTCCAGGGATATGATTCTGAAACTTTCGTGAATCAATGTTATTAACCAGCAAAGCATCAGCAGTCAAAGGTATTCCCATTGAACCATCAATGTTAACTCCAAAAAGGACATTATTTCTTGGATCTGTGCCAGGAATATCACTCTCTGGAGGTGCATATCTAAGCATTGATGGTTGATTGAATGAAGGGAGAGGTAAGGCTTGATTTAAAGACCCATCAGTGTGAGATAGGCACACAGAAGTCGCCGAGGAGGTTGTGTCCAAGTAATCCATTTGAGCTGTGTTGCTTAGATATGTCTGAGGGGCTACAATTCCCTGATTTTGCACCTTGGGAATTGGGATTGAGGGCTTTACATTATGTACAACTTTTGGAAGCTCCTTGGAGATGTTGGGATTTACCATGGCAGCTTCAAAGGAGCTTGGGTTGAGCATTGTAATAACTGACTGAGATGTCTTTTCTGTTGAAATGAGATTGTGGTATCCGTTCCTATTCAGGATTGAATGAGGAAGAATTGATCCATTGTTTGCTGAAGGCGATGTGGAACAAGATGGGATGTCATCTGTAACTCCTGACTGTGTCCCCCCAGCAGCTACCAAAGAGCTGCCACTAGCTGGGATAAGATTAGTTACTGGTGTGGTGGAAACGACTGCATCAGGCATATCACTTGATGGAATTTGCTGTTGCTGAGGCTTTTGCTGTGACTGGTTCTGCAAGATCTGTGGCAGCCTCACAGCCTGTGAAGTAGTTTTTGCACATTGTTGAGGGATCACTGGTTGCTGAACTAGTGAATTAGAGCTAGACAACTGCTGTTGTACATCTGGGATAGTTCTCTGGAATTCCTGAATTTGGTGAATTTGAGGCTGTTGCACTCTCGGCTGTGAAAATAATGCTTGCTGCTGTTGTTCCTGCTGGAGTTTCTGTAGCAACTGCAACTGAATCTGTTGGTCAGATAACTGTTGATTCACTTGGACAGGGAGTTTAACTGGCATCCTACTTTGTGCTTGCTGGTATTGTTGCTGAAGTTGCTGCTGCTGCTGTAGCTGCTGTTGATTTTGATGTGGCTGCAGCAGTTGTTGCGGATGTTGTTGCTGACTCTGTTGGAGAGCAGTTTGTAATAGCTGATTGTTCTGGATAATTGGCTGTTGCTGCAGCTGTGGCTGCACTTGAGTCTGGACCAGAACTTGAGGCTGTATGATGTTGTTCTGTGTCTGGTTTAATGGTAAAGCTTGGTTGACCAATTGTTGCTTCTGCTGCATAGCTAAATCTTGTACTTGTTGTGGGGGTCTACTAAAAGCACCCACTTGGTTCAGTGGAATCGATACCTTAGCAAGTTCATCTACCTGTTGGCCTTGTTGAGGCAGCCTACTGGCATTGAATTGTACATTATGCTGGTGCAACATTTGAGCTTGCATACCCAACTGCCTAGAAAGATCAGGTGGGCCAAGATTTTGCATAACAGGACCAGCAAGGGAGCGCAAGTATTCTGTCTGCAGGGTTTGGTTACCAAGAGAGGGATTTTGTTGCATGTTCATCCATTGAACTAAACTTAAACCCGGCATTATTGTGCTCTGAGTTTGAGAATCCTTTATGCAGATCTCCTCTCCAAGCCAAGGCATCGCTCTCTTGAAAAGATTTTCCATTTCAGATGATTCATCATCTGCAACATCAACTGCCAATTCAGCATACTAAAAATCTCACAATTAAAGCTACCAAAACCTAGCTCAATGTCCTAGTTCCAAATTCTGTGATCAAGATTCATCTACAGTTATTACCAAGGTCCTCTCCACTGTCTAGAGCCCTGGGGTCCTGCTTCAGTGACAGCTGGTTCTTTGCCATCCACTGCCAAATCATGATAGTTTGTTTCTTATAATACAGTTTTAGCCATTCTTCTTCTCCATGCCAAGGACTTCATTGTTTTTTGTTGAAAAAGTTTATTAAGGACATGCAGCAGATTGTTTCAGATCTTTTAGAAAAGTAGAGTAAGACAAGAATGTGCCACAATCATCTAAAGCCACTTATACAGAGATCTTGTTGTTCACATATCATGCATCAAAATGTACCTGGCATTCCTGGTTGTCTGGGTCGCTTTCCAAAAAATGGAGGAGGACAAATGAAGAAAGGAGCTACTACAGGTTCAATCTCCCATATAGAGACCCTGTTGCGCCTCTCCCCAGCTGCAGACTCATCCCACCCAACCTGTCAAGCATGCATAATACTATTAATAGGAAATAAATTGTAAGAAAATGGTAAACAGTCCAAAACTTTAACTAGCCAGACAGCCTAAGACTGTGGACCGAAAAACCAAAGCATGCAGATCACTGATCCTAAAGACCAACCTGCAAATTGCGCCATTGTGAGTTTTTCCATCTTACTGGATCTAGATCGCTAATACCTGTAATCGTACCCATGTACCTGCAGAATTTAGAGCAAGTTTACCTTTTTGATTGGATAAGAACTTTCCGATGGAATTATAAATTTCAAGTGTTTACATTAAATGAGAAAGTGGTTGCCGATAAAGAAACAGGAAACTTCAGTCTAGTACTTCAATGAGTATGCAAAACCAGAAGTGTTTGCCTAACTGAATAGGTGCTTAAGTAGGACACACCAAATTAAGCATTCTCCTTCAATAACTCATTGGGCTAGGGCATTTCACAGTCATCTCCATTTACACCAGAAACCCTGTGTTCTTCCATTTTCATGATCCTCTTCTTCATTCATCTTTTCTTATTGATACATTTTTCTTGGTTTGCTCTTTTCTTTCCTTTCCACTTGTTTTTTCTTTTATACTCTTCTTCCATCTGAATCTTCTTTCTCTCTAGCAATACCGTTGTTTGTCACTTCCTCATCAGCATTTCCTGATTACCGGACAAGTCCGATTTTTATTTTGTTATTGTTAAAAGGATTTAAATGATGCTTCTTGAGCATCCTCAGTGCCATTCACTTAAATGACTAAACATTATTTAGCCAGCGAATGACCTTTCCCACCCTGACTGTCTGGCCTCTTCAACACCCTTCCTAGAGAAAGGCATTGGTTTACATCAGATCATCCTAATTTGATGTGGCTAATCCAGTAAATTGAGTTTCTTACCGTCTTGTTCCTAATTCTTCAGTTTCGAACATCATTCGGAAGCGCATACCCAGGGATATTTGATTGCTATAAACTGCCTTCTGGTATTTTGCAAAAGGGATAACAAACTCTGAAGGGCTAGCCCTGCAGAACAAGAAGAAGTTCCTATTGTAATATATAACAGATATACATGAGAATTAACGACTGATTGCTCCAAAATTGTAGATGGTCAAATTTCAGATAGAACTGATGTATCTTGAACAAAACTAGGAATAGAAAAGAACATACCTTGGGTTGTAAAACACTGTGAATGGGCTGTGGTTGGCAGCAGCATGGGCTGCAGCAGCAAGAATGCCTATATGCATACTATCAGTTGACAGGACTGATGATGACAGGTTAGTAGGTTGCCTGTTAGCACGCCTAATGCCTAAAAGAAGCTGTTGTTTTTGATCCCTGCAGATGAGGACGATGAAGGAGAAACATATGAGCTGACTACGATTTAGATCAATTTGCTAACTCTCTACCATCAGCTGTAAAATCAGAAAGAAAAAAAGGGGCACTTGGTATTATTTTGTGGACAAATATGAAAGAAATAATAAAAAATGTCCAATTTAAACAAACAAAAATGTGTTCCGATCGTTTGCCTTTTGGGGTCATGACAAATAACATTCTGGAAACAAGAAAACATGATAAGGGTATTGGTGCACTGTATAGAGATTAGAATGTCATTACCTAATAAATAACACGGAATCACCGGCAAACAACCGCTTTCCGCTCACAAATAAGCTCCAACCAGTTGTGAGCAAGTGCCTTTTCGGTTGGCCTAGATTTCAGAGAAAGAATATGACCTTTCAAGAATACCAAGCTCAACAAGAAATCCAAATTTAGAGCATATGTTCAGCAAGTCACTACATCTTAGCATTTACAACTAGGTTTTCTGAGTATCAAGAAGAATAACTTCTAACATAGCTTGTAGAGCATATGTTCAGCAATTAGGTTTTTTTCTGCCTAACCTCGATAAATATGACGGAAAGTCCATAGATTATCATGCAAATCTCTGGCCTGTAATTCTTGAGCAGGTGGCTGCATTGAAAAATCCTACACAAGAATGACAAGGTTTGCAACATGGATCATCAAAGAACTACCATAAGCCTGTATTACATACAAAAGCCACACATGCATACAGAAATTACTTACAAGAGAAGGAAAAATTTTCTCTGCAGCACGACGGGGCACGGAGAATCCTCCATGAGTGCTTGTATCACTTGCAGTAAGTGTCTTACAAAAGAATTCCGTTTGTGGCCTGGTTTGTTTTAGTGCAAGCTCTGATGCCTGCAATGCCTCCTTGTCATACTGCATTGAGGAAAATAAGTGAGGTACATATCGATGAAATGCTTCAAATTACTGCATACAGTAAGGATTAATATGTTAACGTATGAGACAGCAACAACTGTTATTAGTATCTTCCTCGAAAGAAAAAGAATTGTCCTCTCTTCTATAATAATACATTAAGTTAATTAGCCACACAATCATCAAGGCTAAAATCAAAGGCCACATTTCCGGACTAAGGCTTTTCTTCACCATGATGCTTTTTGTCAATATCAATAGACAGGAAGCTCTCATGCAAGAAAACTCTACTTTTGGGGACTTAGAATCAGTGTAAAGGTTGCAATAATTTTTCTGTAAAGCAATCAATCTTGTTCTTTCTAGTTTTGGTTAATGTTTATTTGCTGATGGATGAGTACCAAGCAGATGAAATAGCTTAATTGCTGAGCAACTCTGAGTCAAAATATGAACTTAGTGCCCACAACTTTTTACCCCTCTTTAGCTAGAAGTAGAAGGCATGGTTGAAGCATCTATTGGATAAATAAGACAAGATGACTCACTGAGTTGACTGGCTGAAGAGTCATTTGAGCATAAACTTCATCTGTCTCTGGATCTGCCTAAAGCATTACAAAGCCAACCTTGAAAGTTTAAGGTAACTGAAAATGCAATCATAATTTGCATGTATAAAAGGAATAAACATTAATGAATGGTGGCATACATGCAGAGTAACATTGTGAAGAAGGCATATCAACTTCGAGGGAAGATTTGGATAATTTGGAATATGAGCATTGATATCCTTTTGCATAGAAGCTGCAACCTGAAAGAACAAATACAAGTTTTAATCTGAGCCATGAAGCGCAAACATTCAATTATCCTCACAACCAAAATTATCAAGCTTCAGTAACAATTAACACTATAAAAGGAGACAAACCAGCTACGTCCAAAAAGCTTCACAGTTAAAGTACTTGTGTTTAAGAGGTATCATGGTCCACATATCGGAGATAAACCAGCTCCAAAAATCAGTTTTTCAATCGTAGAAATTTGACAGACTAAGGTTTATAAGAGGATGGCACACATCATAGTGCTTGAAATAGATGCTAAGTAGCTCATCCACTGACTGAGTCACATCAAGCCAGCTGTGAAGCTCTTTGCTTCCTTTAATCTAGCACCTCGTATATTCTTCAGTGATTTCTTTCATATGAACTACATGCTCTTCTATTATTTATCCATACTGTTTTAGCTTAACCAATTGCATTTCTAAGCATAACCTAGATTTTAGCCAGAAAAGCCCAAGATTGATAAAATGAAATACTGCAGGTCCAGTGCTCATTGTAAATGTCAAACCCAATCAACATCAAATTTAAACCAGCTTTTAAACAAAGACCACAACCTAAAATCGAACAAAAAAATAAAAGAAATTTCCAAAACAAAATTCGGTTCAACCATCTATGCGAGTAGAACTATCAGATCTCCGGCCCAGTTTAGGAACTTCACTAGCAAAATAGTCAAGTTGTGATTTCTAAGATCTGTTCATACAATCAAACATTATCGATCATGTAGAGAGTAGCTCACTGCAGAAAAAACTAGAGAAGAGAATACCATGAACAAGAATTTAGAAATTAAATCTATAGCTTGAAATAACTGAAAAAAATATTTTTTGTTTGACATAGGCCGACAACAGGTACATGGTTTTCCAGCATATAAAACTGCCCTGTCAACACCCTCTAGAACTCACAAGAAAGCACCACATTCGTTGGCAGGTTCCGTACTACCATAAACCATTTACAGAGATGACACATGTACAGTATAAAGTGATTCACAATAATATTGACCTGAGATGTTCCTTCACAATTTGGAAACAGTATATATGTATGAAACAAGGGTCATCAATCATCATGGTCGAACTTGTCCCTGATCTGAGAATGATATTGTGATCTGTTTCTAATCTAATTTCACATGCAAGCTACAACGAGATAATTATAAGATAGAAACTGTTCCAACTATGTTCCATCCAAAGGCATAATGTCCCCAAATCTCTTTTCCTCTTCCTCAAGCTCAGACATTGCTTATGTTTTAAGCTACAAATATGATGCAAAAAAAGGAAGGGTTATGCAATACTATAAGAAAGAAATGGCAATTATTGCCACAATTGAAAAGATATTGCAAATATCAACCCATCATGTTTGATTTCACCCCTTACCAAGCATATTATTCAGTAAACTGAAGGCAAAAGTGGAACGATCGGGTCTTAAAAGAACAGCAAATGAAGGAAATAGAAAGAAAAAAAAAAACAACTTTTACTAATCAAGAAAACGTAAATTAATAAGAATCAATTGCAGTCATTACCATTTGAAAACCGTGTTCATTTAATCAAGTGTTTTTTTCTCAAATTTCTTAATCAAGTACCATAATCAAAATTCCTGGTATCTGCAGATCTCCCAAATATTGAGAATAAAGAAACCCTGTACACTTCATATAGAAGCCATTAAGCCCATACGATATTAAGAAACTCGCCAAATCCGTTCGTAAGGTGAAGAATGGTATGCCAACATATATCGTTCAGGAAAAAGAACCAAAAGAAGGCAGGATAATTTACAGGCCAGAAAGAAGAAAAAGGGCAAAAAAAAAGAGTTTCGCTAACAAGCTTTATGAAAGCTTCCGGCCATTAAAAGAGAAGGTCCTTTCCAAACCCGCATGATCGGGGCTACATAGGAACCGAGGAGGAAGCAATAGCAACACTCCCGCAGAGCACACGCTAGAAAAGGCCGCAGTCACATCTTTACCTGCTCGCTGTGCCCTTGGGGGAAGTAGACGACGAGGCTCCCCACCGGCGGCACGGTCACGAGCGGCCCCGCGCAGGCGTACCACAGCTCCGGATTTATCGTTTTCCTCTCCCCTGACACCACCACCACCACCACCAACACCACAAGTGTCAACCCCCACCTCGGCCTGCGGCCACAGACAAAGCATCTAGAAAACGAGCTCGAAGCCAAACTCACCTTCGCAGGGGCTCGGAGCCGCAGCTCCACTGGCATCCGCCTTCATCTTCCTAATTCCCTCGAGCACCGCCACCGCCGTCTACGAAACTCAACCGCAGGCCACCTCCATGGGCACCAGATCGGGGGCGAGTCCGGCCGCACCGGAGCTCCACCGGTTCGAAGGCAGGGGCCGCGGATTCCGACGAATATGTCCGGTGGTGAGGCAACCGGGTGGCGGGGTCCCCTGCGCGGCTTACGGGCGACGAGGGTTTCGGCCCTTTGAGGAGGTTTGTCTCCCGACAAGCGAGGGACCAAAAGAAGAAGAAGAAGAAGAAGAAGAAGAAGCAGCAGCAGCAGCGGCAGCGTAGGAGAGAGTAAGCGAAATAAAATACGAGTACTCGTTCTCGGTCCACTCGTCGGTTCTCCCATTTCTTCTTCTACCAGCGGATAATAAGCAGTTTAGCCCCCGTATTGGTCCCCGGTTCGGCTTTAACCCCCCGGATAACAGTTCCAACCGCGGCCGGCTGCGGTCACATCGCACGAAAAGTAAACGGCGATGGAGCCGGAGGTCCCGCGGCCTAATTTTGTCTTGTGGGAAGGGCTTAACGACAAAAAAACCGCTCGTTGTAGGGGACCCGTAAAATCGTCCAATTAGTAGAAAGGTAAGATCGAGGCCGTAAGAGACGGGTGGGGATAAGCAATTGTGTTAGCCGAAGTGATCCCTCGCCTGCGATCAACGTCCATCGGCCGGGGATTCGTGCACGGGCGACACGTGTCGAGCGCGGAGTGGGCTTCTAATTAGGGGAAAGCTTGTGAGCTCCGGTTATTACTACTACTACACCATGGTTTGTAACATTAGTAATAACGGTGTTGTTTCAGGTAGGAATAGGTACTGCATTCTGCATTAGCAAGCGAGTTTACTTGCTAAGCTCGAACACCTCCACTAATAATCCAAATCATTGAGGCTTTAATATGGCATCTCCCGTTATGGCATGTAAACATACGTCGCACGCAACATATTAGCCCATAACAAGTGCCTACAACACTTCGACTCTTCGCCGAAATCGTAGCTCATGATTGCTTTCTCTTCAGCTTTTCCCGAGTCGCGAAGGGAGACGCCTTCTTTGGCGAGAGCGTAAATACGTCGAAGGACGAGGGTGATCCTGCGCGAGGAATGAAGAGAACCCTCCCCGCGCCGACGTCACGTGCCGCGTGCAATAATCCACGCCTACGCTATGGTTTAAGGGGTTAAGTCCTCGATTTAGCTCATTAGTTTAGCGGGATTAATCCATTAGTCCCTCGGTGACGTGGCGCGTACAGTTCGGCGCGTGCTTTCCTCCTCGTGCGACAGTGACGGGAGCGCCGCCCCAATGTGAAAAAAATACTTTTTATTCGTCGATCTACCCAGAACACCTGCCCAGAAGTGATTGGAGAAACGTTCATGCGGGACCCACCGCCTCTGTCAATGGTACTGGAGGTACACAGATCGGGCATCCAAACCGCGTACAGAAAACTCTTTCTTTTTTATGTTTCCCATCTTTTAATTCGGAGGGATTAATAACAGTTTAATCGTTAATTACTCGGTTTAATCTGGCGGGGCGCGGTACAGTGGGCCCGCGCCGTCTCGTTTCCCGGGATGGTACCTCATGGGCCCGGAGGGGACCCACCTGGTCGGTCCTTCCGTGGAACCGGTTCGGCTGGCTTGCCTGGGTTTGGTTGACTGGACCGGGTTCGGCATACCAGGAGGGAGAAGCCAAAAGAGGCGCTGCTCTCGTTTTGGCTTTGTGCTGCTCTGCGCTGCGGCGGATGCGAGAAGCGCCGTGTGAAGTGTTCCCTTGACTGCGAGCACGGCCGTGGTCGTCGCCATGGCCGTGGGGTTCATGAACGTCTCCAGCGAACAGAGGTTGTCTGTGCCTCATCTCAAGCACGGAGAGGAGGAAGCACGGTGACGGAACAAAGATGAGTATGTCGTGTCCGCCGTGCATCAGACGTTATGTGCCAGTGATTAGGAAGGTGAAGACAAGCTTGGATGGGCTACGACGACCAGGCACTGTGTGTTTGTGATACTGATGTTGTGCAGGAAGAAGAAACGAGTTTGCAGAAGCAGAAGTACGGGGAGATGGATGCTTCCACATTGAGTGCAGCTTGTTCTCTGGTGGCGATGGTGGTGGCCTTGGCATTAAATTTCAAGCAGCAGACGATGTCATTCTAATATGGTTTTTTCTCGTATAATCTATGATTTTAACACTGATTGGAATTGATCGGAGCTATATATATTCTTCTTAGTGTATTATCTCAATGAGAATGAACGTAGATTCTTCGCTTTAATATCATCTTAATTTTTCTATCAATAAAACTATAGTCTTTGAAAGAAACATGATGTGCAGTATGGTTTTAATAATAACATTTACTAAAGGACATATGACTGTTTGTTTCTTATACAGTGAGTGGAGAACAAAGAGTAAATGCATTAAACAGAGATGAGAGATTAATGATCATATCATCAATAAATTTGCAGTTGATATGACTTGATACTTATGGATCCACTGTGATCTTTAAATTGCAATTGAGCATAATATCATTAGGTGTATGGAATTTTGTGTATCCTTCCTTCTAGAAACATGCAAAAGCAAAAATTAATAGGCATGATCAGCCTAAAAACTGAAATGAGATGTCATTAACAAAGCTAAGCTGCAAAATTTTGATTCCTTGATTAGGTCCATATATGACAATTTTTTTTATGATTTTGAATAAAGTACAGATATCTTAATTAGGAGGGTTGATGGCATGAACTTTTTGGAACTTCATCAGGAAGCTTCCACATGAGCACCCTCTCTAAAGCATTAACATTTGAAGTAATTGATTCTTGTGCATGATGGTTGATGATTTGTATAGAGAGGCCATATCCCTTTCAGGATCTTTAAGGAATCTTAATCATAGAGAGTTTACAGCTAGTTTGATGCTGGAACAATGTGAACCACCTCTCAACCACAACACTTGATAGATTATAGATTCATGTTCATCCCAAACACAATATATTTTAATTTCATATTCACCTCACACAAATACCTCTAACACAACTGCTAATCCTAAGCAAGGACAATAGTTGCTAGATAAATGCTTCACATCCTCTGAACATGACTTTGCTAACATCTAATATCCACCATCAGTGGCTATCTTTCAACTGATGCTTATTTGATGGGATGCTTTAGCTAATACAATGGATCTGAATGGGTTTACAGCCACAAAATTGAAGTGTCTTGCAAGTACAGAAGGACAGAACATGTCACATGGAACTCAATGATCAATTGCAGTCATAAGATAGGTGGCTGCAGTGAGTCAATCTACATGGTTGGATACTTATTAGACCAATCACTGGCTTCTTCTTCGGCACCAGCCTGCCCCAGCTACCACATATACTCTGTTTCTGCAGTCAGGTCTACTCCATTTGCTCATCAGATCTGTAGTTTGATTCTACTCCACAAGCCTCCCACATTTCCATTGGGCTTTTTTTATGTGCCACTTAAATAATTCATTCTGATATTTTAAGGGGTCCATTCTGTCAAGAACATGGTTTTGGTGCAGAAGAAAGGAAGTCCCAACCAACATTAGATGCTAGAAAATTATGACTTACTCTTTGCACAGCTGCAACACCACAAGCAGATTCAATGTGAGTTTGACCCTTGACAATGCTTGCCCCTGGGCCACCATTACCATCAGCTGCTGCTACATTGGTGGTTCACAGAATCCTGCAATTTTTTTTAGTGTATAAACAGAGAAGGTAGGGTGGGGAGGAAGAAATGATTGATTGGATGGTGATTGAACTGGCCACCTTCAAAAGGCTCAAAGGGCAGACATCTTTTGGCAGCTGGTCAGCCTGGTCTAGCTTTCAGTAGACAGTAATATTCTGACTGAAGTTAAAGGACAAGAAGTGAGATTACTCTTGCAAGATGAGTCTTACTACTGTCTTAGTGTCCCTCTCTTCTAAATTCTTTAAAAAGTTGAATGAAAATTCATTTCAATTTTAACTACAAGTTGTGGGGTAAAAAGGAACATAAATTTGGATGCAATTTGAAAAGAAGTAGAAATAGAAGACTTTTCCTTTCAGCTTTTCAAATATAATGAAATAAGTTAAAAGTAAATGAGATTATCATGTAATTTTTTCTAAATTTTTCAAGAGATAAAGGTAATGTAGAATCAACTTTAGCTTTTAAGATTTGGGAATTTGATGAGGTTTGAGTGGCTAAAAACATCCCACAAGGCATAGTTTCAGTCCATCCCTATCCTATGCAATTCAATTCTCTGGTTTGTAAATGTTGCAATAAGAGCCTTGCTGTGGTTCAACAGCCACAGCCATCTGTAGCCATATGTGAATCATTCCCTACCATGCTGTCATGTTCAAAATCTATACACCAAGATTTTTTTGTTTAACTAGTCAACATGTTTATGCATACATATGTGTATATATAATGTAAAAACATCACAGCTTTTTAAATGATCCTATTGTGTGAACTGTATTTTCTGCAAAACTTGTGAAGCCTAATTACTTGTATCAAATCTTTGGGCTTTTTCAACTAAGTAATATTTTGACAAACAAAATTTTCACTTTTTAGGAAATACTCAGTCTTAATTTTTCTAACAATATTTAGAGCATAGAAAGATGATACATCTGTATGTATCATGGTTGAAAATTTATGACTTAAGTGATCAGGATTCTAGTCATAGCTGTACTGTCTAACATGAAAAAGAAAAAGAAGTTCAATATTTGTTTTATCTGTTGATAGAAGTTTATATATTGAGCAATCTGGTTTAACTGTGGCCTCACCTAATTCCTTGGTCTCAGGCAATTTGATCAAACTACAGAGATAAAATAGGGTTTTCTGCCCATTTTAGGTTGATCCACTGAACTTGACTTAAATGTTGGGTCCATTATATATTGCAGAAGATAAATACTAATATAGAGTTTAGTTTTGAATCAATTAGATCAGATACTTTAAAATAAGAAAAATACTTTTATAACTTATTCATCTACACATCAATAATGCATGGAAGCAAAAAAGTACTTACTGATAACACAAACCTTCAGTTTGAAGGGCTCCTTGGTATGAGTGCTTAATAGGAGAAAATACTAAAAGGAGACACAATTACAGTGGTTGTTGGCAAATGCAAGGAGGAGAAAAAACATGGATTCCAACAACATATATAATGTTGGTTTCTTTTCTTTATATATATATATATATATATATATATATATATATATAATTTCTCTATGATTGCAGTTTCTGTTCTAGAGGCAGGTCTTTTATCCTTTGGGTGCCCCTCCGGGGGGCACTTCAATGTAGCAGGTCTCCTGAAATGAGACCAAAGTGTTACCGAGTTTTCAGGTGGTACAGCAAACTCTTGAACAGGGAAGAAGTTGATCACTGCAGAGAGGATGAACTCTAGACCTTGTCTAGTGAAATCAGAGAGGAAATGTTGGGACACCTCCTCTTCAGATTATGTACCAAAGTTGGTCAGAGATGTGCTGCATGGTGTCTCACAGTGATGTCTCAGTCGGTCCTTTTGGACCTCCCTCTGATCCCTTTGTTCTGTTCTTAGCCATCAAAAGGTGTGAGCTTTTAGGTTTATTATTTGGTGGTAAACTCTTGAGCTTGTATTAGTTAACATGACTTGAATATGCATGACTTTTCAAGTTACAAACTCAGAGACAGGCATAGTCAGATCTGAAGGATTAAAGAGCACAAGCAATGAGATCAGTGGGGCTCATTTGAGTGGCCTCAATGATCTTAGATCTTAGGAGAAGTGAGAAAAATTCCCTTTCATGATCATCATCTTTGGACCATCCTTGTGCTATGGTCTCATAAAGTTCTGAAGGAGTCCTTTGTGGAGTTAAAAGTAACTTTCTACACATTGACGGAGACCAATCCAATTGTATTTTTGAGTCCAAACAGTCCCCTAATTGCTGCCTAACCTTCTTTCTCTATCATTCTTGTTTGATGATGACAGGTCTATATGATAAAGGTCTTCTTCTATGTGGACCTTTGGACCTGTGCAAATTGATGATTTGATTTTTCTGCAGTTGGTGGGTGTTAAAATTGAACATGATTGAGGTGGTTGTGGTGAGCCCGATCGTAACATTCATTGCAAATGCAGGGATAAAGCTTTGATGATTGCTTGAAGGTTCTGCAGGATGATTGGAGCTGAAGGAGTTCATGGTGCATTTGTAAGAGAAGATTAAACCCAGTGATGGACTTCACAAACTTACTGTTTTAACCCAGAGCTCAAATGCATCAACCTTGGGTGATTCTTGACATAGCATGGAGGAGACAACAAAGGATTCTTCAGCAAATGCATCTGAACTCAGAGAAAAGATGGAGTCCATTGAACTCATGCCTTGCTGAAGGAATCATTGCCTTCAGATTCAGACAAATACTCCCATGCTCAATAAATCTCCATGTGTATAGCTTGCTCTTAAGAAGTAACAGAGCTCCCATAACCTCTGCATAAATGCATTTCAATAAATGTCAGAAAATTAATAAAGAATTGTTAGCAATTTGCACCTGAAGAACTGCAGGTTTGGGAAGGATCAATCTATGCATTACATCATAGCAATTAAGATAAAATAGAAAGATTGAGATCTTCTTTTTGGAAGGACCAGTAAATGTAGTTTTCTTGGTGATTCTACTACTTTCATCTTCTTATAATCTGTACTCTAAAAAGTTCAAGAAACACTTCTTCCTTCTTACAAGCTGTGTTCATTATTTTCTTTTAGGAAAATAAGCTTTTGCTACTGCAAATGCAGACACTGCACTGATGTTTGAGTTTGGTCAAGAACCAGAACACATGGACAGAATTGATTTTGCTTGCACATCCCCCATGTAATCCTCTATCTCATATGAGTAGCTAGAAAAAATTGGCCTGTGCTCTCGATTTAATTCGAGGATCTGAAATGACATGCACACAGACAAATCCAAAACGCATTAAATCCAGAGATCTAAGCATGACCGGCTCTCATGCATCCCCCCACCCCTTGCTCTAAGAGATCCAGCTCATCTGATTCAGACTACATTAACACCACATCACCTCAAGGTTTGCTCAAAAGTCCATCTCCTCCATACTTGATGAAGAGGACATTTCATGCATGAACAGGCCTTAAGCAGCAAGAAGATAGAGCAAGATCTGTCCCACCTGATTGATTGATTGATCGATCCCCATCTCCAGTGACCACTGCACCACACCAGGGGGACCAACTGAATTATATTAATTAGAAAATAATTTTTTTCTCTGATATTTTTGTTAGTGATTTGAGTCATCATTATTTGAATCATAGAAATTTATTATGTCTAGGAGGATGATGAAGACGTAACACCCTATTTTAAGACTTGAATCGGCTTATAAAAGTTTAATATATGTACAACCATTTAACGTAGTTTTAGATCTATAATTAATAGGCCAATTACTCAATCAAGTCGGATTATGATAAATAGAATCAGAACAAATATACTATGTGAGGTATGCCCAAAAGAAAAAGATCTACATATGAGGGGACAAAGTAAAAAAGAGATGTGAAATTGAAGGTACATCACAACATACATTGAAGTACGTTGATCTTTGATTAACTTAGTTTTATATTAATTAATAACGGGTCAGTCATTCATCAAGTTAGATTATGATAAATGGTATGAGAGTAGACTTAGCAAGTAGTGGATATTGTGAAAGATCAGAGCAAAAATAGATTATACGTTAATGATAAATAGATCATTACGATGGATGCACTTGCCGCGGAGAAATATATCTCATCGTTAACTTTATATTAGAATTTTAGCAAGCAAGTATGACACTCATCATCCAGTTTCTAATGTATTACATGGTTTGCTATCCATCTTATTATCACAAGCTTTCTGGTAAATGAGTAGAGGAAGGCAACCAAACTAGTAAGAACATTTTTCGAACTGTTAAACAATTCAGGAACTTCTTTCTTCTATTGACCGAATGATTCTCTGAATCTTTCTTTGGCTCTCCTCTGTAATTGTGGACTTCACTCTATTATTCTCAAAATGGTGTCACTTACTTGAGAACATAAAAGAGTCACTATCAGCATCCCTTTTCTTTTGTAGTAGAACATTTTCTCTCACTTGTGATCAAAGATAACTTGAGGTATCAAAAAAGAAATGAATGCAAGTGAACACATTGCACCTTGGATAAGATGCATGATGCCTGACTGTTTCTAGTGGTAGCTAATGGTGTGGGATGACTCAGATTAGGTAAACATCAGTAGGAAGACATATGTGCTGCATCATGATTGGAGGAAGCACATCCAAATCCCTGAATTCCTTTGCTACCTCAAATATGGTGGATATCATCTGAATTCAAGAAACTGGAGCTGAAAAGTGGGTGTGCTGGTGGATGATGGCAACAAAAAGAGCTTCCATTCTCTTCTTCTGTGCTATCATTTCAATGGATTAGAATCTAGTAAAGATTTGGCTTTGGGCTGAAGTCACACTTGTGGCTTCATTCCACAAACTTCTCATTGTAGCTTTGAGTGGTGAGGAAAAGAAAACTTCACAGGATGAGAGTATTGGGAAGCCTCAAGATATGACACCAAAATAAGATCTCCACTTTAGCACCACAGCCAATATTTCTGAGTTGCTTGTGGTGAATCTATTTTAGTGGCAGCTGCAAGTGGGAGAAATTACAATTACAATTTTTGGCCCAGTTTAATCCCATTACATGAAAAGTTTGTGCTATGGGTGCACATCCTAAACCAAGTTTAAACCAATTTTGTCTGCAAAGTGGTTCCATGGAACTTATGGTGAAAAAGAGCCATCACACCATCTCCTCATCTACATATTGGAAGAGTCCATGGAATTCATGTATTCTGTAACCATTTATCACCAAGATAATCTTCAGAGACTGACATGATGCAGATAGAATTAAAAAGAAAAGGTGATTGACTTAATCATAATATCTTCATATATGTTGATGTTGGTGTTCCTGTTCCACCAATTTTGTGCTTCCCATATTAAAGTTTAAGAAAATACACCTCCCTGTTAAAACATTGTCGTGTATTGTACAATCTTTCATTCTCCATGACATTAAAGTTAAGAAGAAACCAAAATAGCAACAACATCAGAATAAAGCATCACACCTCAAAAGGATTCCTGGAATGGTCACCATCTTCTAGCTTCATCTTGGGTTGATCATTAAGAGAACTACCACACATTTGTTCTGATGAAGGTGTAGCTGCCATCGGTGTTGGGTCTTCGTTTTGTCGAGGACTTGATGAAGCTGGTTCACCAGTTAAAAGCTCTTTATGTGTAGGAGCTGCCCAAGATAAGGGATTCACTGCAGCATGGACCAGATAATGTGAAGAATGATGACAACCTACCATCTAATATTGGTTACAGCAATCTCAAGAACTCAGAAAATAAGTGAAAAAAAAAAAAAACTCAAGACAGTAAGATTTTGCATAGAACACAAGAAATAACCAGCTCCTGTTTTTAATCATTTGCAAAATAATCAGAGAAATAGGGAATAATCAGACATGTTATAGTACAACCCAATGACTAAAAGACTCGAGAGAAATTAGTTGTCCGAAAAGCTTAGTGAATATCTTAATACAAAAAAAAAAGAAATGTAGACATGATGAAATTAGCTAAAAACTATAACAAACATTTCATTCATTTCATTAAGATATGCATACTGCTAGTCACACTGCATGAGCAGTTCAGTTTAGGTTTTGCTAAAACACATTTGTACATTTATATCAATTTCCTATAATGCCATTGATATAATTTCTACACCGATATTTTTTTCAGCCATCAGTGAAAATTCAAAAAAACATTCAAACTTGAGGCCCAAAATTAATGGTATTTTTTTCTTTTATTTTTTTTGAGTTGATACACTAAAGAAGTCACAAGAGACATATTAAGTCATACGGAACCTCCTTGTTCTGCATATGTAGAATCTATCATCTGCTTTATATATGCAACCTGAAGCAAATCAGTGTCACATTGAGCTGGTCAAAGGCAATTCTCTCTTCCAGCAGATCTCATGGCTTCTCTTGGAGCAACTCAAGAACTAGTCAACTAACTAATATGAAAATGCCAGCATAGAGAATTTACATATTCAGTTATCACAGCAGGTAACTTCCAAAGAAATTCTGGAATTTACTTTTGCTATTTTCACTCACCCTCTTCAGGTTCAGTTGGCCTTGGCAGTACTGTATCAGGGTCATTACAAGAATTTGTCAAACGTGCAGGACGTTTTCTGACATAGTTCTCTTGTAGAGGCCTAGGGGACTGAAATGAAAACTGAGAGAGAGTTACCCCTTGTCCATGCTCTGGGTGTTCAAGCAAATACCTGCAAGGTTCATCGACAAAACAACAAAATATGACTAAAATAACCAACATGTTGCACTTCTTTTATCAGATAGCATAACAATAATTATAAACAACCATACTAAGTGGTAAATGCAAGTCTTTCAAAATATCATGTATTTTGTGAGGAAGAACATGGACCATACCTTTGAATCTCGACCATCGACCGCAGTCTTTTCCCAGATGGTGCAGCATAATACCTGAAAAAAGAAAGTTTGGCATCAATGCTGGGAGCACTTTAAAGCTGTAAAAATGCATGAATGGATGCCATTCCGAAGCAGAAAATCAAGACTGTGTGAGCCAATTTGGTTTTAAAATGTCAGATATAAATAAAAAACAACAAAGGAAACCATGAAAATACCAAACAAAAGGTTATAAGAAAGAGATCTAAGTAAGTTAACACCAAAATTAGGTTGAAGACTTCTTTCTAAATATTAACCATACTTGGGAAGATTTGATGCCAAGAGCCAATCTGATTATGAAATTCTTGCTAAAAAATTATGAGATTTTTTCCAAAATAATTCAAGTAAATGCTTTTCTGGTCTCAATTTATGATTAAAAGTTTAGACGTGCCAAAAGGGTCTGAATGGTGCAACATTTAACTCAATATTCAAGTTCATATATCACTCAATAAATACTATTACAAAGTTTCAAATCGAACACACTGGTTCATTGTAGTCCATCATGTTACTTTGGAACTTCCTTGATAAGTCAACATGGTTTTTCTAGATCTTGTTGATCATAGGAAAGAATAAACAGCATAAAATTCATTTTCTTTATTTTAACTCTAAATTTATTTTGTTCAACCAAAAGTTAACTGTTCATTTTGTTTATTTTATGTTTTAAACCATCACAACGATCTTGCTTGGTGGGTTAAACCTCTACCCAGTTTAATCTTCTGTGTTAGAAGAAAACAAATCTCCTGGTACCAAATTCAAAAAAGGAGAAAAAGGAATAAACCACAAATGAAGACAGAAAGATTTACGTGGTTCACCCAATTTGCGCTACGTCCATGGATCTGTTGCATATCTTCACCATAGGGAAAAAATTACAAGTGTGCAGAAAACACTAAGTTGTTACCAGCCTCTCAAACTTTCAGCAACTTCTACCACTACTATACACATACTTCTTGATAGAGCTCATCGCTATTTATAGCGTATACACACCAAGGAAGGAAAGAGAAATCACATGTGACCCACTAATATAAACAGCACTGAATATCCCCTAGCCACAAATTAGAGAAATGGTTGCAACCACTTTTACCAAGTTACAAGGAGTATTGATAATATTTTTACCAAGTCAGTCAAAGATGACTTTTAAGTTTTAACACCCATATCAAATGCTACCTTAGGGAAAAAAGCAAAACTTTATGTGATGACTTCCTTATCAAACTTTTTTCAACATAATTCCATCTAAATTGATATATTGTCCAAAATTGAATTTCTAGTTGCTTAGTTATTTCCAAAAGATGAATCAGAAAACAAGATGCACATGATCAGTCAAGTATTGAGAGAGAATTCCTTTTTGATAATCCTTTTGTGACTTCCAAAAGGAATTAAGACATGTTAAGCTAGCCCTAGGCAAGATGAAGTCATTGACAAAGGAATATGCACCTTATAAACTAAACATCAAGATCCCTAATCAGACAAGCATTCTGGACTGGATGCATCTTAAAAAGGAACCACTCCCTACTACCTCATTTTCCTTAATTATTCAAATCAACCAGTCCTGGTCTTAACACTATTTTATATCTCTATCATTTGGCTATCTATTCAGAACATACGTCGTGGAGTTCCACAAAGGCACAAATGTTGTGGTATAAAAGAAATAGTCAAAATTTCCATCCTGAGCAGTCTACTTGCAGAGAATAAAAGAAGGGACAACCAGAGAAATCAAAGACATACACATCTGCAAATTTTGTGCCTCCTTCGCCTCTGATCCTAAGCAATCTTTCCCAGCCAGGAGGTGGTTTAGCGATGTTAGGTTTATCAATTGCCCAGAGTCTACTGCCATCCTGCGATATGTCTTCAGGATCTTCACATGAAATATCAGGACGCCACTCACGAGCATGTTCACATATAAAAGGCTCTTCTAATATGTGTTCACGTATTTGTTCATATTTCTCTTTTGTTGGAATGATCCTCCATTTGAAACATAAATCACATTGGACTGTAAATGTCCCAATGGATGGAAAAGTACGGCCAGAAGAAATTGGTGCTAAGAAGTTTCTAGATGTTGAAGTATGATTATCCATGAGATCACTAACTGCATGAGCATCCTGACCGGTACCACTTGTACCAGGGTCATAAAGCACCAAATGATTTGAAGGACTTGCAGTAGAATGATTGTTTGCGTCATTTGCATTACCATCAGCAACATCAAATGACCTTTTACGATTATTTTTTGAAGTCTTTGGGGACCCATGACCAACAGGAGCATCTTCCAGATATGTCTGCATTTGACTCAATAACCTGCTGCAAATAAATCTTACTTAAAGATCAGTGCGACATAATAAATAAGCCTATGGAATTGGTAGCATACCAACTCTTGGTCAAAAAATGGGAATTTTGCACGATTATGGCTCCTATGAATTGCGAGGTCCACGATTTGGTGTAAGCTTACTTTGGCAATTGCTCGATGGAGAATGGTTCTGGAAAATATAAGGAAGCACAAACTTTATATAATTTAATAATTTTCCAAAAACACATGCTTTCAACACAGACATTACATAGAATAGTATAAAGAAATAATTAAGGTATACGAATATGTCAAAGTAAATGTATTATGCCTTGTGTGGTGTCAACCAATTAATCGAGACATTGTTGGAACTTGGAACAACACTTCTGCAACAAGATATTGAAACATTCTACATTTATTTATTAACATTTTCATTAATATAAGAGTATGACCGGGTATGATTCCCAGCCTTGTTCCTGAATCATTAACTTTCTTCGTTTCACTCAACCACCATGAGTTATACTGAGGTTTTTACCATCCATTGAATTTTTTTTCTTCACAGCATCCTCAATTGTTTTCTCTTTGAGAAAATTATGAGTTGATGGCTGATTCAAAAGAAATCAACATGTATGAAGTAATATTTCTAGAGCTAAAAAAATGGAACTCTTCGTATGATAATAAAGCTCCAATGACAATATTGGACTACTCATATTCATGTTCTTCATCTGAGCAAGCTACAAGATGTGAACCTAGTTATCCTGTAAACAAGTCCACTAATTTCCTGTTTATGCTATTTCCCTAATACAGTAAAATATTTGTATAGGATGACACTAACACTAATCTAAAATATGAATACATTCCAATTCATTTATAAAGAATTATAGTTCACTGCCGCAAATCACATAAAATAATCAGAAACATGGCAGCAAAACTTCATACCATAGACTTAAGAATTGATCCAAAACCTTCCTTTCCAAGTAAAATTAAGCTCACCAGCATACTTATTAAAATACATAAGTAGAGGAAGAAACCACCACCCAGCTTGACCCCTATATAGAAGCTACGAGGCTATCCGACGCAACATTAAAAACCTTAGTGCAAGGAGCCGGAAAGAACAAGAATCAGAAAAATCTAAGCTGTAGGATATCACAACAAGAGAAAGAAGATCAACAAATTGGACTGGTCAAAGACAACTAAAGGTTATGGGAGTTTGAGTTCGAAGATGTTTCTCCAAGCTTTTACAAAGGTAGAAACTCTTACAGAAGGAACTTGTTTCCAGTTGCAACAGACAAGTGAGGAAGTTCTCTGATTTATTAGTCTCCCAAGATTATTTTGTTTGTCAAAGTAATAATACCTTTTTTTTTATAATGGCTTCTGAAGATTCATATTTACCCTATGAATTTAATTTTGTCTTTGTCAATAATTCCCCAGGAAAGCCAAGATGCTACTCCACAAAAAAGGTGTGCTAGTATAAAGAAAAGTTAGCATAGCATGACTTTCTGATCAATCAAATCAGACTTGTTAGCCTATTATTTGCTCTATCAAGCTGAAGTGTCATTGGACCTTAGTATCCATTCCACACCAGAACAATCTTAACAGTCTGTTGGCAGCATGATTGAATTACATGTTATAAAATATTTAAATAATTGAAGCCTACTTCAAGCCTTACATAAGCTCACGGAGAAGAAAAATAATTATTTCTTTTACTCAAGATCCATACCACACTGATTGTTGAACTCTTGCCAATGTCAACACTACCTTGAGTTTGTCCAACGGATTACGATACTATTAATTCTGGTGCATGTAAGAAATGCAGAAGATTTCTAGTTATCCTTTATTTCATAATATCCAGATGATTTGTTGATCCTTTGTGGTAAGAATGGCATGAGCTCACTGAATTCATATCAAAGTCTCAGCTACCTATGAAGCATCATTTCAGGTTTACTAGATGCATCAACAATCCTCACAGAAGTTCAATGAAAAAATAAAAGCTATGTTGGAAATTCATGTAAAACAAATTAAACTTATTCAAAGAAAACTACAACACTTAAAAATTACTGCAGGAAGGATTGTGCTTCCCTATACGTTAATCAAGAATCAGTTATATCTGACAAAGGAAAAATCAGAAGAAATAAAAAAAATTGATTGATAACATAGGTACAACTTCCATATCAATTCAAATCTTAACTAAATCCAATTAGGTCCAGCAAAAGTACTCCACAAATTTAGTGTTTTTTTAAAATTAGAAACCAAATAAAGCAAACATCAAATCTTGCTATACATAACAAAAATCCAGCTTTAGATCTAAGAATCTTCAGATATTTATACATATAATTTAGAAACCTTAGCTAACCACCCACAAAAGCAATCCACTACATCTAAGAAAGCCAAGCTGCATATCCAGAGGATCCACAGACAAAAGGCCAGCTACTATAACATTTTCTAATTAATCAAATAAAGACTGGTTGATAAATTATTATCTTCCAAGTCAACCAGGAGTCTTAAGTAGCACAGAAACCTTGGCAAATATCATATAGAATCTTGGTCAGTCTATTAGCAGAGCTGTGGAATTTCGTCTACATAGTTCTATTGTAACTGGAGCCTACGTCAATCCTTACAAAATGCTCAATGAGGAAGAAACAGTATCACCTTTTTTTTAACTCAAAAACTAGGACACGAATTGACCACCGAGCTTTTGGCAATGTCAACACTAGTTTGACTGCGTCTGACAGATTAGAACACCATAAGTTGTGGTGGATGTCGAAGAACAGAATATCTCTAATTATCCTCCTATCCCATGATACTGACTTGATCTCTTGATATCTTGTAATAGGAATGGCATGAACTGGCCGAATTCACACCAAAGTCACAACTATATAAATATACTCCAAACATCATTTTCAGGTTTCTCAGAGATATTACCAACCCTTAGAAAAGTAATAGACGACTAAGGAAATGTTATAAGTTCCACAAAAACAGGCAAAATTATTTGCAGCAAACCGCTGAGCATGGCTCATAACAAAAAAATTTCGGTACAAAATACCCACTTCTAACTTTCCCATATGTTAAGGAAGCGTCAGTTTCAGCTACAAAGGACAAAAATTGAAATACCAAACCATACGATTTAGATAAGCTTTCAGCTCCCTGTTAGATCCAGCAGGAAAATTCCAATAAATGGGGATTGCTTCCAAACAGGAAACTAACCGGAGCCATATCTGCTGATCTTTCATAAAAAGTCCATCTTTAGAATGCAAGAATGAGCACGAAACCGTATATTGCAAAGGCACCTCAGCTGATGTCCCTTGGAAGCAATCCCCGGCGCCGATTTCGAATCAGCGAGCGGCGGCGAATGAATCTATGGAGAAAGGGAGCTGAGAAACCGGGCTGAGATCCAGGTGACCCAGGGATTCGAGGTGAGAGGATGAAGGTAGCGATCTATCCCCGCGTCGCGATCTCGCTCGCGGTCCGAGAATTGGAGGCGAAGGGGTCGCGTAGCGGGTCGGAGCCTTCGGGTTCCGGGGACAACTCTATCCTTTGTTATTCTTTTGGATGTTTCGTGTTCTCTCCCATGCAGCGTTGTTTGGATCCCGACAGTAGAAACCTGGCTGAAGAATGACGCGTCTCATGCGTACCCTCATCTACCCGTCTCGTGACTAGTGACAGGGATGGGCAAAAGTGTGGGTCCCACCTGGCATGCCCTCCGCGCTTAAAAACAGCGACAAATAATCGGGTGGGAGAAGAGTGAGGGTATCGACGGATTTGATTTCATCCGACATCGTCCGATCTGTGATGTGTCTTTTGACATGATCAGATCGTTTTATCTCTATTATATAATGCATAAAATAGTTTTATTAGTGATTGAAATATATCGTGGCATATGTCGAATCTATTTGTGTCTTTTACCACAACAATAACTCCTAATATCTCAATTTTCCAAAGGTCAGTTGCATAAATCTTCTGTGGTAATTAAACTCTAAAAATAATATCTTTAGTTAAACTAATAGTAATATATTTTTTAATATCTCACTCTATTTCTTCTCTTCTCATACGAGTAATATTAACTATCTCGTGTCTCTAACTACAACATATGCTAGCGTACATATAATCGATTCTATCTTAACATATGACTGATAATGAATGGATGATCAATTGATTATTTTATAAAAAATATATATGTTAATGTAAAATTACTATATGATCATATCAATTTTTTAGTATTCATATTGAATAATATCCTTACCAAGTTAAATAATCAATACAAAATACTTAAAACTTTTTATATCAAAAACACATGATAAATTTATTTTTAAGAAAGTAATATATTTAGTCATTATTTATTTTTTACGATATGAGTTGTCAATGACTAGTTACATTGCAAAAATGAGAATTAACTTATATTGATTTGATGGAGAAATTTATTATCGCTCGTATTTATTGAAAGATAAATTTATCATGTCATTTAAGTTTAATTATAATATAAGGTTGTTCCTATTATATTATTTATTTTCTTTAATTATAATATAGATTATCAAATAACTAAAAGTTTAAAATTTTCATTGATGTTTTTATCGGTTTGACTTGACTTTAATTCGTATGTGTATAAGAGGTAAAAAGCACATCATCTCGAAATGTTATCTATATAAAGACTATAGTCGAAAGAAGCTTTCAGAGTTATTCTCCTTAACACTCAGGTTAGTCCAAGTATTAACTTTTATACGTTAATATTTTTAATTTTTAATATTTCTTATTTAAAATTGAGGATAAATTTTTATGTCTAACTTTTGAAAGATCAAATATTTCTTTAAAGATTTTGGCAAGGGAGACAACTTGTAGTCGCCCGAATTATCCATTGAACTCCCGTGAATATTATATTGTGATCATCTTGTGATAGGTTGCTTAGGTCTTTTCTATCATATAGTCTCTATCAATTCATAAATTTTTAACATATGAACTAGCTTGGATATCAAGAGCTTTGATTGCTGATTGATAGAGAATAGAATAATACATTTCAAAACCAACACACGAACCTCCACATTAGCAATCATAGGACAATCGACCTACAGTTGTAACCATATCAGTGGAAGTCATTTGGTTGATGATTGAGACACATCAGTATGGTTATATCATCTCCAGCATGAGATCGAGTCACTCTCGCAAGGACTGAGGTATAAATAAATTATCTCATTTATTTCTTTCTTATTTTTTATTTTTAGATATCATCGACTTAACCTCTATCTCCTATAACGTCATGGGTGATATGTTGAGAAATCGGACAACATCTAGACTATACTGATTAATTTATCTTTGAACCGAATTAGATAGTTCTTCCCTTCCTTAATCAACACTAATGATAAGATAATCATGTTTTTCCACTACTAATCCCTGTGAATAAAAAAATGTGTTTGACGATGGACTAAAGAACATGATAAATAATTACTTAAAGTGCTCAATCGCAGAGGGTGGCTGTGGATCGCTGACCACAAGAATTTTGGACCGTCCTAAAATTGGCGTAGTTTTGTGGATTTTTTTTTTTTGCTTGATTTAATTCCACTGTTTTCAACTATAGTCTCAATATTATTTTTTGATTTTAATTTCACTTATTTGACAGTAAATTATAAGTGTTCTTCAATATTAGGAATCAATTTTTCAACATTTTGTGTCGTGCCGTAGTTCATGTTACCACGTCATTTATGATTAACAAAAAAAGTTTCATGATTTGTTTCATTCTAACGCGAGAAATTGTTATCGTTTATCTTTGAAACATAATAAGTTATCATTGATCATGAACATAGAGATTCATGCGATGATACATGGATCTTATATTGTTTTATCATAAAACTTTCGAATGAATCATTAAAAGAACAAAAATTGATCTTAGGTAAAATGATAAGGAATAGATAATTATATAGTCACCTTCAACTCGTTTGTCCATATGAATTATTTTTACCCCACATAATATTTCATATAATATTTTATTTTTTTATGAATAGATATAAAAATTATCTATTTTGATTACTACTTGAAAACTTTGAGTTATTAATTTAAGTACCGAATGGATTAGGTTGGGAAACCTTTATTGACTTTAATGTTTGTGTATCTGACACATTGAGATCTTGATATTTTACATTAGAAAATCCTATGGGTATAAATCCGAATCATATCGGATTAAGATGTTAACAATATATTTTTTTATCATAAGATAATTTTTCACTTGAGTAATGTGAGGGTAATAGATATTTAATGAACACTGTAGAATTTTTTTACTTTATGAATAAAATATTTGTTTATATGTTTTTTAAAAAATTCAGGATCCATGTAATTTTCTTGAATACATATATATTTATTTTAGGACATGCGTATATGTTTGCTTAAGTTTAAAAGCAGCTTAACGGCTCCAATAATTTGATTGGGTCAGCGCGGAGGAACCATCGAACCCGGTTCGGGCCCAAATCGGTCCAACTTTAAATGTCGAATCAACGACGCTCCGACCACTCTCTCCCCCAACAACATTCCTTCCCTGCCCCGGAAAGCCCCCTCAAAACCCTTCTCTCCCCCTAGTCCCCTTGCGCTCGGCCATGGCGGCCGTCGCTCGATCCCTCGCCGGCGTGGAAGTTCCCATCCTTGGGAGCGATAAGGTGGAATGGATCGAGGTCACCGTCCCCTCGTCGTCCTTCTCATTCGCGGCCGCCTCGGCTCCCCAGCCGTCTCCTCTGGCCAACGGTGGAGCCGCCTTCGCCCCCAGGGACGCAGCCGGATGTCACGTGATAGAAGGTGTCGATACTAAGTCTTATCTCATCTGGTAACCCTTCTTCCCATATTTCCTTCTCTCGACTTCCTCTTCCGCCTACTCCTTTTATTTTTAGTCATTACCTTTTGGACATCGTACTTGGCATGTATTTTTTTTTCTTCTAAAATTTGAAGTAATGAATAGAAGGAGGATTGAAGGGATATGTATACTTCGATAGCATTAACACAAATTAGTAGGTTTGTTCTCTTTAAGCCTTGTTGTACTTGTTCTTCGTTGAGTCTGGTTCAATATCTTAACCTAAATGAACTTACCACCTTTAGATGTTCAATTGGTAACGAGAAGGTTAGTGGCGAACATCACCTTCTTCCTCTCAAATCACACACATGGGGATTGCTGTGACTAAATTCAGAAAAAAACAAAGCTTATGGAATGACAAGCCATCATCATATTTCACTGACTTGTCCTTCTGTATTGTGGCATGAACAGCAGATTGAATATATATAATTAGCATTACTTTACATGCATGAGTGGTACAATTAAGTGAACTAAGAAGGACATAGGAAAACTTTTAGAAGTTAAAGAAAAAGGGTCAAAGAAAGCCATCGACTTCCTTTGCGTTATTTCGCTTGGTCTTGTATCATATTGCCATCACTTTTCAGTTGGGATCTCTTATTCATGTTGAGTTTGATAATTATATATTTGTTCCCTGGAGTTGCTATCTTGCATATTTCTTAGCTTGAACTCATATTAAGCCATCACTCCATATTGCATCAAAGGTTGACTAAAGATGATATTACTGGTAAAAAAGATGGTTGTTAAAATGGCATTGTTCTTCTTGTGTTTTGTCATCATGTGATCTTCTTGTAAAGATAAATTGAATAAGTCAATATCAGACAAATTCTGCTTTATAAATTTGAAATATTGAGTGTCATTAAACAATTAATTGACTTCTCAGAGAATTAGTATGCTTAAGGCAAAACTATTGGGGTAGATGATAAAGATGCTGGTAACTATAATAAATGGTTGTGCTTATTGAATATCACATATAGTGACAATTTGGAACTGAATGACAAGCTATTTAATGTGGTTTAACTTTTTGTGATATCCAGAATAGAGCATTGTATCACTGGTGAAGGATGATTCAGTTTATTTAGAACTGCTGTGGGAATGTTGACCAAAAATGAATAATGTGGGATTCATTGAGAATGAAAAAATGATCCTCAAATTAGTAGCCTATGTTTACTTCAAAGAGCTAATGACAAGTCTTCTTTGTAGCCACCTCAAGTAGATAGGTACATATGGTTATTATTTTGTAGTTCATATTTGCAAAGCTAATAATCAACCACCTTAGTTTTTGGGGTCTTCTACATGTATCTTTTGTTTAACTGATATCTGTTGATTGCATGATATTGGATTATAATCAGTTATTATATCTCTTTATCATTTTGAACCTAGTCTTTTGCAATATTCTTCTACTTCTTTTTGTACTTTTTGGCTCTTCTGTACCATTGGTATGTTAAAGTAAATCATCTTAAACATTTCTTCTGATTTCTATTCTTAGTTTGTTTTGAATATAATAATTTCTTATTTGACCTTTTTTAACCTTACACTAACAACAAATTCACATGTTTAATCTTATTGTTCAGATGCTAGTAACTACTCTTTTAAATGTATATGTGCTCTTACCGGTATATCAAATGAAGTCAACTTCCTTTCTTAAATTCATCACATTTTATTCTTAAGAACCTAATAATAGGCTTTTTTTCCCCTAAGTTCAATGAAAAATGTGATATTATTTCTTCTTTTCTATGTATTTTATGCTAGATTTGTAATTTTGTACAGTATCGACGTTTCGAGTTTTGCTCGATACAATATGGTACGGGCGTACCAAGCGGTATGCCAAGGTGTACCGCTCGATGCGTATATATATAATATAAAAAATATAAAAATCAATATAAAAAAGGAGGCGTACGTTGCCTCGGCGATGTTGCCTCCTTTTCTTCTCCTTGTGGCGTTAGATGTGGTCTTCTCCTCATCTGCGGCGTTCGGCGAAGACGACGAAGGCCGCAGACGTCTTCGACCTTCGGCGAAGAACGCGGTGAAGGCTGCAGGTGTCTCTAGCTATCGGCGAAGAACACGACGATGAAGAAGCCAAGCTGTCGCCTCTCCCGTTACCTCCTGGATCGAGATCATTGAGGGAGGCGGTGCTGGATCGGGAAGCGTCGAGGTTCTCCCGATTCTCTCTCTTCTTCTTCCTTTTTTTTGAGCGCTTTCTCCCTCTTTTCCCTTGACGCTTCTACTTCCCAGGCTGCAGCTAGGTTGATATTGCTCGATAGCGAGCGACGACGATCGTTCGACCATTACTGACCTGTTTCGGGCAGTAACGGTCGAAATATCAACCATTACTGCCCGATACAACCCTGTATCATCCAATATGGGGCTAGATCAATGGTACCGGACAGTATCATTCGGTATTGTAATCCTTGAATTTACCATTGAAAAAAGTTCTTCTTAGTGGTTCTTCTTTGCACAAAAGTGAAGCAACTTCCATAATTTTTTGTTTTATGTCCATCAAAGTTTTAAATTGTGACTTATGCTTGATTTTATGATAATTTTAATAACTATCTCCTTTGTTATTTTATGCTGTTACTAAAAATGCATTTTCTCTGTATTTATCCTACATGTTCTTTGTTGCTAAGAATTTGTTAAGTAAATTGGTTAGTTAACTTTGAATCTCTTAAACACATTCGTACATCAATAGGGATAATATCAGACCTCATAGTCTTATCTAAATTTTCTTCTTTGTCTCATTATTTTGTGGCTCCAGAATTAGGGTTGCTAACAATACAAAATAAATAACTTGTAGAAAAGATTTTTTAATTTTTCATTATCCCACTGCCTTTTATAAAAGTCATTTGATCTTTACCTTTTAATTTACATTTTCCTTCTTGCAAGCTTGTGTGTGTTTCTCTATCTTGTATATATCTCTTACCTTGTTCAAGCTTGTTCCAGAAACTATCATATGCAATATGTTTTGCATCAAGATTTTCCTTTTAGGTTTTTTTTTTGTTAGCCTAATTTATCTCATATTGATATTAACTTTTTTTAATAAGTTCGTTACATATCTCTTTTAAGTAATTGCCTTTTGGGCTTCCTCAAGCCACTATGAGTCTTCCTCCTGCCGCTACTCTTGAACTTCCCCAAACTCTCCTTTACTAAACTCCCGTTGGTGTTGATGCCATATAGTTCCACTATTTAGTTCTAATGTTGCTGCCTACTTTTCATATCTTCAGTCTGTATGGTTACCCACATATCCCACACCCCAGGTATGTTGTTAAGTCATGCCATGCTTTCTTCCATTCAACTTTACAATCTTTCCATGGAGTCTGTCGATGCTATTGCTGTGATAAATTCAATTACAAATTTGTCCACTATTCTAGGTGATTGGGTGTTCTTATTTCTTTTAGAATATGTGTTAGCGTTTGTGAGATAAGAAGATATAATAATATTTATAAATTGTAATAATATCTTTTATTTTGTTTCTTGCTCTATTGTGGTTTCCATGTAAACACACAGATCTATTTTCTTTTCATATGTTGCCGTATAAGTCTTCTCCTGTTACAAGTTTTTACCATTTGATGTTTCTTGTATTATATCTGTAAAACATTTTAAAATACTGTATGAACTTGTCAATGTGTCCCATTTGAAGAGCATGACACACAATAACAAGTTGATTCTTCAAAAAGTATATATTAATTGTCCCTTACTATGATTACCCAAATTTTCAAAATTATTTCCTTGTATTACGTTCCAGCTGTATGTTCAGATTGGATGTCTTATCTTAAACATGTCCTACTTGGTCCCATTGCATAGAAGTTTATCAACTTGCAGTCAATTCTATAAGATCTTTGTTCTTTAATGAAGTATATATTTGTGAATATGTATATGTTCTTCACATTTTTACTTCCTTCCTGGCCAAGTAGTGCTAGCTTTTATACGATTATGATCTGCTTGTAATGTTATTGCTTGTCCAGTTGTCTTAGATTGCCAGTGTCTTAATTATCTCTTTATGCGTCTTGCTTGTTACGTATTCTAAATTTTTTAACTCACACTGTTGGTGACAGGTGATGAGAAGGTTCTTTCTTGACAAGCATCTGAAACTTGAAAATCTATGCCAGTACCTTTCCCATCTATTACTTTGTGTTTTAGCTTTAAATTTAGCAGAATTTTATTCATTTGGTTCCATAAGGATCTTATGATAAATATCTATGACGAATCAGGATATTATTAATTGCCTTCAGACAGTTCTCCTCTATCCTTTATTTCTCATTCTCGTCTTTAATGTTAACTGTAAAATTAAGCAAATGTCTTTATTTAACGACAATACCTGGTTTCCATACTTCATCTCATCTTCAAATCATATACGAACATTTCCAAGAATGTTCTTCATTGTGTTTTAGATTTAACAACTGCCTTCGACCTTTATTCCAGGAGGCTTCACAAGGATTCTCCCAATATTCTTGAGGTTGTTGAAGTCATTGCCTCCAAGGAATTTCCTCAAACTGGATTGCATCTGGTATTCCAGGATGCACTCTGTCCATCTGCATTTCTGTGCAAGAATGTGGTTAGTTTATTTATAGTTGTGAAAGCATGCAACATGACTAGTTTTTATCTCATGTTTCATGATGTGGCTTATGATGACTTTGCAGATTAATAGTGGTTCAGGGAATGCATACTTGCTCTATGTATTGACTGTATCTGGGGTTGCTTATCTTCTCAGTTTGAGAAGCCCATTTTCTTATATTTCTGGTTCATCCTTTCCTCAAAGGGAGTATGTGGAATTCAATGTTGCACCTCCTACTCAAATCACAGCAGTGACAGCAGCAGCAGGATGCTTAGTAACTGGACGACAGGATGGTGTAGTTAGCTGTTTCCAACTTGGAATACTGGATCCTAGTTCACCAGGTTCAGTTCAAATTTTTGTTGTTTATCCGATTGTTGTACATACTTTGATTAGCTTTGCTAAGCTCTTAGCTCTTTTTGTTCTTGCTTGTCTTTTGCTACTTGTATGCTTGTGATTTTGAATAGAATTTTATTTTGGATCTTTGCATATCCATAGAACTTTTAGTTTGTCGATGATAACAGGTTTTGCCACTGAGCTTCGTGATGATGTTGGAATTGGTCGATTGTGGAATCTCATGTCAAGGTATTTCTCAATAAACATTATTTTGTAAACATATCAAATAAATACTTGGTCATTTTGTTTCATCTGATCTATGGGCTTGGTGACAGGGTGAGGGTTCATTTGCTTGTAATTCTGGATCACTTACATGACTGTTACTTTTAATAAACAGTGAAATAAGAGTAAGAGAGTCACTTTTGCTGGTAAACAAGTTTCTTTTGGTCCCCTTCAGAATTATGATTGTCTTACAAATCTTAAGGTGTTACCACAATTATTTATAGGCATTTGAAGTTAACCTCAAGTCGAACGAAATTATGGAATCTCCAGCCACATTGGTAAACAAGGATTTTGTGGTTTTTCTTTAAAATAACTATCATTAAATAGGCACTTAGGTAGGATTCTTATGGCTAAACTCTGGCAACACAGTCAATTATATTTTCTGGATTTTGCAGTTCCACGAAGCGAAAAGAGTCATCTTTGTGTCTATGATTCAAAAATTTTATATTGAGCTGCTCGCAGAGCCCATATAATGGCATATTATGTGGGAATAAGTTTCATGGTCTGGTTCTTTTAAAAGAAAACCGGACAGTTCAATCCTTTTCAAAGAAAAAAAAAAAATCCAGACCTCACATCTATAAAATTGAAACGAAAAGAAAAAACCAGACTGAACCGCCTGAAATGGGGTGGTCTGCATCTCGGTTCGTGTTAAATAGTTGATATGAACCGAACTAGATGAAATTGAAATCCATGGTCCGCGTCCTGGTTAATGCCCAAACCAATAAGTGGCCCATAAGTAGCAGTCAGGACGAAATTAAGAACTATGCTTGGATGACATAAAGCTGATCACGATTCAGGATTACACATCTTTCCCAGTGCTATGGCAAAATTTTGTCCTCTGGAAGGAAGTTATCAATTAAGTATTTCTAATAATTGTTTTTGCAGTTTCTTTGTTGGGTTCATTATATGAAGATTAAGATATTTGACTTGACTTATCATTTTTACTATTTTAATTAGTATAAATAAATAAATATATATATCCTTTTTTCTTGAACATGTGCTATTAAATTATCATTTAATTTTTGGTTTTTTTACTATGCAATAACTGCTGTACTATATCTGATGACAATATTGGTTGATTGTTTGTCTTTTCTATATAATTGGTTCAGGACAAAAATTACCTGTCTTGAATGTTGAGTTAGTATTATCTGAATGTTGTTTTATGATGTTTTTAGTTATACTGATTTGGTTCTTAAGTACATACTTAAAATTCTTTCTCTTTTATGGAAGAGATTGATGTTGAAATTCCACACCATTTTATAGGCAAAAGGCTATTGGGGCTGTGCAAGACATGGTGATATCTGATGTTTGCAAAAGAAAGTGTTTATTTGTAATTCATGCTGATGGTCTCTTGCGTGTTTGGGATCTTGTTAGTCACAACAGGGTTGTCAGTTACAATACTAGCTCACATGAGCGTGAAGGTAATTTCTGTAGTTCCTTTTCATTATTGAATATTTGTTCTATTTTCTGTAGGTCCCTAAAGTCAAGGTTCTAAATATCGTACCGTACCGATGTACCGAGCTTTACTCAGTATGATATGGTATGGCGTACCAAGTGGTACGCCAAGGCGTATCGAGCGGTATGCCTAAAATAGACATAAAACCCTCTGAAAATACTTGAAAAAGAGAAAAAAGTCAGGTTAGGGTTTTTAAGTTAGAAATAAATATGCATTTAGTATAGTTTTAACAAAACAAATCTAAATTAGGTAAGAATCAAGGTTATGAATACTGTACCATATTGGTGTACTGATCAACTGTTGGTACAGTACGTATTGAGCTGTACCAAGCATACCGACACACGGTACACTAAGGTGTACCGATGTACTGCCCGTATCAAGCAGTACGGTATGATATTACAAACCATGGTAAGAATAGTGTTATATATCTTTTTTGGGCTTTGAGGAGTACCCTTATGCAAGGTTCGCAATTTCGATCCGTTTTGAATTATCCTTTTGTTAATATTGAATTATCTACATAAAGATTATTTGAATTCTTAGATTATTTTGTATATAACTTCAACTTTAAGATTCAAATAAATTAAGTAATCACATATGTAGATATATTTGATTCTACCACCAAAAGTCCTTCCTCTTAATCCTTCTAAATTAGCCGCCTAAATTTGATTCAATTCACAATTCGTTGCTTTGTTGAGTTTAGGAGAGTGAAAATATGAGAATAAGAGAGAGAAAAAATGAGTTTGAGAGAAAGTGAGAGTGAAATGAATTGAAATAGGGGGAGGAAAGGGTTTAAAAACTCTTGACGAGGCCTCCAATGGCCAAATTGACCATTAGAACACTGTTATGATTCGGTAATGGTCGGTTTCGACCATTACCGCTTGGTACAGCTCGGTAATGGTCCAAATTTCGACCATTATCGCCCATTAGAGCCTCGTATCGCTCGATATAGAGCCTAATACTTGATATTGCCCGGTACCGGGCGGTCCGCGTGCTGGTCTGCTGGCGGACCAGTACGTATTGTCCAGTACGGTATTCAAATCATTGCTTAAAGTTATTAGGTGTGAAGTAATGGTCTTGTTTTCTAAAATTATTGCAGTAAAAATAAAATAGTTTGCAAAGTAGATTATTTTAATGCTTGTACAGTATAAAAGATTTCATTATTTTGGAGGATGGAAGTTAGGCCTCTGCAACTACTGCAAAGTGGTGCTCTAGTGTGGTACTTTGTGACAATCAGACAACGATGAGATTTGGGGCCATATGATGTTCAGATATTTGTGAGATATTATCTATAAATAATATGATTAGGTGGTCACTTTTATTGACTTAGAGATACTCATGATATACTTTGTCTGTTGTCATGTCCTCTATTGAGATTTTACTGTTCTGTTACATGTCAAGTTTTATCTTATTCTAATTTTTTTGTGGTTAATTCTGGTCATATTCTTCCACTGTGAAATTGAAAGACCTAATACCATAAGTAATTTTTTTATTGGAGGGTCATCAGGTGTAAATATTTGTGTAGAGGAAATCGAAGAAATAAGGTTATGGTTTATCAGATTAGAGCATCCTTTTCCGTTCCAGTTGTAAAGGAAAGTCTAGAGGGACCAGTAAGTTAAAACTATTTGTTTATCCCTATATGAATGGAAGTTAGAAAACGCAGCGAGTTATTTTTTGCACACCTCTAATCCAAAAAATCTGGGAGTGCAAAACGTGGAGAATATATATGCTTTGGATAAATGATGCAAGTTGCTGTGCTGGCTGAATGCTAGATGTTGGAAGAGGTGAACAAAGACTATGTTTAGGTATCATTCAAGTCTATGAAGGATTGATCAGATGCACATATCTCATTGATTTAGTGAGAGAGGATTTCATCATGATTTAGTGAATTTAGTAGCTACTAATAATTAATATAGACAACAAAGGATTTAAATACTGATTTAGCGATTCTAATGGCCTATAGAGGTCAACAAGATATTACTGATTAGGTCCAAGTTAGAAAAAAAGTTTATTGTTGATCGCCAGTCGTAACAAGATTCTGTTGTGCTTTATTGATTTACTTCGGATCCCATCACATGAAGTTTTATGCAAGGTTTTATGGGCCCAAAAAAAGGAATAAGCAGGTGCAGTTGGTAATTAGATACCTTGTTGAGTAAGGGTTAATTAGGGATGTTTGCGTGAAAGTTAAAATAACAACATATACCTGAAGCATAATGGAATTTGTAACGATCATCTATGTCCGGGCACCTGATTCTCAAGTATTGTAAAAAATCTATGGGACAATATAAATATGATCTTGAAGATATTTAAAGCTGATTAAAGTTTTTGGTAGAATCAGCTGATTACAAAATTGGTAGTGCCGTTGTTTATCATTGTATTGCTTTTAGTTCGATATCATTTGCACTTTAAGATGTGATACCAACTGATAGATGAAGTCGGATCTTTGGTTTTAATTGGTAATTAAAAGAATCTTGTTTATTTTATGTTGATGTTTTATACTATATTCATAACTAACAAGAAGTTGACTTTCAATTCAAATTTGTTTAGAATTAGTTTCTGAGTGTTGTTGCTTGCTTGGGTAAATATTATAATAATGTCAGGGTTCTGGTTATGCTTATTATATAATTTATGCCTGCTATTTCCTTGCATTCTTTGGTAAGTCTGACTATAATAATGAAAGACTCATTGTTGTCTTTGATAAGTTATAACATTGATTATTTCACGTCTTTTATTTTATTCTAAAGATATTTTCCTTATTTTCTGACTAATTTACCAAAAAGGGCTTTTTTAATTGTCTGAGTTATCAAGTTAACTTGATCAGTCAATCTTTAGACATGATTACTACAAGTCCTTATTTTGTCATAATCAGGAACTAAACCATCCAGGTTGTGGGTCAGCGAAGCTAACTATGATGCAAATCTAATTTCTTTGGCAATTCTGCATGATGGTGTTCCGGTATGTCCTTGAGCAATATATTCATTTTTTCACCTATCCTTGTCATCCTTATGTAAATGCAGATAAAAATATATGGTTTTTTTTACAATAAATGGTCTTGCTACTTGTGTCTCATAACAATTGAGTGTTGTGGCTTCTTTTGATTTTGTTTTTACTAGTATTTTGCACTTAGCACATGCTATGCACGACATCATTTAGAAAATTAGACTGGATAGGAAATCCAAAAAGAAACTTGCGATTCTTTATTATTTAACATTTCATGCCTTTCATAATTTAAGGGATATGGTTATTGTTCTAAAATATAAAAATAAACCGAATTGGATCATTATTTTACCAGTGAAGTTGCTAATGCCTATTGAGACCTAATGGATAAGTACAAAATATTTATTACCTTTATTTTGATGACAAAGATAAAGCAACGTTACAAAGCCAATAGATAATATGGCATGCTATCATCTAAAAAAAATTAAGTGAACCTGAGAAGCAAAAATAGTCAGATTATGCCTTTTTATATTGACAAAGCAGTTTGTTAAAATTGATATGTATAGTAATAGAGATTTGTTGATCTATATCTGAGTCGTGGATTTAATCCACAGACATCAAAATACATACTTTCTCTTAGAGGTATTTAAATATACTTGACTGAGCTTTATTTAGTACTGTGAAAAACAGTTTTTAAAGAAATATGTAAATTAGTTTCCTTTTGTTTTGCCGTATCATTATGGTTTCTTGTGGAGCATTTGTTTCTTTTGCTTTGTGGAGTTTTTACTATATTAACAACTTGACATTTATGTACTCCTATATGAGTTCTTAGCACCATAATTAATAAGACTTCTTGTTGCAGACAAGATTATCTTGTATGGTGCATTTTGGTTAACACAAGGAACATGCAGCTGGTGTGGGTGTTATATCCAGCCCGGCATTATGTTGGCATGCCCATATGCTGCCACCATGTTGGAATATGCACTTCATATTCATGTCTTCTTGATGCAAGTTTATAACAAATTTACTGCATATAATTACTGATGTCCTGTGCATTGTGAAGTTATCAGATATTGAAATGGTTGCTGTGTACCATTTTGGTCTTGGTACTGGAGACAAGCTTCTTTTATCACCACAACCCTCATCACAGAATATCCATTTAGATGAGGTATATATGTACCTTTTGCAAGGTTTCCTGTATGCTATTTGATTCTATTTATGGTCTACAATGTTGCATCTGATGTCAGCTTAATGGATGTTATTAATGCTGCATCTATGACTAGTGACAGTGGAGTCGCCTGTTTTCATCCCTAATCTCAATAGAAGTGATCTCTATCATTATGGATTAAATTGAAAAACAATTTTATTGTCTAATTGTTGTATATGCAATACAGCCAGGTTTGAAAATGGGAGTATTACATAGTTCCTTTCATGATTGATACCGGTAGTTTCTTTTACCTTTATGAAAATTTGAAGTTGATTCTTGGCACTTATTTAAATGTAATTGGCCATCTATAGATGTAACTATCGAGACTTGTTGTTTTTTATCTGTTGTCTTGTTGTTTGAAAGTTCTCTTGTACAGTACAAACTCATTTCAGTACTCTGGATATCACAAGCATGTCTTCCATACATGAGTGTTTTATGTCTCTTCTGAAGTAAAGTAAGTTGCCCATGTGGTGTCAAAACAAGATTTAGATGGGCCAATGCTCCTAAAAAACTTGAAGTTGCTTTAAATGGACGATCTTGCTGTTGCCTTTTGCTACTATTTCTCACATTTGAAGTTCAGTTCCTTGTGTTATTTTGACAGTCCTGCTAGAACAGTGTTAATGTTACCTTTGTTTTGTTTGCTTTGAGCATCAAATCTCCTATCAACTGGCACAAGATCACAAATAATTTCTTCTTGTTGGTTTAAATTATGATGACTCACACTTTTGTTTGGTCATTTCATTCAGGGCAGATGCTTCTAATCTGTAAATTTTGTGTTTAGGGATATTTCTTTTATTCTTTTGATATAAATATTTTAGATTCCATTCCTTTTTTTTATCCTCAATATAATGAGGATGTTGCTGCATACTTCTCAGGGAAAGCTCATTGATTTGAAATTCGAATCTGACAAGCTTTGGATATTGAAAGGAGATGGGTCGATGCTATATGATCTGTCTCAGACTGATTTTAAGATGTAAGTATAATTCTGTTTCTGTTCCTTTCTGTGCTTTCCATTTATCATTGTGACTCTTACTGAATGTATGAAGTACCTCTATGACTTTCGACACTTAATTGCTCCTTGTTTGCATAAATAGTGATGTATCATGGTGCTCTCTGTGTTGTTACAGTCTGTGCTAGTTCCTGTTTTTAATAAATTGACCAAACTGGTAGGTACAAATTGTCTTTTACTGGTCTAATGGCTGATTGTTATGCAAACTGGGCAATTTTGTCCTGTACAATCTCGAATCGATCTTACAACCAGGTAAGCTGACTTACCACATTGTAAGCTGACCAGTACCAAGCTGTACCGAGCAATTATGTACCTTCCTTTTAAAATAATTTCTTCCTCGTCTTCTCTTTTTCTTTGGCTGCTTTTGCTTCTCCTCCATATCTCTTCAATGCACTGCAGCCTCCTACCCAATGTTGCCACTCCTCTGCTGCACTTCCGTGCTGCTGCTCTCCTTCACCACAGAGTACTGCTCCTCTGTTGCTGCTGACTTTCTTTGCCTCCACCTCTGCCTCCGTCTCCACCTCTGTGTCTTCTTTTCACTTGTATTGGTTTATCTACTCTCTCTACATTGCACTGTTCAGGTATTGTTTTGGTTTTGCCACCAACTGATATTGATATGAGATCGAGATTTTAATCCTTGATTCATTGTATGATTAATCAACTGAGTAAAGAGTAAACCTGAAAGTAAGGTTTTCACTTATGAATGGCAAGGCTATAGCACATTGCTTGTTGTGCAGGTGAATGCTTTGTACTGTACATTGCTGCATGTCCTGTACAATGTTTAATCTTGCAGACGATTTCAAAATGCCCATTTATGTGTAGCCTTGTACACAACTGTCATAACAATCAAATTACAAAACATTCTACCTCTGTTATGCTTCATGCTTGCCACGCCAAACAGCATCGTTTGCTATGTGGACTGTTGGTATATATTTCGTGAATAGAACCTAAGGATCTCGATAATCAAGATGTCTAATAAATTAATCAGGATCATATCATGATATTTGACTACATCAATTACGTCAATCTTGTCTCTTAATGCCATTTAGTGGATGATGAGAAGAACTCTACGAAACAAATCTTTCTTATGTATATTATGTATTAGATTTGATATAAAGCAAACTAGTTATATTTATTTTATATATTTATCATGTTTTGCATTATCGGTCCGTACCGATGTAACGACCAGCTATTGGTATGGTACGTATCGAACTATACCGAGCATATCGACACATGGTACATTGGAGTGTACCAATATACTGCTCATACCAGTCCTTTGTTGGATCGATACATACTGCCTGTACCGAGCGATACGCTTCGGTACGTTAAACCTTGATATTTATTTTTGGTATTATGAGTTCTTGTGAGCCATTGTCAAAGAAGTTCATGGTGAAGCATATGTCAAAAAGAGTGGTCTTTTTAGTTGAAGGGTTATATACAAATTTATAAAAGAATTAAGAATAATCAATTTTAAAATCAACCTAACTAATGTCAATGCCTTGTAATGGTGGGAAAAGATTTCTTGTGAGGATTTGCCTATATTAATAAGAGTTCATCTTATTTGAGGGAGACTAGTTCCTCCAATCATGTAGGATAGCTAAATTAGCATTTATAAATGCAATAAAATGAATTTGACCAACTCATATACCGAGGAGGGAGCAACAAGTTTGGAACTTATGGCGAAGAGGTCTTGCGGGATAAGAATTTTCTTTTCTGAAAATCTCATGAGTCCACAAAATTGTGGCAGGAAGATTGTTTGATTACTTCTTGATTTAAGAAATTAAAATGTCTGTATAATTTTCTTTTTTTGTACTTTGACATCTGTGGAAAGAGGGGAAGAATTATAATTAAGGATATGATTCTGTGAGTGAAAAATTGTCTTTCACATCTTTTCCTTTTGGTGGTGGTGTAATATATTGTCCATTCATGAGACAAGCCTAGTGTGAGATTGGGTTCCCTAGGCATTGGTGCCAATTAGCAAATGATTTGAAATAGGATGCTTCGTCACCATGACAAATTTTTTTTGATATTTTGTTATGTAAAAAGGATTTATTTGGCTATAAAGTTTGCTGATTATAAACCACCAGTATCTTCATCATTTCCATATTTCTTAATTGTTTTTCTTAAATAGCAAAAAGAAATGATCATTCGGATATTAGACAAAAAAAGTCTTAACAATGGTTTCATATAATTACTCCTATGCTTGCATTTTGCTTTTGTTAAAGTCAATTGTGCTGCCTGGCATGGGATGGAACAAGCTCCTAGATTGCAATGTCATGATATAGGTTTTTTCTCTGGCTATATGTTTATCCTATTCATTTTTGAATTTGTCTAGATATGCATATATTCACTATTGTCATAGGCATGCTTTGAAGTCCCTGCCTTTTGGGATGATGCAGTATTTAAATTGAGTGCATAACTTCACCCTTTGATGGTAAGTCTCTAATGACATCATCATCATGATTCTTTTATGAACCCTAAAGAACTGGAATAACTCTATGAAAAAATGACTAAGTCTATAAACTTTTCTCTAATTGTTGAACATCAACAATGACAACATTGATGAGCACAAAGACCCACAAGAAGCATCTGCAGGCACCAAATGAAATAACATAAAAGATATTGATAAAACTTTCTTAGGCACCACATTAGATAGAGCAACTTCTAGTCTGTGAAACCGTTTTCTCTTAGAGGGGGCATTTGGGACTTGTAATAGAGTATCATGTGTGGGGTTGTACAATTGTCATCTTGTCAGTCACCATCAGTTCTCACTGAGGTAGTTATTTGGGATATGTTTTTTTTTGCGATTGTTGCTCACTTTCTTTATATCCTTGCTTGGTCTCTTTCAGTTTTTTTTTATTTGTAACTTAATTGCAAGGTTCGTCGTACCATAGCGTACTGCTCTGTATGGACGATAAGTACTGGTTCGACAGGGGACTGATACAGTTTGGTACGTATCGTACCAACGGCTGGTCGGTATACTGGTACGGACCGATAAGGCGAACCATGCTTGTAGTACTACCATTTATCCTTGGCATACAAAATTTTATTGAGCATTTTCATTGAAACTCATTTGGCTTCAGGGAACATACAGTTGCATATGGTTTGCAAGAGGACTTTGTAGCTGACCAGCTATTTCAAAGTTCTGAACATGCTTTAGATGATTTGATGTGGACTGACCATTCCATATTTTCTTCAGTGAAGGTATTCAATTCTTCTATGTTCAACTTACTCCTGATTGGTGGCACTTTCCTTTCATTATTTATATGAGTAGCTCAATTCTGTATGTTAATTTGTATTTTTATCATCATCGTCTAAGCCTTTTCTCAGTAATTTGATTCAGCTAAAGGGAACTTGTAATTCAAGTAGGTTCCATGGAAGACTACTTGTACTTTTATGGGAAGCGATAGCTTGACACCAATCCTCTTAAAGTTGGCACCAAGCTCATGGGCAACAGAAATTTAGATGGAAGAGTAATAGATTGCAGCATTAAATACAACTAGGCTGATTAAAGATTTAATGGGACTTTCTGACTGCCCATTTATTCGAACAGTTATCTGAACTTCTTAATACAATGTGGAGGTTGACCAAAAAACAGTTAATTTTTAGATTCTTAGGAAGTCAGTTGTAACTTCCCAAAAAATCTTTCATCTTTTCTTTTCCACTGTGATTTTTTTTTTCGCTTATTGCTCGTATGTTTATCAAATACAATGTAGATGTAGTTAACATAATATGATGGTACCCCACTTAACTCAAAAGTAACCTTTAGATGCTCTGAGTCTCGCCCATTTATCAGTTTATGCAATTTTACTGATCTCCAACTGTATACCATGTGTACTTATAGGTGCTGAAATTGCTTGTCATGGAAGCATGAAGATGTTTTTTTCTGCCTCATTTTGAAACACTTACGAAAGCCCAACCGTTCTGGGATTTTGTAGTTTGTAACTTTTTAGATTTATCCTCAATGGCCTATTAAGGTTGGCAAATTTTCTTTTGGCAAATAATAGCAGCATACAAGCTAGTACTTGGCTGTTATCATTATAGCATTAATTTCTTAGAAATTGACTTGTGTTATTACTCAAATCACTCTTTAATGAATAAAAGTGTCACCCTACACTTAAGAATCTTATTTGAAAATTGCATAATGCATATTGCTAGCACGTAGTAACTAAATTTAAAGATTTATCACTAGTGTAACAATACATGTACTTTTTTTATTTCCTTAGTAATGGCATCTATTTTATATTTCTGCATATCACATCCTTTGGGGAGATTGGTAAGCATATGCCTTTTGATGATCCAGTGATGGCTGGAAAGGGTGTAATTGTCAAGATAGCCAGATCTTATGTTGAAGCTTGTGGAGCTTGATACTGAGTGACATATAGTAGTGCAAAAGTGGGATCTGGAGAACATGACACTGGCCTTACAGATTCTTCTAGGAAATTTAAAACCAGTTAGAACAATGGACCAATTTCTCTCACCTTTTGCTCTTTACAAATAAACCTCTGAATCATTGTATCATCTTATACACCCAACCTTCTCAATCTTTTTTTGTGTCTATTTGAATATGATGATGATGACATTGAAATTGCTTTGTTGGTTGCATATTGTAAATTCATAAGTCATTCACATAAAGAGTTGCTTCTTACTCCTGATATGGTTCTCTATGGTTCTTGTTTTAGTACTTCTCTTGGATTATTAGTTTATTACCTTCATTTTATTTCTTCATACACGATTTTTTCGTGTCTATTTTCATATTTATTTCAGAGATTTACTCTTCTGCAATCTTGAGAGCCTTACTTTTGTTCTCCAGGATCAAGCTGCCTATTTGGTCTCATCCTTGTATTTGCGGAGATTGCTCCAACCTGGTGTTTATCAAGCTACTGCTCTGCGTGCCACTTTATTGGAGCACAAGAAATACATATCTGATTATGAATTTCAATCTCTTACAATGGATGGGTTGAAAAAGGAGATATTTGCAATAATAGAAGGCGAGGTGATGCTGTAATACTTTTCTAAGATAAGTTATTCATACTGCAATACTTTTTTTCTAATCAATTACACTCCCCTACCTTTTTGCCTCAGGGGGCTGCCACAAATTCAACAACAACTGTTTATTACTGGAGGTCTTTCTGCACTCACTTCCTACGCCACTGGTGTCAGAACAGTACACCATATGGGTTCTTTGTTGATTCTTCACAGAATGTAGTTGGTTTAATCAGGAAAAACTCAGTTTCTTTATTTCGTTCTTTGGAAGGGATTGAACAACTTATTTATGGTTGGTTATAATGCATTTGGTAGCTTCTGTTTATTGGATTTGTTAGGAATTCTGCTGTGACTTATTTTGTTTGGCTATCATCTTTCAGGCTTTTCTGATGAATTTAATTACATGAAAAGCTCTGGGATGAGTTTGCAAGATAATGGCATTGATCCTGAAGTGCTATTTGAAGTGCTTAGATGCATGAGTCATATAAGCCACCAGTTGGGCCCAGCTGCTAGTGCATTATATTATGAATCTCTCATTAATCCTATTATCTCATCAGAAGATATTATGTCTCAGTTATTAAAGATACTGGAAGCTGGATACTGTCCTTCGGTGATATCTCTTATACAACAAATTGGAGTTGATGCTGCCTGGGAGAAGAAACAAACAGCTCACAGAAGTCAGAGGAAGTTCGCTGTTGATATATTGGTGTCTCTTAATTCATTGTGCTCTAAAGCTACTAATTGGCTAGTAGTTTTAGACACCATAGAGAAGTTCCTGACATATCTGAACCCACATAGAAGTGTCCAAGAAATTGATTCCAAATGCATGTGCAATATCAACTCTATCTTGTTGGTCCAGGCCACTTCACAAGTTGCAAGAATGATGTTTGAGGCAGCTTTTGATTTGCTGCTACTGCTTGGCTATCTGGTGAACATCAGTGGGCAGGTATAATTGTTCATTCTGAATTATTTTATTAATTAAAAGTTGAAATTTGTTGTTATGTCATCATCATACATGGCATGATGACTATGAAAATATACTATTATGTTCATGCTTACTCGCTTGCTATTGACTTTGATCATGCTCGTCTTAAACACTGCAAAGGGCTGTTGACTTCATTTTTGATCTCTAGCATGATATTAGGCAAGATTGTAGAAGTTTAGGCCAAAGCAAAAAGGATTTGTTCTATATTCCCAAAAGCTCAGTATCTATGAAGCTCCTGAAGACTTGGTAAGTCTTTAACATTGATGGATGACAAGGATTTAAATATCAGTCAATCGGTTGGCAACTTACTAGAGTGGTACCAGCATCCTGGACAATATATCTGCCTATACCGCTCAGTCCCATTGATATAATAATGAAAAGGGTTTAAAATGAATAGTATCATACCAGTATTGAGCTATACATATTGATGCTGTTATATTGGTCTGAGTGGTACGTATTGGTTGGTACATACATGTCCAACCTATATAATTAGATACTGGTAATTTGGTAGACTACTATGCCTTCACATCCATTATAGTTTCATGGGTGCATTGCCTTCCATCATAAGGAATCATGCACGTATCGTGTAACGTGCTTCATTGTTTTGAGCTATAAAACTAACACTTTATTGGTTCACAATGACTCTGTTGTGCTTCTTTAGATGGTATTTTATAAAGAGATGCACAATGAAGCGAGTTTTTCACATGACTTGGATGGTGGAAACTCACAGAAGTATATTTTGTATTAGTTACCTTAATGATATTTGCTAACCTTTTTTGTGCAGGTAAATCTGTTGCAGACGGACATAGTTCGCATAAAGGTCAGATTAATTCCAACAATCTATGAAGTAATTACAAAGTGGCTTATTATCCATTTTATGGGAACTACACCAACTACTCGGCCGACCATGGAGGATTTTAGTTCTCGCCTTTCTTTACTGCATATTGGTAATTTTTTCCTCCTTATGCACCCAATAATTATTTAGATGATTCCCCAACTAGATTTTATAACTCAAGATGCATGCATCTAGTAATTCTTTGACGTGAAATTTGGTATGTAAATGCACAACTAAATTATCAAAATCTGCTTGATAAATCAACCAAAAGAACTAAAAGTATCCTGGATGATTAGAGGTAATTCTTATTAATTGGTGGTGTACTTTGTGAAACCTACTTGCTTATTTTGAAGAAGAAAATCATCATGCACCTGCTTTTCCTAATTGATGCACACCTATAATTCATGGTATCTTGCTATCTCAAAATTCATTTTTAAAAATTAGCATAGGGTTATATCAAGGAACACTGTATCGTGTCAGGTGTTTCTTTCATTGGGTGGGCCTCTATGTACCGAACTACTGATCGGTGTCAGCGTACCATGTGTTGGTACATCAATACATATCGATTTTTTAAAAAATAGCCAAAAAATGATTAAGAATTAAAAAAAAAACCTTTTTTAGGATTTATCTCCTAATTTATTGGTATATGAATTATATCTAGATATGATAAAGTGTATCTAAGCCATAAATGAATAGAAAATCTAGGTTATAAGGAGGCAAAATTGAATTTATCTTTTTGATTAGGAACTTAAGTCACTAATCTCAAACTTGATTACCACCGTTGATTATTAATTTTAATCATACGTGAGAGTGTGAGAAAGAATGAGAAAGAGAGCGAGGGTGAAAGTGAGTGAAAGAGGGGGCAGAGAGGGGATCAAAATCCCTAAAAGAGGCCCCAATGGCCAATTTGACCCGTTATGGGTTTGTAGTGGTTCGAGATTGACTTGGTATAGGTGGTATATCGGTCGATATGATCGAAACTCGTTACCTCATCCCTCATCCTCTTCTCCTCTCTCCTCTTTCTCACTACCTCCCCTCCTTCCTCTTCCTTCCTCCTCTTCCTCCTTCCCTTCATTTTATTCCTTTTCCTCCATTGTTTCCTCTTCTTTGTCCTCCTCTTCCCTCCATCGCCCCTTCCTATTCTCCTTTTTCTTCCTCTCTGAAACATTAGTATGTACCGATGTATCATGTATTGGTACACTGATACTTTTTGGTAAGTATCGGTTCGACCAAGTCATTAAAATGGGTCTAGTACCCGAAATGATGATCCTTGCCAATGTTTGATGTACCGCTCAAAATGGTACCATATGAGGTGGTATGTATCGGTTTGTCAGTTGATTGGTATGTGGACCAACTCATTTCAGATGATACACAAAAAACTAACTTGGTACCAGTGATATATTAGTTGATACGATGGTGAGCGTTCAATGTTAAATGGGTCGGAGGATGCCACCTAAAACGAGGGTGGTCCGTGTACGATTCATGCTCAAACTGGTTTGTTCTTTTGTACATGTGCAGGCAAAATGGCGATCAAGTAGAATGATTCAAGATTAACCTGATCTTTTAATTGTTTAAGATATATCTTCTTAAGTGATTAATTAATAAGAATATTAAGCCTTCATTGCCTGAATGATCTTATCTCCCATCTTCACACTTCGGTGGCTGTTGGCCTACCCCAAAAAAGCACCAGACACTTTGGAAGTGGGTGTATCGTGTAATTCTTCTGTGGATTGCCACTCATGAAAACTGGAGAAAGAAATAAGCGATGAAAAGACTCTCGTTTATGCAAGGGTGGGCATCATTTGTCTTGGTTGTTACCATAAGTATGAGTCTGCATAATGTGGATGGGCTTGTGCATCCTAAACAAAGGTAGTATGCAAGGTTTGACTTATCGGTCCGAGTCGGTGTGCCATCCGGCTGTGCCACTCCGTACCAATGTACCAACCACTTGGTACGTCGATGCGTACTGATGTTTTGACGAGGAAGAAAAAGAAGGTTGAAGAGGAAGGTCCGGTGGAGGAAAGGAAGGAAGGAGGAGAAAGAAAAGGAGAAGTGCAGCGATACCTGGGAAGTAGCAACATCAGCGGCAGCGTCGAAGGGAACGCAGTAGCATCACAGTGGCGAAGAGTCGGTGCCGCTGCAGCATCGCAACAGTGCAGCCGCAAAGCAATGAAGAGGCAGCACCACTGCAGCATCACAGTGGCGAAGAGTCGGTGCCGCTGCAGCATCGCAACTGTGAAGCAGCAAGGCAGTGGCACTGCAGCATTGCAGCGGCGAAGAGGTAATGCTGCTGCAGCATGGCAGCCGCAAAGCAATGAAGAGGCAGCACCACTGCAGCATCACAGTGGCGAAGAGTCGGTGCCGCTGCAGCATCGCAACTGTGAAGCAGCAAGGCAGTGGCACTGCAGCATTGCAGCGGCGAAGAGGTAATGCTGCTGCAGCATGGCAGCCGCAAAGCAATGAAGAGGCAGCACCACTGCAGCATCACAGTGGCAAATCAACGAATAGGTAGCTTTGCTGCAGCGGCGAAGAGGTAATGCTGCTGCAGCATGGCAGCCGCAAAGCAATGAAGAGGCAGCACCACTGCAGCATCACAGTGGCGAAGAGTCGGTGCCGCTGCAGCATCGCAACTGTGAAGCAGCAAGGCAGTGGCACTGCAGCATTGCAGCGGCGAAGAGGTAATGCTGCTGCAGCATGGCAGCCGCAAAGCAATGAAGAGGCAGCACCACTGCAGCATCACAGTGGCGAAGAGTCGGTGCCGCTGCAGCATCGCAACTGTGAAGCAGCAAGGCAGTGGCACTGCAGCATTGCAGCGGCGAAGAGGTAATGCTGCTGCAGCATGGCAGCCGCAAAGCAATGAAGAGGCAGCACCACTGCAGCATCACAGTGGCGAAGAGTCGGTGCCGCTGCAGCATCGCAACTGTGAAGCAGCAAGGCAGTGGCACTGCAGCATTGCAGCGGCGAAGAGGTAATGCTGCTGCAGCATGGCAGCCGCAAAGCAATGAAGAGGCAGCACCACTGCAGCATCACAGTGGCGAAGAGTCGGTGCCGCTGCAGCATCGCAACTGTGAAGCAGCAAGGCAGTGGCACTGCAGCATTGCAGCGGCGAAGAGGTAATGCTGCTGCAGCATGGCAGCCGCAAAGCAATGAAGAGGCAAATCACGAATAGGTAGCTTTGCTGCAGCGCGCGAAGAGGCAGCATCGTTGCAGCGGCAAACAGGCAGTGCCAAGGCTTTGTACGTGAGGAGAGCCCTAATATGTTTTTATTAACGCTGAAATGGATTGGGGCTTACTACTTTTGATTTTTTTTATTATTTTAATACAGACCCACCTGAAACGAGGTAGTCTGCATATCAGTTCATGCCCAGATTGGTTTGTATTGCCAAAACCATACCGTTTCGGATGGTACAACAATCCTTGGCAGTATGTTCCAGATGCTTAACGGGTCTCTCTGGCACCAAAAGGGAATATACTCACATGTTGGTGCCGGATTGTCCAAAAAAAACAAAAAGAAAGGAGAGTTTGCAAGAAAAAAGGAAAATGAACAGATACCAAGATGACTATATTGTCTCCTGTTCTCACGTTCAGTGGCACTTCACCTCCTTTTACCTAGAGCACTATCGAGGCTTGTAGCAATTTAACAATGAGTTAGTATGTTTTCTGTTTGGTGCTTTAGTGTATCACGAAAACCATGTGGGTCAAGCCCCTTGAAAGTAGTGTGCCCTTTGGAGTGAATAGTAACTCATATAGACATATCTTATCTTTAATCTTAGCCCATTACCTAATAAAATACTGAGAGTGAGTATCATTCTTCCCCACTTGAATGAATAAGGTTAGGCCAATACACATATCACTGGAGTTCATGGATTACCAGGATATCATGTAGGTGATGTGGGATTGAGATGTGCTATTCCCGCATGACATTGTTGCCACCAACCATGTGGGTCAAGCCCCTTGAAAGTAGTGTGCCCTTTGGAGTGAATAATAACTCATATAGACATATCTTATCTTTAATCTTAGCTCATTACCTAATAAAATACTGAGAGTGAGTATCATTCTTCCCCACTTGAATGAATAAGGTTAGGCCAATAGACACATCACTAGAGTTCATGGATTACCAGGATATCATGTAGGTGATGTGGGATTGAGATGTGCTATTCCCGCATGACATTGTTGCCACCAACCATGTGGCTATCCCCATTGGATCGATGGATGCAGATAAGATCCAGATATTTTGGGCTCCGGTCATGACAATTAGATTTCAATGATGAAAGCACACTGGTTCAGTTTTAGTTTGGTTCAATTGGACTAGTCAACCAAAACTGAGTTAAACATGATTGGTCTTGTTATCATTATATCTGGACCACACTGAACGGAACATAACCTATTCATTTGGATTTTTAATAAATTTGACCTCACAGAACAACTGAACGTCTCAACAACATTATTTAGAAGAAAAGCAATATTCGGCAAGGTAGAGTACAAGGAGAGGAAATTATACCATGTTTTTTGTCAGCACTTAGTGGAGGATGACCAATCTCATTGACACTGATGAAAAGAGGGCATGCAGTAGCAAAGCAGTTCTCAATAGCATGGGATAAGCCTCATGGGGCTTTGACAATGAGGATTTGGACAACGACAACATTGATGACAATGATTACGAGGTAAACTATGATAAGATGGGGACTTCTGGGATGTCAGTGGCATTGACTTGAGGGAGATGGGAATTTGTTTTAGGAAAATGGGAATATGGAATTGGCTAATTTGCTGGTCAAGTTATAGTATACTGAACTCTTTTTTTTGTAGGGATATGTGTGAGATGTCATGGTTCTAAATCTGGGACGCTGGACCCATATCGGTCCTTGTCAAACTGATATAGGTCCAGTATGTATTGACATTCTAACACACAGTACGTCGGTGCGTAATATGATGCCAAAAAGGGGGAGCACGAGAAGAAGAGGGGCAGGCTGGTGGTGGCAGGTGTCGTGTCAGTGGAGAGAGAGGGGATGCCATGAACCAGACCGGATCACCTGAAAACGGGCAGTCCATGTCTCAGTTCACACTCCGACCAGTAAATACCATCTGGTACATACCAGTCCAGGTTGTAATTTGGAACCTTGAGATTTGTACAGTAATGTTTTTAAACTAAAACATGCAATGGTCAAAGTCAGTATGGTTACTGTCAAGATGGGTTGCCATGAACTGGACCGGATTGCCTGAAAAGGGGCAGTCCACGTTTCAGTTCATGTCCTGACCAGTAAATACCATCTGGTACATACCAGTCCAGGTGTAATTTGGAACCTTGAGATCTGTACAGTAATGTTTTTATAGTAAAACATGCAATGGTCAAAGTTGGTATGGTTACTGTCAAGATCTATAACATTACAGGCTTCAATTTAGGTTTGATTCTCACAGGTCTTGGACATGCCAAATAAAATGAAACCAACAATATTTGAGTTTAGCTTTTCCAATTGAGCTGAATCAATATATTGAGTTAACCTAGAAAATGCCATACTCAATTTGTTGGTTTGGTTTCTCTGTTTGACCTGTTCACTTTCACATTGCTAGTTAAAAGATCCCCAGACACATCTTTAATAAGGAATTACTGAATCAGTCCGTAAAATGGACAGATCCAAACAATGAACAAGCAAGTTTGAATGAGGTTTTAGGTTCATTTTATTAATTCTGAACTGAGGCTGTGTTTCATGTTTGTCAGTGGAATGATAGAGATACAATATGGTACAATTATTATAAAATTTATATTATTGCTGGATACCAACTGGCATGAGAGGGCACATCCAGTAAGGTATTCCTGCATATTGAATGCTATTTGTTGGTTGAAGAACAATCGGCATGCCGGAAAGGGTAATTTTTGATAAGATGTTCCTCAAACTGTTCTACTCGCTGAAGATAGTGACATCATATGTTCTGCTTCTAAAGTTCTAATTTGTTAACATCTGGCTTTGTAAGCATCCCGAAATATGCTTTGTGCTATTTATTTTCTAAGTCTATAGTGTTAATGATTTTGTTTTTGTTTTAATTTTGTATGATTACTTCACAATAACTATCACTTTATATGTCATTGGCATAGGCAACAGAACCGGTAGAAATTCTTGGGATGGAAAGTTGGGCTCATCTGATTTTACATTGGCTTGTCTGTTTGAGTTCCCCACCGTATTTGAAGGCTTGGAGTTTCTTTGCTCAACATCTTTACCTAACCCAAGCAAATTAAATCATTTGGTGCAGAAGTACTGTAGTTTAATTGCATGCAACCTCACCGTTGCGGAGTCTAATTTGTCCCCCAGCCCCACAATTGAGCTAGCATCACTTCTTCTCCATCATGGACAATATGAGGTTGCTGAGGTATTCCCTTGCTTATCTGTTACTATTTTAAACTGCAGTTATGATGTTTTCTAATTAGTTATCTGTTATGAAGTTCTTCATTTACTAATCTCTCTTCTTTCCTTTGCTTACCTTCCTCTAGAACCTATTTATTATTGTTGATGGTTATTCAAGAAGTAAAAAGGTATCAATAAGTGCTCAAACTACAGATGGCGAATGGTGTGCACATCTTCATCTTCTAGGTTTTTGTCTTCTTGTCCGTGCACAAAGTGAACTACAAGGAGTTCTGAAGGAGCAAAAATTACATGAAGCTGTGCGCTGTTTCTTCAGGTACTCGGCTCATATATGCTTTTATTGTCTAATTAGCCTTGTCTTACATTAGTGAAATAGTTTCCATTGAGATACCTAGATAAGAATTATTAAATAGGAGATTCATAAAGCTGAAAATAGGTTGATGGGAAGGTGGTTTGGCTTCCTTCATGTGCCAATAAGACTAAGAAGAATGATTTATGTTAACATGTTTGCCAGTATATTAGCAGCATGGAAGTAGGTTTTCCTTCTCTTGCTTTTCTATGTTCTAAATGAAGACAGTTATGGATAACTTTCTTCAAATGATGAAATTCATTCAGAAGCAAGGTTTGCAATTTCGGTCCGTATCGATATACCGACCAGGCATCAGTATGATATGTACCGAGGTGTACCGAAGGTACATAAGGGCATACCGACGGTACACCCAAAATTATCAAAAATAGCTCCAAACATACTTGAAAAATAGAAAAAAAAGTACGATTAGGTTTTTAAAGCTGGAAATAAATATAAATTTAGTATAATTTTAGCAAAAATAATATAAATTAGGAAAGAATAGTGATACATATCTTTTTCACGCTTTGAAGAATAGCTTTGTGGTACGTTCCGGATCATCCTTTAAATCTAAAAATCTATAAAGAGAATACATACCTCTTGATTAGAGTATTTTTCCTCTTAATCCTCCCAAATTAGCCTACTAAATTTGATCCAATCCATAAATCGTAGCTTTGTTGAGTTTAGGAGAGAGAAAAAATGAGAATGAGAGAGAGATATGAGTAAAAAGAGTTTGAGAGAGTTGAAGAGATTGAGAGAGTGAAATGAGTTGAAAGAAGGGGGAGGAAAGGGTTTAAAAACCTTTTTCTAAGCCTTGAAATAGGGCAATCATAGCCTTTGACCGTTACCGCTCAATACAGACCCTGTATCACTCGATAAGGGGTTATGTGATGATACTGCTCGGTAGAGGACGGTCTGCATATTGGTATCCTATCGGACCGATGCTTACTGCCCGCACCGAGCGGTGTAGGTCGGCACAGCAAACACTGTTCAGGAGCCTATAGTTGAGTGTGCATCTCACGGAGCTGCAGCTTCTTACTGCTACTACAGTTATAAAGGAGCCTTTGTTGTGGCAGGGGGTCTGGCTGGATTTGGCTTTGGGTTCATATTCGGAAACCCCAGATTTGTTATTTCTTGTTCCCAATTTTTTTGGTTTCATGACACATATCCCTCCAACCCCCTAATTGAACTTTATCATGGGCATTGTCATTAGATAACCAGAGTGCTATACTTTTGCTTTTTGGTCTTCCTTCATCTTTCTTGGAACCTCTAATGTAAACTATAATTCATTTTGCCATACTGATGCATTAGTTTATATTTTCTTTTGATCACATCCGATTCTCTCATTTATTTTTAAGTGTTGTCACCTAAAATTTTACATATGAATCATATCCTTTTGTTTTGTCACTGTTATTTGCCTAGTGGAACTTTCGTCTTGCTTTATTCCTTATGTTAATTTTCTTCTTAAAGACCCAAGATCCTGATCCATAGAATGTGACAGTAGTCTCTTCAAATTTAGAGGTAATTGCTTTCAGTTCTGATCTCTCTCCCCATCTCAAGAGGATAAAAAAGAAATCTAAGAGCAATATCATATCTGATGTTGTTGAATAACTCAAGATATGTATAACCGTTCTTCTTGTTTCTGTGAAATTATGTTCTACCTACTTCAACCATACTTTGGCACTTCTACTTTTATGGCTAAAACTAGACTTCTGTATTTATACTTGTCTTCTTAATCAAAACTTTGTTTTTTGAAGTTCATCTTAATTGCTTCAGTGTAGAGTTTATCTCTACTTTATTCTGATGGTATGGGTGATATACCATGAGTCTTAAGACCTTGGGAAAAAATTGTCTTCATGATTATACACACGTGTGTGTGTGTGTGTGTGTGTAATATAATATAGTATAATATAAGTTGCTAATAGTAACGGGTCAAGGACATCTCAAGATGGCCATATATGCAAATAATAAATCATGATGAGGTTAGTCCATACCATAATATGAACAGGAAATAGGCATAAGGTAAACTTTAATTTATCTTTCATTCGATTGCTTATAGGATTTGTTTTCTCTATACCAAACAGCACATGCATATGGAAAGGTTCCAAATACTTGTATAGCAAGAAATTACTCAACAATTTACATATGAATTGGATTTGTCACTGTTATGTCTAAGGTATATTTAAATAGGTATAGGAGTTACACTGCAATGGACTTTCAAATGAAAACTTCTACATACCATGTACTAATTATTTAAACATTAGTTTTCTAGCAGTGATCATTACCTTCTGTAATCTGCAGTATCCAGAATGGATTAATGTAATGGTAGCCATTGAAGTTGACATTGTTGTCATCTGTGCCCAGGTCCTAGGCTAGCTCTTGGGCTGTCAAAAAAAGGCTTAGGAAGTCTAGGCTATGTTCCGTAGACCATTTTATGTAGGCTTATACAGTCATACCTATCGATATGCACGATACATGTTTATATGCAAATATATTAACATGACAGAACATTTTCTAAGATGGTTTTATTGAGATAATTTTCATATGTATATATTTGTATGTTATAATTTTTTTAGTTTAATTGCCTTTCCGACATGTAATATCTTAAATTGTTCATGTATATTCTTGAATATTTTAATGTTACTCGTTAAATGTCGAGGTATATCTAAATCTTGGTTTCTCAAAAACAAGTTGCAACTATCACAATATATGTTTATCCAAAATATGATGGACATTTTGTGAAGTTTGTTACATTGTCTACTGCATAGGCTGAGGGCCATACAAGTTATCAAGAGATGGATCATGTTAGATTTTTAGATACGATCATCAAAACTTAGGAAGGTCCTGGCCACTTTGGCAACATCTCAGTGCCCATTCACTCCTATCTTCATTTCTCTCTTTTGGTTTTCCATGACCTCACTCATTTGTGAAATCCACTAATCCCATATACATTATTTCAAGCAGGATAAAGATTTCATATCTTAGGAGCTGTAGTTTGTGGGAATCTTGTTAAGCTTCAGTTTCATGGATTGCTATAACCTCGGATATGGTTGCTATATCGGAGCTTTATCAAGGCTTATTAAATCCATAGTCTCCAAATGTCAAGTTTTAGAGTGGTGGCTGAAAGACAGAGATTGAGTGTTTTAATCTCTGTATATAAGCTATGGTATATTGACTATACCATGCTGGTATATACAGTGCACTGACAATACTAAGTATATGATATTTTCTGTGTACCGAGATATACTAGCTGCACTAATTGGTTTGTGTTGGCCCAAGAAGAACTCAGTACAGGTACAGGTACTGCTACTGGTATATATATAGCCATTTAAGCTCCATAATAATTATTTTTCGTACTCAGTCTAATATATTTTCTAATGTTAGCCATGTAAGCATGTCCATCTTATGTTCATGTCTTGCTTCATAGATAATCTACCATGCTATACCAATGGAGGATGATTCAAGGTGATGATACATGTACCCAACAAATAAACAAACAGAAAATGCTGCACCTAAAGATTTGGATCTCAAAGTTTATAGTTGATGATCTGCTAGAAGTAAAAGTTGATGCAAGCATTTTTTTCTTCTAAGAGTATGATAAGAGATCCAAAAAGAAAAAAATGTAGATCAGTCTTTCCTATGGTTGACAGCAAGAAGATTGAAGCTGCACATTTATTGAAAGCAATAGCTGAGATATATGTTCAATGACATGGACAGTGAGGGTCAGATTCCTAATTTAGTTTTGTTTAAAGGATGGGATAATGATTAATATATTTTAAAACTGCAAGATGATTGAAGGTTAATCCAATAATAGATAGTTTGAAAAGCTCAAAGAAATGCACATGAAGAGCTGCAATTTCCCAAAAATCTGTTTGTGGAAGAGTTATGTTGCAAACTTTGTGGTCCATTATCAAATTCTTGGAGGTGAACAAAATCATTTAACTTGTTGCAACTAAACATGCATGAATATCTCAATGCTTGCAGCTGAAGCATATAATCCATTCTATCTAGTGCCTATAGTAGAGTCATTGGCCATCATATCTTACGTTTTAGATCTCCAAAAATAACCAGGCCAAAACTCTATTAGACAATGGGGGGCCTTTTAAATTTTTAGTTTTAGTGTACAAAAATTGATCTATTTTCTTGTTTAGTTTTTCTTGAATTTAAAAACAAACAGAAAATTCTCGTCTATGGATAAATTGATAATATGTTATAAATACTTATCTTAAAAATTTTTGGGACATTATGGCTTCTTCATCTTTTAAACTTACAAAAACTAGTAAATTAGATATAGAAATTTAATTCTAATGAACTAGGTTTCTTTGACCCAACCATTATCGTTTAGTTCGGTTTCGATAATGCAACCATTATGGTCAAACTATGCATCTAAGGAAAAAGACACAAGTAGAGCGTAAGGGAGGGCAAGAATGTGGAGGTATTGCATAGCATTTTTTTAATGGAGTGCTTTCACAATCTCTGAGGTGTCTAGTCTTTTCTTTAATTTATACAGAATTATATTATGCAGCAGTGCATTAGATAAATGTGTGCTGAGTGAAGTTATGGTGTCCTCTTCAGGTTCCTTTAGAGGTTTGTTTTTTTGCCATATTGTTTTGTTAAAGTATTTTAGATGTTATAAGTTATTGATTCTTTTTGTTGGTTGTAACTTTTGGAGCTTCATGTATCCTCATAGCAATTTTAATTTCTCTATTTCATTAAAGCCATGGTTTTCTTGCACACTGCTGCCATGGTATCTCATTTCATGTATGTCAAATCTTGATTTAAGCTAAAATGCTGTATAATGTGATTTCTTAGTTCCATGAATATGAAATTGATTGTTTGTATCATGACATAGAGCTGCATCTGGGCGGGAAGCACCAAAATATCTGCAAAACCTCCGGTTTGATACTGGCTTCCAACATCCTGGTAAACTTGTATTTTATAAGTATGTTGATACATAATATTTTTAATTCATTTAGTTTAAATACTTCTTTCTTTTGTAGAGGAATGTGCATCAGCAGCAATATGGAGACTTCATTACTATCAATGGGCAATGCAAATTTTTGAGCAATATGGTGTGAATGAAGGTGCTTGCCAGTTTGCTCTAGCTGCTCTTGAACAAGTTGATGAAGTCCTGAATAGTAGTGATAATGACCTTACTGAAAATGAAACCACAATTCGTGGCCGATTATGGGCAAATGTCTTCAAATTCACTTTAGACCTGAAGCATTACCTCGATGCCTATTGTGCAATAATTTCAAATCCAGATGAGGAAAGCAAATACATATGCTTTCGGCGTTTTGTTATAGTTCTTTGCGAAAATCGTGCAGCAAAGGTTCTTTTAGCTCTTTATGTTCTTATGCTAACTTTGTGTTCTTTTGCTGACTGCTAATATTTTACTTTTACCATCCTTAGTCCAATTTATAACTATGAGAACTTATTTATTTGATGAAATATCTTTTCTTGTAAAATAATTGTCCACTTGTTGATTAATCAGTGACTTGTATATGATTTAAGGTAACTTGTATATTAGCTTGCCTATATGATTGATAATGCAATTGTAGCTAGGGCCTATTAGACATTTAATGATTCTACCAAAATGGTAATCTGTGAGTGTGGAAAGCATAGTAACGAATGTAGATACGATCCAGTTGTTCCTCCTTTGAGAGTTTGATAGCCAAATCCTTCTGATCCATGTAAAAAATCATAAATATTTTCAAAAGCTCTACATAGAATTGTCTAGAAATTACCTTGGATCTCTTTGTCAACAGTTTGACCTCCAGAGAAAAGAAATCAATTGTAAGAATTGTGAAAAGTTATACATGCTGATGAAAGAACATCTCTTTGCCATGTTAATAGTGGTTGTTGCATCCAAGCAGCCAAGGTGCCACACAGCTTATATGTAGATATTGAAATATTAAATATATAATCAAGTATAAGCCGTAACATAGGGAATGATTTTAAGTGATAACTTATAAAATAAATACAAAGTTTCTTGTGTTTAAGATATTGTATTGATGGTTATACTACTAAAATAACATGATAATAAAAATAACACTACTGAGGAGGAAGAATAAACCACATATGATGGTGCATGCTTACACTGAAGTACATGTGCTGCCACATCGCAGTATGTGGTTGTATATATGGCCACATACACATGTATGCAGACCTTGTGGCCACATATGCAATCAGACTATGTTTTGAGATCGCACCGCCTGCATGATGCAGTTATATAGATGTTTTGGAACATTGATATTACTTTCACTTTCTGACTATCTTCTTCTCAATGATCTCCAAGTTTTAGTATTTACTACTAGTCAATTTATTTCTGCTGGTTTGTATGATTGAATCGGCAAAGCGCACTGGGTAATTAAATCAAATTCCTTTTTAAGGATCGCTCTTGCAATTGTCTTATGGGCCATATGAGTATGGTTGTGGGCATACCAGATGTTTGGGATTTCATTTCTTCTCCATTTGCTCAATGAAATTCATGTTTGTCTAAAATCTAAATTCAATTTTTGCTTGGTACTGAACTTCTTAGGGTAGTGATAACTTTTCCTTTTCATAAGACGTCGGCCTTTCTCATGTTGAATCTACCATCTTGAAACTCCTTAACTAAAATTATTGTGTTTAATGTGTTCTCTCTGATATTATGCTTAATCATTAAGCTGTGTTGAATGAATATGGTCACACGTTGTTGTGATTGAAGTTAAATAGGCCATAATATCAATCTGACGCCTTTATGTTTCTGTATTCTGCGCAAGTCTTTATTCTCTTAAAATATCTATTACTAGATATTCTTTTTCTTCTGTTTTAAAATTGTATGGTTTCTATTTTTTACAGGTTCTATGTGATGGTGGACTACCGTTTGTGGGATTAATAGAAAAAGTGGAACAGGAGCTTGTATGGAAGGTTGAACCTTGTCTTTGTCATGGCTTACTTTTGTTTATTTTTTCACTCACTACGCACAAATGACCTGGAAATATATATTAAACTTTGCAGGCTGAGCGCTCAGATATTTTTGCAAAGCCAAATCCCTACAAACTACTATATGCTTTTGAAGCTAATCGAAATAATTGGAGAAAGGCAGCTAGTTATATGTTTCGATATTCTGTGAGGCTGAAGAAAGAAGCAAACTTGAATGGAAACCACCAAGATTCTTCGGTATTGCAAGAGAGGTTACATGCCTTGTCCGCTGCAATTAATGCTCTGCAACAGGTTGATCATGCTTATGCTTGGATTGAATCTCAGTATGGGAATGACTTAAGCAATTATCAAGGTTCACCAAATAAAAAGCCTCGAAATGTGTCAGCAGAAAACTGTAACTTCTGTTCTGTTATATCCAGTTCGATTTCATTGTCCACATCACTTTGAAAATGACATGAAGGATGATGTGAAGCTTCTTTTCTTTCAGTTGCTGGTGGTCTTGCCCCTGAGTCTTCAGCAATCAACTATTCGATTGACATTGATATGCTGGAGAAGGAGTACATTATAACTTCAGCACATCATATGCTTTCTCTTGTGAATAATAAAATGAAGTTTCCAGGTAGCAGATACTGCTATTTGTTGTCAAACTTTTCAGTATATCAGTTGTAGTTCAACTTCACCAGCAAGTTATACATTTCATTAATAGACTTGGTGGACAATCCAACTTCTGTCATACCTGACAATATTTATGACTTCTTTTTTCTCTTACAGGAATACAGAAGCTTTCAAATGTTGTGGATGTTTTGATTGAAGAAAATTTATATGACATGGCATTTACCATAATTGTCAACTTTTGGAAGGGTTCAGGACTTAAACGGTATTGTTTCATCTTTTGTCCTTATTACCAACTAGTTGTAGTTCTCTGAGAATTGTTGAACTAAAGCTAAATGTGTAACAGGGTATTAGAGCAAGCTTTTGTTGCTCTCTCACAGAAATGCTGTCCAAATAGAGTTGGTTCTGCATTCACGGGGTAAGTCAAAAGCAGGCACCTCACTCCTTTCTCTCTTATCTTAGTATGTGAATAGAAGTGCTGTTTCTTTGCGATAACAAGTGGGAACAGACATTTCTAAAGTCTTGCACTTGTTTATTGCAGGAGTAATGTGAAAACAAATAATCTTCTATTGACGTATTCTGAGGAAGAAACTCCTGCTGACGGCAAGAAAACTGCTAGCCCAGTTTTTTCTAAGTTCAAGGGAAATGACCAGTGGGAAACACTTGAACTCTATCTTGTATGTGACTAAAATGCGCCAGGGACTATCCTTCTTGAACCTTTTTATAGTTAACAATGAATATTGGAACCAAATGAAGTTTGAACCAAAATGAAGTCCTAACCAAAGCTGAAGAAATTATGTTAGTATACAGAAGGCTCTATGCATTACATGCACTCTCATAGCATAATTAATTCATTTGTCTTGCTGTTATAAGCCAGTCCTCTCTAATCATAGGATTTAATTGTTTTCTATACCAACTTCAGTATTAGATAGTATTTAAGTCTAAGATTGTTTATTTGGACTTAACGAAATCTAGTATTCCATGGCTAAACTTTTTGCCTCATCTGACTTTTACCTTTACATACGTTACACGATGTTATGATCTAGAATTATATCAGGTCATAGCCAGCAGGACAACATATACAGAACATTTTGTCTGGACCACCTACAAAAAGATGATGAGAGCTGCTTGTTTACATGGATGATTCTATGAGATAAAAGAGAAGCTAAAAGCCTAAAACATATTTGGTTCAGTTAAAGATAACAAATTTTGGGGAAATTTTGAAAGACTATATAGTGTTTGGATATGGGTTGATGACCACTGTGTGCGTCCATAAAGATGATAAATCAATTTCGGCTTGTGCAGGTGCCAAAGCTTATTTATTTCAAAATTATGCAAGGAACTTGATGGTCTTAGGGATCATCTAGATGTTGTCTGTTAATGAAGCTAAATGGCAAGAAATGATCCATATAACCAGCTACGAAACAAGAATGATATTCATATGTTCGCACATAAATATATGGATGTATATAGTAAAATGTACGCATTCATGAGTTTCTTATAATTTATTGATTCTATGCAATAACAGGATAAGTACAGAAAATTGGACCCAAGATTGCCAGTTACTGTTGCTGAAACATTGCTATATACTGATCCTCAAATTGAGCTGCCTCTTTGGTTGGTTCACATGTTCAAGGTAATACTTATGTTTGCCACTTGGTTGCTCTTTCCACTTCTCTGTCATGTAAGGTGTCTTGAAGTTAGGATATATTTGTTATGACAACTTTTCTGAATGTATCAGGGTGGGCGAAAGGTATCTTGGGGCATGACAGGCCAGGAACCAGACTCTGCCACCTTGTTCAGACTCTATGTGGACTATGGCCGGCATGCTGAAGCTACAAATTTGTTACTCGAAAACCTAGACTCTTTTTCATCTCTGGTAACTTTGCATTGTTGTCAATACCTTGAAATTTGTACAATTTTTTAACTTGAATTATCAGTCCACCCTGTCAATGTGATGTGTGTGGTTTACTTGAATTATGCACATGTACTGTAATTTCAATTGATGTTTTCAGAGACCGGCTGATATAATCAATCGGAAAAAGATGTCGGCGACATGGTTCCCATACATAACAATCGAACGGTTGTGGTGTCAGCTAGAGGAGATGCGGAGTTCTGGCCATATGGTTGATCACTGTGATAAACTAAAAAAATTGCTGCAGGAAGCTCTGATGAAACTCCTAAAACAGGTAGGACAACCTGGAGCTTAGGCTTGGCTTAGTTTCTCGATCTGAAATCTGATGCATCCTGCTTTGGTGGGCAGGTACAATTGGATTCGGATGATGCTTTGGCTGCAGCTGTTGCAAGCAAAATGCAGAATCCCGGAAGCTAGGTGTCATGTTCATGGTACGTATCTACATATACTTAGTGTCAATCCGTTCGGCTTCTGTATAAAATTCAAGATTTTCATGGGTTGACAATGTATGGAATTTCTGGTTGAGACTTGGTTCTCATTGCTGTAGCAAATTCTCTCTTGTAATATTGATATGATGAGTCCCACTGTCCTTTGAAAAAGAAGAAAAGTGTACACATGCTTAATGATATTTCTTTATTTTTAATGGCAACAAGATATGGAAGAACAAACCACGATCTCATGGCTCGGGCCTCGTCGATGCTGCAGCTGCTGAGTGTTTTGAATTTGGTTTTACTAGTCTTCTGCCAAGTGAGAGGAAGTGTTTCTTGCCTTTGTTGTATATATAATTAATGGCTTCTCTTCTTGTTCCTGTTTTGAGAGGTGGCGGCTGACTTGAAGGAAATGGCCTTGGAGAGTGCTCTCCTGGTTGATCCTGCGATAATCCTGCCGATCTCATATTACAAGTGACAGCTTGATGGATATGATCATCTGGGGGCAGCATGGGCCCTGGCCACTTGTATATTATATATAGAGGGTTCATCATTGGAAGAGATAATATTTGGAATTAATTTTTTTATTGTTTCGATCCATAGGATGAATCGGTTTAGGTATAATATTTTTATACAGTATAATGGTTATAGTAATTGGACATTGCGTCAGTGTTTTCAACAACGAACATTGTAATGCAGTACATTAACATTATAATGGCGTTTTTTTTATTTTTAATAATACCAAAAAAAATATTATAATAGTATTTTTATTTACTTAGTATATTGTTTTTTATATTGTTAAAGTATTATAATATAATATAAAAAATATTATAATTAGACCAGGTTCATATGTAGAATATTTTTCCTCTTTTTCCAACCTAATATGTAGAATTTTTTTTTTTTTGCATCGATCCAATCGATTTAATTATAATATTTTTACACTGTATAATGGTTATAGTATTTTTACATTGTGTAGTGTTTTCAATAACATTAGGAAAATATTATAATGCTGTATATTAACATAATAATATAGTATTTTTATATTTAATAATATCAAAAATATTATAATACTGAAAAACAAAATATTATAATAATATTTGTTTCTTTGGTATAGTGTTTTTTTATATTGTTAAAAATATTATAATGTAATATAAGAATATTTAGACTAGTTCATCATATTGATCAGTTCATAAGAAACAAAAAAAAAGAGGAAAAATGAAGTAGATGGTTGCATTATTTAAGGTATTAGATAAAAAAAATTATTATTTAGAAATTCTGAAAATGGGAGGCGCTTATCAAGAAAAATCCAAAAAGAAGATTTTTTTTAATTCAATAATATATATAAGTAAATTCTCTATAAAAAATTTCTAGTTGTCAATTTTTTTTTTATCTAACAGAGCTCTTTTGATTGCCAAAACTTCGCTGTATATGATATAACATTAGTATTTCAAGGTCTTTGATTGGTGGAGTTGTGGCCATATGGTCGAACTTCCCACCCTCATCACACAACCGTTTCCATTCATAATGTGCCTCAGCGGCATTTCGCCGAGCGTGATGCGATCCCCTCCATTCTTCCGGTAGCCTTTTTCTCGGTCGCACCCGTTTGATCCCCACCACAACCCGGGTTGCCTTTGTCACCGGAATTGAGCCCTCGCCCGCCCGCCAGCCACCACCGGGGTAACTGTGCTCTCCCTGGCATAGCTTTCCGGTTACACGGCGTAGGTGCAGCGTCGCCGCTGCAGGACCAGGCCTTGAGACCCCAGCGTGGCGCTCCCTCGGAATTGCCAGACGGCGAAGGCGAAGCGAACACCAGGCTTCGCGGGTCCACCGGGAAGTCGTCGACGAAGATGACGACGCAGGATAGGAATCGCGTCGGAGAAAAGAAGCGGCGAGACCAAAAGCAAGAAAAGGGGGTCGTGGTGGCGGAAGGCGGCGATGGCCGCGGCGGATCTGGATTTACCGCTCACGGGATGATCACACGGGAGCTTCCCATCGGCAGAGTTCGTCGATCTGGACCGTTCGATGGACCGCTCCAGATTGAGTTGAGGATCAAGGATTCTAGTGGATGAATCGCTGTTGTTGGTGGGGGCCCATCTGATCTCTTATTCTCTCTCCGGTCTTCTCTCCTCTCCTCTCCACAACATCATTCACGGGAAGAAAGACGGAGGAAGCAATGGCAGTATGTATATCGAGCAAGTCAATGACTCTCCACCATTGGTTGCACAAGTGTTCCTCTTCGGTCGGTTCAGTATCGGCAGCTGTAGCAGTAGCTGTTGCATGGAAGAAGGGGAAGATGAAGAAGCTATGCTTACTTCCCATGAATTGCACCCCCTTAGAGCAAAACCCCAAAACCGAACAAGAACATATGACAGAGGAGGAGGAGGAAGAGGTCAGTTTTTTTTCTCAATGAATTTGTACACAGGCTAGCAGTGGCTGTTTCTAATTGATCAAATCGATGACTTTTAACTTTGTTATTGAGAAAATTAGGAGTATGGAATGCAATATATGTTCTGTTTATGGATTATAAATTGGAAAAGAGTGCAACAAATTCATTTGGCAATTACATACCATACATTCATGTTCCTGCCATTTTATTATTGTTCCTCTTTCTTTGTTTTTCTTCTCCTCCTTATTTCCTATAGCAGTTCTTTAGGTATGTATCCTGTGTTAAATATATATATTCATTTGACAACTTCACAAGAGTGGCTTGTAGCTGAAAGCATGACAAGATGTTGGAGTTGAGTTTTGGTTCTTTTAGCATACCAAGAACTTGCCACAATGTTGGTTAGATATATGTTGCTGCATGTTATTGTTGGAGTTTTAGTTTTGTTGAGGGCTACTAGTCAAATTAAGAGCCATCAAATATTTTCCATTATAAAGTTGTCTTTAGGTCTTTCTCTATCTCTTCTTTGACCACTGATTTTGAATTGCTACAAGCAACCCAAACCAGACTTAATCATCTGTGAGCTCTTTGGACGAAAACAATCCATGACTTTTTCCAGAGTTCTTCCTTTAGGTTTATATTGAGTCCATGGAGATTGTTCCTCTGTTGAAGTTAAGCCTGATGGATTGAGATGGTATAGGTAGTCCTCAACCATTATTTATTCTGCAGTTACAACTGCTAGTTGGGTTTTAGTTCTGTTAAATTGTTCCCTGTTTCTTAGATAACTATTACAACTCAAAATTGACTCAAATGATATGTTCACTTGACTTTTAAAATCTGCAAAAATGCGAGATTTATGGAAGAACTAAACCTAGACTCAGTAGAAAGGAATGGAAGATTAAAGCAATGCTGAACTTAAACCTAAGCTTACATTTGTTTAGAGGCAACAATACGAAGTCAATTAACAAAGCTGAACCATCAGAGAAGCAGGAAGCTTCCTGATACATAGATAGGTTATTTTTAGAGGCTCACAAAGTTAAAAGGAACACATTTGAGTTAGAAAGGTTAAGCATGTGGTACACTGCTTATGGAGTAAACATTATTTTCATGCAAATACATAAATCTTGCCTTGTATCAATGTGAACCTTCCACATGGATCAGAACAATTTGGTTACTTAAAACTCCTTTACTATAATTCCTTTAACAAGACGAACATTTTAGACCATGCATTTCAAGATGACTTGTAGGGAGATGGGGTGAAAGATTGTGTATAGGAAAACATGTCTTGGGAATTCTTTTTATTGTCCTTGTTCAAGATATATCTTCATCATAGAGAATAGCATCTTGGATTAGCAATTCAATGATCCTTGCTTACATCATGCTTCAGAGAGAAGGCTATAATGTCATCATGCAATTTTTTTCCACATCCTTTCTTTTCTTTTGAGTTTTTGTTCCTTATCCTTTTGTTTTTTCTATGGTTGTTCAGTAAGACCACAAATATCTCCATAACCCAAATTTATAAGTGTATCATCTTGGTCATCGTATAATACTGGCTATTAAACTATGAATTAGGAATTCAGAATTCTGTGTGAACCCTGCAATGGCGGAGGATGGCTGCTTTGTGACTTCTGTAAAGGCAAGAAGAACAATGTGAAGGCTGAAAACAATCGAATCTACCGCCGTTGCCCAACATGCAAAGCTGTAAGTTCTTGAAAGCATTTGTTTAAGTAGTATCTTGATAATTGCGAATTAAACATCATGATACTTGAATCGATCCGAAAGTTCAAATTGAATACACAAGTAAACAGAGGACCTATGACCTTTTGTCTTCTTGCAGGTTGGTTATGTTTTGTGCTCAAAATGCAAAGTCTTCAAGTGTATCACCTTCCCAGATTATTCTGACGGCGAGCTGACTGCCTAAGTCTAATATAACTTGACTCCAGTTATATATGCTTTTTTCTTTTTTCTTTTTTCCTGAGATTGGTTTCCCTTTCAACATGAAAACCAGATATAGAAGGAGTAGATTGTTGTGCTTTCATCAATATCCACGAGGCATTTCTTAATCTATAATCCTTCTTGCTTAAAATGAAGGCGATCTTACTGCAAGACTACTCATGTTGAAATCAGGAGGAGGCGGTTCGAACATTGCTGGTGAGTATTGAGAAACTGCTCTTCCTCACTTTTTGTCTCAGTTGTTTTCAATGATCAGTTGCCACCATCGTAGCCTTTGGTGGAACCTTTGATGCATCATATGGATCCCATTCTATAGTTGATGTACTACAGCTTAATTTGCATATCATTGCAAAGCGAAATTTTCAATGAAGCATTTCGAGAATGATTTATTACAAATTTTATACCCATAATTTGCCAAGATATGTTCTTCAGCTTTAATTTTTTTTTGTGTCCCCAAGAAATTTTTAGTTGCGCCAAAAGATTCTGGCATTTTATTGATAGTATATATATCTTTCTTCCATTCACATCATACTTAATTTTGACTCAGTCTGGATTATGCAAAGAATGTCTTAATCATTAAGGTATCTCTTTAAAAATATATTGATTTAGATTTATTTGCATATTTATAGATATAAACACTTTACCATTGATATATAGTTACCAGGTTATATATGTTTAATTTAATATGAAAACTCTAGTTTCTTTTTTCTTTCTTTTAAGTTTCTTCAATCAAATAAAATAATAAACTTCAAACATTCAGCTAATTTGGATATATATCTTGGCAAATTAAGTCATAGTGAACATCAACTCTTCATTGAGTTTCATATTTATGGGAAGACTAAGGGATTCAACAAAAGACCCCTATAAAAACTACATCCATCTAGGATAAAGATCCCTATGATACCTTTGTTAGTGGAGAATCTAGAAGGATTCAAGAAATAACTAGGAGTATTTCTTAGATAGGGTCAAGGATGCACTTAAGCACCTTTTATAATGTACCAAGGTGGAAGTGAGGATCAACTCTATGATCAATTACACAAAGGTATTCGACCATTATTGAGCCAGTGAGTGACAAATCGAATCATCGAATATTGTAATTAAGGGATAGTAGCTCATGCTAATGTAAGGGGCAGTTAGCTATCATTCTAATCGAATAAACCACTCTCTATAAGTGTCATATCATTGATGAGTCATCATCCTTATAGGATCATTACTTGGTCATCATACCGATCAGGATGGATATGATATGATATCAAATTATCTAGATGTCGAAGCCCCCATAACATTTGCCCCCATAGTATTTTGATATAAATTGATTTGAGACGTGATGTCTTATTTGGTGGGCTATTTAATCACGTCATCTATTATGCGTATAGATGCATTGACTTCATACCGCTTGGTATGTACTTTAAGGGTTGACTTCTATTGAGTCATTGTAGTTATGACCAAATTTATTTGTATTGAGATCTGAATGTTTGGTATGTACTTTAAGGGTTAACTTCTACCGAGTCATTATAGTTATGACCAAATTTATTTGTATTGAAATCTGAATACATTTCGTGATTGGATTTAACTTTATACTTAATAATAGATTGTACTATGGAACACTTTGTAGTCGGATTTGATCACACCATAGTCAAAGGATTCTTTATGATTGGATTCGATTGAGTTATCGTTAATAGACTCATTGTGGTTAAATTCGATTGTCTTCGTCAAGGAATGTTTTATGAACGAGTTTAATTGCGTCGTTACCCGAAAATACTTTATGGCCCAGTTTAATCACTTAAAAAAATTTTATTGCTAAGCTCAATCACATCATGCTTGATTGTTTTATGATCAAGTTTGATCATGTCATTATCAAGAGACAGAGACATGCTTGATTGTGATTGTCAAATTTGACAATAGTCTTTATTATGGCTGAGTTCATTGATTATTTTGTGCCAAAAAGCCAAAAACCTATAACTAACGCTATGATGGATTGCAAGAATTCATTATAATTCTTAATAAATATGATTTGATTATTAATTAAAACTAAAATTCATTATAATTACACAAATATTAACAACAATTTTTTTATAAAAACTATGTTTTGGACACAAGTTAGCTAATGCTAACTACATTTGGTCACAATTTTTCTTTTTGATCTATAATGACATTCCAATAACTGAAGCATTCTGTACATAATTTAAATGATTGAAGAAGGAAGTCTCATTGCCAGCATAACCACTTTATACTAAGCTTCGACAGGATGTTCTCTTTTTGGCTCTTTTAGCACTAGGAAAGAATGGGATATTGCAGCCCTCTTCTCTAAGTTTAGTTGGATGTGTTGGTCATTACCGCTGCTGAGATGAGCGACTAAACGTCATTTCCTTCAATAATCACAATAATAATATAATAATAGAAGTAACTGTAACTTTGAACTGCCATAATGAAATGTTCAAGCATCGGGTTGGAGTATTAATATAACAGAGGAGTAGCTAAGCATGGGGTACAGGTTGGCATCCAGGAAATGGGAGTACAGTTTGATGGCCGTGGCTCTGTCCGGGACATCATCGGAGAGGAAGTCGTAGGGCACCGGCTTACTCGTGTCCACCAGCGGCTCCCATCGATAGCCCGAGCGTTCTGGTAGTGTGACTGTCACTGGCAGATGGCTTGTGTTGAAGGCCACATAGATCTCTCCCTCCAATGAATCACTCTGCTCTTACATCAAGCAACAGCAAAAAAAGTCAGTTTTCGGAGTCATCATAGGTTAGTTGGTTCTTGGAAAAGTGTACAGGATTGAATTATATACCATGGTAAATGCGACAAATCTGCTGGTTTCAGACCAGTCGGGAGTCTTAGGCTGGTGGCCGTGCCATTGGAGTCGCTCCGCCGTTGGGAATTCATCCAGTCCAAGGGATTCACATTCGCTGCAATTTGTGGTTCAACAAAACACAGATTTAATGGCCCATGTTGGATGGATGCTTTCGTCAAGAGTTGGAGAACGGTTGTCAGGATGGTGCACTCACTGGCGGAACTTGGTCATGAGTCGACAGAAACGGTAGAAATCAGATGACGATTCCTCCTTCCTATCCCAACGGAAATAGTTGAACTGTGGCACATGAAGTTCACGCATCAAACTGATAACAGATGTGAAGATTAACAACAACAAAGTGCAAGAGAATGACGATAGATGCTCACGTAATTATCATGGCAGTATGTGTTGTTGTTTCCTCCTTTCGTATGGCCATATTCATCGCCCATGTAAATCATTGGCACTCCCTGCAGCAATAAAAAGATTTCGGATGTAAGTAGGGTAACACTGGTAAAACAGTTGTTGGATGCTTAAACTTGTGACGTACACTAAAGTAACCAGGATCGTTGAGATGGATGGATGAATAATTTGGTAGCAGATGAATAAACCTGAGATGTTAAGTGTGTGGGAGACGAAAAGCGACAAAACTACTGAATTCAACTGCAGACAAAATGTCTGCAAGTGGATAGCATTTGATCACTAAATCCCGTTCCACTATCTTGACATTTTATATATTTTTTATCCACCTAAAAAAATATATGCATGTAATTAAATCAAGAACAAATTCCTAGATCTATGGCTTTCAGAGAGACAGTTCTTGTACTCAACAAAGCAAGAATAAGTTCAATAATCGATGCCTTTTAACACTACAGATGGTAACTTCATATCTCAAGAAATCCAATAGTATCTTAACTATTAAGACTAATACTTACTTGGGAAACCATGAGGCAAAGGAAAAAATTCCGCATTTGTCTTTTTCTTAATCTTCTTACGGTTATGCTTGCAAACTCCCCCTCCTGCAGAGTGGAAAATTAATATTCTGGAAACTAATCTGTGGTAGACCATAGAGGTAGGGCAGCAAGTAAGAATATACAATATTATACTCTCAATCTTCATTAATTAAATTGGAAACACTGTAAACTTTTCTCCTAATTCACTTGTAATCTAATGTGCAGAACTTTCACTCCTCATATCAAAAGGTAAGACGCAAATAAAACCAAAAAAAGGAATTCGACTGTCAAAAGATCCAGCAATGCAGGAAAATGAAATTTGCTGGAATGATACAAAGGATACTGAATTAAAATGCTCACATAAATTTACCTCTCCACAGTTCCAGCTAAGATTATGATTCTCCCCATCTCTGTTATCTTCACCATTTGACAAGTTGTACTTGTTATTGTATGTCACCATATCAGCTAAAGTAAATCCATCATGTGCACAGATGAAGTTGATGCTATGCCACGGTTTTCTTCCTCCATCCTGATCCAGAATATCAGTGAGCAATACGAGTCAAATTAGAAAAACTACTTGTGACTGGACACTATGAAAAACACAGAATCCAATGATCATATAGAAATAAGTTTCCTGAAGGGTGTAAATATAATTCTGCAGACTAGAGAACCATGGTAATAGACACCTTCTATAGACCACAAAATGGAATGTTGTTAACAAATAAGGTGTATAATGAGTGACTTAGTTGAAACTTAAATAACTTCAGCATCTTACCAAAATTGGATGGGATCAGTGGCAGGAAGTTTACTTAATTGTATCCTATACTTGCCTGGAATCATCTACAGATTATTTTGACTCGCTTTCTGAATTCTTGAATTAGCATTCTTACTGTGCATATATTGGTAATTCTTTTCTGGTTTGAAAATTAATGTGTACATAAATCACGGTTTTGACAAAATGTAATACATGCTAGTTATCGAACTAAGCCAGGAAATACAGAAAGTCAAAGAATAACAATCCTAGAGTAAGAAATTTAACTAACAAATTTAATTCACATTTGCTGCAATTTAACTAACAAAATGTAATGCATGCTACTTAAGGAGCTTGATGAAAGTTGCAATAGGTCATGAATTTACTGAAATAATGTTCTGTAGCTTCCAGGTTAGTTTATCTTCCCTTTGTGTTTTCCACAAATTAAATTAGAAAAAAGGTTGATAAGTCAGAGAAGGAAAGGTTATGCATGTAAAAGTCATACAATTACCTGGTATAGATTTGGGCTACCACAAAGACACTGCGCAAAAGCTCCAGCAAATCCATCGGTACCCTTGATGAATTGCCTCACTATGTCACGATACTGAGAAATTGCATCAGAAGTAGATGTTAGCACTAATGCAAACCAGTTACAACAAACAAGGGTTACTGTAAGTCCATAGCAATTAAGTGTGCCTAGGAATGCATCTCATATGCGTCAACTCTTTTGCAGTATCTCTAACTTTCTGACAGACACCGGTTGATATTGGAGAGACACTAGCCAGGTAATAGCCCTGCGAGTCAAGTTTTACCATGTTGATGTTCAGCATGCCTGTGAGGCCAAATATATTCAAATAAAATGTCCTTTAGTGTTTGCTATCTTCTAGTTTCAGTGTAACTTGCTTATTGTTGAGAAGAAGTTGACATTGGCTCCAGCCTTTGTTTTGGGCAAAATCAATCCTAAACCATTCTCAAGCATCCATATCTCTTAATATTCTTGAAATATAATGACTGGATGCTAACGAGAGGGTCTAATGGACATGCACTCTGAAGCAAATTCTAATACCTATGTAACTATTTGTGGCCTTGTATAAGCTAATAAAGAAACTTATAAGGGTATTATGCCTTTTTTTCCTATTTGAAGCAAAGAACATAACTATTTAACTCAAAAGAATGATTAATGTTGGAATGATATGTTTGCTTTCAGGTAGGTTAAGCATTTTAAATAGATTGAAGCATAATTAAGTTCCACTTATCATTACACCAATATTTCTCAGTCTTAAGGTTACAGAGTACTCCATTGGAACTTTGTTCAAAATGAAGACTAGTTTTTCTTTCTTCTTGTTCTGTCAAAGTAGTTACTCTGGAACTTAGCTTTCTGTCATGATATAAAATATCTTAGTATGGACAAGACCATTGTTCCCAAAAGCGCTATTTGGTAATGTAAAAATCTTCACACCTTCAGAAGCTCTTGATGAAACATTGAACTATAGAAAAGAAGATAAAGTTCCAACAAACCTGTCCATTCCACTCAGACCAAATACCCGAGTGTGGAAAGCTACCAACTTGGTAAAGGCCTCCAGCATCCCATGCTTCAGCAATCAACTATTTGACAGAAAATTTTGAAATAAATGTGAATAGCATCAAAAGACAGGAAACAAAGTGGCTTAATTGAATGTAAATGATCATCAATCTAATAAGATAAAGTGCACGATCAATAATAAAATTACTCTGGAATATGATAGAGAGAAAAGGTCATTGTGACCATCACAAACAAGTTAGTAGATCTAGGTTTAGCATGTATGCTTAGTGCCCATAAAAAACAAACAAATACTATTATTAAGTAACCAATCAGCTAATTACCTTGACTTTGCAAAGAATTGGATCATTGCTGATCATTTCAATAAGTGGAGGACCACCAACAGGAGTTCCAGTTGTCACCATATCACCTTCTATGGGATTTCCATATACATTCACAGGATCCCATAGGCTTCATGAACAATTTGAAACATGAGATGCTATGTAAAACAGGATAGAGTTAAGCAGTGCAAAGAGGTCAACCTGCAACTCCTGGTCATAATGGATGCAAGATCAAAGCGAAATCCATCGACATGCATTTCTGTAACCCAATATCTACATTAGAAAGATAATCAATATCAAGGTGCAGTGACAGGTGGAATAAAAGAATGATAAATATTTTTAATCCTGTTAGAGATGGTAAAAAAAGAAATTGCATCTAATCTATGTTCTCTGATTTTATCATATGTATCTACAAACTAAATTATCCACAGGAACAGCATTCCAGAAATTGCATTTCAGAAAGCTGTAATTTTTAATAGGTAAAATTCTAATGAAAATCCATTCTCATGTCTGCAACTTCAACTTTTGGTTCACCTACAAAATCTGCAGAATTATGAGGACTTCCTACCATGAAAGTTTTCTAGTGATCACAACCTCTATAATCTGTAAATGGTCTTTATATGTAATATGCTGAACATCAAAGGGGTTATATTGTTAATAATATACTGAAATCATCTCCTTAAAAGGAAATACAATACATCAACTATGCACAGGAAAATGTAAGTAAACAGATTACATAGCAAAAGAGAATAACAGTTAGTAAGACCTCCTCAAAGGAGAATTTAACAATGTGAAACAGTGGAGAACAAGGAATGATAAACAGCCAGAAGATCAAAGAGTAGATGAAGAGGAAAATTTCAGGGACTTATATAATGGGTCATTAATGGAATTGAGCCAATTGACATCAACTAGAGCAAGCAAATTTTAGGAGAATGCAATAAAAATACATAAGCAACTGCTACACTACATCAGAAATTTCATAACTTTAAGAATCATTCATCCTGTCCAATTGTGTATTACAGATAAGCACATAATTAAGTTGCAAAGTTTGAAAAGGATAAACCTGTTTGTCTACCTTAAACAGTCAACTATAAATTGACGAACCACCGGATGATTACAGTTGAAGGTGTTGCCACAACCTGAATAGTTGTAAAACTCACCCTGTCAAAAAATAAGGCATCTAAGTAGTGAAAATCTGGTTGATCTTTAATCACTACAAATGTTAATTCTTCTAGAGAATTTTTCTCATATTTCTTTCACAGGTTCTGGTAAGAAGGAAATAAATAATGTCATTGTGGAAGCAAACCTTTGGTGCAAGCATATAATATGTGCTGTTATCAATGCCCCTAAATGAAATCATAGGACCATTCTCATTCCCTTCAGCTGTATGATTGAAAACAACGTCCAAAAGTACCTGAAGCAAATTGTATCAGAAAAATGTTGGATGCTATACAATACTAAGTAATATGTGTGTCAACGTGCTGATTACTTCAATTCCTCGCTTATGAGCTTCTCTAATGAGAGTCTTAAATTCATTTATTGCATCACGGCCACAGTTAGCCAAACCAGCTGATGAATATCTTATCATGGGTGAAAAGTAGTTGACAGTAGAGTAACCCCAGAAGTTCAGCCTGAGATAATAAATAAACATTTTCAAACAATGAGAATTCCCAAGATCTAGATGGGCAAATGTAGCATTGAAGAAAAACATTTAAGTTATTTAGACAAATAACTTGAAGAAAAACTGGCAAACATGAAATCATAAAATGCAAAGTTTCACCCACTTGAAAAAGCTCTAACAATGAGACTCTTTGGACGACGATACCAGATTAGGAATGTTTAATTTAAATTATCAAACAAATTAAAACAAGGAGCTGCAAAAGTGCAAATTGAGAATTACCAAATGGAAGGTTAAAGAAAACACATTTACAGGGCCAGTTTTTATTTTGAATGTATCAAGTGTTACTCAAGCTCAGTATAAGAATTCTTAGTCATGGCCCTACTTAAGAAGACAATTTTTATCGAGAAAGTAGGATAATATATGCAAAGGCACTAATCCACTTTTTTCTGCATGCAGATAAAATGTCTTCTCCACGGTGGATGCATTTAAGAGCACATCTAATTGTACCACACTGTTTGCTTAAATAATAAATTATTTATAACTTACGGCAGTCAAGCTTACATACTTATTCTCGCCAAGAACAGAATTGTAGCTGAAGTACTCCAGCTCATTGAACTCATGACATGGCATTAACTCTATACAGTTGATTCCCAATTCCTGTAGAGTTTTCAATGATCAGCCAAAGTTCAGAAACTAGTTGTAAGATATAATCTGTATGATAATGTACTTCAAACAATATGATGAAGTGGTCAACAGTGTCGGTTTCGGCATCAATCCTGTAAACCATATAATTATACACACAGCCTACTTTTCATATTTTAAGAAAATCCTTAAAATAAACACTCTTTTTTTGGCAAATACACACATGTTGTGCATCGTAGATGGATATTTTTTGCAGGTTTTAATTTATACTCCATTTTAAATAGTATTGAAAGTTTGAAACCACTAATTGCCTACAATTATCATCCTTAAATATAAAATTCAGAAGCTTCAAGACACCAAAAAGTTTACCCCCCAGATGTGTATAACTTACATAAGTACTGGTTCCATCAGTTAATAATTACTGTTAATGAAGGCAAATATGGCACAAAATTACCACTGAAAATTTAGTGTATCCATGAATGTTTATAACATTTTTTAGTGTATAACATCCATTTCTAAGTGTATCCAACTTTGTACTCTTTCATAGAAATGCAGGAATGTCACCATGTTTTTCTCACATATTAATGCTGACTGCTGAATCCACTATACTGTTTAATATAGGAGGGATTTATTTAGTAGTTATACCCTGGAAGTGGGAGAAAAGAAATGCTAAGATTATAATACTGAAAATAGAAGCTCAAGGACCAACATGATGAGCTTGGGAAAAAAAAAAAAGATAAGATAAAAGTGATGTATGCTATTATTCTCATTTAATCCAAGATTTTCAAGAAAAATCTATCACATGCTTTCCTAATGTAGAATACTTTCAGTCTGTTTAAGTTCTTCAGTTTCTTGTTTTAATAATTTGACCCAATTCTGTTGCTAAGCATTTAAGCCTCGCCATGTTCTACTATGAAAAATCTTATATGGCATAACATGTCAGTTAGGTTGTCTAATTCAACACCTGCCAAGTTATGATCATCTCTGAAACTTCAAGGTATAAAATTGATAAAAACTTATGTGTATTATTAGAACTGTTTTATATGTATGCATCCATTTGCATATTAAATTAATGACAAAAAACTAACACTCATAATATGTGACACAAGAACAAAGGCATAGACCAGCTTTACATAAATATATAAACCTAAACATTAACCATAATATATACCTTCAAATGGTCCAATTTTTTTATTGCGCTAATATAGGTTCCGGGTGAATCGGTCTCACTAGAGTCATGCTTTGTAAAGCCACGCACATGCATCTCATAAATTATAAGGTCCTTTTGAGGGTACTGCAGAGGTAAATCTCCCTCCCAATCGAACTGAAAATAGAAAAGACAGATTTAGCAGACAAAGGTCAAAACTAAGAAAATAAAAGAATTCTTTTTATCAACTTAGATGCATAATGTAATAGACCAAAGCACATTAACATTAAGAATATTCATGAAAATGTAAGCTTGAGAAATAAAACATATTCAGAAAATTGAAATAATGGAAATTTAAATCTCAATCATATGGTTTTACCTGTCTGATAAAGAATATTGGACAACTATGCACAGTCTGATCTGAAATTCAGCTTACCAGTACCAGTCACCTAGTCTGATCCAAAACCAAGTTTACCGTCCGATAAGCCTATTGGTGTTCAACTATATTGGATGGTGAGCATAAGCCTACCGCTTGGCGCTCGCTACCTGTTCCCAACCCTTCTTTTTTCCATCTCTTTTTCTTCTTCCATAGCTCTACTTCTTCTCCTCCACGCCATTTTGCTGCTTCCTCCCTGCTGCTGTCATTGTTACACCTCTTTGCATATCCACATTGTGCCGCCGCACCTCCTCCTCCCCATTCTCTCACTCTTTTTCACTCTCTTTGTCAGTATATCTGGCACTGATCAGCACCAACCTGCATCAATACTCGATACGTTGTACAATCCTGATACCACACTGTTGCAGCCATCAACTGGTATTGGAATCAGTTAATCCATGATGGAAGTCATGGACCTAATTTCAATTTAAAGAAAAAATATAAATACAGGTAGATTATATAGGTTAGCATTGTAGCTTTTGAGTATCATAACCATATTATGTTGGTTAGTTGTTAGCTCACATTGCTCTTGCTAATTTAGAATGTGTTATTTTCTGGACACTTGTTCATGTCCTGGCTACTCACCCAAGCGTAATAGCTTGGCCCAAAAATAGACAAGCTTGGGCAAGAAAAAACCTAGATAGGACCAAGCTTGAGCAAGAGTAACAAGGCCTGGTCAAAATTTTGGCCAAGCATAGACTGGCACCTTTATAACCTAGGCCAGCCCAGATGCCATATATTGCATATACTAAATATATGTATATATACAAGTAGATCAACTTCATAAAGCAAGCAAACATTAGAAAGAAAGTTGGTAGAAGGTTTATCTGATCGGTAAGTAAGCCAAGTCTAAATCCCACTTTTTAGTGGGAGAGCTGGCAGTCTTGGGTTTTTAGTTCCAGACAAGTCTTACACCCATGAAAATATGGAATATCTAGCAAACTAAGATTTTTTTGGAACTGTACTAGAATAAAGAAACATATATAAACTTAAAGAATAAATCTTTAACAGAGTCAGCTGACAATTAAGACTAAAACATAAAGCACCTGAATAGGATTCAAACAATTGACCAGACATGGACATGGAATGGCTAAAGCTGCTACTGCTTGTGACTAATGAGATACAGACAAGTCTTTGATCAGTTGCATTCAAACAACGTCCAGGCTGATTCATACAGCTGGTCATGTGCCTTCTTCAATATCTTCTGGCTGACCAATAAGTTACAAAGAGTCCACCACATCTGGACAGGGAATGGCTCAATCTTCTTCGGCTTATGCCGAATTCATTACATAAAATTCCTTGATCAGCAAAATTATTAAGATATCCAGGCTGATTCAGAGATGAGCATATGACTTTTTGAAGTCCACTTGACCCATTAAGTTACTATGTTAGACATCATCCAATACACCAATCAGCCTTATAGTTCTCGTTGTGAAGAAAGTTGTTGGTCATGTGCCAGTCTTATCATACAGGCATGTTCTTTATAGTAAAAAAAAAAAAAACACTATACTTAATAATTACAGAAATTTATGCAGAAAAGCCCTAGCTTATAAAGACTAACTAAAACGGCAACAACGATATTACGTAAGAGATATCCTTTAAGCAGATACAAAAGTTCCTTCTGTTTTGAAATCAGTAACGCAAGGATGAGCTATTTAAGTAAATCAGTATTTACGATGCCCATGAATTTATCATGTTTAAGTTATTGGAATTCAGATGATAAAGAAGCAGCGATAGACAAGAATCAAGCGCTGTAAAAGTAAAAAAAAAGGATGGAAGGTACAGAAACTTCTTTAATAAATTATATGTTGTATATTTTATATATATGCATACATACTTCCTCATTAGAAACTGGTATCATGCCTGCCATCTGGGGCCAACATTCACCTCCAGGTCCTAGGACACCATATTCTCCTCTGCTTATTACTGCCTAAAAAAAAAAAGGAATCAACAATGAGACACCCTTTGACAATTATTGAGACAAGCAGAACATCAAATCTTGGATTCAAGGGAATTTGTTTCTCTAAAAGCATAATATAAGAATGAAACAGAGTGCATAGCTAGTTATTACAAACAAAACAAACCTTAGCATATGGATCCAACAAGATTCGGGAATAATCAAAGTAGTGTCCTTCCTGAGGAGAAAGCTTCCCATCAAACTTGTACCCATACACCATATCATCAAGTTCCCCTTGAAGAAAAACATGCCAAACATTCCCAGTCCTGTTGATCAAAGGATCAAGGACAACCTCCTCTGTCACTCTGTTCTGCAAAGAAAGAGGGGAGAAAGTCATATCATATAAAGCAAAAATTCACAATAATTCTAAAAAATAAATAAAACAATCATCACATTCTTTCTAATGTATATGTCTAACCAAATAAAACAAATAAAAAAGAATATATATCCATCTTCTTTCTCAAGCTACTAAATGTTGGTTTGTAGATGATAGAAAATGTTCATGTTATAAATTAGGATGGTCCAGGAAGAAGGTAGAGATATTGAAAAGTTACAATTTTTCCTTTAAATGGAAAATCTCTGAATGGTGCATCAACCTAAATTGAAACTGCAGATACCATTTCACCTGCTTATTTACATAATTGACCAATTTAGTTAGCACCAATGTAGCTGAAAACTATCTATATTACCACGAATGCTACACCATCAATGATACTCAAGTCACTCTCCCCTATGGATGAAAAAATTATAAACAATTTAAGCTGAGAATTCTGCTGTCTAAATTACCTTCATTTGGACGAAAAATGAACCCAAAAGCAGTGGACCAAATAATTAGAAAGAAATAAAATAAAAATGAAAACTTTTGGATCAAAATGTACGCATAACCAATAAGTCAATTCAACCTCTGCAAGGAACAAGCTCCATCAATGTAAAGCGGAAGAGCTTACAGCTGTCAGATCAGAGAGCGTGAAAAGGCACAGCGCCGCGGCCGTGGCGCCGCTGGAGTAAATTGCGAAATTGACACCGCCATCGGAAGCTGTGGCACCAAGTGGCGCGGGGCTCCCGGCGAGCACTTGGAATGGAGCAAGGCCCGGCCTCTCGATGACCACGGTCTCCACCTCGTCACCCCCACGAGCACTCGCATTGCTGACCAAAGACTCCACTCTTCTTGAACCCCCAGAAGCCCTCAAGGTGACCGAATTGCCGACGAGGTCACCCCCTCCTCTCGCATACCTACGGAGATTCCCGCATTTCACCGGAAAGAGACCGCAATTGGACGCGAAACTGAACCTTGAAGTGGTCCTGGACATCTCCATCCGCCCTAGCAGCGAAGGAATCGACGTGCGCAGAGATTCGACGGAGAGGAGGCAATGGGGTAGGAATCGAGGCCGAGAGGACGCGCTTAGGTTTCGGCTATCAGGGATTCCGCTAGCGGAGTGAGGTGAGCATATTGTTGGGTCGGTTTCACGGGGGCACAGTTGGGTATTTACAGGGAAATTGTTGGCCGGCAGCGCATTTCACGTGGCCGTTGCGGACCAGAGACGGTGCTTTCCGCTTTATCGCCACGAGCTCGGATCACCTGAAAAACCACGCTCACAGTTCAGGATTTGTATCCCCCCACGCTGGGCCCATCGGTTTCGAGGGCTCACAAGCGAGTTGGGCTTCCGGGGAAAGTCGTGTTTCCTGGACGTTATTGTACAGGTAATCTACACGGCGTCTGTTCTGCGCCCCACCCGTCTCGGCCTTTTTCGCTTGTAGGCCGGAACGGAAGCAGCGTGAGCAACGTGACGCCTCATGCAATCAGAACCGTTCACGGTGTGGGCCAATCTTATCGATCGACCACCCATGCCACTTTTGGAAGTCCCTATTAAATTGTACTCATTTGTTTTAAGTTTCGAAAACTAAAAGACTAGTAGCATATGTTGAAGTTACAAAAAGATACTCATATATTTATATGGTCAATTAGATTTCAGTAACCAACTGTGCTTTTCTTCCTATCTTATATGTATGTGGTTAAGTTGCACACTCAAGTCTTCTATCTTTTTGAGGCACAATGAATGATTCACCATTCTAAAAACAAGATTATAGGAACTTGCATCTCTCTCCTTCTTTCAAGTTGGATTGGACAACAAGGACAGTGACAACAAACGCTACTGTACTCTATTCCCAAAACTATTGTTCAGTCCAGAGAGCAGGTCTGCTGTCTTCAATATTTTTCGTTATCCATGTAAAGTGTCCTGAGAATCTCAAGGCAATGGCAGCTTTTTCACTGTTGTTACTGAGGAAGCTCTCTCAGCATCTCACCCTCTGGTCAGAGGGCAAGAAAGAAGGAAGAAACACAACATTATTCACAGCTCAGTGAGGGTGGAGATGTGTGCTCAAGTTGCAAGCAGTCTCAATGCACATTGGTGTTTGTGCTGAACATGGAGGAGGAGCAGGGCTCAGCTTTTCTGGTAAACATTCATTTGAATTCTGCATCTGTTTTCCTTGTTTTGCTGAAAGGGTAAAGGAAAGGGGAAGAAGAAGAAGACCTCCACCAATTTCTTCATCTTCAAAAGATTTGTGGAGCCACAAAGAATGACAGAACCTTTTTTTTTTCCACTGCAATCCCAAGTTCAGATTCTGTTGAGGATAATGATCTTATCCCATGAAGATCATACCAAATAATTCAAGTCTACTTTCACTTTACCAAGAAAAATGAAAGAAAGGTATGTGTGGACTTTTTTAATATCCATCATCTTTATATTTAAAATAAATGTCATACAAAATAACAACTTCCATTCAGAAAATAATATTTAGGTGCATGGAGTAACCCTTTCAAAAAATTATGGGTTATGGGTTTGTAGCATAATTAATATGAGAGATCTATATTGCATTCATCAAATCTATGAGAGGTGACATCACCCTTGATAATTTTCATATGTTATATATTATATTATATATGTGTGTCTATGTATATATTTGTATATGTGTTTATCTAAAATTAATCATTTTCTTTTAGTAATTTAGGTTCATTCAGAATCAAAAAATTCTAAATTTAGGTACATTAACCATACTCTACCCTTGAGTTTTTTTTTTTTTTGAATCAAAAAATTCGCATATATATCTCATTTAAGCCAATCTCTAATAACTTTAATTGAAATTCTTATTCACATAAAGCTAACAATATTCTTATTCACCTTTGTGTGTGCCCATGCAAATCCATGAGAACATTAAACTATCCAAGCAATTATCCTTTAGCAATAATTAGCTTCCAAAGTGTCAATAAAATAAAATTTTGATATCATTGAATTTCGATCATAATTATCCGTATTGGATCGCTTAAACAAACATCAATCTATTATATATATATATATATATATATATATATATATATATATATATATATATATATATATATATATATATATATATATAATAGTATATTATATTAAAATAAAAAACCATAATATATTATGATGAAAGAGGATAAAAAAGACAGGCTGAGGGGATAAAAGAGTGACAAATAAATATAATAAGATTTTCTTCTGTTTCATCATAATTAAAAATTAATTACCCATAATGGAGTCGAGAGGATTTTAATCGCCTTAAAATTTAAATAGTATAATCAAAACAAGTGGAAAGTAGGGAAGACAACCAATCAAATGACTAAATCCTTTTGGAATTATCACCGATGACAAACATCTGAAAAGCTATCTATCAACAAACACCAAACATTCATGGAGAATTAATATTTACTTTTGAGACAAGCATGAGTACTATATGCAAAATTCAAAAATGGCTTTATGTACAATATATTTATATATTACGGTAGAATGCAGAGAGCCATCACCACGGTGAGCTGGAAAAGATGCATCACTCTCAAGAAGATGCTGATACCTGTAGTGATTGGTGCCCATCACAACCTTCCCCTTGTGGGCGCAGACGAGGTGGGGCAAGCCTCCACCATGTTCGTGTTCATTTGCCATCATCGATCTTCCCTACAACTGTAGCAATCTCTGCGTAGTCAATCAAGCAAAGAGCAAGCAACAAGCAACAGCACCACCGAAGTTGACGAGGAATGCTGCAACTCAGAAAAGTCATGGCTGAGGTCTTCAGATATCACATCATTGCTGAAAACAAGGAACCATGTTCACACATTAATGCTTGCTTGATCTGATCACAGGGGGTCCGATGGACGAAGACGTCGTGCTGCATCACAAGAGAACGCAAGCAAAGACAAGTTAATATGGATGGATGGATGCCTTATCTTCATCACTTTGATCATCTTGAATATGAAGTGATGTGATCAAAGTATTAATCAGCGCAATGATTGGAGGTGATCCTGACCCACCACTGCCAGTTTCATTATATGATATGAAGATTCTTAATGATCAAAAGAATAAAATAAGTGGTCAAAATGATATATATATCTTCGAGATTACCTGTCAAAATGATGTATATATGTTCGTTGGATACAGATTTCAGAGGGATATTTCAAGTTTTTAGATGAAATAATGGTGATTAAAAGGTTAACATGTATTGTCCCTTCTCATTCTCAGTGCAATTCCTTGTAATTTTCTGGACGAAGCATCGACCACCTCACATTCGTGCACGAGAGAGAATACATGGATCTCAAAATATTCATAGCAAACGCATAACGAGTGAGGAAGAAATGTGCATCTGAATTGCATGAAAGACAACAGCAGTTTCATTTTCGAATTGCATTGAATTCTCAGTACAGATCATGTCATGCCTCAACATCAGCAACAGGATCATCGTGGATTTAGATTCCAGGTTATGACCTCCCCCAGAAACCTCATACAACTCCATGATCAAGGCTAAAAAGACTGGAGTTGGATTCAGTTCTCTTTTACATGAGAGAGAGAGAGAGAGAGCGAGAGAGGGAAGACTCACATCGCATATGAGTCCCACATTTTTAGGATCCATGGATGAAATCTTAGCGAACGCCACATACTTCTCATCAACTGCCACTTCACCTGTGCAAAAACTTCAAGGGGAAGGAAGAAGATCGAGAGAAAAGCCTGCGTGTTATCGAGCCTTGGTCTTGCGGAGGAGAGGGGAGAAGCCGTTGTAAGCGACGGGCTCGCGGCATGGGGAAGCGGCGGCGGCGGCGGCGCCGAGGTCAGCGAAGAGGGTGTACAAGTCCTCGAGGCTGAGGGAGCCGAGCCGGGGCTCGTCCCGGTCGAGCGCGTCGAGCACCCACCTGAAGAAGGCAGGGTCGCAGGGGAGGGCCAGACCGCCGGCGGGGGGGAACCCGTACTCCTCCTCCGCCCGCTGCAGCAGGGCGGCGAACACCGGCAGGTTGAGGAACCGGGTCGGGATCACGAACCGCCGACGCTCCGGCCCCACGTACACCGCCAGGAACCCAGACCGGACGGGCCTCCCCGACCCGGCCTCGCCCTCCGCCTTGTTCGCCTCCCCGCCGTGGCGCCTTAGACTGAGTGCCCTCCACCGCCGCATCACCTGCTTCAGCTGCACGATCTGCCGGATCTTCTCCACTTTCTTCATGGCTGTCCTCATTCTCTCTCTCCCAAAATATGCTACTCACTCAATAGTACATGAACGGAGACACTACAGGGAAACCAAAGGAGACATAGGAGAAACCAAGAAAGCACAGGAAAAGCTAAAGCAGGAGGAGGAGAGGAAGAAGAAGGAGAAAGGAAGAAAATACAATAAGCTAAAGGAGAAGGAGGAGGACAAAGGAAGAGAACACGGTAAAGGATGAGATGGGAGGTTGGCTGTACTTTATAGGAAAAGAGGAGCCTCGAGGCTACAACCTAGTGCAGTCTCTCCATTAAAAACGAGAGAGAGAGAGAGAGAGAGAGAGAGAGAGAGAGAGAGAGAAGGTGAAGGGAGGTTCGAAAAAAGATGAGAGGAATATACTGGACGACCCATGTAGATTTTGGGAGGATTTACTGCATGATTTAAATCTAGATTTGCTGTTATTCAACTGGAAAAAGCTAAGATCTGAATCTTTGAGATCAGCTGTCAGTTTGCTCGTTTATTGAGACACATTAAAGGTATAAGCTGCACACTTTGGAGGTCCTAATTGATCTCCGGCATGCATTCCTAACTTGGTCTTTCATGGTGCACATTTTGTACGATATAATTCCTCATGAACCTTCCCCTGAGGTTGACAAATCAAAGCCATCGCAAGGAAGCATCCACCATCTTCGATCAACCCACGAAAATAGTAATAATTATTATCGTATACATCAATTTTAGCTTTATTGGAGTACGAGACCGGTCCGTACACAGTTCGCCCAACTTGAGATTTTGTCATTGGTTTTGGCGGATTTGTACCGCTCGGAGGGACGACTGCCGTATTCCATCGTACCCCTTTCGTGTTATTTATTCCAAACTTATTTTTGTATTGCAAATAGCCACTAAATAATAGTCAATTCATTTAATTGCTCGAGAAAATTAGTCCGCGGAAATGACCGGTAGTAGCAACTTGTGGCCGTTGGGACCTCGGGGTGTGAGCCACCGCAGGTGCCCAGACTCACGTGACAGCTTATATATTACCCTCCACTATCAAGTCAATTACTATTACACCCTACTTCACGAGAATGTTAGGGCAGTTTCGTGGATAACAGCCGTATCGGAGTCGTCTTACTGGCAGATTCCGAAGCGGACGGCGCAGCCCGACGCTTCAGCCGTGGCGGGCAGTGCTCGAAATCCAGCCACCCGGGGCGTATCGGTCCGACTACCGAACCCGGTTCACATTCACAGACGGATTCCGACGCGAGCCGGCAACCAAACCCGGTTCGGGAACACTTATCTGACAGATTCTGACGCGGATGGCGCGGCTCGAAATCGATCGAGCCGGACAATAAACCCGGTTCGGAGATTTTGGCTTGGATTGGCAACGATTTATGGTGGGTTTTTTTTTTTTTTTTTTTTGTGGAGTTTGAGTTGGATGCAATGGCGAATAAGTGGAAGGCTGGGATAGATTAAGAGAAGGTAAGGTTGGTGGCATAAATGACAGAGATCTCGTGCATGTGCTTGGCAGGATTAGCGCATTGATTTGGGAGAACCACAATAAACTAAGAATACACACGTTAACTTTAGCACTTGGGGGTACTGCTCGAGTGGGAAACAAGGAGGACTTTAGCCGGCTGTATCTCCGAGGATTTGACTCACATGATGGTGTCGCTTGCTACGTCAATTTGAAGGTCCTCAGCTGTGGTGCAATGCGTATGTGCAGCAGTAGATCTCACTCATTCACTGGTAAAGCATGTGATGATGGCATGGAGTTTATGGGGACACGATCTCCATCCCCCCAAAGCTAATCAAATGGAATGAAAGGATTTGGGGGCATACTCTTAACTCGTAATCTTCCCCATGTTTGAGACAGGTTCAGTGTTTTGTGGATGTTGGAGGAGGAGTTGCTGTGATGTGATGGGGAAGCAAGCAACACATCGCTTGGGTGCATCTCAAGACTGCTGCTCCAATTCTTGATGCTGAATCCAAGCCATCAGCTTCAAGAATGATATTGTAGTACTTGAAAGGCTTGGCATTGAGTTAGTTCTTCATTCCCAGACTCCCTAAACCCTAATAGAATAAGGTATTCTACCCTATCATTCCCAAGCTCTAGAATTTTCTTGAAGGATTCTATCAAGCAAGCATAAACTAGTTTACATGATAACATGAGCATTGCCTAAGAGTTGGATCTTCCTCTTCCAAGGAAGTCTCCTTGTTCTTCTTAACCAAGAGGGTTGCTTGCTTGGTATTGGCATCAACAGATCCTTCTGCACTTGTAAGTGTTGCATTTACAGATTTGTTGTTTCAGAGGAAATTTAGAATTTAGTTTCGTGTATTTGGTGAGAAAATGTAGGTTTCCTGTATTTTTGGAGATGAGATAAATCTCACTAAATTCACAATATAAAATAACTTATTTTTATAAGAAAATTGACAAGAAAATAAATTCTAAATTAAGAAATCATAGATATTCTCAGCATTTTTGGTGACCAATTTTACAAGATAATATTTGTGTTGACTAAAGAAATCATATGCAGTTGCTTTTTTAAGACAAATTCTATGAAAAATTGATCATACTTGTCATTATTATAAGAAATTACAGTATTTACAACACATAAGTATAGACAAAAATATTATAAGCAAAGAATACAAAATCATTTGTAAATTGACAATATTTTAAGCACATGCAAAATGTCATAATAATATAATACATTCATATAGCATTCAAGCATTTACAAATAAGTTTTCTCCAGACATTTGGACCCTTATTTGCATTAATTTTATTCTATAAACTAAACAATTAAAATTTTTATTTTACATATCAAATGTATAATATAAATGTATATTACGACTAGATAATTTTTATTAATACTATGAGACTGCACGTGCGTCGCGCGTGGTATATCGGGTGATTGGCCATTGGAAGATGGGCTTTTTCGTCCATCGGTAATTATTTCGGCACTATAAAAGCGAAAACGAGAGAGGAGTGACGTGGTTAGGGTTAGGGTTTTGGGTGGCGGCTCGCGAGGGAGAAGCAGCAGCTGCCGGAGAGGAATGGGCGTGTTCACTTTCGTGTGCCGTAGCTCCGGTGGGGAGTGGAGCGCGAAGCAGCTCTCCGGTGGCCTCGAGGGCTCGGCCGCTTCGACCTTCGCTCTCCAGAGGCAGCTCGTGCAAGCCGCGCTGGCCGTCGACTCGTCCGGCGGGGTTCAATCCTCCTTCTCCATGGTCTCCCCTACCTCTGCTGTGTTCCAGGTTTGAGATCCTCCGCTAAATGTTGCTGTTGATGTGGACTTATCTTTGGCCTCCCGTTTGATTTCAACGTTAGATGGGAAGATTATCCCGACTTCGTTGGAGTTTCACCATAATGGCTTTCTATCTCCTTTTTCTTTGTAATTATTAGTAACAATACAGTCATTATAATAGAGATCAGAATAGGCATGAATCCTATATTAATTGCTGGTAGTAGATGGTAAATATTGTCTCAACAGTTTCAGCAAAGAAATCAGATTCGATCTTCAAGTGACTTCCTTTGGCTGATTTGATTGAGGTTCTAAATAGACATGCTCTCTTATAGTTAAGCTGTGCTTGTGCTTGCATCTATGTGCCAAGGTGGTAAGCTACGACGGAGTAGGGACGCAAGGATCCATGTTTTGCGGTTGGAGATTTTCTTAGCGATGCGCTTCATGAGCTATTACTTCGATTTTATTTCTTGGTCGTCAAGAGTGTGGATCTGGTGGTCGGCTGTAGGAGTAAAGTTACTTGGTCTCCTTCGGTACAGGCATTCCAACTAGTAATGGACTCGATGCGACTTGGTCTGTCTTCCTAAGTAGTGAGATGCCTTATTTATTTTGTCTAACTCGGTGTTGTTTGATGTAGATATTTGTTTTAAATTGCCATTAATTGGTGTCATTTGATTTCTAATAATTCATCAATTTTTTGCTTTATGTGCTATAAGTTATTTTGATGAGGCTGTCAACGTGATGGAGATTATCATTAGGAGCAAAAAGTTGATAAGTTCTTCTGTCATGTAATGGTGTAGTAAATGTGTCTTTTTTTAGATTTTGTCGAAGTTAAACAGAGTTGATGTTTGATGTAGTTTTTTTCATGTGGGAAGTTTGCTCCATGTAATGCTGATACAGGAGATGCCTCGAATTGATGGCTCCTGAAAACAACATTATGCAATTGCATACATGGATGCAATTAATGTGTTGTGTTACTGAATATGTGAAATATATAATAGGTGCATATTTGATCTGCATAATCATCATTGATGATATATAATAGGTGAATATGTGAAATATGTATGAGACTCCAATTGGTAGTTTTAATTATTTTGTAAAAATTATGTTTCTATTATCATTGATGATATGACATATATCCTTCTGTCTTACCACTTCAAATTCATACCACAACCTTCTTAATGAAACATTGTCTGAAAGGTCTAGAAGTTGGTTTAGCATTCTTTGTCCAAATATCTATGTTTTTTGCACATCGTTCATTCAGTGTTTTGTGGGTCATTTTATGTTGTAATGGAAAAGATAGCGACTACTCTTGGGTCTTCTCTTTGCTAATTTTCGAATGTTGTTTTGCTAATTTTAGTAGCTAGTTACTGCATTCCTACATATGCTTCATGTCATGGACTGTGGTATCCAACCATCGATCGCTGGCCTCAAAGTAAGAAATGTGGCAATAATATATTTCTAAAGTAGTAATAATATATTTCTAAAGTAGTATTAATGTCTTGCAACCTGGTTAATCTTTTTCTCGTACCTTGTTCTTGTTTGTGTGTCAGTGTATGCTAATCATGTTAGCAACATTAAAGCTTGATGTTGGTGTGGTTACATACCTCTATTTATCTTCACGTTTAGCTCATTGGAGAGTAATGCTAATATTTCTTGAATGCTAGTTCAGTGGGTGGGTCTTTTTAACCATATCGATGTACTGTGGGGATGGCCTGATATTAAAGAAGTCATGTTTTATGTGATACAGGTAATAATTGGCGGAGGTGGTGGTGGGGCGTTCATCGGAGGTGGTGCCCCCTCAGTTGGTGCTGCAGCTGGTGGCGGTGCTGCTGCTCCCGAGGCACCTCCCGCTGAGGAGAAGAAAGAAGAGAAAGAGGAGAGCGACGATGATATGGGTTTCTCCCTCTTTGATTAGTTTGGCTGTGTAAGGAGCTTGTGGATGGTCGCTATGAACAAAGCTAATGAGCACAGGGTGATCCCAAATCTCATTAACTGTTAAGCATCTCTATATATTCAACGTTTGCACGACCACGTTGATGTGTGGGACTTCACTATTTCCATGGACTATACTGACTGGTATGTGGATGACTGTTGTCTTGTCGGAAGGATTTGCCCCAAAGTGAGCTGCCAATTGGATCTGTAACTCAGGTCTCGGGAGAACTTCCTCTCAGGCCAAACCATCCCAAAGGGCCCCCAACTCAGGATTTCTAAGCTAAGCTTACGTCCTGCATCAAAGGCTATCTATATATATATGAGGGTTTTTTTGGATCAATATGGGATGCTTAGCTTAATCTGATCCTTGCTGCTGAGGTAGGGTTTTCATGTATGTGCCATGCCGTATCATCGTTGCTGACCAGGTAATAATTTTTACTTAATTTGACTAAGAAAGTCAAGAAAATATAGAATATTATTATTTATAATTTTATTTTACATTTTTAAATTTACAAATATATGTATATATCTCATGTTTCTTTTCTTTTTTTTTTCCCCTTCCTTCTGGAGGATGAAATCAAGAGGGCGATGAGCATAGCCGATAGCCGATTGACGATGACGATAACTAATAAGTGGTTGTGACGATGGGAAAAAAAAATATTAGGGTTATAAATGGTAAAATAATATATATTTTAATTTTTTTTAGTGATTGGCAATAGTAAAAAAAAAAAAGGGCTATGACCAGTGAGCTTCTAAATTTAGAGAAAAAAAAAGTTAGGAAAAAGTTTGCAATTTCATTTGGCCAATAAGTTAACAACTTATTTTTATACGTTAAAAATATTTTCTATGCTTTTTAATTAAAAAAATATCAACAACAAATTTGCAACCTTTTGTGTTGAGATTTTACATATGACGAGTTGGTCTGACATCTCTTATCGCGATTGTTGAAAGCCTATGAAATTGTCTTATCAGCAATAAGTTGTTCGTGTTCTATTTTACTTAACTCGATCATCCTGATGTTTCATGCTTCGGCATAAGAACAGGGACGATTTGTGTTACATTTGCTCGTCACTAACCCCTTCTCATTTTCTATTGGATGATGCGAAGGCTCAGGCGAAAACAAACTTTAAAAGTTAATGACAGTGGCTCGATTGTTCACGAGGAGTTTGGATTCAAGATTGGGAACGCAGCAATTCCGAAATCTTTGCGGACATCTGTGTTTGTTCAGCGGCCTCTTCTACTATTTTTTTGTTGTCATGGGGGTTTTTGGAGCTTGCTATTCTTACGGAGCAAACGATCTTTAGCTTGCTATTAATATAATTTAATCTTAATGGTCATGATTTGATTCACCAAAATACTTTTTCTACATACATAAAAGTTGCATGCATCAGTGAACACGATTAGACTTGTATATAGTTTCTGCTGTTTTCCACCAGAAGATTCCTGATGTGATGTTTTTTTTGTCTCGGTCGTACAATTAAGGAGCGCAAGCAATGCAAGTTCTGCATTGCTCCTCGCATTGTAGATTTTATAATGCACATTTGGGTTGGATCCACAGACTACAAAACTGCAAGTTGTTGATTTGCCGTGAATACTAAAGTACAAGTGACTGCTTGCCGGTGATCCAAATTCCAAACAACACTTGGAAACACAATAAAACGAGATGCAAAGATTCCACAGCATGCAGTGGTTGGAGTGACAGATGATGACATGAGACCTCTGTGGATCAACAGCAACATTAGGACACCAAAGAAAGCATCAGAATCAAAAACGTAGAAGAGGAACAAAGGTTAAATTTTCTAATATTCTCGGTGTCTAGCACAACCAAAAGCTCCCAAAAAAAAAAAAAAACATCAATTACAGCAAGAGAAGCCACAGATTTCATGCAACCCAACTCAGATCACTTATCAATTTCATGCTTTAGAGAGAATATGCTGATCATTCAAATATTGTGGCTTTAGTAACATCAGGATCCAGCCAAAATGCTTAAGAGCAGTTTATCTCTTGCATAGTCTGCAAGAGGGTAACGATCCAAGAGGAACCTTAGAGAGATGGACAAGATTATTTATAGATGCTTTTACCCATATATTCGACACATCAGATTGCAGATGTAGTGTCTGTTAATTCCAATTGAAAAGGTGAAGTGCACCATCAGCATGGGAAGAGGAGCGGGGAGCCGACTCTGCAGAGCTTGTTATCTGACAGATCAAGCTTGCTCATTTTTTCTTCACACCATAACAACTGCTCTTTGGTGAGTTGTGCCACCCTCAGAACCCTTGATATGACTTTGATGTCGATGAGAGCAAAAAGCATGTCCACTTCCTCCGTGGTCGCTGGCCAGGTTTTCTTCTTCCATCCTTGCTTCTTCTTGAACAGTTCCTTTACCTTGATCTCCTTCTGCAGTTCAAAATCATTGAATGCTGGATTCATATAGTGTTTTCGGTGTAGAGTATATAATGCTGTAGGTTCAAAGCTGTGGTAACCAACTAATTACTCACATCATTATATACTTGTAATGATTAGCCATCATCCTAAAGGCTACAGGCATAATTTGTTAAAGAAAAAATGAACAGTTAGATCTTAAGGTTGCTGATGATGGCCACACAAAAGAAAATCAGTATCATCATTCTTGTCCATTTCCAAATCATCTGGCACGCCATCACACATCTTAATATAAATTGCATGCAGAAGGCATTGACTTGGTCTCATAATTATATAATTCATTAGACGTGACAAAAACAGAACGTGTTCACAAATTCATTTTGTTGAATCAAAGCAGGGAATCTAGGAGGAACTGCTTTGAGGATCACCAAATGACAGGCATATAAAATGACTCGGAAAACAGAGTGATAAAATCATATTTCTACCATTTAAGCTCAAGCAACCAATATATGGAAAAGCAGCATTGGTAATTCTTGGCCTGGAAAACATCCCAAATGTTTTTTTTTAGTGGAATACAAAATAATAAGAGGACATGTACTGATGAAACTCGTGTGAGAAATCAATGGGTGACACACCTTTTCTAGTGATGCCTGCACTTGCTGAAGGGAGCTCCGAGGACTGTGAGCCCGAAAGAAGCCACCTGATTTTTTCTTGTCCATCTTCAGAAAAAGGCGGAATGTTAAGATTGGACCCTCTACTATCTTAATGAGGTCAGTGGCGAGAATTGGGTCCTCTGAATCATCCTCCACGTGTTCTTTCTGATCCATACCTGAAATGGGGAAAGCAAATAATTAAACAGAATAACAGAATCAAGTGTCCCTGTACAATATTCCTTATTCTGATTAGAAGATAATATACAGCAGAAAATCACACTAATACAGTCCAGATCTCTATAGAGTTTAAATAAGAAAAATAGAGAAACACATGAGCCAACTTGGAAAGTTTACAAATATACCATTTATTGCCAACCAAAGGCCAAGTAGTAGACTAATAATTTTGGTTTAAGCACTTGACATTACATGGCTAGGCTCACTCCTTTCAAGTTACAGCGCCATTTGGTCATTGGTTCCTAATAAATGTAAATCACAATCGACTATAATTTATCAGATTGTATCCTTTTTTTCATTTCCAAGAGTAAATCGACCAAGACTAATCCATCCATAAGCTTCTTCCTTATGCAGTAATAACAAGTGATCAGAAGAGGAAAAGATACTCTTATGTCAGTGTAATTCAACTTTGATTCTTTTTTCTGTAATTAGTTAATTTCTATCAAACATAGACCCAATTGATACTACTTTAACAAGATATCATCAAGTATAAAGCAGAGATTCCTTAAATTCACAGAATTAGTTTGGGATGCATTATAATTACCAACTCCGGTAGGCTCTCAGTCAACTGTGGGACAACTGACCCATTTGAATTTTGATTGAACAACAACAGTTGAAGAGGAGTTTGATTTAGTTATGATCCTCTGAATATTATAACTTACCTAGAAGATTTGGGACCTGAAGCAACTTAGGTAGTAAAATCCGAGCACGGGCATAAATCTCCATCCTGGATCCTTGTTCAAATGGCTCATTCTCAATAAATCTCTGCAACAGAACCTCGAAGTGCTGAATTGCTTGAGCAGCATATCTGTAGGAGGCATCATTTCCAGGTTGACGTGAAGCCTTCTGGCTCAGTTGCATGTACTGGCAATGAAGTGCCTCCCAACTCAAACAAACTTGAGCAACATAAGCAGCTTCAAGATTCAGGGATGGGTTCTCTTCCTGCGGTTGCTGCAGGTTTTCAGAGTCCTCTTGATGTTCATCTTGCTTCTTGAATGAAAGGTTACGAAGACCCATGGATAACTTCTTCGACAAACCTCTTGGTGAACGCCCTAGAGTCCCCTTAGATCCTGACAAATCATGCATCTCATCAGCTTACAGAATCTGAAGAAATATCTCACACCAGTTACAATTTAGAATCAAAAGTATATGCCACTAGAACAACTTAAGCAGCTACCGAGTTTAGGAACAAACAAGTTGATGCATAGATGAAGAACAATATGAAGTCATTCGATGGATAAAGCTGTTTACTTGTATAACTGAGTTCAAGAAACAAATTTCCTGGAGAACATCATTGCTGTAGGAAACATGCAATCAACGATGGACAGTCAACAGGAAAGCAGTCATCGACTAAGCTATTGAGACCATACCAGCTTCTTTAAGGTGGCGGGCGATCAGCTTATCAAAGAACAGCATCCGCTCACAGTACTCGTCATACAATGTGTCGAACCCGCACCATGGATACCCATCCCCCACTTCTGATTCCCTCCATCCGCTCGAGCTACTCTCCTCTTCCTCCTCCTCCTCTTCCGGATTCCCTTCTTCTGGTATAAGCACCATGAAACTGTTCTTCCTCAGCTCCTTCAGCCGCCTCTTCACCTCATTCGTGATGAAATCGTCATCATCCTCATCCTCCCCCCCGTCCGCAGCAGGATCGGCAGCAGCTGGCTTCGACATTGTATCCAAACTCTCATCTTTCGGCTCCTCTGGCTCGGAGGGCAACTGACCCCGCTCCTGATCCGGATCTTTCCTCCCCTTCAACTTGGCAATGCCACGAAACTTTCTTACCTTGAGGAAGTCCATTAAACCCTCTCAAGAAAGCGGAATAATCCCAACTTGCTTTCGAAGCTAGATTCCAAGTAGATCCCTCCCTTTTTGCCCGAACGACTTCAATGTCACACCTTGACAGTTAAATCGGAATCGTCCTTCTGGATTTCTTCCGCCTTAAAGAAGCTCCAAAAGCAAGGCTTCTCTCAGAGAGAGCGAGGAGAAGTCCCCCAAAACCCGAGCCGCGGCTCACAAAACAGGGGACTCGAGATCCACGCTCTCGTGCGGCCTACGAGATCAAGATCCGGCCGGGGCGGTGGCGGCGCCGCCACATTGGGGTCCACAACCGGGGCAACGAGGCGGAGGTCAGGAGAACCCTAGAAATGGAGGTGTGGGGAGGGGACGAGGGCGTCGGAGTCGGCGATGGTACGTACGCCGAGTGTGCCTGCGGAGTGGAGAGGACCGTGTCAGAGAGGAGTGGAAAAAAAGGGTAAGTATTAAGTCAAAATACTGAAACGCCCTCGAACTTTTGTTTTATCTGCCGACGGTGCCACCCTCGGTGTCAGTGGGGACCACCTCCAGGAGCAAAGTTGACCGCTGGATGATTTAGTGGGTACGTGATCCGGGATTCGCTGTCTGTTTCCGAGCAGGATCCAGGTTCCTACGCCAGAGGTCTGGCTCCGGCTCGGAGAGCGGGCGACCACAACATGTGTGCACGCTGTCCAACGCTAAACAGCCGACCGGAGTCGGGGCCTGACCTAAATGACCTCCTGCAGGGCTGTTGACCGCGTGATTGGAAGTGTTTATGATCTGGGATTCGCTGTACGGTCACGAGCAGAATCCAGATTTCCTTGCAGGAGATGGCTTTGCGTTCGACGACTCCGCAACCGCAACACTTGCGAACCCTGACCGACGCGAGACAGCCGATCAGAGTTGGACCAGACCTAAATGACCTTCACAGTAAAGTGATGGGCTGTGATCATTCATGTGTTTTGGACCGACGCCCATTTCCCCTCGTTATTGGAAGAGAAAGATTGAAGTGTAAACTTTTTTCCTTTTCTCCTTTTCCTTCATTTTCTTTTTCTTTTGGTGAGAATGACTTTGATACTGTATAACAAAAATTATTTTAGATAAAAAGTAGTAGATCAAGATGAAGTAAACTTTGAACTCAATTTTTTAGCCTGATTGATATTTAAATGAAATCAAATAGGCCAAGCTCCCATTTAAATGAAATCAAATCAATTAAGAATCAGACAGTCCCTGGATGACAGATTAACAACTCAAAAGAACTCCCATTCCCTCTTCTCCAACATTCTCAAAAACCCACTATGCAGGTCTCTTTCACTCCTAAAAGAAACTCCAATCCCATTCATGGGAGACATAATTCCCCTGTTCTAATATTGACTGAGAGACAGCAACCATATTTATATTTATTCTGATAGAGGGCACCAGGAGGCAACTGCAATCAGTATAAACCAATTAGGGTACAGCAGTAAGAAATCTGAGCTTAATCACTCAGCTGGAAAAAGTTGTGCATGTAATTGTGATGTATGAATCTGCAAACAATCAAGTTATATGTCACTACTTTATCCAAAGGAACATATACTTGTTGTCAGAGTTGGTCTAGAGCTGAGGGGTATTGGCACAATCTAAGACAATTACTGGAACAATCTAAGAACAATTACAGGAGCAGTCACTCAACTAACAAATACATACAGAGCTAGTATCCCAGCCAAGTGGATGGGATTGGCTGGAACATGGACTTGGCGCAGGCCAACACATCATAGAAATCGGCACGGCTCAAACAATCACGGAAGTCGGTGAACAGCTTCTTGAACACCCTCCACAACACCTTATAAGATCTTGAGTAGGGAAACGGAAGAAAAAGCTGTATGGAAGATGAAAGAAAATTAATGATAAAGCTTCAAGATTTGCCTGATTTTTATGGTAGTGCAATGAATTAAAAGCATCGGATATAGACGATCTTTTAAACACCCGAGTTATCAAATTTCTAACAAGATAACTTTACTACTCAACACCATCTTAGTATTTATTATAGCTGAAGACACCATCTGCATATTGCAATTGCAGCTTTCATTGTTAAACAAATAAAGCAGTAACACTAAACTGAGGAACATAGTTTGTAGACTATTTAGTTTATCCAAGATGGCAAAGCAATGTTAATACCAGCGTTGAACAGTTCTTTAACTAGTCTTGAACCCACAGGGTCTAAATTCAATACAGAAAGAGGTGCCGAATGTGAATCTTCTTTTGTCACATCCAATTTGACAAATGGCAGAATAACTGAATCTAATAAAGGAGGTGTCATTTGTTCTATGAATCACATGAAATTAGGTTAGGCAAAATGTATCATGATACACTGAACAATGTTTTTAAAGCACCTTGTAATGATGTCCAATAAAAGATAACCCATAGACCAAGTATTTGTTGCCAAGAAACTTTAATATTAGAATCTGAAGATAAATAATGTTATTTTATGATAAAAATACTAGTTGTCTCTACCTACAAGTCATGGGAATACCAACATTTTATGACCTGCAAAAGAGGAAGAGGTAAAGGTGCTCACATCTCCTTCTTGTGCAAAGCGTTTTAACAGCAAAAACGTGTGCTTATTTTCTTCAAGATTGTTGATGACTGCTAGCCAAATCTCTGAGGCTAGCTCATGGGCCTCATCTCTTGACCTAAACTGATCTGATAGGAGAAAAAAGAGCTCTGTTATTAGCTACAGAATCATATAATTTGCTGTGAATTCGGATCAAAAAATTGAAGGCATTATATAATTATATTCATTAGGATGGTGTAAGAAAAGAATCCAAAAAAGAAACTCAATGTTCTGCGATTCCTGTACTGCTTTAATGACCATATACACATTGAAGGTAGTTTTAGAATAGAAAGTTTATTTTAGAATTTCTTGAAGCAGCATCTAAGAACTCTATTTACACTCAATTTTCACAGCGAGGGTAAAGTGGTAATTCTAGAAATAAAAATGCTTGATACTCCCATTGTGGTTTTGGAGTACTTGGAAGTTGGAATACTCCTATGATGAAAGTTACATATCCACGAGATCTCAGAAATGACAAGTCCCTTGGTGTAAAACTTTTATGGCAAAGAAGTGTACCATAGAATTTGGCAAACCTCAACAGTCTTAGTATCTTAATGGCTCATGAGTATCGTGAAACACTCGTGCATCAACCAATTGGTCAGACAGTCTAAAAGTGTTCAGAGAAGAGATATCCAATTAACATATTTGTGATGGTCACAATTTTTGCATATGGATAATTGACAAATAATTTCGATGTATGGATGGTTTGCTCATAACTTAGGACCATGAACTGACAACTGTACAACCATGGGAAATCAGAAGTCTCCTAGTCTTTTCTTATACTCCTTATTGAAGATGTGATCCATACAATAACAACAAGCTACAAAATTCAACAGGTTGAGGTTAGCTACATAAATCTTTTCATTGAGTTCTATTGAGGTCAATAGACTCATCAAATCCTTTCTCACCGAGTATAATAAAAACTTCCATCTTCCTTTACCACTAATATAAGTTCATGCATTGCCAAAATGGCACATGCGTAACTCTATTTTGGAGATGCCCAAACAAAATTATATCATTTTCTCTCACTGTATCCTTGGCTGAAAAGTTGAAACTACCCACAGTTGTTCAGGAAATACAAGTTTCTGTTCTATCTTATCTAGTTTACATATCATGTTCATTTCAATGGTTGCAATGTGTGATCAAGATCCTAAAGTCATGTTGCAGGTGCATTCCATCCTAGGGTCCAGCAATGTTGTACAAGTAACAAAGTGAGATGACAACGAAAAGGTATACTCTACATAATTGAAGGATCAAAATTGACTGTAGCTGGTGACAAAAGTGTGACCAGGGCAAGTTCAGCAATGTGATCCTGTTTTCTCTTCTAACACCAGAAACAAAAAAACAACTTTATCAAACTAGAAAACAAATCCAGAAAGAAAGTTTACAAAATTATATTCAATCAGATACGATCATCCCATGTCCGAGTAAGGAATTGAAAGTCATGGTTCTATCAGAAGCCACATGAGAAGAATGTTACCTTACCAAATCATCCTGCTGTTGTCAGGTTATTCAAGTTATTCTAAGCCAAAACGACCAGTAGATAAAAAGGTTGTGTCAAGTAAAAAACACTGTAGATAAAAAACCCACCAATTATGGTTCCATGAAGTATGCTAGATGGAGGAGGCATTAACGAAAGCTCCAGCTGCTCTTTCAGTTACAAATAAAACCTAAAAGTTCATCAGTTTCACCATTTGATGGAATAAAGTGTTCACTGACATATAATGCAGCATATCTCCTGATGCATAAAACAAACCAGTAGCTAGCAAATGCTTGTTGAATAAACACAAAATTAATTTCTGATTGTTGTAATCTATGAGGGAAAAACTCCAATTACACCTACAAGGAAGAAGATAGACACAGAAAAACATAAACGAGTAGCAATGACATCTAAATAACCATATATCAAGCTTATCAATTGTCATTTATTGATTGACAATATTTCAATTATAAATGTGATAGTTCTTTTTTCTGCTGTCAATTTCTGATCAAGGATTTCTTCTTTCTGACTCAAACTTTAGACTTGCACTACCTAATTCCACAAAATGGCAACAACCTTGGTCCATTTATGCAAGGATTGGTGGCTATTCTTCATGATACTAAAAGAAGGATTTTTTGTATCCTTCATCATGTCTTTAGGAAAGATATACAAAATAGGAAATAGCTTAAAATGTTGTTGTCCTTGAGTAGGTCCTTGCAAAGCATTCTCATAGGCCTGGCTTAGACTGATTATCTTAGAGGAATTACAGTCACAAATTTACAGTTCAGAATAAATCGCTTTGGGTCCTTTTTTTCCTTTGGGTCAAAAGAATCAGAAGAAAACAATTATTTATCTGCCAAAGTTTAGAAAGAGAGCAAGCATGTAGAATCTGTTTGCTCATTTGGTAAGGTTAGAGAAGATCAAAATGTTCGTGACTATCATAATTGAACCAATTGGCGGTTACATCAAATGAAACATAAGACATCATATTTTGATAAAGCAGATAAAACCTAGATCCTAACTCGCTCATATTTGATGAAGCTATGAAGCTAATTTGATTATGCAAATCACTGTCTCAAGTGCATGGAGATTTTAACATGTGTTGTTTCCTCAAACTTCCATTTCTAGTTTATGGTGACTCATCCACAGTGTTTTATATTTGGTATTTATTTTCCTGAGTGATACTTGTGCATCCAAAAATTGCTTCAAAAGACACTGAAATTCGCCTTTGTCCAGAATAGCCATAAATGACATAATGGATATTCTTCCTTTGATGCTCAGCCTGGGCTCTTGCCAACATAATAAAAGGGTAAACCCAATGCACAAGGCTCCCGGCAATATGGGATCTGGGGAGAGTCGATATACGCAGCCTTACCTTTAAATATTTTAAAGAGGTTAGTTTCTGTAAATTAAACCTTGGGCTCCCAGTCCTAGGTTGCCAAGGAACAATCTTACCATTGTACAAACTACCAACGACCAAGGCCCGCCCTCTCCTACCAACATAGTCATTTACTAAAATGATGATGCATCTTAAGTGATCAAAAGAGAACAAACATCTCGTACTTTTATTGGAAAACCTAAGTCAAATGTACCAAAGGAAGAATTTCAGAAGTTAATACAAAACTAAATTTTATATTCTCCCCCTCTACTATGCATAAGCATTAATTACCACCAAATATGACTAATTGTTGAAGTCATTTTCAACAGTTTACATTGAAAAGTTGAACCTTTAAGAGCTGGAAACAGAGTAATGAAACTTTAGATGGGCATAAGAACTATTACATGCTTGATGAGAGATCATGCTTCACTATGGAACTGAATGATGCAACTTGCACTGATAAGAGCATATTGTGCCATGTCAAGAAACATGCATGAGAAGACAGCAAAGTGTCTAACACTAAATTTGACTGAGACTGCATTTCATCTTTCGATTTTCATCCTTTAGGTACATGAAGCATCAGCAGTCAAACAAATTAGTATCTTCCAGTATGATATATGATGGAATCTACTGTGTTCTGCATTAATATATCTAATTGCCACTTGCAATTCCCCGGTGACCAAGACTTCAGCCATGAGTAATAAATACACAAGATTCACAATTGGCACTATAGAATGTCAATTGAAGTACAAGATGAGAAAGTTACAACCCTTAGAGATAGTTTCAACTTTTAAAGACAAAGGCCTAGCATATGTAATTTCTGCTAATTAGTAAATCTAGTAACTTTCAACAGACCCTGAGTTTAGCTCTGCTATAGTACTTCTCTGCAGTAGCCTCACTTGCAGTCACAGAGGACTTGTAATCAACGCTTTGAAACTTCTACAAGGATTTCTAGTCCCTAAAATCTAATTCATTTTTTGTGACTATACCTTTCCCGCCTTGCTACCTGGTATCTAAACCATGCAACTTATGTTTTCACCAACAAGGTATTCAGTTTTCAAGGTTATTTGTTACCAGATGCCATGTAATCATTTGAAATTGATATTTAACTAGATTAAAACATAAGAAAGTATTCCTTGAAGAAGGTCAATAAGCAGCAACCATAATTCATGTGTTTTTGGTAGAAGCATGGATAACCATGACTTGTAGGTTTGAATAGTTACAATAGAAACAAATACAACAGAATTTGATGTGACAAAGCTAGACATATTTACGCCAATATAAGATACAGCAGTCACTAAGCATACAAAATTGCTGTCTGACGATTCTGATTTCAATCATTGGTGTACAAAACAGAAAATCAGACAACAAAATAAAGGAAAAAAAAAAGCAAAAAAAAGAATACCATTATTAGGCAATTGATATGGCGGAATTAACATGGCCGACATGTCGGTGCACGTGGTCGACCAGTCGCCTACAGAGGTCAATACTTACTGCATCAAGTGGAGAACGCGTCAACTCTACATAGCTGATGAGCCAGCAGCCTCCTGCCACCCGAAACGATCGATCGATTGATAAGACCAACTGGCCATCCTTGATGAGCGTCACGTGGAAACAATTATTCAATCCTAGGTTTGCCGCTGGGTGGCAATGGTTTCAATCGAATTCCATGCCCCCCATTTTTGCACGAACTATGTAATAAACAGGCGTAACATCTCTAAATAACCAGAAAGGAGCCCCTAGGGGTGTACAAAGACACACAATTCGACTAGTCTAACTTATCCGACTAGCTACTGATTCAAGCTTCGAAGGGACATTTGTCGGGAGTGCCCCCAACACAATTGTGCAGGATTCGACGCCTATCATCTGACAAGACAGTTTTCCACGAGGTCGACTAGAAGGAGAACTAGGTTGGATCTGATTGGGTTTTCAAGTCGAACAACTAAAATCTATTTTAATAGATTAGCACTAAAAGAAGGGTCAACTATGTCTCTGGGAAACTTTGCAAGTCCTAGTTAGCCAAATCCCGAGGAGCTGAATCCCCTAAATGGACCTAGTTCAACGGCTCTGAATGCCCCTATATCGAACCCTATAAGCTCAATAATCCTGAACCAACCAGAGGTGTAGGCCGGCCCAAATCCACCACCACAAGTGCCTGAGCCAAACCTTTTCAGCCGACTCTTTTAAGACTCGGCTTTCCTCCAACCCCCTTCACATCAACAACCAACTCAGCCTACCATGGTTGTGCCCACTGAAGTTTTCAACACCCTAATCCATCAAGTGCAAATGCCGGAATAGTCCAATATATAGCTCCTTATCTCCCTCAACTTACTCAACTTGCACAACTTACTCACTCCACCATTCCTTGCACCCATTCCACTCTCTATTCCCGTTCAGAGTCTGGTAGCTGAGTCTCGCCCAACTCAGGCTTCGACACCTCAAGAGATGCAATCTCCTCCGGCTTAAATCCCCATTGTAGCTCCAATGCTGGATCTTCCCAGTGAATCGATTACTCAATCGATCAAACTCCCAGTTGAGGTCTGAGACCAACTTAACAAAATGGACCAACAAATGGAAGATATTTGAAATGAGATAAAACAAAGAAAGCAGCTAAAAGTGGAATCATATCCATGGCCTCCTTTCACAAAAAGTATCAACGAGGAGTCGATTCCCTAAGGCTTCCGACTCCCGTCACTCGATGTGTATGAAGAAAAATAACACTTCAAAACACATCCCAAATGACATTATTCGTAACTACTGATTCACTCATGTGCCGAAATTTCCCAACAACCTTAAGGGGAGCCGCATGATAGCAGTTTGCCACAAACTCTCCCCTCGAAACATCTCAGCCCAGTGTTTGTTGACACATGAGATCTGAGACCACTCACAGATAGGTACGCGGACAAAAAGTTCTATAAGGAGATGATCGGGAAGCTTTCCAAATGCATGACCACCTTCCATCATAAGGCTTCAACAAAGCCCCAACCACCGCCCTACCGCACCCCCCCCACCCCCGAAGTCCGGCATAAACTAGGCCCTTGGACAAACCCGAACAACAACAACAACAACAAGGAGAACTAAATATACGCACTTGATCATGATGCATGCAAAAGCTTTCGGACAAACTGCAAGAGACCGACGGATTGACAGAACCCCAATTTCACGTAGTGGAGAATGACACAAAAAACCTATCAAAAGCATCGATTCTTCCGTGGCGCTAAATCAAAACCTATCAAGTCCCTATTACCCGTCTGTTAGTGATCGGTGAGTCAGCATGATTCGTTCCACGGATCGACGTCAGGAGTCTTTTGTCGACTGAACTGGATGCCGAGGTTGATCGGGTCCTCGCGACGGGGTATTAATTTGTGTTCCTCGGTGTGCCGATCTGGGCACCGTCTTTATTGAGCCACGTCTCTCCGTCTCCATGGTAGTTGGTAGCTCATCTTCGTACACTGGATGACGATTCCCGGGTTGAGACTCTCGCGGGTCGTGGGCGGCCGCTTTCCTGCAAAAATAACCTTCGTCGGGTGATTCCCGACTTTGGCCCCTCCGACGAGCAAGTTAGTCGAGTGTTCAATTGTTTCTTTTCCCTCTTTTTGCTAGATGCCAGCTAGAGGTCTTTATATTACTGTATGAGGGTCGGTCGTACGTAGGTTGATGTGGTGGACGTGCCAAACAGTGCCTTGGTACGGATTCTAACTTGGTGTGTCTTAGGGGCTACACCGTCTCAGGATTCTCAAGACGAGATGTGCCGAAAAGTGTCTTGGTATGGATTCTTACTTACCATGTCTTAGGGGCAGCGTCGTCCTGGGTTTCCCAGGACGAGACGTGCCGAGCAACGCCTTAGTACGGATTCTGACTTGGCGTATGGCGTCAGTTGTGACGTGTCTTGGGCCCAAAATACGCTGTATCACTTCCCCCCCCCCCCCCCCCCCCAAGGCGTGTCGTGGGGTCCTTAAAGGGCCGGAAGGCATGCTTGGGTCGGAGTGATGCTGATCGCTTACGAGGGGAAGCTGGATGGACTCGTCGTGGGGGGATTTAGAGGGGCGGTGCCCCGTGCCTTGGGAAGGATTGACTCTGTTGGTCGGGCGACCGGGGCCTGACGAGGCGAGATCGACGTGTCTTAGGTCGGATAACCGGTTTGGCGTGGCTCGGAGTTACGACCGTCGATTTTGCAAGTCGGTGAGCGAGCTGGAGTGTCTCAGTTACGAGCCGCGAGTCGAAGATTGACATGGAGCGACTTGGACGTTGGATTTGGCCGAGATGCGACTCGGGCATTAGATTGGCTATGAGGCGTGGCTCGGGCGTTGGATTGGCCGAGATATGACTCGAGCGTTGGATTGGTCGAGATGCATGGCTCGGGCATTGGATTTGGCCAAGATGCGACTCAAGCGTTAGATTGGCTGAGATGCATGGCTCGGGCATTAGATTTGGTCGAGATGGGCTCGAGCGTTGGATTTGGTCGAGATGCGACTCAGGCATTAGATTGGTCGCGAGGCTCGGGCGTTGGATCTGCCGAGATGCGACTTGGGCATTAGATTGGCCGCGAGGCGTGGCTCGGGCGTTGGATTGGCCGAGATGTGACTCGGGCACCAAACTAGCCGCGAGGCGTGGCTCGGGCATTAGATTGGCCGCGAGGCATGGCTCAGGCGTTGGATTGGCTGAGATGCCACTCAGGCACCAGACTGGCCGTGAGGTGTGGCTCGGGCGTTGGATTGGTCGAGATGCGACTCGGGCACCAGATTGGTCGCGAGGCGTGGCTCGGGTGTTGGATTGGCCGAGATGCGACTCGGGTGCCAGATTGGCCGTGAGGCATGGCTCGGGCAGGAGCTGAACCTGTGAGCCGAGTGACTATACTCGGGCTCATGTTTTGGTGTCGACGGGTTGCAAGTCGGGAACGATCTGGAGCGACCCGGGCAGGAGCTGACCCTGTGGGCCGAGTGACTAACTCAGGCTCGGGTTTTGGTGCTGACGGGTCGCAAGTCGGGAGCAATATGGAGCGACCCAGGCAGGAGCTGACCCTATGGGCCGAGTGACTAAACTCGGGCTCGGGTTTTGGTGCCGACGGGTCGCAAGTCGGGAGCGATCTAGAGCGACTCGGGCAGGAGCTGACCCTATGGGATGAGTGACTAACTCGGGCTCGGGTTTTGGTGCCGACGGGTCACAAGTCGGGACCGATCTAGAGCGACCCGAGCAGGAGCTGACCCCATGGGCAAGTGAGCCACAGGTCGGGAACTGATCTGGAGCGGCTCGGGCAAGAGCTAGGCCAGCGAGCCATGAATCGAGAATCAACATGGAGTGACTCGGGCAAGAGTTGGGCCGGCGAGCCGCAAGTCAGGAATCGACATGGAGCGACTCGGGCAAGAGCTGGGCTAGCATCATGGTAGGATGATAATGGCTAATCGCTAGTCAGGGGACCGAGCTGTGTGGCTCGAGAGGAGACTGGTCTCGTTGGTCGAGTAGCTGATCTCGGGCTTAGGTCTACCGGTCGGAGACCCTTTGTCACGAGTGGTGCCATCGCGCCACGTGGCGTGCTGGCTAGGGCCACGCAGCTTATGACTCGGGCTGATTGGGCCTCCTGCGAGCTTGCGATGGGGGCGTCGGAGATGCTACTCGAGCTTGCTCCATCCTCGGCCTCTTGTTGTCCTCGCGCCTCCCTACCATTAGGGCTTCAGTGGTGATGTACTGATTGGTGCGCTAGAGCATTTCGAGGATGGTCACGGGTGGCTTCTCGACGAGTGACCAAAAGAATCTCGAGGGCCTCAAGCCCATTAGAAATGCCTGCATGGTTACAGAAGGGTGAGCGTCCGGGAATCCTCGAATTTCCGCGGCAAAGCGCACCACAAATTAGGAGAGTGATTCACCCTTGTGTTGAGATAACGCCAGTAGGGTGGCGATGGAAGGCTTGGGTCGCACGTTGGCGAGGAAGTTTTGCTCGAACTCCCTTGCGAGCTGGTCGAAGGATGAGACTAAGAGTGGGCGTAGCCGGCTGAACCATGTTCGTACTGGTCCTCTGAAGGTGGTCGGGAACACCCGACACATCAGGGCATTAGAGGTGCCATAAAGGGCCATCTGAGCCCAAAACGCCGCAACATACTATGTGGGGTCGGAACCACCATCATACGTCTCTAATGATGACAGCCTAAAGTTGAGGGGTACAGGCTTGTCCTATATTTCCCGAGTAAAGGGGGATCCGCCTGAGTCGCCTTCGCTGGACTCACTCCGTGATTTCCGAAACTCACATTGGAACTCGTTCAGGCGTTGGTTGACCCAGGATAGGGTAAGTCCGGGGGTCGACAACCCTAGGTATGTGATTGATGTTGCATTGGTCACATCATGCACATCCTCACAGGAGAACATCAGAAAAATGACACTTACATGACCTCAGAGAGGCATCTAAGGATTTTGATCCCTTTTTTTTGTGTATTGTTACGGTTAAAGAATTTTTCTCATGTGTATTTATTTATTTATTTGCACTTAGAAGTCTCTCTTGCATAGTATTGAATCTTAGATTTTGATGATAAAATCAATTGATGTGTTTATCATCTAATGTGTGTTTAAGTGACGCAGGACTAACTTCGATCAAGGAGAGACAAATTGATTAAAGCAGGAGAAATTAGACGTTGGGCTGGAGTGAATATGTCAAAAGATTGGACGTTAAGCCAGAGGATCGGTCGACGTGTTGGCAGAAGACTTCGTGCCATGAGTTCGGGCATCAGGCCTAAAAGACGAATATTGCACTAAGAAGATTAGAGTTGCAGAGGTCAACATACTGACTGGGCAAAGAGCTGCAAAAAAGGACGATGTGCCGAAGGATTGGACGAAGCGCTGATGAACCAATGACATGTCGGACAACATAGGATTCGCTTGTAATCGATTATGTCTAGATCGAGTTAGTTTAGAGTCTAATTGAGTTGGTTTAGAATGTAATTAGGTTAATTCAATTAGGGGGTCAATTAGACCTGAATCGGGGCTGTTGTTTGGCCCATTCAGTGTATTGTAGCATGGTCTGATGGTGGTATCGTCCAAACACAATCTTCAAGACTGTGTCGGGCGATGGTACCTTAGAACCTGGGAAACCAGGGATGAGATCTTTTTTTGCTTCAATTTTGAAGCTATTTGGGGTCTATAAATACCCCAACTATTCCTGCATGGAGTAGTAAGAATTGAGCACGAAATTGAGCTGAAAAAAGGGGAAAGAAAAATTAAAAACTCCTTTAAGATTTAGAGTCCCTTCTTCTTAGTATTTAGAAAGTTATTCTAAAGGGAGAAGTGAGGTCTAAGAAAGAGAGATTATAAGAGTGTCTCCTAAACCCGTGAAAAGAAAAAAGAGTATAAAATGGTAGTTGATCTTCGCCCATTGAATGAAGATCATTAATGGATACCGGTGGCCTCGACGGAAGAAAAATCGACGGAGTGGATGTAGGTCATGACGATCGAACCACTATAAAAATTTGATTTACATTTCTATTTATGCAATTTACTTTATGGCAAACTTCCTTGCTTTATTTTCTCCTTACAGAACGTTTTCAAGTTTAATATCTTTTTGAAACGGGTTTAATCGAAACGAAGATTTTTAAACTGATGATGTTTTTATCTGTTGCACTAATTTACCCCCTTCTTAGTACCGACTCGATTATAACACATAATCCAGTGTGATAGAGAAAAAGAAGATGACCAAAAGAGGCTTTAAGTGAAGATACAGGAAAAAAGTAGTGTTTTTTTTAGAAAATAATCTTTGTTATAAAAGTCACGCTAAAGAAAAATACCAACATTTATACCAGATGATAATTTGTTTAAAATTATTATTATTTATTTGGTATAATTATCTACATGTTCCCTTTACAATGTAATTTTATGTTCATAGCTAAAGCTAATAAACCATGTCTACTATTGAATTGCTTAACATCAACATAGCATCTATATATTCTCTCATTAAACCAACTAATATAAGAATAATAAATACTGTGTAAAGTGACATTTTGAAGTATGCTTTGATTTGAAACTAATTAAATCAATATTTATGAGGTTTAAACAGTTAAGAATGTAAATTAGTTTAATTGTCATAGGAGTTTTATCAAATAAATCACCAATACAGTCTTTTGTAACAAGTAAAAACATTACACATCCATCTTCTACCTTAAACTAAAGGAAGATAAGTGACATATAATATTAATATTTTTATATTTAAAAAAATTATTCATCCAAACACTCTCCTTTACTTTCGGTATTTAAATCAAATCAATTTTATTAAGTCAATTGACGATCAATTTTGACTTTTTCAATATAGATTATGAAATTAAAACTATCCAAGTTTGCCAATGAACCTATAGATTTCATGAGCTAAAATTATCCTCATCATATCTATTCATTCCTATTGTTGATCTGAGAACTCCTAAATGAATAGTTGACCCCCTTGCAAACCTAACTTGTGAAGCCCATAGGTAAGTTCATTTTCCGAATCCTCCCATAGATCTCATATCTTAATTGGATTCCTCCTAGTCTCGAAATTTCAAGTCCACTAAAAAAATCATTTTCTTTTGAATAATGTGACCCACTCACACACCTTAAATTTATGCAAGTTGCTCCATGAGAAGCCCATGTGTGGAGCCCACATATCTATGTGGGAAGTGAGGTTTGAATCATGAGGTTTATTGTATGACACTATGTTTTGGTGGATTCAATAACCCATTTTAAACTCCGTAATCATAGTCAACATCAATATTTAAACAACTTAAAAAATTATATTAATTAAAGACTAACTCTTTGATGATAGAACATATAAATTTGATGACTACTCTTTGATTAAAGCCTTCTTTGTTTCTTAATTCTCAACTCTCCACCCAAATATTATCTTTCTTTTTATGATATCCAATGTCATAGAAATTTATATGATGTGATGTGGAACCCACTTCACAGTGGAGGAAGCATAAATCTGATATAAAGGTATTATATATTGGCATCCCACTAAAGTTCATAACATGGGAATATGTTCTATAATTTGTTAAAAGAAGAAGCTTCTTTTTAGATTACTCCTTTTGAAATATGCGGTGGTTGTCGAGAGAGATTCCAAATATTTCGTCTTTACCTAGGATGAGGATCCTCTGCAACTATTGCTAATCCTGTTCTCCTTCCAATTCAGCATCTATACTGTGCATCTGCAGTCTTATCCATCTCGATCGTCCATTAGTTGATAGGATCGGACGGTCCTCGAGAGGAATTGGACAGGATCCGTGCTGGGGTACAAGATAAATCCCGTGATGTGCCCTGGCGGGGTCTTAACTCTCTCGGTCGTCTCGTCTTCTCTCGGGTCTCCTGACGTCTCACGTTCGCCTTCGCTCTCGGGTTCGTGATGGCCTCCTCCGTCGCCGAGAAGCTCGCGGGGGTGCGCGTCGCCGACGGCGACGGGTGGTCCTCGGTGGCCCCTAATCTGCGGAAGAACCTCGGCGTTCTCTCTTCAGAGGAGGTCTCCGTCTCTTCAAAATTGCATCCGATTCCGTGTCGAGACTAAGAAATAATATTTTAATTTGCTTTGTTGTCATCTTCTATTATAGGGCAAGATTGTTCTGATCCGGATGTGGAGTTTGGTTTTCGAGAATCGAAATGAATGGATTTAGGGCTCTTTATTGTGATCTATCTTCTCCGTGGAGTAGACTAGGAATTACTTGGGAAGAAGTCAGTTTTGGTCTTTGGTTGATCGATTTCTCTGTCTCGGCTTATATATTTTCTGCATGGTCGTTATGTGAGTCGTTTCATCAGATGCACAATTGATTTTGACTGTTAACGATAATGACGGAGATCGTCTTTTAAAGTTACTAATCCTGTACTTAGCCTCGAGCGATCCACTTATGTACGTAGAAGGAGAGCTTTCTCCTTTCAGGGCTTTATTGCTCCGCAGTTGCTTCTCATCTCTTGGGGTTTCCTTTGCTAAGACCCGATATTGCATGCACCTACTAGTTTCCTCGTACTTCAACTATCAGTCGCATATTTTACCTGCTCCGACTTAAACATAAATCCTGTAAAGTATGTGATTGGGTTGTGAGGATGCTAATATTATTTTATTATTAGCATTTTCCTTTATTTTATTCTATTGGGCTTTTGTATTATCTTTCTGGAGAAATGTAACTATCGCTCAAGTTTATTACCATAGTGGAGGGTTTTGGACTATGTCTCTTGCGCGACAAGAATAGTTTTTGAATTTTCCTTTTGGGCTCAAGAACAGCATTTTACAGTCTTTGATAAGTCAGGTACCGGGAGCTGGAAGCTTTATAACTCTATGCGTGCCTTTTCTGTTGCCCTTGCCCTGCTTTTATTTCTGAGTCAGAATCTTGTGTCATTATTGCTGCCATTAAAAAAATATTTTGATTTAGTTCCTTAATGCCATGGTTATTTGAGCTGCAACAACCAAGGAGATGATTTACATTTATAAAAGCGGACATGTTCTGTCAGACCAAAGCTTCCTAGAAATTTAGTTGCCTTTTTATTAAGTTTGCTGCACAATGTTCCGGTAGTATGGATCATATCACTCTGGATTTTAACTTTTGACTTGGTAAGACATTTGATCCAAGTTAAAGTTATCTATTTAATCGTGCCCCTTTTTATTTTAAGATATCATCATTTATCCATGAGAGAAGATGACCATTTGTCCTCCAACCGTTAGTGGCTCCAATTAATGTATCAAAACAATTAGCATATTTCACACTTAGCATTGTAGGAAAATTCTGCCAAAAATCTCAAAATTTGTTTGATACTGTAGCCATGATCATCATGTATATACTAATATCACTAACAACTTGCAGAATTCTGACTTATGTTCTTTGCTGTTTTGCCATTGTTTACTAGATTGAGCTTGCAAAGATGTTGTTGCACGAGGGACAAAAACACCTCTTTGATCATTGGCCAGAGCCAGGTGTTGATGATGGGAGGAAGAAAAGTTTCTTTGATCAGGTCATTTATAAATTATAGTATTTATTTGTTCTGTTTATACATTATTCTTCAGAAGTTGATGTGGAAGATTAATGAATGCCTTTTCTTTTATAAAATGGCTAGTGTGGTTCATGAATAATCATGCCTTTGTCGATTATCTGTTGAAGTTTTTGATTGCTTAAAGAGCAATTTCTAGTCTTAACAACTCAAAATATGCAATAGTCCCTAGTTTGTACTTGAGTTGTCTATAGACAGAAATATAGAAGATATGTGAGTGTTGAAAATAGGTCCCTTCATGACAAATTATCAGGATTGTATTTCTTAGAAATATTTGATGGTCCATGGTGAAATGGTAACTCTGATCAGGTTGTCTAAAATGTTCTTTTGGTATTATACTTTCATGTAAATCATAGAGCAATCGTAAGTTAAAATTGTGGGTTGCTTGAACTTCTGCATACCATGGTCATCTGCAGGGTATGCTTGCACAGAAATAAAGTACACAAATGCAGACTTGCATTGTTATTCTTCTGTTAATTTTCCAGGATTAATCAACAGACAAATTTTTAATTGATAATTATTCTTTTACTAGTAACCTAAAAAAACCCAAATTTAGCAGTCTTCTGTGGAACTTTGCCTAGATTGTCTGGACAAATCGTGGGTGGGGTCACTGCTCTACTGTTAACTTGCTTGGGACATGGTTGATTCTGCAAGATGTTGACTCTTTTTCCATTTTAAGAGAAATATTCTTTACATGATCACAAAAAGTGACACCTTATGCCACAATTCACTCTGATAGGTCCATGCCTAGTAATTTAGACAGAATAAGCCTAAAAATGCCTGACACAACCCATCATCCACTTTGCTTTGAGATAATGTAGGCTTCATTGTCCCCCTCGGTAGGCTAATCTATTGGATTTTAATGTAGATCTTTGAGAAAATCCCACCTTGAGGTGCACGAGGTAACCCCTAACTCAATGTGTCAGCCAACATGGAGTGGTCCACAGTGTTCCCTCTGACACTGATATCAGGATTTGGGCTCCATAAACCTACTGGTTCACTGAGTATAGTGGCCCTTATGTTATGTGGCTATAAATGTTGCATATTGAAAATGTTCCTTAAATTAAGCTGCCAAAAACCTGTCTAGCGAAAATTAGTCCTGAAAATTGAAGGTCTTCCCCCTTTAAATTTTGACATACTTGTTTTGGATATCAAACAGATTTCATAAATAATAATTATTGATTGTTATTTGTTAAAATAACAGAATGGTACATGTGGTTTTAAATAGAAAAATAAAATATATCAAAAGTTATAAACAGCAACTTCAATTTGTATTGCATATAATCCAAACAATTCCTCTTCCAATTTGTTAAAGGTGTAGATATCTAGGTGAACTGTTGGAGTCAATGTATTGTGTTGATTCTTTGCTTGTTCTGCAGCTCTGGCAGTCATTAACCAATCTTTAGAATATTCCTATTAGAACTCATTCATGCAAAGTTCATTTGTATTCTATGCTGCTTATCTTGTTGAAATTAGTGTTCTTTGTAGGTTGCTCGGCTTAATTCAAGCTATCCTGGTGGTTTGGTGTCATATATTCAAAATGCGAAGAGGCTCTTAGCCGACTCTAAAGCTGGAAAAAATCCATACGATGGCTTTACTCCTTCGGTGAGTAAGCCTTGTGCTATTTTTCATTTTTTTTTCAGCATATATGCATTTTTCACACAGTTGCTTCTTGTTTCCGTCTTCTCACAACTATTATAATTGTGTAGTCGAGTCATTCATAGATAAGATCCATGAAAGCTTGAACATTCCATTTTATTGTTACTTCTCCCAAGTTATGCAAGAACATAAATGATCTGGCAATCCATGGATGCTGTACCTCCTCAAATTGAGGTCAAAATTTAAATTAATAACTTTAAGAGCATAAAAGCTTTTGGTGGCTTTATTATAGCACATAAAATTATTTGAGAGATAAATATGGGCAAAGGAAAATTGCAGCATTTTGGAAGTTGGATGGAGATTTTGTTATGTATTTCATGTACATTTATCTCCCATTCGTTATAAATTTTAGACCATCCCATACACAATCATGTTTTTAGCTTTTATCCCATCATTCAGTAAGTAATTTCTCTAATACCCTGAAATATCACTTCAAAATATCTTTTTCATATGCTCTTCTAGTTTGTGAACCTTGGAATGAAGATATGATTAGTTTTTTCCTGACCTAGGTAACTAAGATTTGAGTAATAGAAATGGCCTTTTTACTTGCAGGCGAGGTATATCATGCATTGACCCTCTCCAGACTATATTAGTAGGAGCCTTGTGCATTGGTTTGCCCCTGTTTATAAATTTCTCTCAATATCCTGCTTGCCTTATTTTTTTAAGCTTTATATTGTTTTATTGGAATTACCTTAAAGGAGTTGGATATTTGAATATGTTCAAACTTCAAGATATAGATAATGTGACACCTTGAACTTTATTAGATGCTTTCATATTTCTGTGCAAGTTCCATAGATTTGTTGCTTAGTTAAAGTACTTCTGCACTTCCAGTAGCTGTATAGTTTATTCAGCATTACTATGACAAGGTTATAAGGTACGGTACTAGAAGACATCAATCTGCTTATTCCGATTCACTTGAGGAAGACAAATGATTTGGGAAGTGTTTGTGTAGGTTCCATCAGGAGAAGTACTAAAATTCGGTGATGATAACTTCATCATGTTGGAAGAGGTTGGCGTTAGAGAAGCAAGAAAGGCTGCATTTGTCCTTGTTGCAGGTGGGCTTGGGGAACGTCTTGGGTACAAGGGAATAAAAGTAAGAATGATGCTCCTCTTACAGATAGATTATTAATTGCCTTCAAATGACCCGATTAGCAATGTTGATTATTTGGTCATAAGATTTAATGAATATATATCTTCTACATTAACACGACTACATGATTTTATAAATACATGATAATGAATATCTATGAGTGTGGACTCCCTTGTGGTAGACATAGCCAAATACTTAAATTAAATATACAGGTCTCTCTTCTTGCACTGCCAATAAAGTGATTGGTGGTCTGCCACCTGCTCCTATCAGTAATTTGCAAGCTCAGATGCATTTTAAAATTGGCAGATGTTTTATGGCCACATATGCTGCTAAATTTAAATTATACTTATTGAGTGTAACACACAAGCATTACCTGCATATTATATGAATTCTTTGCTCATTGCTCTTTGAATTCTGTTGGTTACAGATCAGGAAAAATGGAATAAGATATTATCAAGTGAGATCAACCTTTTCAGACTGTGATGACTATGGGCAAATTTGAAGACATATACAGGGCCATCTTATCTAATGTGAACGAAAGAATGATAATGAATTTATTAACATGTAATCAGACATTTTGTGATTTGTGGCTACTTCTATTTAGTTGGTTACTTCTTTTTGCTATTGTTTGACATTTTCAAAATGATTTTTTAATCAAGGCAAGAACACACATTAAAGGTAGGGCTATACCACATTATGGTGACATGTTTTCATGTTTGCACATTCATGTCTATTTAAGCTTCTCTAGTAGTTGGCCCAAAGTTGACCTTTACAGCAATAGCTAAATCTGATTTATACTTAGCCATTAGGCAGTTTTCTTAACATGTTATTATAAAAAGTGTAAGTGTTTTCCTTAATTTAATATACTTGATAGTTGATACTGTATGCATTTTTGCTTTTGAAGAGAGCTTCGAAGATTGTATTTTTGCAAGTTTAAATCTCTAAAGAGTGCCTGATTTTCTATTGCAGTTGTCTCTACCTGTAGAAACCACTACTGGCAGATGCTTCATTCAACATTATATAGAATCCATTCTAGCATTGCAGGAGGCTAGTTCTAGACAAGCACAAGGTTTGCACCTGTATTTGTTCTTTGGAAACATTAGCGCCGCAGATTAATATTTTGTTTGCGAAGACCTAGAATTCAAAGTGCATTTTCGTGTTCTAAGAAAAGATGGAAATTATTGTTTGAAATTTGAAACATGTTCCATCAGGAGTCTCATCGAGGTTTTGCTTTAGTATATTAGAATATGTGGTGTGTTCACTATGAATTTTCTGAACCTACTCTGCATGCATGATTCAGGACAGGGTCATTCTTTCATATTTTGGCTTTCATTTATCTTTTTGCATCTATTTTTGTAACTCTACTCAGAGACTTTTGGCCCTTGGGCCTCAGCTATCTTATATGGCTGAGTGAAACATTTACAGCAACCAGTGATTATTTCTATTGGCGACATACATGACATGTTTGCCAAAATTTTGGCATAGAAGCTTGGCTTATTGTACGACAATAATATCTCCTAGTATATGGCTTTTGACTCTCATCTTTCATTCCTTGGAACCTTGATGCGATAAAATACCAAAATGGAAATGTTTTTTAACTAGAGCTTGTTCTGAAGTCAATCCTTTATAACCTGATTGTTATTCTCTATTTGATAAGATTTTTTGAAGTGTTCTATTTTGACATTGTTAAAATCTTTGTAAGTGTTCACTTGTCACTCATTCTGAGTTAATTATTTGGATTTTTTTAAATATATCAATAAAAGTTGCGTAATTTGAGAGTAATATATTCTCTAACTGGATTGTTATACGCATGCTGCAGCTTACTCTTGGTACTGATAATTTTTGTAGGTCAATGTAAAGCTGAGATTCCTCTGGTGATAATGACATCTGATGACACTCATTCACCAACAGTGGATCTACTGGAGTCTAATAACTACTTTGGAATGAAATCCACACAAGTGACACTTCTGAAGCAGGTGGTTATCAAGCAGCTCTTTTGGTTAATTGGATATTGTCAAAGCTTCTTAGATTATATGGTTGACAGTGCTATTTATGTTCATTTTAGGAAAAAGTAGCATGCCTAGATGATAATGATGCAAGATTTGCATTTGATCCTAATGACAAATACAAATTACAGGTAATTTTTGTATTCATCTTTCAGAAATTCACTCATTCATTGAATGAAATCTAGTTCTTGGTGTTTTTCCTCATTACCTCTACTTTTGATGATTAACCAGACAAAGCCTCATGGTCATGGCGATGTGCATGCACTACTTTATTCTAGTGGTATTCTTGAAATATGGTGTGTAATTCACCGAGTTACATGAATATTGCATCTCTCTCTCTCTCTCTCCTCATACTCTGCTGGTAGTCTCTTATGGACCAAGATGAAGTTGTTCATGTTCATAACATCCACACAAATGTTTTATGTTTCTCAGGAGGACAGCAGGCATAAAATGGGTTCTGTTCTTCCAAGATACTAATGGATTACTCTTTAAGGTTGATTTCTGCGGACTCCTTGCACAAATTTGAATTTCACTTACTGTATGTCTTGCTATTTCAAAAAATGATGGTTTCTGTTCCCTTTGCTATTGCTGATTAGGCAATTCCAGCTTCTCTTGGTGTTAGTGCTACAAAGGGATACCATGTTAATTCTCTCGCTGTTCTTAGGAAGGCAAAAGAAGCTATTGGAGGAATAACAAAGCTTACTCACACTGATGGTAATTCAATCCTTATGTTCACTGAAGAAAAACAAAGCTTACTCCAGCTTACTCATGCTGGTTTGAGAAAAAACTGATTATTTATCTTATATTGTCTTTTGATTTTTCCTAAATATTTTTAGAAGTGTGCTTTATAGCATGTTACTTTGGTGTCTATTTCTTTTCCATGGTTATTGCTTCTGAGCTCCTGATGTGTGGATGAACACTTTTTCATATGTTGACATTGAACTTTCAGTTTTGTTTGTATTTGGTTAGTCTTGGTAAAGCTGATAGTGCTTTCATTTAGTTCAACGGTTTCAAGTTTATGATAGTTTACTTCACCATTTCATGTGTATGTTGTCATATTGTTAGAATCTGATATCCAAAGCTTATATAGTTACTAATTGAATAATATATTGTTTTAGGGAGGACTATGGTTATTAATGTGGAATATAATCAGCTGGACCCATTACTTCGAGCAACTGGACATCCTGATGGAGATGTGAATTGTGATACAGGCTTTTCTCCCTTTCCTGGAAACATAAATCAGGTGCACATCTATTCATATATGAAATGTTTAATGCTATCTGATGCGATGGGGAATCATATGGTGGTAAAAAGGGTGTAATGGCTGACATTGTAGAAGATAAGTGCAGTTGGGTGGGGGAAACAGAGAGGAAAAGTAGCAGGAATATGGTGACCAAAATATTTTAGGTCTCCTGTCCATGAAGAAAAGCATATTTTAATTAAGTTTATTATATAGAACTTCAATTACAAGCTATATGTTTACCTAAATCTTTACTAAATTAGGACTCTCAAATAAAGAAAAGTTATGGATACAACCTAATTTTCACAAAATTCCTTGAAAAGAGACCTCTATATCTTTGTGAACTCTTAAGTCCTGATGACTAAAAAATTAACTCTTACTGGAATCAAGTTTATCCTAGTTCTATAACCAAAATACAGAGTGAATTACATCATAATTAGTTTGGTCTACATCAAATGACACTCAGCTGTGCCACTTGGAACGCTTCAGAACCAGAATTGCCTAAAATGAATGTTTGCAGTGATCTGATATGGTTATGCCAATATTATAATTTCATAACCCAGATACTGACTCTAGTCTTAGTTGCGGTTATCTCAACTATTTTCAACATACGCTGGTAGATTGATGCAGACCAGAAGTGAGATTCCATAGGATCTGAAAATGACAAGCGTAGGTTGCTTGAGCACCAAAGTTATATGATAGTTTAGATATGAGTTCATTCAAGGAAATTATTTGATTGTGTATATTTTTCCTCTGTATTCGTATCAGATGATTGTGTTTTTTCGTTCAGCTGGTACTGATGTCAGATATCTGTCAGAAGTATATTGGTATTTCATGGGTGAAAATTTTACTGCAGATAGATATTGATTTTATTTGTATCTCATTTTTGAGTCCACATAGATATATTTTGTTAATTGTTTTTTAACAATTTGACTCTGCAGTTGAAGTTCAATTAGCATCCAGGTCCAACTGGATCGAATAACAATATACACATGTAAAGTAATTTTAGAGGAATTTTGAAGCAATGAAATGACTCATATGAGATGCATTAACATTGATGGTTAAACAAACTCATTATAGTTTGCTGCATAGTTATTAAGGCCAGTCTAGATATTGACCCAGTTAAGTCTTGGGTCATTATTCAATCAATATTCAATATTATTACATCTTTAACCAACTGATATATAAAGTGTATATATTGCATGCATTGCCATATTTGATATTTCCATGCATGAGATGTTAGATTCTACATAATTTTACAACTCACATGGCTATTTCATTGCCTGTCCACTAGTCTAGGGACCCAGGCAGCACAGCTTCTGGCAACAATCTTTTTTAGGAATTAATTATAATTAATAATTGACCCATTTTAACCATTCAGTTCTCCTATGGCAATAACATATTATGCCTACTTTTGTGGTTGCACCATTTTATTCCTTAACATTGTGCTATCTTACTATGCACTTCATCAACCATCAAAATCAGCTATTATTTTGAAATGCAAAAATGAAAATAGTAGGATTTATTTGATATCTTTTCTGCAGCTGATTTTGGAACTAGAGCCATATTTTGAGGAACTTAGCAAAACACGAGGCGCTATTTCAGAATTTGTTAATCCAAAGTAAGTAATTTTTTTCTTGTTCTTTGCCAAAAATTGGTATAATCTTGTGAAGAATATTATTAGTGAAAAGAATGCAACATTGATGCATCATTACACTTGATGGGAGAATCCTCTAAGGATGAATATGATATCTATTCGCCATTTCTATATTGTGTTTTCTTTTTGAAAAATATTAGTATAAATTGATATTCTTAATTTCTTATCATGTCTAACTGTAAATGTGAAGTTTTCTGTTGTGGACCTCATGTTTTTTCATCAAAGCTAAAACTTACAAAATCTAACTTAGCAGGAACATGTAAAGCAAGGAAACTCTTTTTGGTAGTACATGGTTTCCTGAGTGCTGACACCTCGTGGCTAGTGATACACCTTCCAAGCACTATGTGTTGATTCGGCATGTCAATGTGTGCTAAGTGTAGAATAACAAACCATTTATTTCTGGACAAGTGGAATCATGTTTATAGATATCACCTTTCCTAATTTAATAAATCTATTTTCTAATTATAACAGCATAAACATATTTAACATGGCTGACATATTCTGCTGTATTATACTTCATTTGGGCTGTAAGCCTCTTTGGCCAACTTCATAGAGGGGATTCTTTTAGGAGAACTGCTAATGCCTGTCATCCTAACAACTGACAATCACATCATTTGTATAAGTTTGGTACCCTTGAAATTCTTCCTGCCGAACATAGACTAAACTTGTCACCCACGAACATGATGTCATGCTCTATGTTAACAGATAGGGAGATAACTAAATTGTTGCTATTCGGATTTTCAAAACATGTTTATTTATCTCCAATAAAATAGAAATAATGGAAAGGTATGAAAATACATCATATATTAAAAAATAAAAACCTAATTAATATACCAATATGGCTAAACCAGGACATAATGACTGTACAGCATGCATCTGACATGTTTTTCAGTGGATTTTTTTTCCGTTTATTAAACATGTTAATAATTAATTGTAGTTTGCTTGTTTTTCAGATACAAGGATTCGACAAAGACATCCTTTAAATCTTCAACTAGATTGGAGTGCATGATGCAAGATTATCCAAAAACTTTATCTCCATCAGCAAGGGTTGGTTTCACAGTAAGTGAATATTACTTTACATTTTGAAGATTTTTGAACATTTACTCATGAACCAAATATGATGAAGGCTGCGGTTCACTGAATTGATATGATATTTTGCTTCCAATCTTTTGATACTGTTGTTAAATTTCTTAGAATTTATCACAATTTCTGCTTTGAGCTCATAAAACATGGTTTTCACCTTGTTTTCCATCTTTCTTTTTTGAAAAATGAAAATTACATTTAGAATGGATGGCTTTCATCTTTTTCAAGATGGTTGTGAATCTCGGAGCGATATTTCCAACCATCTTGGCTCCTATCGAAGACTGATTGTGGAAATTGTTGGTATATATATCATCATACTTGCTCTGATACTGAATCATTAGGAATTACTTCCTTTAACTGATGCTTCTTCAGTTCAAGAAGTGAAGAAGCCTTTCAAAGAAAATTAAAAGAGAATGGCCTTGTTTAAAATAATGTTAATTTAACCTGATTAGCAATCTATAAATTAACCAAAAATTATAATGGCCTTATTTAAAGTAGTGTTAAGCCTTCCAATTAATGGCCTTGGTTATCACTCAAAATTTAGTAAAATTAACCAACTGATGTTGAAGGTTACTCACAATTGGTCTTATTTATAGATTGCTATTTTCCCAGTGTTAATTACAAAAGGCCAAGATTGAATGTTGACCAAAAATACCTTTGGATATATGTGCTGTTCTTTTCCTGAAGGTATGGTATCTCTGGTGTAAGGCTGGCATAGGGTTAGTGTTGATTATGCTGGTAGCTAGTTAGCACAGGTATTGTTTCAGCTTGTCACTAGTACACTGCCATATGGCAGATTTGAAATCTTTTATGGAGCTCTTTTGATTTGAGGTATGCATAATTGATTGGAAAAGGCACATATTTTGGTTTGCCTTATATTGTAAACAGATCTCTGAAAATTGAGGTAGTAGCTTAGGCTTGAATAATTATTCAATCTCTTTTTGGTTCCCAAGTTGGCTATTGCTTTTCGTTTAAGTAGCATTGGAACTAAAACTTTTACTGAATACTAAATATTAGTTCTTGTGCTTCTGATGGATACATGAAAATGATAAAATTTTTACTATCTGAGTTCATTGAACTTACTGAAAATTTTAGTAACTTATTGTAGCAATGGTCTTCTAATGTCATAGGTGATGGATACATGGCTTGCTTATTCCCCAGTGAAGAATAACCCTGAAGATGCTGCTAAGGTAAAATAGTTTTGTATTGCTTTCTTTTTTCTGGCTGCAGATACTGCAAATAATACTAGTTTGTTCATACTTCTTCACAGTGTTGCTGAATGGCTTGGTTAATCAAACTAAGAGAGTACATGAGGAAGCACTTAAATTGAATTTAACTCACATGGGGAGCAACTAACTTGATACATTTCGAGTCTCTTAAGTTATTATAAAAATTGGTAAACACATTGTTTATTGTTACTCTTTTTCCAAGAAATTCACCAAACAATAAGGAGAAATTGAGAATAAAAAGTTCTGTGGGCTGCAAAAATGGTAATAGTGTGTGACTTTGGGGGTGATTGAAGAGGGAAAGTGTTAACATATAAGCTTATATTCAGTGCAGCATATACTGTGATTTCTATCCATCGGAGATTTTTTTAATATTTTTTTCAGCAAGATTTTTAATGCCTAATTGCCTATTCAGATTCTAATCTCATTGCTGCATATTGATTAATATGGAGCCAGAGAGTATGCCTCTGCATGCTGGTAAAAGAAATTTTAAGAATAAGATTTTTGTATGATAATATTAAAGCGTCACTATACTAATTATTGTGGAGTCAGTATATGTTATTTGAAAGTTGAAACAATGGAGTAAAAATTGTTAGAGTTGATTATAATTTGGTTTCAAGCATGATTTAAAATCTTGGATTCAGGGTTTATTAGTTACCTGTAAATAGGATTGGTACTGGGTTGTTTGGGGTCAGGTTCCTCTGTTATCGATCATTCCCTGGGCCTGTAATTCTCCAATGCCTTATGCATTTGTCATCGATGATTATCTATTTTCTCTATGGATACTTATGTATATTGTTGATGTTTTCTGAAAGGGAATGCAAGACTTCCTGCTTCTGATTGCTTAAGAGCCATATATCAGATGCCCTTGTCTGCCCTCTTGTTAGCAGCGAAATTATACTCTTTTTAGTATTTTGTTGTTAATTTCAATGTTGTGTGTTCTGTTTTTCTTGCATTTGAGACTTTCCACAATGATTAGTATTTATTGTTCCCTTGTAGGTGCCAAAGGGAAATCCATATCACAGTGCAACCAGTGGAGAGATGGCTATTTATAGGGCTAACAGCCTCATTCTCAAAAAGGTTACATTTATTTCTTAAATATTTTAATGTATCTATTTACAAAAAGAGAACGTTTATGATACTTGGTAGTGTACTACACAATGCTGCATGAAGCTAGAGTGTACATAGGATTTTTTTTAGAATTTATATTTTGTTTAAATGTGAGATACAGTAAAACATTGGAATGGTTTGCTAAGAAGACCTAAATTCTGAAACAGGGATTGACCTGTTGATTCATTTGATCTCAGATCCATGTTTCTAAGTGATTACTATATTTGTCAGGCTGGAATCCAAATGGCCGATCCTATCACTGATGTCTTCAATGGACAAGAGGTGGAGGTGTGGCCTCGCATAACATGGAGCCCAAAATGGGCATTAACATTTAGTGATGTCAAAAGAAAAGTTGAAGCGGGATGCTCCGTATCACAAATATCTACCCTTGTCATCAATGGCCAAAATGTATTCCTTGATTCCCTGTCCTTGGATGGAACCCTCATTGTAAATGCCATTGACGAAGCAGAGGTATTTTAGCTAGTATTATTGAAGTACTTTTCTTTTATCATGGGTTTCATGTCTTCATTTGATATATATAGTCTGTCACTACGGATATCGATTGAGATCCTTATCATGAAAAAAAAAAATCAGTTTTGAGAATCTTTATTTAAGATTTGTGGTTGATTGAAAGATAAGACTCATTTGCTTCTTGCAGGTGAAAGTGACTGGTTCTGTACAAAACAAAGGATGGGTTCTTGAGCACATTGATTACAAAGATACCTCCATCCCCGAGAAAACTCGCATAAGAGGCTTTAGAATTCAGAAGATTGAGCAGCTAGAGCTGAAGTATACTGAACCAGGAAATTTCTGCTTCAAATCATGAATAAGGTTCTGACTTTGCCAGGCATGACCAGTACAGGATTATGTAACAAATATTTATTCATTTGTTAGCTGGAATAATCGGCACATTCTGTGTCCTCTTTTCCATTTTTTATTTTTGAAAAATAAGTACAAAAGGTGAACTTTTCACTACAGAAAATCTAATACTGTGACCCACTGACCAGTGACAATTATTCTTTTAAGTCTTGATCTCTTTACCTTTTCTAAGCTTCTTTGAGGTGAATTAATGGCTAATCGCTTGTTATGCAACAGATGGATGTAAGCCTTGTCATGCAATTATATTGTTCTGCAAGATTGTAATGTAATTAAAATACTGGTTCTTGTGGTCGCAGCCAGCATTGGAGATATGTGGTAAACAGACTTGAATGTCTCTACTTTTTCAATGAGTAACAAGATCAAATTTCTCTAACATTTTTACTGAAATTTCATTTAATATTTTTAGTCTCATATTTGGAAATTAAACCTTTGTGAGATCCATATATATATATATATTCCATTAATTACCTCTTCCATGATGATATCATGGGGGAGTAAAAGTATAAAGCTTTTCAAGTTAAAAAGGCGGGTTGGAAGACACTGCGCCATGTGGACGTCGAGGGACACGAAAAGACAATGTTGGAAGTGACATGAGAATGGCCGCCAGACACGACAAGGGGCTCGATTGATAGCACGAGTCCTGAAGCGTTCTACCAGTCGCGAATGAGTCGTTAATCGAGTCGCATCACCATGCCACTCCGTTTGTTTGGGCGTTCAATTTCCTGGGGGAAGAACGAGTCGCTGCGTGACATGCTCGCTCCCGCTTCCCGCTTTGGTCTTCGATCGTCAGGTTCCCATGTCCTTGTCTATTCTCCATCTCGATGCATTGCTTTTGGTTGAAAACATCACGAATTTGGTTCCGCGTTTCGATTGCTTATGCCCTTCGCTTGCCAAATAAAAGATCCCTTCATCATCAAATCAGTGTATTCTCTTATTCGTCAATCTCTTCATGGCAAGAATGCTACATTTTGCTGGCTTTAATCTTTCTTATGCAATTCTTTCTTGTTTGACTTCACTTTTGTCTTCATGAATAGATGTTAAATCTTGTAATGAAGCCTTTCCCGACTACCTGGGACAAAGCCCTAACTTGTTAGCCTATCATTAGAGGGGATTGATGGCCCTTTTTCGTCTTTTTGACACCCTTCAGTCCCTTCATAGTCGATGTTGCATTTTCTTTTCCTTTCAAATCTTTACTTTTATCTTTTTGGAAGCCTTGCACTAATACCTAGTTTTTGAGGCTTTATTTAGATTATGATTGATCTGCATGAGCGCAAGGGCCAAGAAACAAAGCTCCTCCTCTTCCGTCGCATAGCTTCTTCACTTATTTATTGTTTCTGAGTTTGTCAATTTTATTCTCTTCTTAGTAAATATGTTTATCATTTGCCTCTTGTTTGCAGACATGAGAACGGCAGCTGATAGAACACAATTTGATTCTCATCAATATGACGCGAAGCCAGATGAGCTGTATGTTACTTGCTTGTTAATTGTCATCTTTTATTCTTTTTGTAATGTACTTGATAATCTGCATATGCTCAGTATATGTTTTGTTTTACTCTTTTTATTTGTTTTGTCATGGTTATATCTGGTTTTGACTTGATATGGGGATATAGGCTAGCAGTACATGGACAAGAACTTCAGTTCTTATTATGAGGTTCATGAGAGTTTTGAAGCTATGGGACTTCATAAAGATCTTCTTAGACCCATATTTGATTCTTTAATTTTGCCTTTTTCTAATATTATCTGGTGCTGTGCATAGCTTAGGACACTGATATGTCATGTTTCTTTGTTTACTACCAGTGGCTTTAAGAATCCTTCAGCAATTCAACAAAGAGGAACTGTTTCCTTCTGTAAGGGACTTGATGTTATTCAGCAAGCACAGGCAGGGGCTGGAATGACTGTAGCTTTATGTTCTGGAATTTTACAATGGCTTGTGTATAGTTTGCATGAGTGTCAGGCTTTGGTTCTTTCTCCAACTAGAAAAGGAGCACAGAAAATTGAAAAGATGTTGCGAGCACTGGGATGCTATCTGGTTGTGAAGGTTTATGCTGCTACTGGAGTAACTAGCGTTTGTGAGGATCAACAAGATTTTTCAAATGGCTTCCATGTCACTGTGGGTACTCCAGGTTGCATTCTTGACATGTTACTGCTCCTCCCTAGCTTCATTAGGATGTTTGCGTTGGGTCATGCAGATGTGATGCTGGACCAGGTTCTCTTTTGGCCTAACATAAAATTGTGTTTGTTGCTATTTCTTCTGTTCTTATATTAGGATTTTGAATTATACCAAGGGGCCCTTCTTTCTTTCTGTTGATGACTACTGCTGTATTTGATATTTGATTACCTGTCTTCAAACCTTTTGTGGTGCTTGTCCTTTCTTTCTGTTCTCATGTGCATTTCGAATCTCTTTAGTTGGATTTGTATGTATACAATTTTTCCTTGCACACACAATAGACCAAAACTGACATGAAATTTCACCGTGCAACTATGGTTGCATGTCCATGACAGAGATATGATTTGAAGGCATATGCTTAATGTACAGCCATAAGGGTCCATCATATGCTCCCTCTCTGTTGCGGACTTATGTTCCCATTTATTTGATGTAGATTTTGATTGCCAAAGCATGCTTAAGTTTATTGATAACAATCATAATCTGTGGTTGTAGGTTATTGACATCTTCAAGCGTCTTCCTTCAAGGATTCAGGTTGGGCCCTTTTCTGCTACAACTAATGTTGCTTTATCTTCTTTATTGCAGTTCATAACTTATGAAAAATGATAATTTGCTAGGAATAAACAGTTGAAACTTTCTTCAGGTCAAGAAAGTATTCCAGCTTCTTCCATTCAAGATACAGGTTGGGCTTTCTCTGGAGTTGGCCGTAAGATTCACGTATAAACCCGTAAAGATTCTTCTGAAGCAACATGAACACATCGGCAAACATATTAAGCAGTTCTATGTTGATGTGGAGGAAGAAATGAAGTTGGGAGTCCCTGGTCAATCTCCATGATGCTTCTGCCACCACTGAAAGCATCATCGTCTTTGTTACAGCAAGCACAGAGCTCTCTCTTTGACTGACAATATTAGGACATGGCTCAGAACAAATGGGATGCGCTCATGCATGAACTCCGATCGGGATGTTCTCGTGTTCTTGTCGCCACCGATCATAAATTATGATCTGCCAGCTCGTGCTAGAAGAAGTGTATGTTTTGGCAGGAGGAAGGATGCTGTATGACAAGGAGGATGCGTTCATGAACTCTCTTCTACTTTTGCTTTTGTAAGGTATTTATGTCTTTTCCTTCCTGGATAGATTCAATTAGTTGCAATATTTTGGTTTATTATTGTTATTAACATATTGAGGTCATGAAATCTCATCTTACAAATTCAAAAGGGCGTCTGCAAAATAGTTTTTGTAAAAATTAAAGCATATTTTTTTATATTCTTTTTTCTTTGAAAAAAATAGAAAATTCTCTGCATATTTTTTATTTAAAAATTCTATTTTTTTTTTTGTGCATAATTTAAGAATTGGTATCACTCTTCTTTTTCTACAATCCAAACAATGACTTTATTTTGTAAAACAATTAATTATAATAGTCATTTTTGAATCTTTTCCCTGCAATAAAAGGTCTCAACGTAGAAAGCAATTACAAAAGAATGGGAATGGGTTTGGGTTGTGGGTTAGGGTTAACCTTTTAAGATATACGCACGTGATTTGATTTAATCTGAGCCAATAACTCTTTCCTTTCCAATCATAATCTCCCTTCCTCACGAGCTCACCGTTGATAAATACCGAACCGACTCACGGTACATCCTCCCTCCTCTTCCCCGCCGCTCTCTTCCTCACCCACGTCGCGAAAGAGAAGAGAAGGAACTCTTGATGGGGGTGTCGAGGCTGGTGATAGCTTCGATCGCGTTCTTCCTCCTTGTCGCCGGAGTTTGGGCGGAAGAAGCAGCGATCGGCGATGGGATCGCGGAACCTGAGGCATCCGATTCCGCGTTGAAGCAGGAATTGGAGCTGCTCAGATCGAAGATCGAGGACTTAGGTCAGTCCGGAATGGATCTCGGTTCTTTCCCGTTTAGGGCCGTTGATCCGGTTCTTGGTCGCGCTTTGTTTCAACTTTGCATCCCGGTGATAACACGTGGTAGCATGGTGATAATCAAAACATTATAAATCAAAACACGAACTTTCTCTCCTAGATAATATGTGGTAGCATGGTGATAATCAGGTTTGATATGATGACCGCTGCATCAAAACACTAAGTTTTCTCTCCTAGATAATATGTGGAAGCATAGTGATAGTTAAGTTTGATATGACGATCGCTGCCAGAATTTTGATCCTCATGGAGGAAATATAGTAATCATGAATTTTACCCTTTTTTTGGTGTCATTCATATATTAGAGATAACGCCACCTTTTGAATCTGGGAACTGGAGATGAGTAATTTTTGTGTGTATTCGTTATTGCATGCTATGATGTTTTATTTGTACAATAATGGCAATATACAATTTATCCACATTAGTTTCTCACTAATGAACTTTTTTCTGTTTTGGTGATCTTTACTTTAGAGATTGGTATCTCCGATAGGACCCGCGAACTAAATAATAGAGATGACCGCATCAAAAATCTGGAGAAGATTATCCAAGAGAAGTCAGCAACAATTTCCACATTGAATAGTCAAATAGAATCGCTCCAGGTTAACTTTATATGGACGATAGTGCTCTCTCATATGGATTGCTGGATCTTCATGTTGTATTTTCAACTTCTTTTGCCTTTTCAGAAAAAGGGTGCTCTTGATGCTGAAGAGTTATTAGGGAAAGCATATACTCGAGCTGCTGGACTTGAGAAGCAGGTATGACAGTAGACTAGTTATGTATAACACTTTAAACTGCTGTAGTTGTGACACACACCTACCCTGGGCAGGTCGACAATCTCAGAAATGAGCTTGAAACACAGAGCAATAACAGAGGTGCTTTGGAAGCTCGAGCTAGTGAAGCAGAGAAAAAAGTGCAAGAACTGATTTTGAAACTAGAAAATGTAAGTATTTCAAAGTTTCATGCTATTACTTTATGCTTGTGTCATATGCTTGGTACATATCTACATGTCGCTGTATGTGTTACAATTTTTATCTAATGCAACATATTTTAATTAGTGTTGTCATTTGTTAGCAATTGAAAATTTGACATGAAGCAAGCACTACACTTGTAATGCCTAAGCTATATTGGAGAAGATATGTTGCTGTTATATACATATATATTACAAATTTTAGATTGTGTTACAACTGCAAACAACTCTTTGTTTTACTATTTCATGTACTTGAAAATATTCATGCACCAACACTTTTTAACTTATTCTAAAGTGTAGCTGCTGACAACTCATCGTAAAACATATTAATGTGGGTGGTCACTGTATATCAGATGTTCTGGGAGTAAAATTGGTTCAAGGGTATGTGCTAATGTGCTAGCTTGGTAATCTACAATCTAGGGAACACTTACAGAGTGGACAATTAGGGTCGTCTGAGATGATGATAGACACAATAAGAGAGAATTAACATAATATTTTTTTTCATGCAAAATTTGTGCATTGAGAATCAATCTAGAGAATGGAGAATACTATATATATATATACATATATATATATATATATATATACATATATATATGTATATGTATGTATATATATAAGTATATATATGTATGTGTATATGTATATGTATATATATATATGTGTGTATATGTATTTATGTATATATATATGTGTGTGTATATATATATATATATATACTTTATTTACATCAATGAAAATCCTAAAATGTGGTAAAAAATGATTGTAGATGAAGATTTGGGATTTGGTACTTGTTATTGAGATTAAAAGAGTTGGCTCTGGAATCATGGTTCTTAAGTTTGTCCTTGGAGCAAAGAGAACTAGTAATATTCAAATGTATGCTCCTGGAATCTGATTAGCGGATTATATCAAATGGAAGTTCGGAAATATGCATGAGAATAAGATATCACATAAAGGAAAATATTTTTACCTACCACATTGGAAAGTATCTATCAAAAAAGATCTTGAAACATGGAGCACACAGACAAAAGAACATAGATGACATGGTTGTCAACTTTGACATGACTAATGATAGTACTTGCCATGCTTCAGGAGAACAGATGAATCTGATTACATATTAAGAACATACTGCTTATTGTCATTTGGTTTTTCCCTTTAGAGGTTGGATAAAATAGCTTTAGTAACACTAGGCATATGAATGAAAATGGAAAAAAAAAGAAGATTGAAAAGTATTCAACAACTGAGTGGTGGAATTTGAAAGGTGAAAAGATAGAGAGAGTTGGTTGTGAATTGGATAAAACTAGTAACAGATTATGTATGAGGAATAATAATATTCTATTTTGAGACTACCAAGCTAACTGTGTGAATGGTTGTTTGTTGAGTCCTACCTGGGCCAAGATCCCTTCCTTCGTCATTGACCGCGACCTCCCCATCCATAGCGGCCATGATCCCTTGCCCCCTACTGCATTTCGCCCGATGGAGTGAGGACTCGCCCCCTATAGTGTTCCGCCTGACGAAGCGGGGACCTACCCCCTACTGCGTTTCGCCCGACGGAGCGCTTCTTCGTGTCCCGCCACGTCTAACCCTCTTCTCTGTCATGCCTTCTCCGTCCAACGAGCGTCACATCCTCGTCTTCCTCATCGTCGTGCTCTTCGTTCTTTCTGCCAGCTGATACCACCTGGTAGCGAGCGGTCCGCATACCGGTCAGCTGGCGGACTGGTACATACTGCCTGGTACGGGCGGTACAATTCGAAATTTAAAACCTCGATTTGCATAACATTCTTATTGTTACTTAACAAATGTTACGAAACTTGTTGCTTGTATGGTCTCATCCTGTTTTTGATAACATGTTTTACCACTGCTTAATCAGGATCAAACAGGACACATCATTTACCTGTTTGGTGTGGTTTTCCTGGGACCCCTTGAGTTAGTAAAGTATTTTACTCGCTTGGCAGCTTTGAAGAAACCATATCATGTTACTTGCCAAATATTAAGAATGTTGAGCTGACCTGATAACCAATTAACCTAAGAAGCACATACTAAATATGCAATCTGCCACCATGTCTAGTACTCGAAACATCATTTTTTTCTCTTTCTTTTTTCAATTGTGATACTTGCCATGGCACATGCAAGATGTTTCCTAGTGGTATCAAGGCATAACTGTGCCTTTTATGCATTATGTCCATGTGTCCTGTTTTGGTGTATCTGTGCTTTTGGAACCAGATTTTTTTTTTTGCGATGCAAGTAACCCACCTATCTTTATATTACTGTATGTCACTAGAATCTTTGCTGCAAAGCCAGAGGCCAGAATGGGGATAAGGTTAGCAACACGACACAAAGCCTGTGAAACCATGATTGCAAAATCTACTTTTTGACTCTTTAAGACATGGGAATCTGGATGAGTCTTATATGACATTGGAAATGGAGAAGGTTCCTAAGCAATAAAAAAAATGTGGTTACTGGTTTGACATATTGGATTCTCTTGGCTTTCACTGGCAGTTTGGTCTGTGACTATACATGTGACCATATATTCTATAGAGGAAAACTGCTTATAAAGAAATGAAAACTGATTTTGACTTGAAATTTAATATTGAGCATTTTACTCTAGTATCGAGATGTACCAAGCTTTTTCTTTTGGCTTTCTACCTGAGGAAGTCACACACAGACTCTTATTTTAATTGATAAAAAAGACCACTTTTTGTTTATATCAGAAAGTGATTGTGTCTTCCATACTTCTTAGTCTGAAAATTTTAATGGACCTGATATTCTCAAATCCTAGAGTTTATATTGGCTGCTAGTATAAGTTCTTCCCTTTATATGTGTAGCTCGAGAAGACAAATGATGAGCAAAAGCACCTAATTAGGAAAATTGAACGGGCACTTCAAGTAGCAAAGGTTTGTCATATCTACCTGATTATAACTTATTTCATATGGATCTTCATAAATTTTCTAAATGCTTTTCAGGAAGAGCTAATAATCGTACAACTTGAAGCGACAACGAAGTTGGAAGAGCTGACAAAGGTGAGGTTTTAAACTAATGATTCCATTAGCTTGTTTGCACCGTTTCCTTCTCTAAGTCTTTGATAGTTTGTAGCTTTTAGATGTATAGGTTTTGCAGTTTCAGTCTTAACAACTTTTGATTGAATTATCCTGTTGGATATTCTGAGCTGATTTTGAGAATCTCAAATGAGATATTGGACAAGACAGTTTTGAAGTGATCTTGTATCTGATTTTTTTATAGTTCAGTGGAAGTGTTCATTCTGCAGATGTCTATGAAAGAGAACTAGGGAGTTCAGCTTTCACTCTATCTTAGTTTCATACCAAGAAAGAAACAAGGAACTATAGTTACCACATTTCATGTGTATTTTATTAAGAAATGAACAGTGGAATGTTGAGTACCCTGGAATTTTTATTCCTGTCAAGTAAAACTACTTTATTCACTTTGGTAGACTGAAAAGGAATGTCCTTTGTGGTGTCATCCTATATGTTCTATGACCTGAATTTATGATTTTAGTCTGACCAGGGATCATTTTGCTCCCAGCTTCCTTTGCATTTGATACATATGCATTAAGGTTTACGTGCCAGTTGGTGTGGGTCAACTCATGTGGCCAGGACAAATTTTGGCTTGTATATACAGGCACAGAGAATGTGCAATCCAGCATACCATAGTATGAGTTGTGCAGAAGGTTATCAATTTCTATGTATGCGTTGATCCTTGGTAATCGAATACCCTCGTTACAAAATGTTAAGTTTATCATTGCTCCTCTCTCTCACATGGTTTTAAATCACAAGATTTGCTCATTATTTTGTTTGAAGTGTACTTGTTAGCATCATGATTTTGTTTTAACTTGTGAAAATGTGACAGAGAGAATGGATACTGATGAGTTGATTTTTCCCTCAAATTGTAAGATATCAATGACTTTATTATTTCATGCCAATACGACAATCTTGACACCATTCATTTTATTTCTAAATGTAATTTTTATTTTACAATTGGGGTCGATTTGAAATAAGAGAAATGATTGAGAAGAATGAGTTGCTGAGGATCTGTGAACCAAATTGAGCCTGTTATCTAATTAAATTAGGTTTGACAAGTCACGAAAAGCATTTACACAGATGTGGCAGCATTGTACTTTTTGCTATTCTTTTTCTAAATCTTTTAAGGTTCATGACTTTGGATCTCGATATCGGCACTCTTAATTGATCCTCTGCTGGGCTCTGATTGTACTGGTATGCCTACTGCTTCTATTGACCAACATCAGTTGGGAATAAAAAATAAAAAGGGAAAAAGGGGGTAACTAAGGAAAAATAAAAGAAAAAAAAACAAAGGAAGCTAGGGAAGGAACCTATATGCAAGTCTTCACTTCCTCTTCTCTTCCTCCTTTTCCTTCTCCACTTGTGACATCACACATGTAGCTTCAAAGTTCAAACTACAAAAGAAGCAGCATAGACTCTTTATGACTCAAAGAGGTCAATCTCTGTGCCATTTTTAAGGTTGCTACTTTACATCTGAGTGATCATAATTTGAGGCATTTAAACAACTTCTTCACTTTCTAGGATAAGACTGTGTACCTTGATTCTTTCTGGACTCTCCATTGTCCTTATGTTTTAGGCTTGTTATGACTTCAAACTTTAGGACTGTTTCACAATGCAGTTTATAGCAAAACAGATTGAACGTGGTAGCCTGCATGAATCAATATGGTTTGTGTTCTGGCCTAAACTTAAACTAGTAAGTATTACCCAGTTTCAGTAGTATACTTCCATAGTTAAAAACCTTCATGGAATCAATTCCTCATAAATTAAGAGAAGCAATGGTGTAAAAAGAGACGATTATCCATTTCTGAGCTATATGGTTGTCCTGTTTTATCTTATGGAATTTAGATTGGGCATCGAAGAGGAGGAGGCAGAGAAGAAGAGGAGTGGAGGAGGAGAGGAGGCCCACGGATGGATGCCCGGTTTGTTGATCCATGGTCACCGCCTTTTCTGAAGTTCTGATTGGCAGCCACATCAATTTTGTTCACAATCGAATATTCTGGAAATTACAGTTTTTTTTTCTCTTTTGGGGATAGTTTAGCACCTTGTTGTTGTTAAGCTGCTTAATGTTTGATGTACATTGGTTTCTTTATATTATTTGTGATCAAGGTTTATCGTGTTGTGGTGTACCGCTCGGTATGGGCGGTGTATACTGCTCAGTATGGGCGATATGTTCCAGTCCGATAAAGAACTGATACAGGCAGTACATCGGTATGCCTCCATGTATTGTGTGTTAGTACACTAGGTACAGCTCAGTATGTACTGTATCGACAACTGATTAGTATACCGATATGGACCGGTAAGGCGAATCATGTTTGTGATTACCCACATGCGTAAGAATAATATACTTTTTGTTTCTGATTGCATAGTTGACAGAAGTCACAATCTCTCTTTGTTGTTTGCCAGATCCATGGAGCTTGGTTGCCTCCTTGGTTTGCAACTCATATAAGTTATTGTCAGGTATGTCCCTTACATGATAGTTTGTACATATGTATATACATGAGAATTTTCTCTTAGATATAGTTCTAATTCCATGCTTCAGAATCTTGTAGAAACCCATTGGAAGGAGCATGGCAAACCTGCTTTGGATGTTGTCCTCCAAAAGGTTGTTTATCATAATGCATCATGATTTTTTATTAATTTAATACTCTTTGATATTAAATTAAGTGTTTTAAGTCTCAAATTTGTTGCAGGCATCAGATAAATCAGCACAGGCACAGAAATGGCTTGAACCACGCTTGGAAATTGTTAAAACTGTAAGTTACTGATCAATATTGCAAATAGTTGAGGTTTTATATTCTTTCTAGTTTCTACCTTAATCTGTTTAGTATCATAATATTGTACATGTTTTATGATTGTAAATACTCCTAGTCCTGGACAAGGTTTAAAATCTCGGTCCAATTCTGATCCTGATCAAGACTAGTATGACAATGGTATAAATCAATATACTGACACTTATTACGGGGTGGTACCATCCAGACCAAAGAAAGAATGTGAAAAGGGGGGAGGAGGAGAGCATATGCTGAGGTGACAGCAACAGAGGAGGGAAAGGAGGAAAAGGAAGAGAGAGTGCTGTTCACAGCCTTCAACAACTGTCAGTAGCTATTGACAGTTGTATACAGTCAGTCCATATTTTAAAAAATTATATATATATATATATATATATATATATATATATATATATATATATATATATTACAATAGGTGCATACAAAACAGGAAGTGTATGGTTCTATACACCCCGTTCTGAACAGCACCATGTGTTGGTCTCTTGTCGGACCAGTAGATGACATGTCATGCCAGGTATTATGCCTGATATTTGGAACCTTGCTCCTGGCTACGAAATTCTCCTATCTATATTGGAATTATTTGACTTATTTTACTTTTCCAAGTGGTTTAATGGCATGATGATTTCATGTGAGTAAAATAGGAAGTAGAATTTTGGTTCACTAGTTCCTTCATGGACATTCATCCAGCGTACATGTTTGAATTGAAAATACCTTCAAAGAAGATAGTTCTTGAAATACAGTTTGGTTCAATTCCAATAATTCTTTTCTTTGCTATGAAGAGATGGGTTCCTGCTGTTAAAGAAAGATGGGTAATTCTTGTCACAAGTGCTGAGCCTTATGTGCAACAAGTATCCACAAAAACCATGGAAGTTTATGAGACATCAAAGAATACAATAGCACCACATGTAGAAAAAGTACAAAAAGTGGCAGATCCATACTTGCAGGTATTTTTAAGCAGTTCTAAACAGTGATTTTTAAAGTCCTTTATGAATTTGACTATGATGTTTCATTGTTGTTTTTATATTTAGCACTTATGCCTGCAAATTTTCCATATATTCTGGCATTAGGAAGCCAAGAAACTTTCAAAACCTTACATCGACCAAGTTGCTACTGTCACCAAGCCTCATGTTGAAAAAGTGAGAATTACTTTGAAGCCCTACACTAAACGAGTAGTTCGTGTTTACAGAAAGCTTCATAAATCAGTGGCAGCTTACCACCGTCAGGTCAGTGTTCATCCTCACCTTTTCTTATAAATTAATTCAATCTGCTATTTTTGGTGTAGTTTGGTTTTTATTTCTTTATGAGTCATTGAATTTAACATGGCCACAGGTGCAACATTCTTGAAGTTAACAATAGATTTTATTTAAAAGTGTATTTCCTTGCGACATTTAACTGTTTACTTCCATATAAACTGATTAGCTATTAATGAGCAAACTGTTGCAAATGGAATGATGAAAACTGATCAGAACGACTGGTTAAGAGTTTTACATACCAAGTTCCTGGAGTTTATATCAAAATTTGCTTATCCTTGATGTTTCGATTTCATTCTTTTTCTCCCTCCTGCTCCTTGTCTCTCTCAAGATCTGAAGTTGCAGGAGCCTCAAATGCTAGGGTGTCTTATAGTTAATTTTAGTCACCATCATGATGTCATTATATCAAAATTTTCTGCCTATACCTCCCATGTTCTCTTGCACTTCAAGAATGATTTTTCTTATGATAGTATACTCAACCGTGGGCCCTTTTTTCCTTGGTTGCATCGAAATGTTTTCACAACTATTTTTTAAGATGGGGTATAGGACTTACTTTCAATTTTAGATTAAATTATCTACGGAATGCATCATCATATTCTTGGCTATGAACATTTTAGAAGCCATCTTCATTCTACAACCTTCATTCCATTTGTGGCAGCTCCCGCTGAACAAGATGTACGAGTCCACCAAAAGCATTGGTATTCTAGGATCTAATAGTTGGCTAGCATGGGAGTGTTGCACCGAGAAGTACCTTGTTGATTCCGGTTGATCTATTCTGTGTCCATGCACATCTTTGACCTATTTTTACTGATTCAGGGTTCAGACTTGGATTATTCTGCCGACCGCATAGTGAAACCATCTTTGCTACTGATATCTAGAATCTAACCTCTTATAATATGTATTGATTTTTTTTTATATGTATTGATTTTAAACTGTTTATATAAAGGCATGGAATGTTATGGTTGATGCAGAGTGTTTTGTGATATTTTCAGTGATTTATTTTTAATTTGTCACAGGTTGAAGCCAGCATCAAGGAACACTTGAAGAAATATGAGTTGACTAAACCTCTTGTGACCAAAGAGTTGGTGCGGTATATGGTACGAAGAAGCTCATGCATTTTCAGCAGATTTTAATTTTTTTTTATAATTTTATAAATAAACTAATATCACAATGTATGGCCGCAGGCTTCTGCTACTTTGGCCTTAGCCATCTTCTTTGTGTACAGACTTCTGGCATGCATCCTTTGGTAAAGTTGGATTCTTTAGCATCCAAATTCCTGTCAACTGCTACCGTCACTTTACATTTTGGGTACGTTTTTGGTTCATCAGATATTAATTTTTGTTTGCAGGTCAAAAATGAGAAAGTCAACACAAAATGGCCAGACGAAGCATGCACATCGCAGGCCCAAGCGAAGGCATGCTGACAAGTAGACTGCAGGAAATCATCCAAGTAGCCACTTATGCCCAAGGGTAAACTTCTTTTCACATGAATCTTTTTATATTCCTCCTTGTATGCATATAACCTTAGTTCGTAAAGATAGTAGTCAATAGAAATGATTGTTCATTCTATGAAGTCATGCTTCAGCATTTGAACTTAATTCTGAATAAATCATGGTTGTTTGATATGCAGATGTTATTGGTGCATTCGAAGTTGGCTGTGTACTTTTATCAAATCATGCTCCGGATACCTAGATAACGGAATTGCATTGTGGAAATATTTGAACAGGCTCATGCACACCGTGTCTTTTTATTGCAAATGTTTGAGGTTGTTCATCTCGTTTTGCAGAACCTGATATTTTAATGACATGCATTTTCTCTTTCTTTTTTTTTTCTTTCTTTTAATTATTGATTGGTATTGATTCTTCTTTCTTGATCAATATAATCACGAGCCATGAGCATCTGCTTTGTTTTATAGGATACTTCTATTCTTATCGTGCTTCTTGGTATTCCAAAGTTCATTATTCATTGTTCTTTTTAGCTAAATAGAGAATTTGCTGTTCCTCTTTTAGACTTAGTAAAAGAGAATGTAAACGATATCAATGTCAATCTAAAAGTGCAATAGCTGTAATAAGTCTTGGATTTTTATTTAGCCACCACCATTTTCAGTATGATATGGAAACAAGAAGAAAGCCAGTGATAAAGAGGACCGGTTCTTTAAAAAAAAAAAATGTTATTAATTAAATTAAATATATCAAAAATTTTACTTATATGTGTTGTATAATTTTGGATTATTTTAGTACATGTTCATATCATCCTAAATAATATTTTTCTCATTTTTATCTAGCATGGAAACTATTCAGCAATATGATTAATAATGTGGGGTTTTGTTGTGATAGAAATGTCATCAATTTTTTTGTGGAAAAATTAGAGGTGTGACATGTCATTGATGTTTTACTTTTTTACTTTTTTGCATTGTAGATATCGTATGCCAACAATTAATGACCACTCTCAAATGACACTATCACACTTGTAGTTCTTGTGTGTGATAGATGCGTCAGGCTCACCTGGCACACTTATTATTACTATTACCCCAACAATTTAATTAATTAGTTGCTAGTAAAATTTGTTAGCTGTGTTGCCATATGTGCTCGAATTTAAGCCACCGTTATCACATGGGTCTTGGTTCATAATCATAGATGTGATATGTCATTAATGTTTGGTTTACTTTCGCATTACAGATAGTGATATATACGCCAACAATTGGGTAAGCACAATCACTTCCTTCTTTTGACGTGCAACGACACACTGTCAATTCTTGGTTCAAGTGTGACGGTACGTGCTGCGCTCACTGCCCACACACACTTATCACCCAACAATTTGATTAGTCCGTTTGTAAAATGTGATGGTTGTATTCCGATATGTGGTCAAAAACTTTTAGCCACCGCTATTGGAGGGTCTTGAATCGAAAAATATAGGTGTGACATATCATGAATATTTATATTTATTTATTTATTTATGTTACTCTCACAGTAGAGACGTTGAGATGCCAACAATTTACTAGCACTGTCGATCACTGTTTTGAGACTGACATGTGCTTGCCTCACCTGCCACACTTAATTACCAAGAAACTTGGATCATGTCAAAAGGCCCCACTGTTCGCGTGGACTATTGGCTCCGTGTTTGCATCGTCGAGCAGTGGGTGTGAGAGTGCCATCGGAGCGCTCAAGAGTAGACGAAAACCTCGACAAGGTGTGCACGCCTCTCCGAGCCTCATCTCCCCCTTTTCTCCACTTCTTTCTCGCCTCACAACCAAAAGCAAAAAAAAAACCGTGTCCTGTCGGACTCGGTTTTCGTACATCGAGTTTGTGAGGCGACGACGTCGCCCTAAAATTATCTTATCTATATTTTTCCTTTTTTATTTCAGACCAACACATCATCGTTTGTGGTGTGGTTCGATTCGACGTTTTATTTTTATTTATTTTTATAAAAAATAAATGATGAAAATAAAATTCGAGTCCATAATCCAATGATGTTCTCTCAAAATCTTCACAAGGACCCTCGATCTTTTAGCATGTGAACCACCTAGATTATGACTACCTCGATATTTCAGATTTAATGGACTTCCAATTAGACATATGTTTATCCAATCTTAGTTAGACATCCATGTCAATATCAATGTCAATGTCAATGTCAATGTCAATGTCGACGATGGCGTAAGTACATTCAATGTTTACTATACCTCTCGTGCATGACTTCCTGGTTTCTCGGATGCGTAAACCAGAAGCTGGCCGTGGTCGACCACCCCGTGAGCCCGTCCAGGTTTCTCATGGTTCAGTGTTCACCACCAACGCCACACCAGGCACCCGCTAAGTCAGCACGAGAAATATTTTCACGCATCAAGTCAGGATTCCTACCAAGGCATCCCTCGGCACATCCTATCGCGAAAAGCTCGGGCAACGCCGTATGGCGTCGTTCTACGTATTCCTAGACGACGACCGCATGTAGGTACCACCTCGTCCATTGGGGATCGATCGTCGCGTCAAACCCGCGTACGACCGACCCCCGCACGGTAGTATAAAAACCTCTGACCAGCATCTGGCCAAGGGGAGAAAAAAAAAAGAAAAAAATCAATCACTAACTTAATCGTCGAGGGGCCAAAGTCAGGAACCACCCGACGGGGGCCTTGTGTGCAGGAGCGCGACTATCCATGAAAAGATGACCACCTCATCCAAGATGCCCTCCTCGAAGACGGCACCAGCATTCCCCGACCGAGAGGCACCTCCCCTTAGACGACGTCAGCATCCCGACTTACGGGCGTGACGAATCCTAATGCTTTCCCCCACTAATCGTGAGCTCCCAACATTGACCCGTGGACCAGGTCATATTGACTCACCAACCACAGTGCAACAGTTCACCAACAGTAATCATTAATATATGTCCAATTTATTTATTTATATTTATTTATTTATTATTATTTAGTAATAATAGTAGTAGACTGATTTATCAAGAAAAGCCTTTCATCTTGATGTTTTCTCGAATAATTTAAATTAACAAACCAAAACATTGTAACTCTTTTCAAGAGTATTGTGATAGAACCTTAACTAGTTTAAATTTCTATAATTCTTAATTATTAATTTTATTATGAGTTTTAAGATTTTATCAAATAATTTCTACAAGAGTTTGATGGAAATTATTAATTTCGTTACTGTTTTTCCACTTAGTCCAAGCTTATGTCCATATATCCTAAAGAAGTTTTCAACTTTTATATTCACTTATTGCGGATAAGAAAAAATTGTGTTACCATATTTTTACTTACTAAAATAAAATATTATTATTATTGATTCGATAAACCCATATATGGTAACAATATAATTAATTCAATCAAATACTAAATCACTTAAAGATCATTATAAAGCTATATGCTTGAATCTTACTTTTGTCACTTGCTTTTCGATACATATATATATATATATATATTCTTGCATAAATTATAGAAATAAAAGGAAAAAAAGGCCAAATCTAAGACTTTTCAAATCACCCTTAATATAATATTATACTATTAATATACGTACTGTTTGTGGATTTCCGGAGAAGATTAAATCCTCTTTTCGCCGGCAATTCCGATGCCTCCTCCACTACGACACAAAAGCCAAGTGACCGCTCTCTCTCTCTCTCTCTCTCTCTCTCTCTATATATATATATATATATATATACACACGCTCAACCTTCCCCCTCACGATGCTTAAAGCGGAGACCCCTCTCGTCTGCCCACAAATCTCGCCAGCGTCTGCTTCCTGATCGGAGCGTCGATCGGCGGCTTCCACCTGCTTCAGGAGATGGTATCTCTTTTCCTTTCTCAATCTCCTCCTCCATCCGCTTATGCTTCCGTCTTCCTTTGTTCGAACCAATACGATCCCTAAGTAAGCCTTTCCCCCTTTCGATCGTCGGAGATTCTTGGTTTAGAAGTTTATCGATAAATATTGTTCTATTCGGCATTCTTTTGGTGATATTTTGAGTCCGTGCGTGGCCGATCGATGCGATGGAATTGAAGGAAAGGCGAATGAGGAGACATTGACGTCTGTGGATAATCACCATCACACGTACCACTCCCCCCATCTGCTCCGTACCACTTTCCCCACCGCCGTTGGGTTGTTCTCCGTCACTTTGGTTACCCTCGTCGGAACGTGCGCGGGAATCCCTCGCCGCGACGCCCGACGCCCGACGCCAGCCTCGGTGCCGACTCTGCTCCCGGTTTAGATCCCAGTGGTGGAGGCATACACCTTCGGTTCGTGACCTAAATCGTCTGCTTCTGCACGTCTGCCGTCCTAAATCGTCTGCTTCTGCAGCGTCGGGAGCGAATCGTCTGCCGTCTGACGATTCCTTGGGGGGGGATAACAACGAGACATGTGACTTCTGCTGCTTGCACGCAGTTCTCATGTGATCGACGGAAAGGAGCCTTTACTTAATGCTTACGATATACGTATCTCCGTCGCTGCTCGCCAAAAGTTGCCATAGTATATTACGTTCGTGTTTGTCCGTTTCGTTCCACATACATATTTTATTGGGAGGAGACGCCTGGGTTCGTGCAGGTCACCCGTTCGTCTCCTCGTCCCGCGGGATCGCCATTAATGGCGTAATTCTGATTAAGACTACTCTCTTTCGGTACCGGGTAATCACGAAACGGGTATGTTAAGGATTTTTGGTGCAATTCCTCTTAGAGGTTCCTTTTTCTGCCCTCTAATCACCTGACGGGTAAATATTGAGTACTAAAATTTGGGTAGAAGAAGAATTTTTCCGTTTTTGTTGATGCAGTGAAACTGGTGGTGCAGATCCAGGACGAGGCGGCAGCGGGGCAACGGGCGACGACGGCGGTGCTGACGCCGCCGCTGTCGCTGGATGGAGGACTGGCGGCGGAGCACCGCCCCCCCAACCTTCTTCGACGGGTGTTGAGTTTCTTCGGGAACGTACGGCCAGGATCCGATCTCACTCAATTCCAGGCGAGTGCTCTCTGCGCAATCTCGATATTTATTGTAGCTTTGACCTCATTTGATGTTCATCATGCCACAAACTTTGGTCGCTTTAACACAATATCAGAAGCAATTGAAGATTGCGTGGTTCAAATTGTCCCAATAGCTAGGAATTAAATAACGATGGAGTGTCGAATCAAGAATTGGAAGTATGAAAGCAACAATTTTGGATAGGTCGTCAGATGAACGCCGGTGCTTGGGGTAATAACGAAAGCATTAATTAGACGTATATCCAGTCCAACACATCTTAGCTTTATTAGTAGTTTGTTGGCGAAGAGGCATATTAGGTGTGCATGCATTGCGCAAGATTATCTTTGCAACATTTCTGAACCTTATCCTAGTCGTTAGGAGTCATTTGTCAGGTATAGTTTTTGCGTTAGATGACTGAATTTGCACTTTATTTCATGTTCCTCTCAATGGCCAGGAAATTGCTGGGTGGCCTTTGGTCAAGGAAAGGGAAATAGTTGGCTGGACTTGAATGATGTAAGCTCTGAGGGACATGATAGTGACAGTGGTAGTGGGTTTTACATTAATGTTTAAATGTGGGGAAAACCCGAGAATGAAATGGCTGTTGTGGATATTTATGTACGAGGTGAAAGTTGATTGAACTGTGTAAGCATCATTTCCATACTGTGCGGCCCATAGGAGATGAAATACCTATTCTTGTATGTGTCAGAAGTCAACGAGGTGATAATTTTCACATCAAGAGGGTCACATGCTTGGACATAGATATTAGTCATAGGTTGTCTTCTTCATGTTATCCTAATCTCAAATGATAAAGAGAGAATTAGGTTCCTTATGAAGATTCTTTGTATCAGTGCACAGGGTGACAGCAAGAGGGCAGAAAATAAATGATATCCTCTCTGCATCTGTAAGTTATTTTAGACATGATCGTTTTACTAGGAGTGTTCTTCTACTCTTGTTTAATTTAAATAAGTGATTTGAATAATACTGGACCATATAGGTCAATACAGGATTGCAATTAGTTTTGTATTATTTTTGTGTAATAACTGGACAATAGAGGTCCATGCTGCTGGTTCCACCAACAACTGAAGTCGGTATGAGATTTCAATAGCTTTGGTTTCAGTAGCTTCACTGTTTCTATAAAAACTTGATAGGATTGCCTGAGAGCAAGTTCAGAATACCATTATCATATGCTTCATGATATTGATTGATAACATGTTTTACCAATGACTCATTCATATACTCTTAACTGAAATACTTGATTGTTTTCATTGGTGAGATCATCAATTAGCTAACTGTTGCACTTATCTTAGCTCTCAAAATGTATATTCTTAGTAAAACCAAAACTATTGGTCTTTTAAGTATTTCAATATTAAAATTGGAAACTGTGCTTTGTTCTGGACATTCAGTTACCTTCTCTCTTCAACATGCCAAAATCACAACTTCAATGCTATGGGGAAGCAGTTTACTGTTTCGGTGAGGACTACTTAAACAAATGTGCCAAAGGAAAGAGCAGCCTTGAAAGGTTTGCTTCAGTAGTGGCATGGAGCATATCAACTACAAGACCCGCATTATTTGGACAGGCTCCTTTCAATCCCATTCTAGGAGAAACTCATCATGTCTCCAGGGGATCCCTCAACGTGCTCCTCGAGCAGGTGATGACTTGACATTGCAAACGTTATTCTCCTCCTTTGTTCCAAGACCTCATTTTTGTTTCTATGGATGGTTAGTAACCTGTGTGCACTTTAAATTGAGAAATCATTTTTTAAAGTCTTGTTAGCAGATTATATCTACTGTGTTAACTTTAGATAAAACAACTATGGGTAAAATCCATCACCTGAAGTGGCAAATATGTTTGAAATCATAGTTTCAGTGTCTTCAACTCGTACTTCAGAAAACAAACTTTAGTCTTTAATGCTTCCAAATTATTATTCTGTCCTTAACCTTGTAAGAACACAACTGCGAAGCTCCTGTAAGACATCAGACAAATATTTCTTTCTTAACCTTTATGGTATCTATGTTTTGTTAGGTCTCACATCACCCTCCAGTGTCTGCCCTCCATGCAACTGATGCAAAGGATAATGTAGAACTGATATGGTGCCACAAACCAGTTCCCAGGTTCCATGGTATATCTCAGAAACTTCCCATCACTAGATTTATTATCTTCGCCATACACAGTGTATAATATATTACTTCTATTTGATTCAATCCAACCTAATATATTTGACATCACACCTGTAATCCTGTTGTGTTTAAATCTGTGATGCCAGAACTTAAGGTGAATCCAGTGTTATGTTTGACTTAATTTTCAACAATGCTACCATCTACTCATCTCATGCTCTGGTATCTTTGAATCTGGAAGGCGCAAGTGTTGAAGCTGTAATCAAAGGAAAGAGGCACCTGAGGCTCTTGAAGTTTGGTGAGAACTACGAGATGGATTCACCAAACTTGTTGATAAAATTACTTCCAACAACTGGTGCTGATTGGGTTGGGGATGTAAGCATCAGGTGTAAAGATTCTGGTCTTGAGGCAGATCTCTGCTATTACAAGAGCCATGCGTTCCTCGGATTTGGTGGCAGCTCTAAGTCTGTCAGGGGAAAGATATTTCACTCAAAGACACTAAAGACTATCTACGAGATCGACGGCCAGTGGGACAGGTATGTTGGTCATTTGGTTCATTCCTAGATCCAATCAGCACTTTGTTTCAACTTCAAAAGTTTGTATACAATGAAGCATGGTGGATCATTTATTATGCAGAATTGTCAAACTGAAGGATGTCCACAGCGGGGAGGTCACAATCTTGTATGATGCCAAGAAAGCCATCTCAGGACTTAAGACTCCTATTCTGCAGGCTCCACAGGTACCCCATCAGCTCGGTCTATTTTCAAGTCTTAAATTCTAGTCTGGTCTGGGTATTATTATTCTTGAGGACCTAAGAGAAACAACTATGATACCAACAATGCCAACAACTGAAGTAATTATTCAGGCACCAAAATCTTGAACTAAATCTTACCCATAGTTGTAAAAAGATATATTCTGAGCTAAAGAAAAAAGAAAACCATAGTAAAGTAATTGTGCAGGTATCAAAATCGGTGCCAAACATTTTCAATCCTGAAAATGATGGAAGAATCCCTATCGAAATCCTTATTTCAAGGTGTTCTTACAAAGTAAAAGGAGTTTGAGATATTGTAACAAGGAGTCATACCTGCCATCTATATCACTAATTGTAACGAGAAGAAGGAAAATACCAATACCATCCAGCATAATACAATGGACCCACAAACCAAGCAAGCAGTATCATGAAAACTATGCAACATATAGTCATCTCTGAGGATATGTGTAGAACTTGTTTGTGTAGAGTTTACTTGTGTAAACTTGACAGCATTCATCTGAAGATTTGAGGAATGCACTTCCTATTGGAAGAGACAGTGAGAGAGAGATGGTTGACGTCTATATACTTTTTGACTTGATGTTTCTAATCCTCCGGTAAATGTAAATTCTTTTTTCATTACTCCTTACAGAGTAACATTTGGGTGTAAAAATCATACAAACAATTAGTATTCAAAACATGCCAACATTTGGGGTCTTATGTGTTTTTGGACAGAACATGTGGCCTACTGAATCAGCTACGGTGTGGAGCGAAGTAAGCCAAGCCATTTTGAATAAGGAATGGGGAAAAGCTTCAGCGGCCAAGCAGATCATAGAGGAGAAGCAGAGGAAGCTGCAACGAGAACGGAAATCTAGTGGGGAACTTTGGGTCCCCAAGCATTTCACGGTCACCCATACCAAGGAAAATGAATGGGATTGCTCTCCCTTGGAGCAGTCGGTCGCACCTGCTCCAATTATCGTTCCTCCCTGACAAATAAAAAAGAGAAAAAAACAGGTATTTAAGTCTTCCTTTGTATTTGTTAAAATAAACAGATATTTTATTTATTGATTTATGATGCTCTAATATTCTGATTGTCTTTAATTGGTGGAACACTTTGGATTTCTTTTTACGAATATATGTATGCTTAACAAAGTATAAGTTGCAAGTTAGAAGCATGCAAATGTACATATTTCTAGTTGTAGCCTATGCTGCACGACGATATCTATCTACTATGCCTTTGTTATTAAGTCAGTGTAGTACAACTATTGCTTCTAAAATGGGAGATTGTCAAAAGTTGCAAGATTTTTTCTACTTGCAAAAACAGATGAACCAAAACCTTAGCATTGTTAGTCCCATTGTGTCGGTCAACCCCTCTGTGAGCCTCCTTCCCACGAGATCTGGCTACTTACGGTAATCAATAAGTTTCAATGAGATGGATGATTGTGTCCCTATTCATCATCAAATTCAACATGAATTTTTAACTCCACATCCAACTGTGTCAAATCATGATGCAAATTGTGAGTGAATCTAAATTTTTGCTCACTGAATTGGAGAGTTACTTGTACCATGCAATTTTATGGGATAAAATAGTAACAATAATGAACTACTATACTAATGTCAAGTTGTATATTTTGATAATGACTGTTAAATTACCGATTGGTCCTGCTCTTTGGTAAGTAGCAGAAACTTTAAAATACCATAGGATTTATATTGCTTCATCTTCATCACACTGACAGATGATGTTTAGCTTTTTATTATATAATCTACAAAGAATAATATCAAGCCCCAAGATGAAGACATTGTATCTCCTAGCTATCAAAGCCCATGGCCACCACTGGGATCCTCACCCTGTGGCCCCTATCGCCTTTCATGAGAATCTCACCGAAGCTGTATCCACCGGTCACTGACCTGACCGTGAGAGACACAGTTATCTCACGAGATGCTCCGGACAGCACCGTCATCGCCGGAGGACTGGCTTCGAGTGCGATCTCAGGTGACATTCTAGTAGTGATGACGTATGTTTCGGTATCGGCTACATTGGTCACCGTTCTCTTCACTGTTCGAGTTCCTTCCAGATGGGAGATGGTGATGGATGGGCTGTTTAGATCGGCTGGTAGGCCTGTGGTGCTGTTGCAAGCCGAGCTAGTGATGTTACGGACCTCATTAGGATCCACATCTGGTACTGAACACAAGAACCTGATGTAGTCTTCATAAGCTGCAAATATGAATAATTCAACATTAAGAAGAACACCATGGAAAACCCTATGTCTTTTCATATAAAAGCCCAACTAAAAATATCATTGCCATATGAAACAAGTAGTTCGTAGTAAATGTAAAACTATAAGTCATGGAAAACCCTAAATCTAAACAATTAATTGTAGAACTATAATAATTTCTAATCACCAAAATGTAAATAATAACAACCTAGAAGATTGGCATTTCCTACTCAGCAAAGAGACTTACTTGTATCTAGGATGAGTCCTGGATCCAGAGCAGCTTTTGGATTGACAGCACCACTACCATAATCAAATGGTGTAGCCTGCACCAGTGTCATGATTTCTGTTTCAGAATATTGCTGTGCTAAAATAGGCCGGCCACCTCGATCCAAAGTAGTTGCTGTTGTCATTAGAGCCGACTTGATAGCACTGGGGCTCCAATGTGGATTCTTTTGCTTTATGAGGGCTGCAATCCCAGCGATGTGTGGAGCAGCCATACTGGTTCCAGAAACCATAGCAAAACCTTCTCCTGCATATATTGTATTAGTCTTTGCAATTCTACAAAATATCCTTTAACTCGTATTTATTTTGAACTTCAATTACCATATTCTGGGCCTCTAATTGCATTTTCTTTTGTGACAGCAAAGGAACATGATAAAACTCAAGCACATTTACCTATGTAGTTAGCCTCATCTGTTCCATTTGGCGCCCAAGCAGCCCAAATAAGATTGCCTGGAGCTAGTATATCTGGCTTAAGTACATCAGCATCCTGAAAGCTGAAATCTTTTACGTCTGGTCCTCGGGAGGAGAATAATGCCACCTGAGGAGCTGATTTATGCAGTATGGGTGCCAAACCATCAGCTATGCTGGCTGTCGCATCGAAACTTATTGGTCGACCCGCCCAGTCTCTTGTGGTCGAACAGTTGTAGTAGTCAATAAGTTCCTGAGATTTGATCATATAAGATTAACATCAAACCAAATTCAGAAAATCGTTGTAAAATACTGGTTCTGGCAAATTCAATATATGGTAGGAACATGCATTGCTTACTCATTTGCATCATTGACGTGTAATATCACTTCATAGAATTGAAGGTTATGAAAGCCGTCAGTGAATATATTTTTGGTTATACAAAAATCTACAGGATCATAAGCGATTAAAGTAATCATATTTTGGTTAATATGTAAACTTCCCTTGACAAGGTGGTTTGGTTTAAAGCTAAGTCAGTAACTTGCCAGATGTATAAGCAAGCAAAAAAAATAAAAAGGTCAAACTGCATCCTTAACAGCAAGACACAGTCATCGGTGATAATAAAACAATTTATCCAGTTAATATATTTAGCAATGACAATATAGCTTATATTTGTCTACATATTAGAAAGGACTATGTATTCAATCAATGTTTGTACATGTAAGCTCCCGATAGATTGGAGCGCAAAATGGGCATCATTTGATTTGGTACAAGACCATTGAAAGAGGAAGCAAAGCTTACGACTCTACCAAGAATATAGGGTAAAAAGCTCAAAAATGATAGATGCATAAAGGTCATGGGCACTTTCCCAAAGCACTGATTGGATTTTCATCTCAGTTTATAACACATTAAAAATAGCCATGCTTCAAACAAGGTAGTTGTGTTAGAAACGTCATTTGCAAAGTCCATCAACCTGACTGTGTCCATCTAAATTAAATCCAGATGAGATATTTCCATCCCAAAAAGTTAATGTACTCACCTGGAAAGAATACAAAGAGAACTTTGACCCATACTTCTTAGATGTGGCTTTTGGCTATTTAGCTTTATCTAGAAATATATGCTCCACCAACTTAAGGGAAAAGCTATTTAGCTTTATCTAGAAATATATGCTCCACCAACTTAAGGGAAGCTATCGCACCACAGATTCATGAAATTAATTTTCAACTATGATAAAATTTAATTCTAAAGATTTTAAAATTTTCTTCGTATTCAAGCTTGAGCTAGGTGTAGAATTCAATTCCTGCAGATTCACAATTTAAAGTATTATATTGGACTTTGATACAAGTTAGTTATAGGAATATCTAGTTTTCACTCATCGGAAATCAACAATGTAAATAAATTCACATTTAAAGTCATCCTGAAACTGAATGTTTCTTCAAGTGCATGGCACATAAGAATCGAATAATGGTTGTATGATATTTGGTACCTTCGTTTTTCTGGCATCCGTGATGAGGATCCCAGGAGTATCAACAGGTACAGGATCAAATTTGGCACCTGGATAGGTGTTCTCGACAGCAACAATGAAGCCTGCTGCTCCAAGACTTTTTGCTGTCTCAGACACCTTTTTAATTGATGCAGTTCCCGAAACAAAATTGAAAGAATATCCACATAGAAGAATATTTCCCTCCACCTTGTTCCTGTTCAACAGTTCAGGCCTTTGGCAGTCTAATGGGTTGTATTTCAACAAAGACAAATCTAGCATCACATCATTAGCGGAAACCAGATTGAATGACTTATTCCCATGCGTTGAAGCTGCAGGTGGAGAATGAAAATGACATCAATGTTAAACTTGAAAAATTCAATATCATGTTGTAACTTATGAACCACATAACGAAAGAACAAAACAACCTAAGTTACAGAACTGAATAAACTTGCAACAATTACATGTCAGATGTTTGATATATCAAACAAAAAAGAAGCATACAACCAAATTACCAAGGAAGTGAAAAAATATATATCTGATTCCTTTCTGCTACTCTGCTGCTCATCACAAGAAATGCATGAAAATATTACACACTGTAATCCGAGTCAACTATAGAGCATAACTAGATTTTGAGTGCTCAAATGACAGGTCAAAATAATACATAACTGTTGTTTGATGTTAATTGGAAGAGAAATTTACTAAGATATGTTATAGTTGTGCTCCTTCGCAGCCTGGAAGACCAGGGTTCGGGTCAAAGCAACCCCTCTATATTTAAAGGTAAGCATTGGCGGGCGCAGCACAGTTACAGGCATAAGTATATGAAGAGTTTCACTTGTAAGTTTTAAACTTTTAATGATTACATAAAATGTTATCGTCACTTCCTTTGGGTCCACCAAGTATTAGGTTATCAAAGACAACTCACACAATTGAAAATTTGTTCATTGTCAAGTCCATAATAGACCATGACTGATCCTTTCTAAAATTTCTTCTTGTCGTAATGTGTATATGTTTTATCAAAGACAACTCTAATTATGATTGTCTTGCAAATTTGAAAAAACACCACGAAGCAAGATACTGAGGCTTTAGGCTGTAAATGATTCCTCATACAAGATGCAGGAGAAGATATCAATAGCTTAAACTTACGTGACAATCCAAGCCCAGGTAAAATTTTTCCATTTCCCAGGGTCAAATTATTTTTGTATCTACGGTCATCAATAGCAGCAGCTACAGTAGTGATCCATGGACTGAAAGACACCAAGGTTTTAGGGAATGGACCCCCATTTCCAGCAGCCTGAGCAACAAACACTCCAGCTCTCACAGCAGAAAGAAGTGCAGCATCAAAAGGGTTCAAAAATGTGGCTTTGGTTGTTGTCGGTGGACTGTTTGGCCCCACCGAAAGATTAAGAATATCAACGCCATCAAGAACAGCCTGTTTGAAAACACTTCACCAGGTTAAGTACATAAAAGGGTATTTCAGAGATTCAAGAACGGAACTCCACAAAGTTGAAAAAGATTATATAACTTGAAGATAAATTACATTAAGTGATCTAATCTATTAAAGTTCCTGTGGCATATCAACTGGCTCTGACTTCAGCAATGAGAACCTGATGCTTTTCATGTTCCTCAACTAAGATGCTCCACTAATAAGAACATCCATAAGGTACATGCTGTCTGTGTTTATGATGCCTACATGTTCTCAAGGACAATTTTGTGCAGTGGCATAAGGACTATACAGAAAATGAATAAATATAAAGTGGACAAACGAAATATGAGAGCAATTAGCAACCATGAATTTGATGTCCAGGTATTAGTAAACAGCTCAGGCCTTCCAAAATTATCTATCGCCATTCCTATAGGTGGTCAATAATGACCCAAAATATCATGTTCCCAACAAAAGCAGAGTAGAACTGACCATCACCAATCGCATTCATTCTGACATAACTGCTAAAATTAATCAGTTTTTCTTGCATACCTGCTCGATAGCAGCAACAACATCAGATACATATCCCCCAAAGAGTCTATAAAGAACCTTGTACACAGCAATCCTGAGGACAGATAACCACACATGATATTCTAAAACTGAAATTTGCAGTTAACAGTTTACACCATGAGTCAAAACACTTTACCTGGCACGCGGTGCCATGCCACTTGCCTTTCCAAACTCATATCCATGCATTTTGACACGGATTCCATTGTTTCCAGCAGCAATAGCTGCTGTATGACTAGCCGCAACATAAAAGGCATCAGAATTTACCATGATACAGAAAGAAAAGCATACAGAAGCAAGGACCAAGAAAGATCAGAAGACAACAGATTTTAAGATTGCATAAACCAAAATATTAACGGGATACTCTCTTGTGAGAACAAATGTCATTTCACGGATATTGCTAGTGCGGTCATTATAAATAGTTATTTTCACTGACAAACAAGTAAATGTCGAAGAGAAATTGTGATTTGCAGAACTAACCTACAAGACTTATAAGGATCTTCATTTCATAATTCACAACATCAGACCAAGCAGGCAGGACATGTTTAAATTTAATTATCAGTCAGCAAAATTTAGTTATTTAGGTTAACTAAATGTCCTCTCTTTCATGACCTACGGATGAGCAAGTACAAATAAGACACCCATCCAGTATCTTGAAGAGGTAAGCTGATCCATTGATTTGGCATGATATGTTCTAGATATTATGTCATTTCTCAAAAATTCCCAGGATTCGCCAAGGAATTGGTACTGGGGCACAAAATAATCCATTAAGGTACACACCTTCCATGACCATCACCATCCAAAGGTGATGGAAAATCAATTGCTGGATTAAATGCACCAGCCGCAATTGCAGCTTTTGCAAAATGCTGTGCTCCAATAATCTTCCCATTGCAAAAATCCCTCTGAGTCTCTGGATCAACTTCACACTTTCCTCTGTAACGAGGAAGAGGCCCATATGGCTCAGTATTGTGTGTCGAAAAGCTAGGATGCTTTGGATAAATACCCGAGTCCACAAAACCAATTACAATGTCTTCTCCTGCTCTGTCAAAACCACCACGTGTTGGCCAGACACCTGTTGGTAAACCCAGAAATTGAGGGGTGTGTGTGGTGAATTTCTTTATTTTCATGTCTTTCTCCACATATTTGACCCCAGGTGCCTTGCTGAGAGCTTCAGCCTGGTGAAATAATTGATCACATAAATATAACAGGTGATGGAGAACAAAATGAACACTAATTCAACAGTTCTGCATGTGACAGATTCCAAGCGATCTACTGATGTATCTTACCTGTTCAGGAGAGATGTGAACTGCAAAACCATTAACAAGATGTCGATAGCTGTAGAGCTTCTTATAGGTCCCAACTTCAAAGAGTGAATCAAGAAGAGCATCATGCTTTTTCTCCAGGTGAAGGGCATAAGATGTAACAGACTCACTGCAAGGAAGAAGATAGCACAAGAGACCTTAACAACTTTGTAAGGACTATGCAGTCTTTAGCATATGAAAAGGCACCACAATCCTAATAACAAGGATTTCACATGGTCGTAATTCTTTGTTTCCCCTTTTCTCTCTCTATTATGATGATGATATTTCACAGTCACCACTTCCCAATACAAAAATGCTACATCAGTTAATTATTTATGTAGCTCCATAGGTGTAGATAAACTACATAGGAAACCTGGCATCATACAAAGAAAACATATGATTTGATAAATTACCATAGTACACATTTGGAACATATGGAAATGGAGCCAAACGAAGAATTTGTTCTTGATTCAAGTAAATATTGAAGACAAAACGCTAAGTATTGTACACTCTACAAAAAACACCCCTTTAACGGAAATTTCTAGACAACCAAAGTAAAATATGAGAAGCATGTCAGTAAAGCATGCAAAAAGCATGACCTGATACTGCAAGATGATATCTAGTTCAAAAAATAGAACTAGCATTTGCCTTTTTCAAGCAAGATGGACCGAGCTTCAAACACCATCATTATAATGAAAACAAATGCTTTACTATCTTAGAATGTTATAACCAAAATAATATTCAGTAATTCCAAGTGAAGATCGATGCTAAAATAAGGGGACAAAAAGATGGCCCGGAGCATGAAGTTCCTGCTTGTGCAAGGTCTGATGATGATCAATGTGCAACCTTACCTCTGCAAGTAGAGAGGTTATTTCTATGACTACACAATAACAGAAAGAAACGGTTCCATCTAAATCATCTTTACCAACACAAACAATCACTACTAATTTTGAATTTTCGCCAGAAGCAACATATAAGTCAAAAGGATGGAAGCTAATACCCACCTGGTGATGTCCATCTCTTCCGCTAAATCTATAGCTGTTGCTGAGAATCCATCAACACCACCACTGTAACTCACGACAGGCTCTCCTTCCACGGTCACGATGTATACCTCCCCACTTCCCAAAGCTAGCAGTGGTAGTGAAAAGAAGAGCATGCTCACAAGTTCTATCCCTTTCATCTTTGTTAATTTGTCGACTGACTGACGCTATACAATTACCTGCAAGTTTGAAGCACATGGAAGAGGGAAAAGTCATCAGTAGTTAAGGAAATTTTGTCTAGAATGTCCCGCAAGAAAGGGGGAAAATTATTACTGATTTAAAATTTTAAAATGATTGAAAGAAATATATCAAGTCTCACATTAAAGTGTCGAAGCCATCCTTAAAGCAGCAACACAGTTATTCATGTCACTTCCATATGAACCCCCTTCCATCATGGCAATTAGAAGTATTCAATAAGACATAGCATTAAGAGTCCAGGAAACAATTTGAAGAATCTACTATTCCAAAAGGCTATGAAGGAATCCAAACAGAGAAGGCCCAGCATCAAGGACCAAATAGATTCTTCAAATTGATACTATGATAGCTGTCAAGAACATATTTATTTTGATTATAAATCATGATCATAGAACTATTAAATCTTATCACACTAAGAAAGGCTAGAACAACCATGAACCGAACCATTCTGCCATTGCACTGGCGTGGGTCGAAGCCAATCAAAGGACCGTATACCGCACTTCATGCAAAGACCAAAAAGCTACGATTATTCTTTTATTTTTGGTTTCAAAAGATGCCTAGTGATGGAGAAAGCAGCATTAGAAATCAACGAACACTCCACTTGATAGCTTAGTAGTCACGAACAAAAGGCAAACTCTGACGCGAGAGCTCAAAGAAACAGATCCATATCTGATGATCCGCACTTGAAAGAAGTGACAACAATAGGGAAGAGCGGGAGACAAAGTGCCTCCTGCTCTTCTGTGCAAACCAAGCATCGATCCAGGGCTCCAGAACTCACCAGACGGCCACCGCTCCACCAGAAAGCTTGGATCGGAGCAGCTCCTCCACAACGCGGTGACCAAGAACCAACAGGACCTGTCGCAGACCGCTGAGGTGAGAGGGATCGAGCGTGTGAAAGGGGGTTAGGGTTCTACATGTATCGAAGGGTCGAAAGAGCTGAGTACGATGGAGGTCGGAGCTCTTTTAATGGCGGAGGGGGCGGGGGGAGGGTCTCGGGAACTGTTATTCACTGTTTTGCCACTGTGAGTGCGAGAGAGACATTAGTATATTACACAACAAGACAAAGCCTGAAGGAAAAGGGCAGTATAAATGCCGTGTGACATTTCATGACGCGTGGCGGAGCGTACGCTCGAGTGAGCGAGTGCCATGGACAGCGGGTCCCATGTACAATAAGCGAGGTGGGAGTGTCTGATTGGGGGAACGAACAAGGAAAAGATGCGGAAGGAGGGCAAGATGCTCGCCACCCTGATCATAAATTTCGTTCCGACTTGACTCCCGGTCCCGCTTTCCTCACCTGCTTTGTGATTCGGTTCTTGGGTTAACCAATTTTGGGCTCCACTATTTTCAACAGTTACAATGCGGTAAATAAGCAGCGCTACGACACAATCGGTATGAAAACTACTATCTCTTTTTTCAAGTTGTCTGCACGCCCGTGTCGGTTGCCAGCAGTTATTTGCTGGTGATGGAGCGATGATGATGGAGAGTTCAAATTTACAACGGACGACACTCGGTCTGTGGTTTGGTGGATGCATTTATAGTTCTGCCATTCAATAAAAATAAACTGGGTAATTATCCAAATAAAAGCCCAAGATATTATATATTTCTGATGGATATTATAAACTGGGTAAGTATTACTATTTTTTTTTTCCCTCAAAGTCTCATGTCTTGATCTCCCTCAAGGGAAAATGAAAAAGAAAAAGCTTTCAGTTATACTAAAATTATCTTTTGTTGTCATGCAAAATGGCATTCTTTTTCCCGACATATAATAATATTTTTAACTCGGAGCATCCTGGATTAAATAGGGAAGTAAACAAGAAGCCATACCGGGGAGAATCATGTCACATGAAGCTCTGAGCCAGGCAACGGATAGAAATTTAATGTGAAGTAGTAATTCAACCAGGACCTGTTCCTGTGGGACGTAGGGTTGGCGATGGTGGCGGTGAGCAGGTTTTAGCCAAGCAAGTGGTGGTGGAGTCAATGAATGGCGGTGATGATATGTACGAAGCACTGGGGAGCGTGGCTTTCTTTGCAGCGCATGTGACGGAGCGGACCCACGGAGGTTTGTCTCCTTTATCCCATTCTGCGAGCACTTCACGTGTATGCTCATGGCATTATTGCACCATCACTAGTAGAGGCCACTGTGCTCGACATACTCGAAAAGATGATTGCAAAGAGTTGCTAGTCATCCATCAGCGCAGGAATATTGAACTCGGTCATGTACCTGAACAGGACAACATGAAGAAATGTTTATATCGGGCATTGCAGCAGACTATGGGAAAATTCTTTCTTATGTTGATGTCCAAATCTAGGGTAAATCTATTTTTAAAAAAGAAGAAACAAAGGTGTTTTTCTTATGTCACTAGGGTTTGCAGTTCTACTAAATAAAACACTTCAATATCACATGCACTTGTTATCCTTTCATTCTACATGGCATTTGTCTCTCTCCATTGAGATGTAATGTGCCAAGACACCAAGTAGGAGCCCATACAAGGGAAGACTCGTATATTGTACTCACTTTCTCCGTCAAATAAACTAATCAGTATGCTTGCAGATACCAAGTTTGATTTGTATGCTTACAGATGCAAGGGAAGACTCATGTATTTGATTTGTATCAGATAAACTATGTCGGGCCTTGGCACAGCGATAAAATTGGTATTCCGTTGTTCAATGACACAAATGGAAGGCAAATGCATCGACATATATATCCTAGTCGAAAAGCCTATTACATCCTATACCTCGCTCTCTGCAGAGCACCAAAAAAAAAAAAAAAAGACAAATTAGGATGCCAATTTATTTTCCAGATCCGGTCAAATTTAAAAGTCTTGGCATATGAGGTTAATCAATGCGCACTTCTACTACCCTCTCTGAAAATATGACATATCCGTCACTCAACAAAAGATTTAAGCAAATGACATTATTGACAAGGAACCATAGGGGAAGTTCCTTCCTATTTAACACCCTTACAATCCATTCATATTGGTCTAACAAACACTTTTTGAAGCGCCTTCATGAATGACACTTCTGTTTCAAGAAAAGCAGTGTCACACATTAATCCTTCATAATTTTTACAGCATAATCATTCTCATCTTAAAGCCCCAAATTTTGAAGTGCCTTTGATGTTTCCTATCAAATTGTTACAGAGTAAGATCTGCAGGTCCTACAAGATGAATCTGGTATATCACTTATAAGGACTAATGAAACTGAGAAAACAACAAACACAAATCTAGACCAAGTTCTCTTTTTGTTCGGTCCAAACTCGATTCATCATCATTATGCAAACCTTCATTATAAAGGATAGATATCAGTGACTAAGCTCCGCTAAGTGAATATTATAAATTAATAAGCTGCAATCGTAATAATATAATGTTGCTCATTGCAAAACAGCTACTTAGATGCTATAATTATTTGAAGAAAAAAGATTCTTCATTTTCTTCTTCCATTTGATAAGCATGGACCTACTTCTATATTGGACAATTTTTTCTCCATGCTCTCTATGACTCCCACATTCCCTAGTTTTCTACTAGTAAAATTGAGACAATGTTTGCATGTATTGTTCGTAGAAAGGCACAGGTCCAGGAATGCAGGGTCAGCATGTGAACCTATTGAACAATGCCTATGATCACAGTGTTTATCTACTTTCTGAATGAAGTGAAATTTTATCTGCCAGAAAGCACAAGGTCAAATGGCACACCCTAGTCCTTGTTACTATGCTTGCTTAACATATCACGATCATATTCTCTCAACACTAGTCTACTGCAGGTCACTTTAACCTCAATAGCCTAATCATAATACTTACAGTTGATGGGCAAACTCAACAGACCTGAAGGAAATCTCTGAAGCTACAGCTGCTGGGAGGAATCCTCATCTGTTCATTGTGCAAACAGCTACTCAGGAGACCTGCCGTCAGTTCTGTGGCCAAACACTGCACACTTGAAGAACACAATAGAAACAAATATGTTTTTTTTTTCTAAAATTAGAAGAAATTTTCATTACCAGCATACAAGATGCTCACACGTAGACTCGAACATGAGACCTATTAATTGTGCAACAATGCATTAACCATCTCGAATGTTTTAACAGAGACAATAGAAACAAATATGTTGATAGAAAGCAAATGAGAAAGAAAGGTTACACCACATCAATCAAAATTTCTAGTAGCCACTGTGCGTATAGGCTCCATACAGTTCATGAGGCACTCTGTATCTCTGTTCACACTTCATGCTTGACTCTATAAATACTGGTCAGTATAGACCAGTATTTATCTTCGCTAATACCATTGAAGATTTATCTTCGCTAATACCATTGAAGAGTATACTATACCAATATAGTTACTAACATTGATTGATGTGCTTGTAGAAAGCTGTTTCATGAGGGATAAAATATTTGTGGGACTATTTATGTTACAAACTCTCTATTTTTCACCAACATAAATAACCCTCTTTATGATTCGCCAGATACTCATTCATAAATTTCAAATGATAGACTGAAACACAACCATGACATGATTCTAAGAAATTAGACTGAGAAATTTTCAAAGTTCTGTCTAAGCACAGATAATCACGCCAGTTCTCATGTAAAATATGTATACCAGTGTGCATTACTATACATTCCATCTATTTGTGTCATGCTCTACTAGGCATGTGCCCATAAATCAGCCCATTATTATATATGAGCACAGAGGGCACAACATGGTTGGTGAATAAAGCATGGTATATGGTAAGCACAAATAATGCTTGATTTTAAGAATAAAATAAAACCAGATCATAATAAAGATCCTAGTAGTCCATTAATTACCACAAGAATTATTAGACACTCTGAAGTCACTCAAACAAAGGCAACTTGCTGTAATAAAAAAGGCATTAAAAGAACATACCCATATATTAGACCAGACCACTCTGAACTTCCACTTGAAAATCTTTACTGATTCGGACCCCAGTTGCATATGGTTGATTGTCTTGCAACATATATCCTATAGAATCCAAAACTCCCCATAATGCTATTATCTTCTTCCCAGACAAACCATCCACTGAATTACATGATCTTCCAGATTTCTGATCAATAAGGGGCTTTGGTTTCTTTCCAGAACAAGGTTGACAATACCACTCATATACTGGTAATTTTCTTTTTTTAGGTCTGCAACAAGACGCATGAAATGCTTCTTCACAGATGTCACAAATTAGCATCTTTGATGGTTTACCCAACCGATCACATATCTTGCATGACTGATAAGACTTGGTATTGTGGTCATCTAGAACCTCAAGAGAAGCACATGAACCACTGGCACATACTCCCCAAAGTAGACAATGACTTTTAAGAAAAGAAACACACAACTCTTTTACTGAATGGAAACCCAATGGTCTGCAATGACATTATCCAATGAAAGCTTTTCGTCAGTGTCCACTTCATTCTTTATGGAATATGAACTGTCATTATTGTTAGATTTTGATGTTGAAAGTCTGTCATTTATGCCAGAGTTGTAATCTGATTCATATTTTCTAAAATATCCGACAGAAGATTCAGCATGTACTTTGTTTTCTCCAATAGCTATAATATTGTGAATATAATCTGGATTGGGTAATACTTCTGCAGTAACATCCATCTGTAGGATGGAGGGAGTCCTGTGACCCTGCAGATTATGAATTTCACAGGATATATTTTCATTGCCAACATCTCTATCAAAACCTGTGAAGTTCATATTATTTCTGTGAGGATCATCTTTCTGCAAATACAAGGATAAGTTCTTGCAGCTTGTACTAGAATGGCAAAACACACCTTCAGTACTTTTTGTTACATTTTCTTTTGACAGAAGTGTGACACCATTCTTCTGCAGCTCCCTTCATTTGTATACATAACCATCCATTTTATGCACAAAACTCATGCACATATCACTACTTAATAATTAATATATTGGAGCAGATAGACAATTCTAGGATCCTGGAACTAATTAATTTGCTTTCTTTGTCTACAATATCTGTACAGGTTCTGGGCTTGCTGAAAGGCATACTTCACATGTCAGAAATTTCTTCCCAGATTCAGTAAAATGTGACCAAAGATACAAGTCCATGTTTGTTGCTTCTCTTGTAAAGTAAAAGCAATGACAATGTGCTAACGAGATTATGACGAGGACTCTGAATCAACATTTCACCTATTCTCATGATAACTACATACTGGGTGCATTAGACATTTTATGCTGCATTTTTTTTTTTGTCATATGCAAGACAATGGTAACACCAAGCACAGTCCAGAAGCAAGAAGTATTCTGAAACATTTGATCAGCAGAAGGACAAATTTATAGCACCATAGAGATTTTGGATGTTTCTAGATAATTTAAGCAAGATGTCAGTGTAACTTGATAGCAATAAACCAACCACCAATAATCATCAACACACACACATTTACAAGGTTCGTTTTACCGATCCATGCCAATGTACCGATGGACTGGCAGAATTGTATAGTAGCTGCTCTGTACCAACGTCCCATGTGTTGATACGATGAGGCATACTAATGGCACGGAAAAATGACCAAAGATATCTCCAAAATTTTCTGAAAAATAAAAAAAAGTTGGAAATAAATATAATTTTAGTATAATTTTAGAAAAAACAATCTAAATTAGGAAAGAATAGTGGCACATATCTTTTTCGAACTTTAAGGAGTAAATTTGTGGTATGTTCCGGACCGTTTAAAAAGATTAAGAGAGTAGATGAGTTAGAGAGAGTGAAAGGAGAGAGAATGAGGGGTTAGAAAGAGTTTAAAAACCCTTAGAACTGATTCAAACAATCAAATAGACTGTTTTAATTCAACAAATTCCAGCCATCAATTGGCATTAGTCAAAATCTGACCGTTACCGATCGATACAGGTCAGTAATGGTCAGATTTTGACCGTTCTAACTGGTACAAACCTAATCTCGGGTGACACAGGATCCCCTATTATTGACCATCCGGTATAGTGTGTAGTCCACATGCCAATCCCCTGTCGGACTGGTACGTACCACTTGGTACAGATCGGCACGATGAACATTGTGTGTGTGTGTGTGTGTGTGTGTGTGAATCAAATTATCATGTTATTAACCTTGTGAAGGACTTACATTTATGCTAAACAATTAAGATCACTATAATTGTTAACTGAAAACACAAACTAAATTAGGATTTTTGGTTAATATTTTATTTCCTTTCTTACTTCCCTTGAAAACTTCCAGTCAATTTTCAGCTTCATTTTGTAGCTTAACATTGGCATCCCACTTTGAGTAGATCTGAACAATAACAAACCCTAATTTAGCCATATTTTCAGAATAATATATTAAGTCATCAAAGTTCAGGTCACAAAAGAACTTGGTGTCTATATATATTTTCAAAACTCTGGCTCTTATGAGTTTGGGATGTCTTCATTAGTGGCTGAATCACCTTCCTTGTGCTATATTTCCTACATGAAGTGAGAATTTATGACATAGCAACTAAGATAAGGATGAAGATACATCCCAAAAACACAAAAAGAATAAAACAGCCTAGATTTTGTCATGGGTCAATCTTAACCTAAACAAGACAACAAGATCCTAAAACAAAAGGATCAGACAAAAAGATCTCTTGAGTATATATCTAGGACTATGATATATGATGTGAGCACTCAGGGAAATTAACCCCTACATAAATTCTCAATCCATATAATCTAACGAGGACACATATCTAGACCATCATTTTAATGGAAAATAAAACCCTAATAATGGAAACTCTAACCAAAACCGCTCTGAATTGGCAACACCCCTAAACCTAGAAGTAGAATATTTACACAAAAAAGGGAAAAGTGCATCCAAGGAAAAATTCTGCTTAAATTTTCTCACGACTTATTCCTAACCTAAGTAACGCTCAAATAAGGCCCTAATACAAATTCTTATACAACAAGATCTGGAAGATAACCAGGCAAACAGATCTCCTGGGTACAAATTCTTTAACAAGATGCACGAATCTAAGCCATTTTCTTGGATGCAAAGAGCACCACAACACCAGAAACCCTAACCGAGATCATTCCAAATTCGCAACGCCCCTGAGAACCCAGAACTAGCATATTTGCACATGGAACAAGGAAAAATACATCCAAGAACGTCCACAAAATGGGCAGGAAACCCTCCCAAGCAACGACCAACAGCATCACGAGTTCAAGATCAAATGATAAGGCACGGGTATAAGATAAATTTAAGGACAGAAGCATTCTAAATAAGTAGCAGATAATAATCTATCCAAAAGAAGAAGATGGTGATCAAGAACACAGAGGAATACTATCAACGAAATGCCGAGGAGGAGTCCACCACAATCTCGAGCGCAGAAGCTCCTTCCAGCTTTCCTCAGGGGGAAGACGAGGAAGAGGCGGAGAAGCCACAACAGTCCCCAGAATGACCAACCGAACGCGATACTTTTGTGCGGGTTTAAATAATTGGGAGGGATGGTCGATGGATTTTTCCTCTCCGTAAGTTTACCACCGTTGGATTCAGATTCAAATGCCGCGCTGTCCGCCCAATCACAACCGTCCAATATCCATTTTAACCCAGCTCCAAAGGAATGCGGCGAGCGACCAGAGACAGCGGACAGGATATTCTCGGTTGTCCCTGCGAGTTCGGACTGGCCACGTCGAATGGAGCTCGATGGGATCCCTGTTCTCTGTCTCGGGTGGATGCGGGAGACAGTTCTCAGTTAAGTCATCATTCGTCAGGTCAGTACATGTGAATATGCTACGAGAGTTGTTGAAATCAGTTATACATCGACTCTCCTGCGTAATATTGATAGGAATATCTTCAAAAATAAATATAATAATTCGAATCGATTACGAACTGACTTTTCAGTAAAATTTGTATAGCACATTTCTTGATCAGTATAAAAATACATTATTAATTCTAGATTAAAAAAAAGGTATTAAAATATCATAATAATTTATCTTGATCTCGATCTTTATGTAAGTAATAAGTTAGGATCCAAATGATTATTTACATATGGATCAAAACTATATTGTGCTGATAAAGACGTTAACAATATGTTCTCTTAACACACCGTAATAACGTTGATATGCATATTTGCATATGAAATATAAGTAATTGGTTCAAAGAAAACATTAATTCTAGAGAAGAAAATACATATAGTTCTCATACCCATATCTACTTCGTAGAATTTGGTAAGCTTTTCAGCATCCTTTTGTATTCCCATAACAAAACAAAGCTGCACTGTCTCGAGTGAAGCAATGAGCACAAGGGAAAGGGGGTAATCTAATTGTATCAGTGAGGCTCAGGAAACTTCTGCGGGGAGAGAAATGGTGATAACTCCATGCCCCGCAGCCCATCAGGAAGGAGACCACGATTGAGCTGCCACAGGTGTCCAAATCTTTCCTGCACTCTTCCACAGCCTTTCTTGGGGGCTTTGCTCTCAGCATCATTTCAGCATATTCATCTTCTGGATTCAACAATCGATAAAAGAATTCCCAATAAACAAACTGGTGGCAATACCCTCAGGCAAATTCATTACAATTTAGAAAATGATCAGATAAACTATTTTATACCTCTAAACTTTTCTTACCAACAAGAATTCTTCATGCATACCAGTCGTTGGCTGAGCCAAATGGCTAGAGAAAGGAAATAGCTGCAGGATAGAAGGAATCAGTTCCTGTCTGGATTTATCTGCACTTTGACTCTGGAAATCAGTTCTTCCATCCCATTTCTGAAAACAAATCTCTGAATTCTAATGACTATATTATTTTTTTCATTCATTGTCTATGGCAACAACTGATGAGGCATTATCATCAAGCTCAGAAAGCAACAGCTTTCACAAAAATAAAGAGAAAAAGGAGGTAATGGAGTAGGATTATCATCAGTTCATCTAACCTATTTCAACTCTCCACAACAATTTTTATTCTCAGCACTGGATTGATGGATCATGGGGAATTCACTGCAGCTGATAGCTCAAGGAAATGGATTGCTGATGATTAAAATGGCTGTCCTTGCATCAATCATCAGCTCACCAACTGCTGTTGAAAGAACCATGTCACCCTCTAGTTGGCATCCAACTCATTATCATGATCTCAGCTTACAAAGTAAAAGGACATACATCAGATACAATATGCCCTCTCATCTTTCCTTTTTATTTAACAATGAGTCAATATATATTCAAGTATCATTTTTCTTTGATCTACTTATTGCATCTGTTACAGTCTTTCATCTAGTGTTCTGATCATACATACTCCATTTACCTCAATCTATCATAGTGTCATACCCACTAACTTTTCATCCTATACTTGCAGAAAAAATCATTAGAGCTTTTATATGATATTAGGTGATTTTGCATGGCTTAAGTTCTGGAAGGACCCATAGAAACATCAAACTACAACAACTTCTCCAAAAACCAAATTAAGACATATACCAATTTGCATGATAAGTCTTTATAAATTAGATTCAATTTTTTTTCTTTCAGTTTTGTTTGGCTTAGTATGGTAAACTACGATAATCGAATTAACAACTATTTTATTAGAGATGAGGATACAAATAAACTAAGGTAACATAATTATAATTGATTGCCATATGAGAAGTTGGCCAACATGACTAAATAATGCATCAGTAACAAGGCAGCATATAAGCACCCAACCAAGTATTAACCTACTAATTAGACCAGATTACATCAGCCAAACATCCTTTTACTAATTGGCTGTGCCAGCAAGTGCAAACTTGTTGTAGATTGGACTCAATCAACATCCTTTAGTATAATGATGTGAACAAAGATGCCTAATCATATCTCACCTAAATGAATTATTCATCCAAACTTAGTTCATAGATTATTAGCACAGGGTTCTCCAATCTAATAAATTATTAGCACAAGTGCCTTCTTTGATTTGTCTCTTATTAATTTATTATACCTCCTTATTAAAAATCTAAAGAAAAAAAATACTTCTATATACAAGAACAACCCTTTCAAAAACTATATCCATAGAGCTTAATCAATGAAAGCACTATTTGTGACAACGATTTAACTTTTCTCCTAATAATTAATTTTACAATGAAACTATCAGTTTATGCTAAATGATTTATTTGAATAGGTTTGATTACGAATGGCATAGACTGATTTAGAACCAAAACCAGGCAACTAGAATTATCGCTTCGATTCGAATCATCAAAATTTCTATTTTTTAATTAAAAAAATAGATAAACTAATAAATATATATATATTTTGAAATCAATGATTTTGATTTTCTAAACGTAGAAATCAGTGAACTACCGATTCGATTTTGGTTCGAACCTAATCACGGTCAGGTATATATATTTCGTTATGAAATATTAAAATTCATCTAATATTTTTATTTTTTAAATAATTAAATCTCTGATTTGTTAATTACATTCACAACATCTTAACCATTAGAATATCTCTTGAATAAAAAAATCTAAATAATTTTTTAATTATTTGATCACCACATGATTAGGGCCATCAAAATGACAGAAAAGCTCTCCAATAACCCTAGTAATAAATGGCAAATAACACCACCTTGTGTGGAATGCTAATTGGCTTTGATTCCCGTCGGCAGATTGCGAGAGGTTTTATGCACCCAAAAATTGCCCTCAAATCTTTCTAAGAAAAGTCAATGTCTATCTCTCCCAGTCTAATGATGCTAATAACATGTGATGCCCTCTTTGGATCCTTCCTCAAAAGTCTTCCTTATGATCTTGACTAACGTGATGTAAATATAAATACAATGATTGTGCCATTAATATTTTTTGACATATGAAATTGCAGCTCAATTTGGAGTCAATTATTCAATCACTCTTTAATCATTTATTTAGACATTAAAACATTTGGGATGCATACTAACTTAGATTCATATAATTACATATGATATTTCTAGAATATATAAAAAATAATAAATAATAAATATTATTTAGGTATTGATAAGTCAAATATTTTATCATCATTGTTGTGACCTTTAAGGCTCACGAAGAATTGTCCATTTTGAATGTGTTTGTACGATTTTACCCATTCGAACATCATGAATCTCAATAAGTGTAAAACTAAACATCCTTATAAGATATAATAAACTATTATTGTTAAAATATTAATTCCTATTTAAAAGATTAAATATAATTTTAATGTAAAATTTATATGTTAATGATTTGAAGTCTGATCTAACCAAATTTATATGTAAAATATTGGTTCGATGGTAAGTTTAAAGTCTCATTTGGTAATTTTAATTTTAATTTGTTTGAAATGAGATAAAAGTATATAATATTCATATTCTTAACAATTAAAAGAGATCATTTGTTATAAACAATGTGAAAGATTCTGAGAGGCAAAATGTAGGCAAAGGATTGGTTGATCCTTCACATCATCAGCTAACCAATATGAATGTGACACCACAACCAGAGCAATCAACAAGTGATTCGCAGAGCACCATCTCTTCAAAATGGAGCAGATGGGTGGATCAGTCGACCACATCAGAGGCGAATGACTGCAAGCTTGCTCGCATGGTGGATTTGTAGTATCATGGCAACCTTGGGGATGCTTCAGTCACTTTAGAGCAAGGAGGGCATTACAAAATGGGCCTGAGGGAGGTGGGTTGTGTGTCTCACCACCTTCTCTTTCTCTCTCTCTCTCTCTCTCTCTCTCTCTCTCTCTCTCTCTCTTCTCCTCTTTTATTGTGGTTGGTGAGATACAGCAGTGACTGGCAGGATCTCGTTCTTACCTCTCTCTCTCTCTCTCTCTCTCTCTCTCTCTCTCTCTCTCTCTCAGGTACACTGTTGATTGGGGTGATCAATAGCGGCTGGAGGACACCTTTGGGCTCGGTTTTGGTTGGCGGCGGCTCATAATCCACGAACTCTGTCCTTTGGATCCCTGAGGTACGCGGAAAATCCCACCTTTCTTCAGTTTGATTTATGTTTTTTGGTATCTTTGTGTGCCTTTAAGATGCCTAGCACTGGGCTCGTTGGGAAGGGGAACTGGGATGTGGTTATTTCTTGCCTTTTTGGATTGGGATCCAAATGTTGAGAAAAGTGAGATCTTTGTCTTCTTGGAGAGTCGGTAACCTTTGTGTTTGGGATAGTAATTACTTACAATTCAAATGAACCAGTTTTTTCCGTGTCGTGATCAGTTATTTTGGTGTAATTTGATGGTCGAGTGTGGTTGAATGTGTCTTGCGTGATCTGGAAATCCTTTTTTTCTGGATATATGCTGATGAAAATGCTTGGCTTTATGGTAAACCCGGACAGTGGCTAATAGAATGTGTGTGTGGCTTGTCTTGCCATTTGAGATCCAATTTGAGTTTCTTAGTGAATGATCAGGCAACCGGATGACCAATTAGATCAAGCATAGTAATGCTATAAGACACCCACTCATGCTTGTTTACCACCATCTCGTGGACTGATGTGTATGTTGAACATAGATATGATATTTCATTTTACAATCTTATAGGTTTTGAGCTTCTTGTTATTACCCATATAAGCTGGAAACAAGGCTGATAGGTTTTTTTCCATTGATTGAACTGGCTTTTATAATATCATTATGCCTGTCGATGACTGATGATTAGATGCATCTGTAACCAGTAGTGGAAATTATGCTGGATACTGCTTGAAGGTTTGGTATTTACAAGTTTATGTTACTGTTCTTGGTTCAACATGTTAAATTCAAGAGATCCATAGAAATTTGTGTACTTACTTTGAAGATTCATTTGGCTAATCTTCTCCGGGGGGAGGTAAGTTTGCCTTCTTGAATACGAATAACATCATTGGTTTCAATGATTTGTTACGCAGATAAATATATCAACTGGGAACTTTAAATGGTTATCTGGATTCTGTTCCAGGCTGTTTTGCTAATCGGTTTAGTGAAAGAAAATTTGTTTGACATCTACTTTCTTGTAAAGTCTGCACTGCATTTTAGTTCTCTCTTTATGATCTATCTACTGTAAGGCAGATTACATCCACAACAACAAGAATTCATGAGCAAATTTTACTTATTATTCTTTTTGGCTTATTATCATCCGATGCTGTTCAACAGAATTACATTGGAGCATTATGAGGAGTGTCCATATGGTTGCACCTAACTCCACCATTATGGGCTTGTTGGATATAAAATTGTTCCTGTTATTATGCCTGTAACCGGAGTTGCTCTCAAGTATTTCCAAATAAAGACCAACAGCAGTTTAGTTTTCATCTGATCTAGCAAGATTGAAGGAACCTACAAGCAAAGCTCCATGGGATCTAGATTCCCATCACATCAACTCAGCAATGGTCTGTACGTGTCAGGCCGCCCTGAGCAACCAAAGAAGAAGCCTCCAACTATGAGCTCTGTAGCCATGCCATACACTGGTGGAGATGTTAAGAAATCTGGAGAACTGGGGAAGATGTTTGACATACCAACGGATAAATCTAGGTCAAGAAAGTCTGGTCCTATAACAAGCACTCCTGCAAAGACCGAAACATTTGGACGTGCTGCTTCTTTTTCAGGACCTATAGTTCCCAACTCGGGCAATCGGTCAAACCATTCATCTGGTCCAGTTTCATCGACAGGAGTTACAGGGACCGGAAGCTCAAATAGACTAAAATCCAATTCAGGACCTCTTAACAAACAAAATGATTCTATGAAGAAGTCATCTGGTCAGCAATCTGGAGGGGCTAACTTGATGGCAGGCCAAAGTTCTGGTCCTCTTCCTCTCCGTGCGACAGGACTTATAACATCTGGTCCTGTTTCTTCAGGTCCTCTAAATTCATCTGGAACCCCCCGAAAAGTGCCTGGCCCTTTGGATTTCGCTGGTTCAGCTAAGATACATATCCCTTCGACTGTACACAAACAGGCTGTCACTACTATCATTCGGGAAGACAAATCTTCTTCTAAGAGTAACATCTCCAAACCATTATTGTGGGCTGTGATTTTTCTGTTTGTGTTAAGATTCGTTGCTGTTGGATTTATTCTTGGATCTGTTCATAATGCCATTCTTCTAATTATTTTTGTACTCTTTTTGGTGTTGTAGTTGCACTTTTCATTTGGAATGCTTGCTGGGGAAGAAGAGCTATGATACGGCTCATTGCACACTATCCTGATGCTGAGCTAAGAACTGCAAAAGATGGTCAATATGTTAAGGTGTCTGGGGTAGGTATCTTTGTTGAAAGACCAAATCATGTTACCCTTTTGGTTAAAGACCAAATTATGTAACTATCATGCTTAAATAAATTAGATTTTCCATTCAAAATATAAACTTAGATGAATTGGATCAATATTTTACTTTGTGTATTCAAAACTTTCCTCTGCCTAAGCTTTTAAAATTCTTGTAGATTAAGCTAATGACTTTTTTGTGGAAATTTTAGCTTTCCAATTTTTTTGGTTTCACAAATAACAGATGGGAATGCGGGTATGCTTAAGCATAGGAAAGGTCAAAATGAAAATCTTGCACAGGCTAGCCATTCACTAACAATTATTTGAATTAGATTGCATTGATGTTACCCTCATTTACCCAATGTGCTATTTGGCACAGTCCTCTTTTAGACTATATTATCTAAACTCTAAACCACTGTCTACTATATGTAAGAAGAAAGTTAAACTTACTGTTATATTGTAGATAACGAGTAGCATCAATTACAAAAAAGGTTGGTTGTCATGCTTGTTCAATAATACTTTATACATGACTTGTGGCAATATGGGCTTCAAGCTTTATGTTCCTGATACTTATTAATGGTTTTTAGTTTGCAGACTCCAATTAAAAGATCTTCTTGCTCTCTTTTATGATATCTCTCTATAGAATAGAATGTCAACTGTTACTAGATGGATCAGCCAATAAAAATACTAGTATGCAATAATATCTGGAGAAGCTGCCTTATGGGTCATGGCACCTTAGTCATTAACTTATCTACCTTTACCATACGTATTTTATTTACATATGTTCTTGATTGATAATCTACTACCGAAAGATGTGGCTCCTTTATTTGTGTCTGGATATATGATTGTTACTAGCGCAATTTATTTTCTTTTTCCATTTTGATTTTTGTTGGTTGATACCAGATGTTGATCTTTATACTTTGTGTGACTAATTCTCCACATAATTTGCAGATCGTTACCTGTGGAAATGTTCCCCTTGAATCATCTTTTGAGAAGATACCCAGATGTGTGTACACATCTACAAGTCTATATGAATACAGGGGTTGGAAATCTAAGCCTGCAAATCCACAACATCGCCGTTTTACATGGGGTCTTAGATCAATGGAGGTAAGCAACAAAGTGCTATCATACTCTTCAATCTACTATGCATTTATTCTGATAGAAAGGTTTATCTAGTAAGTGAATTTTTTATATAGGTGTCATTACTGTCAATACATGCTCCATTAGCCTTAAACATTTATTGAAGTAAAAATCTTTTATTGAACTAAAAATTTGTCTAACTGCTGAGATATTTCTACAAAACCATAATACTGCTCTCATAGAGACAGACAGATGCCTTGATTCTTGGGACTCTCTCAAAATTGATGTTTTAACTTTTGGCAGAGGCATGTGGTTGACTTCTACATTTCAGATTTTCAGTCTGGGTTAAGAGCATTGGTAAAGACTGGTTATGGTGCAAAGGTGACCTCATATGTTGATGAGTCCATTGTGTTCAATGTCAACCCAAGCAAGAAAGACCTATCTCCTGAATTCCTTGGGTGGTTGGCTCAGAGGAACCTTTCAAGCGATGATCGTATTATGCGTGTGAAAGAAGGGTAACTTTTCTTCATGGCTATAGTATTTGGTAGCTTTATCTTTAATTTAAATCATGTTAACAGAAGTTGAAGTATCACTGATTGTGACTTTTGTTAGGGATCCTAGTATATTTTCGTAATCACAGATTTCCTAATATCTAAGCAAAAAAAATGTAACCTGTAAGAAGGTAACATAACTATCATCGTACTGATGGTTGTTTATTATGGGCAAAGAGTAATTCAGAGCTAGGAACCATTCAACTCAGAAACTGTGCCGTCTCTTTGCTTGTAGGTATATCAAGGAAGGCAGTACTGTTAGTGTGATGGGAGTTGTCCGAAGGAATGAGAATGTAATTATGATCATTCCTCCATCTGAGCCGGTTTCAACAGGTTGCCAATGGACCAATTGCTTTCTCCCAGTGAGTCTTAATGGGATTGTGTTAAGGTGTGAAGACACTTCAAAGCTCGATGTCGTACCTGTTTAAGAGATGCAGTAATTGGCCAACGGGATTTCTCCCGGTGAGTCTTGATGGGATTGTGTTAGGGTGCAAAGACACTTCAAAGCTTGATGTCGTACCAGTTTAACAGATGCAGAAATTTCGCCGATGGGAATCGGGAGTATGCTGGATCCAAGATTTGTTTATTGGATGTCAGTGGCAAATATCGTGGGTTTGAGGCGGAATTGTGCTCCATAATTTGGGTGTACAGTTTTCTATGTCCTTCTCTATTTGTATATGAGGCCCAGAAGCTTTTCTAAGGATGGCCTAATTAGTTCAACAAGACTGGTACTTTTGATGTATTAGAGGAAGAAGGCAATTGTGGGCATATAATGAAGATTTATTTAAAATTTTCACTAAATCTTTTGACTTTCTTTTGCTAGCTCGGCTAAATTGTCGCGAGGTAAATGCTGGGTTCAGCCTGATGTGTAAATTTCACTGATTGGCAGTAGTTTAAATGATAGGCCAAATGTCCTAAGCTCACCAACTATTTAATTCTTATTTCAAACTGGTAATTGTGGACAGCAGTCACATCTGTATATTCAAAGATCTTGATGAAGATATTGAGCAAGTGGCAGATTAAAATGCTTGGTACAGTTAATTACAAGTGATGCAGGTGTTCAGTTCATAAAGTTTGGTGGATGAGGAATGACAACATGCTTAGGATGGGCTGCAGTAACACAGCTTTGTTCATTCTATTGTTTCACTGAGCAAGATACAGTTTCTGATTCTAAACATGGAGATATCATGCTCTGTAAGGAGATTGGCATCTGAATTGTCCATTGTTCTGCAATGACATATAATTCCTGTGGATAAGCTCCAAATATATTGAAGTATCATATGTGGAGGGTGGTCTTTCAAGATTTTGATGCAAGTCTATTATTCATGACATAAAGTGATGCCAATTTGCAGGTAAGTTGTGCATGGAATCTTCCTTGCAGTCCATCTAATGTCAGCTCTGTGTTCATCTCTGTAACTCTTTTCTTCAGTGCATCTCTGAAAACTGTGTTACACAGCTTGAAGCATCTGTGTGTGTGTCTTGTTTCATCCTGCATATTTCTTCTATTCTTTATCTTTGTTGCTTTGGTAAGAATCTATGCTCATCATATATTGGAAATAGATGAAGAATAGTATCATCCAAGCTTGAAAAACCTGATTCTATGCTTACTCACTTAACTCATGCAGAAGTTAGAGATAAGAAACATGGCACTTGGTAATCAATAAAAACAATGTAATATGCACTTTTGCTAATTGCATATACAAAACCCCACCAAGGAAATGATGACCAACTGTGCATCACAATTAAAATAATGATCATCATCACCAGCATCACATTCAAATGTTACAGCAATCACAAAGCATCATAAGGTTATAAATAATATTAGTGACCTAACTTTTTGGGTCCAACCTTTTCTCATTATTAGACTTCGGGCTGTTCCTTTTCATGGTTGTAGTTACTTTTAAGTACATAAACGTCGTCCTCTTCCGTTACTGTTCCGTTTCAAACTGTCCGGATTCCTTCCGTTATTGTCGCCCCCGTTTGCTCTCTCTCTCTCTCTCTCACACAATATAATATGGCACGAATCTCGTCCTCTTCCATCTGCTCTGCGACTTCCTCCTTCTTTTCTTTCACGTCACAGCCATGCTGCCGGCTTTTAGGGGATCGATGGCTTCTACGGCCGTAGAGGCGAAGCCGGGAGTCGCATGCGAACTCTGCGGAGGCGGCGCCGCCGTCCACTGCGAGGCGGACGCGGCGTCCCTGTGCTGGGCATGCGACGCCAGCGTCCACGGCGCCAACTTCCTCGTCGCTCGCCACCTCCGCCGGATCGTTTGCGCCTGTTGCCACTCCCTGGACGACGACCGGGTCATCTCTGGCGCCTCGTCCCCCTCGGTCCGTTCGATCTGCCGCTCCTGCGGCCCCGACGCACCCGAGCTGTCCTCCTCCGCGTCGTCGCCGCTGGAGTCCTGCGTCTCCACCGCCGAATCCAAGGCCGGGCCGGAGGAGGAGATGGAAGGGGCCGCCACCTCGAGGGTCGAAGGCGGCGGGGGGCGGGGGTGGGCGCGAAGGGGAAGGTCGCGTCGGTAACCTGCAGCAGGTGCGGCTCGCTCGTTCGCGTGGGAGTGGCGTCGCGTCGAGGTAGCAGTGCACGTGCGCCAGGAGCGCCTGAGGACGTAGGTGCGATGCCCTACGTGATCTGACCATGTGCGATGGCATCCGATTGCACGTGTGGAGGAGCGTGTCGTGTTGGTTTTATTTCGAGTAGTTTTTTTGGGTCGGTTTAAAAAAATATACGATAATTATTCTTAGCATCATATTTCATTTTGACTCTACTGCTTAATTACTTGTAGCTTATCGTGTCTTTGGTTGCAGGTTATATAGTGTTAGACAACCTCAGAAAGACGATCAACACACCATTGCATATCTTCGAGAATCCACTTTTTTATCCTTTATTTATTTATTTATTTATTTATTTTCATGATTTAAATAAAATTGTTTTTTAATAAGGCTAAATGATTAGCATCGAATCATTATTTTTTTCTATTTAATAAAAAAATTAATAAACTTGCTTTAACTTTGAGTTAATTTGCTGCAATCGATCAAATGCATATATGACGTAAATATCATGCCAACGTTGGGCCGGAAGTGTTGGCCCATTAAGCCCATTTTAGGTGGATATCGGACCGTAAGTAATCTTCCACGACCGTATGTTTCATATTCTACGGCCCCGATTTGATTGAAATCCGTCGAGGACCCTTCATACGTCCCGCATCAGGTAATCCTCGGCTTGGTTCTCATCTCCGCGCCCCAAATCCTTAGGGTTTTTGTCCCGTCCCCTCTCTCAGATTGAACGAGAAATCGGGTGTTCTTCCATTCGGCTAGTCATGGCCGTCGATGGAATCCGATCTGAGCCTGTTCGTTTCCCATGTTAGTGCTCCCGGTGGAACCGACCAATCCCAAAGATCATATAGATGTTGGAACTTTTCGCGGTTTTCTTGTTTTTGATCGCGGCTTACAGCGAGAGGAAAGAGGAATGAGTGGGAAACCCGGCCAGACGGCCGAATTGAGGACGGCTGGCTTCGTCGGGCAGCCAGGCGTCGCCGAGGGCCATATGATCGCGGAGGCCGACGCCAGGGCGATGCAGACGTACGGGAACGACAGGGACAATAATGGTGGTGGCGACGGTATGGATGAAGATTTCGACGGTGCTGTCGAAGGGGAGGGGATGGAGGGCGACGCGCTACCCGATCATGGAGGTTTGGGGGATCCACACGCGGTGATCGTGCCTCCGGTCACCAGCAATCAGCTCACCCTGTCGTTCCAAGAAGAGGTCTACGTGTTCGATTCCGTCTCTCCTGAAAAGGTTATATTTTGCGTGCTGTTTCTGTTTACTCGTCAAATAACAGCGTCTGGTGCTCTTCTCTTTGGATGGTAATAGACTTGCTTTTCCTATAGGTTCAAGCCGTGCTTTTGTTATTGGGAGGGCGTGAAATTGCAACTAATCCAGCTTCGATTGTGTCAGCTTCCAATCCACTGAATAAGGTACTTGTTAGGCTACAGGATCTTTAATGGGATGGTGGATGGATTTGGGAGGTGCTTAACTTTGCAGTTTCATCTTTTGGTGCTTTACAGCGCTTGAATTTCCCTCACAGAGTTGCTTCACTTATGAGGTTTCGAGAGAAGCGGAAAGAGCGAAATTTTGACAAGAAGATACGGTATGCTGTTCGGAAAGAAGTTGCTCTCAGGTAAGAGATAAATTTCCTGTCAAATTTTTCTGCAATCATTTTGTATTAGTTTTCTCAATACTTTAACAGGTGGTGTACTCTCTGAGTTATATTTGAGATCATAAATGAGGATTTTGGCAACAAAAGTTCTATAGATTATCAGTAGCTCTTGTCGGACTTTTAGTAATGTGGAAATCTAAAAGGTTCTTGCCAATAAATGACAACTATTAAGGATGCAATGTGTGCTGTCTTACCATCAAAGTTTGGTGTTTGGTTCATGGCTGCAAAGTTCTTGGAATAAGAGGTGGAAGTATGGTGCAGTTCATATCATTTCTTAGATGTTGTATGCTGTGAATGGTGGTTCACGGCGCATTATAGATACCACACAACTTTTGTGTTTTTTTTTAATATTAACTTCATGATTTTGGATTTTTGACTATTGTATTTGCTACGTGTACTTTGGAAATTGGAACATATGCCTTATTCATGACTATTGATCTCCACATTTACAGGATGCAGCGGAATAGAGGTCAGTTCACATCATCAAAATCAAAGCCTGAGGATGCAACTTCGTCTGTTACTAATTGTGATGGAATCCAGCGGTGGGGTTCAATTGAAGGTCGACCACCATCAGCAGCTGTGTATGTTTCTCTAACTTTTTTTTTTTTGGTGGCTGTTTAGAAATTCATAAGTAAAAATCTTTTGGTAGGACAAGTTGCAACTCTTGAGTTTAGCCGTCTATTTATAGGCTCCATAATATATTCATGTATCCATCAGCATGTTGGAAGATAATTTGTAAAGGAAAAGATTTGTTATTTAACATATATCAGAATGTTAGGATACCTTTTGCAATGATCCTGAACAATGAATTCTTGTCTTAGGTTCTAACATAGACATAACACTATTTTGATGCTTAGGCTTTCAATAATGTTGTTTCCTCGAAAACTTTCAGTTGCCATCACTGTGGCATCAGCTCGAAATCTACTCCAATGATGCGCCGTGGACCTGAAGGACCAAGGACCCTATGTAATGCTTGTGGACTTATGTGGGCAAACAAGGTATTATTCCTTAAGTAGATCAATTTGCTACAGAACGTTGTATGTTTTCATATGTTTTTTAGTACTTATATGTTGACTTTTATACAGTTGGATTCTTGTCTAAGAGCTTTTATTTTTGAGTTTCCTTGTAGACTTACTTGCTATCTTTGCATGTAAGATATTTTCCACGTTGCATATTTTTTCCCAGCATTCAAGTGTTAACATGTCATGCCATGAAATTGCTGGCATGGCACTTAACGCTCATGTTACGCTGTTGAATGCGCTGTGAGTGCTTGACTGTGGCATACTGTACCTGTAAAGCTGATGCCTGCCAGTTAGTTCCACACCATGCTAGTGCATTGAATGAAACAACACTCATTCGTAGGCCTTGGCTCTGGTATCATGAGAATGACGTGGTGAGAGATGAATTATATATTATGGTGTGTTGTGCATTTTGGAAGGCTGATATCCATGTTAATTTGAAGGCTAGAACACAATCCTTGAGTTTTCCTCTATGTTCTCTGGAAGGATGCATAACATACTAGAGCATCTATATGGAACTCCAAAGAAATGTCACTTGTCATCTATTAACTTCTTTATTTTAATTATTGCAGGGTACATTGAGGGACTTGTCAAAAAATCCATCTTTGCTTACACACAATGGCCCTTCAGAAGGAAATGAAGTGGTAGGTCGTTTTCTGCTAAGGCGCTCTCCTTTCAGAAATTAAAAAAAAAGTCATAAAATAGACTTAGCTGTTTCTGTATGTTTCTTCAAATGCCATCACAATACTCCGCAAGATACTTTTTTGTTTCTCCCCAGAACGGAGCCTCTGCACCTGTAGCTGAGCATCAGCCTCCTAATACTGCCAATGACCGCGACACAGCATCATCATGAGGGGTATCCTGGTTGGAAGGAAAGATAATTTTAACGACGGAAATCTGTACTTCATATTTATGATATTAGAAAGCACCATATATTTGCCTGTATTATATCTTCTCATGTTGTCTATCTTGTGTCGATGATCAAGGACTATTTGACATTGTTATGTGCCCTTTCTACCATCTGCCCTCTGTTAAATCTTGCATCCAATCTTTTTACAAGCAATGCTTTTGTTTCTGTAAAAAATTAGAATGAATTTGATAGAGTGATTGCCAATTAATAATAAGGGGCATGAGTGTGGTTGTTTATCAGTTGATCTTTTTTTGCTCTTGAAATTTAAGATTATTGCTCTTATTAAGCCAATGATCAGAATCAACACTGTGGTTTTGTTTTTTGATTCTGCATTTAGAAACACTTGACAAGTTCAATTCCTTGTGCTAGAAATATGTTTGTCTTAAAACATGATGATAAGTTAAACTATTCTGACTGCTTCTATTGCATCCAACTACCAGGATAATAAAATATCCAGTCTCTGGATTATTATCATAATAGAAATTACTCATAATTCATGAAATTTTATGGAAGAGGATTACGTTGTGAATGCAGTGGCACATACAAATAGCATTACACATCTTTCATGGGAGAAGTCGCATCGAGTTACTCATTCACGAAAGATGTGTGAGTAAGTATTTTAATGCTGATCGTTAGTTGACTGGTGATGTTTCTGTTAGCCCGATTTGGTCATGAATGTGTGGAGCATCGGAGTGTCGAAGATGATAGCTTCAGTGTTTGTTTGCTCACCCAACGATCGATCTACGATCTAAAAGAAGACCAAACCCGGGTGGAGGGGGCCCCGTCTAGTCCTTTTACCGAAGTGGGAAAAGGAATTCACGATAAACGGATGCTTTACAAAATGTCGGGTCTAAGAGAATATTTTAGAGTATAAGCTAAATATTTTCTTCTTACCACCTGTTGCTCGGGTTGGGTGATCGCCAATCTCATCCCGGTCTTATCACTTGACGAGCTACGGGGGTGCATTTCTCTCCCAACATTTTGTCCTCCCCATGCTCCAGCTCAAAACTCAAAACGTGGCTTGGTCGAGAGGTCGTCACTCGACTCTCCGGCGCGGCTTCTGTGTATCGGACATCAGGTTCCCCACCTTTACGAGTACGCCGAGGATGCATTGTGTTGTCCTCAACGAGGGGTGCCTCAGGCGCATTTATTATGCTTAGCAGCGTCTGTGTCTCGGATATATTTTAATGTATATATTGTTTTTATGCTTACTATTAGAAAAATATTTGAAGCCGTTGGCTCCTCTACTAGAGAACGCTGATAAAAAAATTTAATTTAATATTAATTAAGAAGTAAGAGAATCACAAGTTCATAAGTTTATCGAGTTATCCTTATTTTTATGAAGGTAAAATTATGTAGTTACGTCCATAGCTCATAGTGGGAAGCGGATTCCTTAAGTGTTGTTAGCTTATTAAAGAGGATGTGACGTTATCCGGATACATGTCTTAACTTTGTTAGGAGATGCTCTGTGTCCTCACGAGGAATGTCTTATCGATGCCAATATCCTACACAAATGTCTGCATCGAAGGGATGTCCAAATTTGATCCTTCCGATATTTAAGTTAGTAACATGAAAAAATAAAAAGGATTTAGTAAAACTCACAAGAGTACATGTAGAGTCCGTTTGCCCCTATTTGATCTGACGACTTAACTTTTATACTTGAATAGTTGGTAGTATGAAATTGATGACAAATTAGTGTATTCTTTATTCCGTTTGGGGATCATCAATAATAACGATTGGTGGACACGTTCTTTAAAGGATGACGTCGGGATAGAACGACTATGATGACATGTTTTGACTGGCCACTTGACTTGTTCGGAGGTAACAAGAGATGGTACCCTACGTCATTCGTCCGGAAGGAGAAGCTAGGGAAGTCGAGCCACGTCATTGGGTTTTAGTACATGTGTGCAAGTTTTCCCTCGGCTATGGTTGAGTGAGCCTTGTTGATCTTTTTTTGGGGGTCGAGACAGGCAGGAGTCGACTGATTATTCTCCCGTCAGCGACCACAGAGGATGATTAGCGAGAGTTGCCTATCCCTTCACTTTGATAGCCTCCGTAGCAGAGTGGGTTGGCAGCACTGTCATTTCCCGATCAGGAACGCAGCATATTTGTTCTTGCAACAGCCATTATAAGTAATGTATAGAGAATTCTATCATACAGTGTGTAGAGAATTCACCATACGGTGATTCGAAGATTATGTCTAGTTTTCATGGTCTTTGGCTATACAAATTTCCATAAATATACCACCAAATGCCTCAAAAGATTATGCCAAAGATCATAGAGTCAATCGCATAGAATATTTATTGTACATTAATCTTCTCCGACTTGTAGATCTACTGAAACCTCATCCACTGGATTAATCCCACGCGCGAAGGAACAAAGCCAGTGGTGAACCGATCAAGAAAGGCAAGAAGAAAAGAAAGAGTAAAGGAAGACAAAGATAAAGGCATGACAACATGATCTTAGACTCGGACCCAAAGACCGTAATGAGTACACAAATCCTTGATAGGAGTGATGGGTTTCATGCTGACAAAGAGAATCCATGAAATTTGAGCCTTCCGATATTAAGTTAGACAATGAAAAAATAAAAAGGATTTATGTAAAACTCACAAGAGTACATGTAATCCGTTTGCCCCTATTTGATCGGACACTTACTTTTATACTTGACTAGTTGGTAGTATGACATTGATGACAATTAGTGTATTCTTTATCCGGTTGGGGATCATCAATAAGACGATGTTGGACACGTTTTAAAGGATGACGTCCGGATAGAACGACTATGAGACATGTTTTGACTCGCCCTTGACTTGTTCGGAGGTAACAAGAGATGGTACCCTACGTCATTCGTCCGGAAGGAGAAGCTAGGGAAGTCGAGCCACGTCATTGGGTTTTAGTACATGTGTGCAAGTTTTCCCTCGGCTATGGTTGAGTGAGCCTTGTTGATCTTTTTTTGGGGGTCGAGACAGGCAGGAGTCGACTGATTATTCTCCCGTCAGCGACCACAGAGGATGATTAGCGAGAGTTGCCTATCCCTTCACTTTGATAGCCTCCGTAGCAGAGTGGGTTGGCAGCACTGTCATTTCCCGATCAGGAACGCAGCATATTTGTTCTTGCAACAGCCATTATAAGTAATGTATAGAGAATTCTATCATACAGTGTGTAGAGAATTCACCATACGGTGATTCGAAGATTATGTCTAGTTTTCATGGTCTTTGGCTATACAAATTTCCATAAATATACCACCAAATGCCTCAAAAGATTATGCCAAAGATCATAGAGTCAATCGCATAGAATATTTATTGTACATTAATCTTCTCCGACTTGTAGATCTACTGAAACCTCATCCACTGGATTAATCCCACGCGCGAAGGAACAAAGCCAGTGGTGAACCGATCAAGAAAGGCAAGAAGAAAAAGAAAGAGTAAAGGAAGACAAAGATAAAGGCATGACAACATGATCTTAGACTCGGACCCAAAGACCGTAATGAGTACACAAATCCTTGATAGGAGTGATGGGTTTCATGCTGACAAAGAGAATCCATGAAATTGAGCTTCAAAAGGAGTGCCCCAACTCAGACAGAGAGCAGCAGCAGCACGCGCAATCCTTCAATGGCCCTCCCAAGAATCCAAGAGGTTTCATCCTCTTGGCATTTTGCCACATTTCCTAGTATCCTAAGCCGATTTGTCCCCTCCCAAGCCTTTCATCATCAATCAAGCTACATTCTGCTTGTTTCCATTCCAAGCACATCTCGGTGTGCATCCACCTCAGTCGCATATCTCTTTTCCCCATCACTCTCCACCCCAACTCTCTTGTCCTGTGCAGTGACACTGCCCTCTGTGCTTCTCAAGGGAGCAGAGCTAGAAGACATTCCTTCTCTCATTCCCCTTAGTCTCTCCCCCACTTTGCGGAGACTCCAAGGGAGAGGACATGACTGCGCTCTGCTTTATCCTGACTTATGTCCCTCTCTTCCATGACACACAATTTTCATGTCATACGGTTAAATTCTCTTCTGTCTTCTTCTGAATGCTTACTGAATCATGCGTTCAGCCATCTTTTATCATGAATGTACACAGTATCATGGGAGATCAATTGCATCAATCTCTCTTCCTTACAAGGTGGTCACATTGCCCGATGGCCCTCTCACAGTCGGCAGGCTAATCTGATTTCACTTTTTGGTACCTGATCACCCTCATTTCAGCTCAAGATCACTTCCAAGGTTCTGCAAATGCTGCAGCATGCTCCCTTGTGGACCACCATGTCAGCTCAAATGCTGCAGCATCAACCATTTGAGCTCCCAAGCTGCATGCACCTCTCACCAAACACACATAGGCCACTAATCATCAATAAACAGGCATTTTTTAGACTCTTCATCGAGGAATCACAGTGACCATTAATACCAATCACTAAATCGATTACTACGTTCTCACCGATGCTGGTTTCAGCCAAGAAAGGGTAACCAGTGGTTCCTGTTTTGTGTGAGAAAGAGGGGAGAGAGGGGCAAGTCTGCCTTATGCTGCGAGACAGAAAAGAAAGGCAGCTGCAATATTTTAATGTTTCCTTTGGGGCCTTCTCTTTCTCTCTCTCTCTCTCTCTCTCTCTCTCTCTCTCTCTCTTTCTTTCTTGGAGGCATGCTATAACCCATGCACTACCCCTCTCCTTCTCCACTTTATCCATGTGTACCATCCTCTTCCTCAGTCACTCTCTCTCTCTCTCTCTCTCTTAGAGGTACAGCTTGCTTTCTCATGCTGTCCCAGCAAAGATAGAGAGTCAGTGATCAGCACGGTACCAATCATATGAGAGCTTATGCTTTATTTACCATGGAATCTTTATGTATTTCTGCATGCCATCTTGTGCTTTGTTTATGTGCATGAATTACGTAGAGCAAAACATATAAGAAAAGCTAAAAACAATAAATTCATGTTCCTCTTCCATCAGAAAGAGAAGAAGAGAGAGTGATCAGATACTCCTTTAGAAAAGGAAAAACTAGTTGTGAGTATTTCACTGGTTCGAAAGGTTTTTCCTCGTCCATAGGGAATGGATGGATATATGCTTTTGCTTTTTCATGTTCTATGATGTCAGTAGAGATGTGCACTTTTTAAAGCCTGCATACGCTTGTAAGTTTCATTCGATTGCTTTTGTCATTGCCTCGATTAATCCTATTACTTTCTGAACATGCGAGAAAAGTTACAGCTTCCCAAAGTTTCACCCTTTCACGTAAATGCTCGACTCCTGAGGCCACAAAGGAGTCCTTTTTTCTTGTGTGTCGGCACACCCACTCGATTTGCTAACTGGCTTTATGGGAGAAATGGCACACCCAAGAGAACATTCGATCACACTGCCATCTAATGATATGATATCATCCAACATAGTTTAATAAGTGCTTTCATTTGTTGAGACAATACTTTGCACGGTGAAAGGCCTGAGATGAAGCAACACACACCGTTGTTTCAGGCAAATGATGAGGTCGAGATGTGTTGCATGATCACCTGAGATGTCAGAATGAGATGATCAATGAGGAACTTGTCGAATATGGTAATCTCACAGAAAAGATAGAGGCATGCTCATCTATGTTACGTTTACTGCTAGCAGATGTACATGTATACCCTACCGAAATGAAGTAACGTATCTTCTTCTACGTGTTATCATCTCGAGAGGGAGAGGGAAAAGAAGGTATGGGGGACGGCGCTTTCACGGATACCAAAGCGGTCTGAGCTCAAAAAGACTGGTCAAAAAGGCACCGCCATGAGAAGGAGGAAAAGAATGCGTTCGCAGATCGAAAGCGTATCCGCGTATTGCAATCACTTCACGCGCGTCGATCCCCTGCGCAGTACCATCGTCGACTTTTCCTTCGCCTCGGAAAACCTAATGGATGCTACTGCACTAAACACGCATATATACTCGCCAGTTGTTTCCCCAGCAGCTGATCGCCATCATGGCTCGACGTTCTTATCCCTGCCTGCTTTTGGCACACCTGCATGCAGAGCGAGGAAGAGCTTTGGCAATGAGAGGAGGCGAGGTGGTACAGTCACTGTTTGAATAGCAGATCACTGCATGTCGTCACCAGTAAACTGTCGACCAGGTGTACTTCTGCTTTTGTTCTTGTATCGTTACGGAGTTCGAATCGGAGGCAGTGGCGAACGTAAGAAGAAGCATGTCACGTATTAGCTAATATCACGAGTCTAAAAGCATATTAGAAACATTTTTATCATTCTATTGTCACGGACAAACTTCAAAACAGGATGTTTGATGAAATGCTTATGTATGTTCATGTCTTTTGGTATGTTTCGAAGATTTAATGGGCTCATTTTAGTTTCGGTATGTAGTAAATCATTTTACCCCTATTGTTGTGCAACTGTTCAGAGCTTGTAAAGTTTGTTTGTAATTTACATTGGCTAAGAAGTGTTTACGGAGATGATTGCTTGTGGATCCTGAGTGAGACATTTTCTCTAACCTGTTTTCTCTTTTGTAGGTCCTAAAAGACTCAAGGGAGGTTTCGGGGAGGTTGACCTTTACGGACGGACACGCAAAGATGCCGCACGACTTAAACAAAATCAGCTAAGCCCGTGACACTATGGTTCAAGTACATGAGGTTAATTTTGAAAGAAGATTGTCGAGAGAACATATTAGATGTGCGATGACAAAAAAGTCGTGGAACTTAGCAAAGAAATAAATGGTACTTCTCATTGACTAGTTCGACCTTATATTTGGAGATCAGACCTAATAACTCTCTCTCTCTCTCTCTCTCTCTCTCTCTCTCTCTTGTTAGTGGCCTCAACATGTGAGTTGAAGCCAGAATCTACTAATTGCTAGCATATCTTCCTAAAATCGAATTGTTTATATAGGTTTCAGAGAGGGAGTAGCATTGTGAAGGTGGCTTTCTTGATACCTCCAAAATGACAATGTGAAGAACAATTTGATATTTCCAAAGAATCAGTCTGTAATTCCATAGTTCATCAGGTTTTTTGCTATACCAAAAATAAGAATCCTCGTCTTTCTTTGATATGAAAAAGATAAATGCTGCTTATATGATTTGGGGAATTGATGCATGACTAAAACAGCAGCAGCAGAAGAAGGGAACATGAAGCACTTGTTATTTCTTTGGAGATCACATGAACTTTTTAGAGGTCACAGGAAGGGCTTGTGGCTGATGCCATGCAAGAGTAGCAGACATGAACTCGTGCTTTTTGGGTACTTGAATCCAAGGACCATTAACACTGATTCATGAGGATTGCTGCAAGGGGATCTCTTCCTTTTCCTTTCTTTTGAGACGAGGAGATATCACACTGTAGCTTGCACCAAACATAAAAAGAAAAAGTGAGACGACGCTTGCACAAAAGTAGTGTATGCGCTGCTGCTTTGATCACATCTTCCATTCTTTCTTCTCATTTTCTTCCTCCTCTTCTCTGCTTTCTCTCATTTCCATTCCTTCGTCTGTCACTCAAAAGAGTTTATACGTTAAAAGGAGGGAAGGGTGGGTCCTCCTGTTGCTGCCTTTCTGAAAGCATATGCCTGTGAAGAAAAAGATAGCTTAGATTAGGTTTAGCAGTATGCAAGTTCAGATAAACTATTAGTGAGACGTGAAACTATTTCCATTGTTGTGATCATTAAGCTTCCATTGTGCGGCATATGCATCATTAACACTGATTAAACATGATATAGGCATGGTGATGATGCAAAAAATATATATGAATAGGCTCTTTTGGTGGTCTTGGATTGGTGATGATGGACAGAGATGATGTGGATTGGGGTGTTGCATGAAGCAATCATGGTGTTTGCCTCCTGTATATTTGCCTTGCGTTGGCACAAACGTTACCAAAGCAAACGAATGGGATTAGGCCACAAAAGGTACAGAAAGTGAAAGCGAGCAATCCTTGAATGGGAAATCCAAAAGCAACAGTGCCACAATCACAACAGCAAAAAGCCAGCCAGAGAGAGAGAGAGAGAGAGAGATAGAGTTTAGCTATATAAATCTCATTCCGCTTAGTTCTCCTACCTTCTTCTGCTAGCAACTCAACTCTAATATCCACAAAGTAGTAGTAGTAGTAGAAGGAGAAGAAGAGAGAGAGAGCAAGCATTGCATCTCCAGTTCTAGCTTCCACTGAACCACGTAGAGAGAAACGCTGGGGTTGGTTTAGGTGAGAGAGAAGAAGAAGAAGGAGACCGAGAAGTAGAGGAAGGCAGGCTGTGTTCGAAGTGCAAGGAAGAGGTAAGAAAACATTGGGGCGGTGGGGGGTGGGTGGTGTGGGGAGCTAAGTAATGCGAACAGGAGCTTGCACACTGCAACAGGCCCTCACCGCGGAGGCGGCCTCGGTCCTCAAGCACTCCCTCGGCTTGGCCAGGCGAAGAGGCCATGCCCAGGTCACCCCTCTCCATGTCGCTGCCACGCTTCTGAGCTCCTCTTCTTCTGCCTCCTCGAGTCTCCTCAGGAGAGCTTGCCTCAGGTCCCACCCTCACCATCCCGCCTCCCACCCCCTCCGCTGCAGAGCGCTTGAGCTCTGCCTCAATGTGGCCCTCAACAGGCTCCCCACCGCTCCTCCCCCGCCCTCCTCCGGCCTCTCCAATGCTCTCATTGCAGCCCTCAAGAGAGCGCAGGCCCACCAAAGGAGGGGCTGCGTTGAGCTCCAACAGCAACAGCAGCAGCCTCTCTTGGCCATCAAGGTGGAGCTGGAGCAGCTCATCATCTCCATCTTGGACGACCCGAGTGTGAGCAGGGTGATGAGGGAAGCTGGCTACTCCAGTACCTGTGTTAAGAACAACTTGGAGGAGGAGAGCTCCGTTTTGGGCCAGTCCACTCCGTTCTTGCTCGAGCCACATAAAGATACCATCGGCCATGGGAGTAGCTTCTGGAAGAGCCCATTGTATAAGTTGTCTTCTCAGCAAAGCCCACCGGGTCCAGCTCAGTCCTCCCAAAAGGAGGATTTGAGCGCGGTAATGGAGGTGATGCTGAGAAAACAAGGGAGGAGGACCAACACTGTAGTGGTGGGGGACTCGGTTGCCATGACGGAGGGGGTTGTAACTGAGCTCATGGCGAAGGTGGAGAGAGGAGATGTCCCCGATGAGCTCAAGTCTGCTGACATCATAAAACTTCACCTCTCCTACGTTCACCTTAGGCTCATGAGGAAGAGTGATGTCGACCTGGAGGTCTCCGACCTCAGGAAAAAGATTAGTTCCATGGCATCAGATGGAGTAGGTAGGAATGTCATCATCTATGCAGGGGATTTGAGATGGGCAGTTGATGAGGAAACAAAGGATGGATGTGGATTTAGGCCAGTGGAGCACATGGTTGCAGAGCTGGGAAGGTTGCTCTGTGAGTTCAGGAGCAGCATCAGCCATGTCGGAGGGACCGTGAACAACAAGGTGTGGTTGCTGGCTACTGCAAGCTATAGCACATACCTGAGGTGCCAGATGAGGCAGCCATCTCTTGAGAAGCTGTGGGCCCTTCAATCTGTGGTGGTTCCATCAGGTGGGCTTGCATTGAGCCTCCAAGCTCCCAGGTGAGACCACCAACGCAAAGCCTCATGTCTTTCTCAATGCTATGATGCTTTCCTGTGTTCCAGCTCTTGTTTCCTAACAAAGAATGTGCAGTGGTCTGAGCATCAACATTGCCTTAATTATTAAGCAAAAATACAACGATGCAGAGAAAAAAATGCACAAGTATCAGATGGTATTCAAATCATTTAGCTCTAATATAGTTCTATTTCTTTTACCTTGTTCTGCAGTGGCCCAGTCTCAAGGTCTACTAAAGTCAGGGAGTATCCACTTCAACTTCTTGGTTCAGAGGTTTTTAGCTCCAAGGACGGTGAGAAGCTCATGTGTTGTGATGAATGCACCGCCCATTTTGAGAAAGAAGCTTTGGTTCTCAATTCAGAGGCCAAAGACACCAACTTTGGCTCAGTACAATTGCCATCCTGGCTGCAAAGACAGAGACCGGACAAGCACCACCAGAGCAAGATCAAAGTCATTTGTACAGGAAATGCCTTGATGGAATTGAAAAGGAAATGGAACAGTCTGTGCCAAAGTCTCCATCACACCAGACAACATCAAAGCCATTTGTATCCCCCCTTCTTCAGTCAGAGCTCCACTGGCAAGAACAACACCTGCTCTTCATCATATCCATGGTGGTCTAGCAGCAACCAGAGCAAGATCATGATGCAACCATATTCTCTGTCTTTCTCTGAGGCCACTGCAAAACTCGATGGTGGTTCCCCCTTCAACTCCGTCGATCTGAGAAATGGAATACGAAGCTGGCAGCAAAAGGATGAACCAAAGCCAAGGCCTTCTGTAGTCAGCTTGAATTCCCTCAGAAAGCCAGGAAATCAGGATGTTGGAATTACTCTGTCTCTGTGTAGTGCTGCAGTCTCAGATTCGGCGACATCGAACGAGCAGGAAGAAGCAATGGCAGGCCGACGAGAATTAACCCAGAAGTTGCAAGACAACATGCCTTGGCAATCCGAGATCATCCCTGCGATTGTGGAAGCACTGAGTGAATGCAGAACACGCGAAAACAAGGCCCTTCGCGTGCTGTTACGTGGTAGTGATGGCATTTCCAAGAGGAGACTGGCGCGAGTGATGCTCGAGCATTTTGGTGGATCCACGCACAAGCTAATACACGTCAACATGAGGAAAGGGGCGAGCGAAACCAGCTCATGTGGAGAGATCCTCGGAGAAGCCTTTGAGAAGGATTCCAAGTTTGTGGTTCTCATTGAGGACATCGATCAAGCAGATACCGGGTTCCTCAGATCTCTCGCAGATGTCCTAAAGGCGGGAGCTTTCGAGAACTCATCCGGAGAAGAAGTGTGCTTGGCTGATTCAATCTTTGTCATGACCACATCACATTCGGCCGACTGCGAAGACATCGGCGGGGGATCCAACGGTGTGATCAAGATGATGTTGCGGGCCGAAGGACGCTCAACCAAGAGCGATCTCAAAAGGAAGCCAGAAACCGAGTTGCAGAACGAATCAAAGAGACCTCGGATAAGGGATCGCGGCATTGACCTGAACCTACTTGCTGAGGAGGAGGAAGACAGGGGGTGGTGCTGCAGCGACAGCAAGGAGGATGAAGACGTCCCGAGCGACCTAACCAGCGAGACCGACGGTGGGATGCCGCCCCCTCTTCCACCTCAGCTGCTCGACCTAATGACTGCTCAGTTCACCCTGGAGAGGCCGAGCCTCGCGTCGGAGAATCTCGCTTCGAAGCTCCGCCGGGCATTCGACGAGGCGAGGAGCGGCGACGAGGGGACGGGGCAGCTGTCGATCGATGGGGCGGCGGTGGAGGAGCTGATGGCGGCCGCTGGTTCCTTCTCGGAGAGCTTCTTTGAGAGGTGGGTGAGGGAGGTATTCCAAGCCTCCTCGAGGACGGTCGAAAAGGGCGGGAATGTGAGACTGAGTGCGGAGGGGAAAGAGGGAAATGTGGTGGAGTTTGGGTTCATGGGCTCGGTTTTGCCCGGGAAGATAGCTGTAGAATGAAGCACGCATTTGTCCTCCCTCGCTGTGTATTGTATGTATATTGGAATGACCAACATGCCGCTTTGTAGCTTTTTTTCTTTTCTTTTTATTTTACCTTAATGATATATATATATATATATATAATAATATTTTTTTAGAAAATATTTATATTTTGGATGTTTCTCAATCGATACCCTCATTTTAATTTTTAAGTAGTTCTCCTAATTTAAAAATTACTCAAAACTATTTTTAAATTTTTTTTGCATGTTAGAGTAGTTTGGCTATCGCAATAAAAACATTATAAGGTATTTATAATAATTTAAAAATGGCATTACCTGAATAAAAATTAAAAATTAATTTATAACAGTGTTTTGACTATCACAAATAAACACACCGTAAAATATATATGAAATTCTATAAATGATCCAAATGAACTCCTACACTTAACCAAACTAATTATAAGTTTAAAAATATAATAACAATCAAAGAAACATAATGTTACTTATAATATTTTTAATATCTGAATAAAATATGATAAATAATATAAAAAACTATAAAATAAGTCAAATAAAAATATTTTATTAGTTTAAAACTAGTTAAAAAAAGCAAAAAAAAATTGAGGGATAGTTTAAGTATTTTTCAAATTGCGAACAAAGTTGGAAAAAAAATGCAAAAGGGAGTAATCGATTGAGAAATACCCAAAATATGATTTTTTTTAAATCACTTAGAATATATATATATATATATATATATATATATATATATATATATATATATATATATATATATATATATATATATATATATATATATATATATATATATATATATATATATATATATATATATGTATGTATGTATGTATGTATGTATGTATGTATGTATATATGGGGCCATTTACCTAAAAAAATTTCTACTAATTAATTTTTACTAGATAATACTAGACCTATCAAATTTAGAACTGAATTGATTTCAAGTTATTTTCATTTGAATTATTAGTCTCAATTGTTAGAAATAAAATAAAATTATTCCATCAAGATTCAATCCTACTTATATATATATATATATATATATTTATTTATTTTTAATCGATTTGGAATCCAATCAATCAATTTTAGTTCCAATTTGTAAAAGCAAAAGTCAAACCATAGGATTTCTCAAAACCATCAAATTATTAACCTAATTCCATTATGATTCTGTGTTGATTCAATGGTTCTAGGTTGGGCTAGATGTCCTTGTATTGAGAGAATTTATCTAAGAAATAATATTTTCATAAATAAATAAAACAATATACCCATAATCTTTTAGGTTTTATTAGGTCATTTTGTATTAGGTTATTTTTTTCTTCTCCTTTTCCTCCAACCCTATTTATTTATTTATTTATTTATTTTATTACCTTCACTCTTATTTTATTTATTTAAAAATAATAGAAAGAAAAGAAAACAAGATAGAAAAACTATTCCTAAATAAATTATTAATACAGAAACACCTTATGATAATTTTTACGTAAATCAAATAATTACAAGATGCTTGGGAAGATTAATTAATCCATTTGGTTATTTTAGTTGGTATAAAATTTGATCATATCATTACAAAATGTTAAGACCAACACGTTGTCATAACCACATAGGAGGACGGAGCATTGTTTGAGGTTGAGGATAAGAACACCACGACATGTCCATGGCATGTGCTCTCTCTTAGACCTTATCTTATCCTCCACCTAATAATTAACCACACTTGCCTTATACAGAAGGCCACGATAAGATCCCCGAAGATTTGATGCTAATATTTTTTTCGGATGGGAGGAAAAATAAATCATGTAAAGCTATTTAATATATTAATCTCCATTAACATGAACCATTTCTTCGTGTTTGATTTACTACATACAGTGAGACGGTCGATCGATACAATTAGACATGTTGGAGATCAGAGAGGGAGAAGGATCTTGGGGACCTGAAAGCCTTGTTCCTCAGACTGCTGCTGTTGCCATGGCGGGGAAAGGGACCCGTGGAGGGAGGTGATCTTCCACCATGTTTCTCCTTTTCTTCATCTTCTTCCTCCTCTTCCTCGTCTGCTTCCGCTACAGTGTGAGCTGGGGCCGAGAGTGGTGGCAATGGTGGGCAGACGAGGGAGCTGCAGGAGGCTCGCCTCATCTTGCTCATCATCAGGACCCTCCTGCGCTTGTTGAAGGGGTTTTCGGGCTTCACGATGTCGTTTGTGCTCGCGTTGGCCACGTCTGACAAGCTCGCGAAGGATTTGGACTTCCCCGAGAAGAAGTTGGATAACCCTCGCCTGCAGTAATTCGGAGCAAGATTTAGATCATGTTGAGAGACATCATATTTCACTCTGATCCTACTCGAAACATCCCTAAATCTGAGCAAGAACAGCTCGATCATGGATAGAGAGAGAGAGAGAGAGAGAGAGAGAGAGAGAGAAGGGGGAAGAGAAGGATACTTGATGGAAAGTGAGTCTTCCAAGGAATCCAAGGACCCCAAAGCCCCATCTTTTCTCTTGCTCTCCACCTCTTCCTCGTCCTCCTCGCCGCCATGGTCTGAGCCGTTCCTGTCCGACGACAAAGTTGAGGCGGCGCCGATGGAGGAGCTGTCCGATGACGCCTCCGCCTCTTCTCTGCTACCCAAACGGAACCCATTACTCTCCCCCACCGCCTTTCCTTCCTCCTCCACCTTCTCCTGCTGCTCGCCGCGGTGGTATCGCAGCACGTTGGACAGCAAGAGGGAAGACATCCGCTCCTTCCTGTTCTTTCCTCCTCCTCGTCTCTAGAGCCTTCTGTTGAGCCCCGGCGACGCTGTGATAATCAATCGCCGGATCGGCGGCGAGGGAGCCAGACAGAAAGCAAGCTTCTCCAAGATCCCAACTCAGCTGGGCGTTTCCTTGTGCTAAATCTTTGGTGGTTGGTGTCCCCAAGAGATGAAAAGAGAAGCGACAGAGGGAAGAGGAGAGAACATATAAAGAAATGGAAGGAAGGACGAGGAAGATAAGGTGACGGGGTTTGACACGTTCAAAGACGAATCCAAAACGTGCCTGCGTCCGCGACAAAAGCCACGAACTTCGATACCACACACAACAAATAGGGCATGCCACCTGATACCCCACAGGAACACGAAGCGGTCGGCTTCTTCTCTCTCTCTGTGTGATGCAGACAGGAGAATTTACACTGTACGCATACATGACTTCGATGGTCAAAGAACATGAAATAATCGAGAGAAAGATGATCACGCTCGACAACTACGCTATTTGCCACGCTTCGCTCTCTTGATCAGCATCCAATCACTGATCATCGCTTCCTACTGGTCTCCTTTTGTCAACCGAGGCACACATTTCTGCAACCGAGGAAGAGTGAACCAGTTCACGTTTCTTACGTGTTGTCGCAGACTTTTAGCTGCTGGCAGACAGATTGTCTCGAATCCTTTAAAGAGACAAGCAACGGAACCTCAAAACATCATCATCCAAAACAGGCTGAAGTATTAACACTGACATGGAACCGTGTGGAAGAGGATCATGGATCGCTGCTGAGGGTATCTGTCTCGACTGCGGCGGCAGGCGGATGAGGTGAGGTGCATGCGGAGTCTCTTGCGTCATGGCCAGACACTACGTGAGAAGTCGGTGGAGGAAGGCCCACCCGAGGGCCTGCAAGCACTGTACAAGATAAGTCGTTGCCAAGAAGAGGGAGAGAGATTGGTGGTGGAGAAGCGAAGACCGGCGGATGAGCTCAAGTTCACGCGGGTAGGTGGGGGACATCAGAGTCCCAGAAGAAGAAGAACGACAAGATAGCTGTCAGATGTAGCACCTTCTCAGAAACTATACAGAGTCAGACGTGATGAACGAGTCCTCCGAAGTAGGCACATGATAAATTCCTTTTGGGAAAAATAAGGCATCGATTCAATAGGGTCATCGATAATAAGCATATGAAAATAAATACCGTGACAAAGAAGTCTCGGATAAGAATCTAAAAGCAGTAGTCAGGCGGCATCTATAGCTTCACAAGAGGTATGTGTGAAGGTTGACATCTCATGGGGGAACAGATTGGTATTGAAGTATTTTATAGGTTTCATGGAGACGATGGCTTAAAAGCTCAAATTTCAAATTTCAACGTCTTCCTAAAAGTTGGATGTGTGAAGGATGATTAAATTAAAATGCTTATAGGGTGAATTGTAGTCTTTTATTAATTAAAATTCGATGAATAATTGTTTATGCTTAGAAAATGACATTATAATTGAGATAAAGATGGTATCGGGTTTCGGATCGACGAGGATCCGTCATCAAGCATCCATTGCTGCGTAGAGATCACGCCCGCGGACTTGAAAACCGCTCATGAGATCCAGCGCGGGAATGGTAACCCCAGGTTTCGGTTCCGTCTTAACGCCCCCACCCCCGTTTCTCCGCGGCGCCATCTCACGCAAAGTGGGAGGAGAGAACGGACGGGCGTGATGTGGCGATCTCGTGCATCGGACGGTCGCGAGGTGGCATCGGCGGGCACGGGCGGCGCAGTGTTGCCGCGGCGGCCATTGGCGTGCCGCCTGTGATGGAGGGGGAAGAGAGGGGTTTTAGCTGCACGATCTGGATCAGACGGTAGGGAAGAGGCGGCGGAAGAGGAGGAGGGAGGTGCTTAACTTGGGTAGGCGGAGCCGTTGATGGGCTTCCGCCCGTACTTGCGCCACGAGTACCCCTCGGATGGGATATAGATCATCTTCCAGCTTGTTTCTGGCGCGCGTATCGTATAACCCTCTTCAGGCGATCGGCTTCGTGAAGTCCAGGGTCAGGTTCCGCGCAGGCGGCTTGGCCGGGGCGAGGCCCATGGGCTGCGGCGCCGGCCTCGACGTAGAGGCCGGGTCTGGACCGCGGTGGAATCGGGCGTGGCCGGTGCGGTGCAAGATGGGGGTGATCTTCTTGAACTTGGAGACGGTGAGCTCGGTGATGTCGCGGCGGTCGAGCTGCGGCGAGACGAGTCGCTCCAAGGAGCGGAACTCCGCCATCGCCGCCTCCCCCTGGAACGCCATCCGCTCGTCCATCTTCGTGTCCTCACCAGATCAACGGCCATTATCGCACTTAGTTTCAAGAACCCAAAGCTCAAAGCCCGGAAGAAATGGAGAGTGGTGGGCGAAGCGGGACTAGAAATGCAAGTCGAACCGCAACTTTTCCATCAGACGGTAGTGATTACATCTCATCCCTCGTGATGGCATCGCCCAAATATGTGCGCGCCTTCTGCCACCAAGTCGTGCAGCCGGACCTCTTAATCAAAAGGTAGGTTTCTCATCCCTCGCCTTATCTTATTTGAATACCAATATCTAAGTTTCCGAGTCACGAGGCATTAATTAATCTCATCCCTCTCATATACTGTTCTTGGATTAATTTTATGAAGGAAAACACAAACGGTGGGAGTAGATATCTCTAGATGGATCCGTATCCGCTGGAATTAAGACTTTTTCCTTTGATTAGCACAGCGATTTTGACCAGGATAGGACTATTGCAAGGGGGGGATTGGGTAGATTCCTAGGTATGGAAACGAAATTGATGAGTACTTACGATAGGAGATTATCCCGATTAATCTCGTATAAAAAAATAGGTAAGATTAAGATTGATTTATAAGAGTCTGATAACATACTGATGGCATGGTAAGATGACTCAAGTAGGACACGATTATCCATGGATGGAGTGGGTGAAATTATAACATCTCGGTTAATCCCGCATTAAGATCGTTTTATAAGGGTCTGATGAGTGTACTACTAATGATTTGTCCAAGTTATGATAGTATTGGTTGAAAACTCAGATTTAACCAATTCTAATGGTTAGATCCTTTTGAAAGGGTTTTTAAACCCTTTCCTTCTCCTCTTTCACTCTTTTAAACTCTCCTACTCTGTTATATGATTTGGATCAAGCTTAGAAGAATAGTTAAAGAGGATTAATACCTAAGTTAGATGAAGAACTCTCTAATCAAATGTATGTATTTTTTTTAAATTTTTGATGATTTATGAGATGATTAAGCCTATTCTATTCTCAATATCTAATAGGATGTTTGAGGTCTTTATGATGGTAGAATAATGTTAATTAAGAAGTCATTAAGATTTTCAATGTTGTGATTAATGTGTTTAATGTTGATTTTTTAGTCAAATCTTTGAATTTCATGGTGATTTACATATTTATGATGGTATAATATGTTTAATTACGTTTTAATTAATTTTTTAATACTATAATTGATTATTTTAATGATGATTTAATTAAAATTTAATATATATTTGGTTAATTCAATGTCTTTAATACATAAGGGTGTTTGATATATTTTTAAGGTGAAAGAGGATTAATTAATTATATTAATTAGTGTATTTAATATTGATTTAATTGAAATTTGATTAGTGTGATTAGTGTATTTAATATTGATTTGATTAAAATTTGACCCTAGGTCAATTAAATATCTTTAATGCCTAATATAGTCTTTGACATGTTCATAATGATGAAAAAGAAATAAGTAGGGAATAATTGACCATGTTAATGGTATGATTAGGAAATTTATTGATGATTTCATCATGAATTTAATGATGATTTCATTACTATAGCATCACATCAGTGCATGTACGAAAAAATAATGAGACATTGATGACCTGACTCGCATCGTGGTGGCAGTGGCTCTATACCATAGGGATTCTAGAGGTCAACCAGGATAAGGTAGTCTACTGCCCCTCCTCACTTGAGTCGAATTGGTAGCATAAGGTAAGGTGGAATCCATTGTTTCATCAGAGGACTTGGTAAGAGATCAACACCATATATTATTGATATTAATATGCAAGTCTATCCTCCACAAACAGCGAAGCAGACGCTGAATGATGATGTATATAAAAAATAAAAAGAAGCAAGATACTGAGAAAGCAATAGCTAAATGGTTCAACTTCTATAGGATTTTGGCAAACATAGCCCAAACTCCATATTATCATAGTAGAGTCTCTTTCATCCAAAAGGCTGGCATGGGGATCCAACCTTTAACACCGAAGGAGATCCACAACGTGTATTTAGATGAGAAGGTATTAGAAATGAAGGATTGGATCAAATTCTTTAAGAGGTAATGGGACGAATATGGGGTGACATTGATATTTGATAGTTGGATAGGATCAGCAAAAATTAGTATCATAAATTTTCTTATGTATTGCAATAGACATGTGGTTTTTCATAAGTCAATCAATGCTTCTAATAAGATTCAAAATGCAAACTATATTAAAAACATAATAGACACCGTGGTAGAGGAGATTAAATCACAATATATTGTCCAGATAGTCACTGACAATAGAGCCAATTTAAAGAATGTCGATTTACAATTAATAGAGAAAAGGGAAATATTGTTTTGGACTCTATGTGCAACTCATTACATGAATATAAGAGGTAGGGTCTCAAGGCAATGATTATCTCGGAGAAATGGTCCGATTTCAAGTATTCGATATCAAACGATGGAAAAAAAAGGTGAAAAAGATTATTTTTTCTTTTAGATTTTGGAATGTCATAAATAAAATTATAACAAGAGTAGAACCACTTTACGTTGTCTTCTATAAAGTCGATATGGACAAGCGTCACCAAATGTCTTATCTTAGATATATATTGATTATAGCAAGAGAGGATGTCAAGAAAGCATTCATAAATGATTTTAAGATCGAGCAATATTTATAGATCGTCGATCATTGGGACCAAAGTTCATATGGACTAAGACATCCATAATGCAAATAAATTCATATTCAATGTAATTTAATTCATAAATTTTTAATATTTAAAAAATTCTTACTAATGAAATTATTTTTCTTGTAGCGTATTATCTAAATTCTACCATTTAATTTCGATATAGTCTTAGAACGTGATCAGATTTATTATCAGCACTAAGAAATGATATATATTGACTCTTGTTAAACACTATCGATACAACCTATGCTGTTATGGAGGGTCAATTATTCTAAGAAATAATCGGTTCATTCTCTAACGATATAGTTGTATCATGTGATTACAATATGAATCACGATAAAGGAAAGTTACACACATATAGATTATAAACTATATTTTATATTTATTATTTTTTATGTTAATAAAATCCTATTTATATCTTTTTGCAATCGAGTGGTGGTTTTAATTTGGAGGAGACACACCAAATTTAAGGAAGGTTGTTGTTCGTGTACTTTCGTAGACAATGACAACAAGTGGTTGCGAATGTAATTGGTCAACATTCGCATTGATTCATACGATTGTTCGTAACAGACTATCGTATAGAAGGTTGGAAAAACTGGTAAATGTCCACTACAACAAGCAGTTAAGGTTGCAGTGTGTCGAGCTGGTCAAAGAACTAGAGGAACCAGAGATTAATCTCATTGACCTCTAATACTACAATGAAAATTTATAATTGATGATAGAGTAGGTCGAAGCAGCGGAGAACCAAGAGGATCCTCTGCTTGAGGAAGCAGGAGATCTTCCACGTCCTACACCCGACCGTCATAGTCACTCGCCTAGCGTGCAAAGGCAAAGGCAAAGGGGAAGACAGTAACATCAACCGCATCGTCGGAAAGAATCAAGTCGGATGACAAGACACGTTCTCAATCGCATTCAGCAACTTGCTCGGTCTAAATACAATAACGACATGGACAATAATATCTCAATCAATGATGGCGGCGACGTCGGGGAGTCAATGGTCTTGTCTACATAGTTCGAGAGTGATGCATGGACCGAGGAGTAGTATTTTACGCATGCCACCCAAGATTTAAATCATTAAGCTCGACGAGGTACTAGTCAAATTTATACATAGAAGGGGAAAACGAAGACAGTGTATGATTTTGAGCAAATGCGATAGAGTCTATATGACATAGACATCGAGTGAAGCTCATTGTATTCGTAGTTGTTGTATTAGGGAGAATCTTACGACCAATAATAGTATGATGATAGTTGGTCATTTTTCTCCTAGTAGTATGGTGATCAATCTTCTGATACAGAGTAGCAGATTAGTGGTGAAAGTAGTTCTGACATTCCCCAACCTTCGCACCAAATACTTGCTACAATCGTACTTGTCGTTAGAGTTGCCTCGAGTATGTGTAGTTCACGACGATCAGACTACAACCATCACCACATTGATGTAGTAATGATATACGATGTATCAGTATATTTTGACATGGGATCAATTTCAGGATTGGGTCTAATAAACATATTAAATTGATATGAATATATAGGATCGAGGATCTGGATCCATTGCCCATTGAGTCTCGTTATTCTTTTTGGTAGTAGAAACACGTACATCCATCGATGGATTATTTGACTCATTCGAATCGTAAAGTTTAGTTGTTTAACTCATAATCTAATAATTTATATCATTTCTTTATGGGTAATTCAATATCAATGGAAGGACAATGTAGAACGTACCATAAAGTTGTTCCCCTGAAAAGATATATGCCACTATTATTCCCTAAATTAGATTAGTATTGCGAAATTTATACTAAATTTATATTTATTTCCAACTTAAAACTCATAATCTTTTTTTTTTATCTTTTAGGAATTTTTGGAGTTAATTTCTTATAATTTTCCTATACCGTCGGTAAGCCCTGTTATAGCGACACATGGTACATCAGTATGGGGTGGTACATATTGTACGATCGACCAACCGATACACCGACTCGAACTGATAAGGTGAACCTTAGTTGGGACTGGGTTGACTTGTTATAGGGAACCATTAACCTACGATAAGTGTGGTCGATAGACTTGCACACAGGCACCTCAAAATATAACTAAAAATTATTATTATATTTGTATCATACTTTTTAGATAACTTTATCACACTTGCACCTTAAACATTGTTTATTCTGATGGTGTACCAGACTTACCTATCAAAGATTAAGGTTCAAAATCTCATTATATATATATATATATATTTATTTATTTATATACTACTTATTGAAGTCTGAGGGTCCGAAATCTCATCCGATATATTTTTTGAATGTGGTAGCTAGATTAACTACATTAATTGGACTTTTTCTAATCATTGTAAAGTTAGACTTAAATCCCGCTTCCATCTCTTACCCTTGGAAAAAACAAATTATCAAACTTGATTATGAATCTTAAATCTTTCTGTAATAATATTAGAAATCAGTTATCGGGTCCATTGTGGGATTTAAATCGAAAAGTTACAGGATTCAAATCCATATTTAGATCATGTAATTCTTCAACAGGTTAGATTGCCAATGTTAACTCTATTTAGTTTGAATCCAACCTGATTACTTACCTAGATGTATTTTAGTGCTCCTTGCTAATATTCCTAGTTTTCATAAACACTTTCTCTATTATAAGAAATGCACAATCTCTCATGTCTTAGTCATTCATTCATTCATCAATTTCTCGGAGGCTATTTTTGCACAGTGCATCTCTTATTAAATCAGGTAGTTGGGACCCATGTCCATGTATAATTGTGGTTGGAGAATAGGATGAAGGAATGAATAAGATCTGAGAATTGGGAACCCTGATATTTAATCGATTGCCAAACATGTCACTGGGTATATGGAATTAAAAATATTTGGTTAGATGTTTAAGAAGAGCAAGTCCATATTTTCTTCCTCTGGCACAGTGACTTTGTTGATTTGTCTCTTTTTTCAGGTGTGATTTTCCTTATTAACCCCATATTAACAAATTAAGAACATCACTTGTATGGTGTCAATGTCACATGCGAAAATATAAATATATATTGGAAAAATAAACAAAAAAAACTTCCCTTTATTTTTATCCTTTGGAAGTCTATTATATGTTTGTGTCTAATGGGTACACAGTGGACCTGTAGAACTGTAATGGGATGCATGAGATCCCTAAAGGGCTAAGATGTTATGAGGAGATTCCAATCCTCATAGGGTTTAGATTTCCCCAGCCACTCAGCCTATTAGAAATATGGCTTAATTGGATTGTGACCTACATAAGAGCATAGCCATGTATATTAAAAGATAACAATTTTCCTTTTCATCTTAAATCAGAATACATGCATCTAGTCATTTACAAATTACATGACTTGAAAAACTCTTAAAATTGTGTTATTTATGGACTTTTGTGCAAGGCTTAAAATTAAAAGAACTGTTCTTGTTTGTTCTTTGATAGGAATGGATCATATGCTTTAAATGGAGGAGGGATTTGGAATCCAATGCTTGATTGGGAGGATCGGAGGAGGTAAGAAGGTTATATTAGCACCAATGATCCATTTTCTTTGAGAAATAAAAACATTGGAATCCTACTCAAGGCATGTTTGACCCCCTGCATGTCAATATGATTAATTGACATGCTTGGCACATAATGCTTGACAACTCACAGTTTCACCATAAAAATCATATGAGCACCCAAGTCCTAAATGTGTGTGTTTTTTTCCTCTAATTAATGACATGCCATTGCATCTGGACCAGAATAAAATAGTCAATCAGATCCTGGAATATTACTACTTTGTTTGGTTCTTCATCTTGTTGAACATACAAACAGCTTAACCATACTAATAATTTGAATGGCAAAGCATTGTAGATCTTGTTTTACACACTTAGGTTTTGCTGATAACTTTAAGAACTTATTTGGCATTTATCAACTACAGCTTTTCTGTTAGGGTTAAAACAGTCCTACTACTGGAAGCGATATTAGTTCTTTGCCTGACTGAAACTTCAGTTGCTGGACACTGTCTTTACTCTAGAAAAGAATCATCATATGCAGATATGCAGAAAGCATTTTGATGTTCACTAGATGAGAATAGCTAGCCTGAGAATTACTTCAATGTCAGTAAGGAAGAGGCCAACAGTCTCAGATCAGTGCATTGAGAGTGAAACTACATCAGTGATCTGAGTTTGTAAATGGCCATCAAGCTATGAACACCATGGCAGCATCCAATGCTCATGAGAATTTCCTTACAATATGGATCGGGTGCATGGGTATCATTCTCTCCTTATCATTTCTTATTCAGAACTACTTTTAGCACTTGCACATGAGAAAGCCTAAGGACAAAGCAATAGATTTAGATCTCATTGGGATCTGAAAACCTTCTAAATTACCCAATCTTCCAAATAAACATGTTGCACATCATAGGCCCATCAAACTTCTCTAGTTTCTTGGTGTCATGCACCTTTGTTGCTTTAATGTTTCAGAGTGACTCAGTAGGTAACAACATCTAGGAGCTCTGTCATTAATGAAAAGGACCCTAAAACCTTTTGGCATGTAAGCTTTGACACTGAAGATAGATCTCATAACAAGTGTGAGCTATGATTCATCACCAAGGAACATCTTTTGTGTATTTTTGGGTGACTTGGCCCGCATGATCTTATGTTCTTGTCATGATGGAATCAATACAAATTCAAATAAACGAGCAGCGGAATTTCATTTCTTCTCAATAAAAAATGTTAGATACTTCAGTTTTATGAATTAAGAGGCAAGTGTTGCATTTTTTATGTCGAGCATTAAGTATTCGAACAGAAAATCAATCCATCTGTTTTAAGAACCAAAAGAACAATCATTACAAATATAACACCCATGTTTCTCACCTTACTGAGAAGCTAATCAGCAAATTGATCATCTTTTTCATGTATCTATATCTGCTTGGTATTTAGTTGCCTACATAGTTACTACATTTGATATTTAGTTTGAAAGAGATGGTTTCTTTTGTCATCTTGCTTCTCAAACCCTCAGTGTTCTTCATGCACCATTAATCTCTCTCTGTGGTAATATATTTGGTTACATGAATCTTACATGTCTCCTGTTATTTTCCTCTGTAGATTGCATGAATCCTTTAATTCTCTTGTTTCCTATACATAAAAAAACTCTCTTCCATGTATGCTTATCTAGATTCCTCATTCTATATGTTCTACTAGAGAATTGCATTTGTCCTCAGGATCTAGAATTGCACATCTTACTACATAGGTTAGAGCTTAGAGACACTAGAGATACTTGAAGAGTTATACTTGGTGATTAGAAAAAGTGGTCACAATCCATAAAGTTTGCTGTGTAAAAACACCTCAAAACAACAGCATGCATACATAAACTGATCCTCCCTAGAGGTTAAACTCTAGGTATAGAAGCTGTACTTGGTTAGCAGAATCATCAACAACATCTTCTTGTTGAAAGCTG